>CM028231.1:17681342-18881342 GCA_016432845.1 Psidium guajava
TAACCAAGCCACTGCCTATGAGTTGCCAGCTCATTCTTCAACAAGCACGCGGTCAGAGTCCTAGTAGTCTCAGCGCAAGAAGAAGGGGTTGACCCGTATCATCGTGACTTGGTTCTGATTTCTCTATTTTTTTAAGTTCCAGAAAAGCCAAATGTGTAGTGATTTTTACTGATAACCAGCAAAAAAAATGAATTAATTTTTTATGTTATCTCTTCATTATTTAAGGATAATTTACATTTCCATGATCTCATAGCCAATCATTCATAATTGACTAGATCATTGATAGAAGTTATATCCAAATACCAAATCTATCCTCTATATAACCTTCGTGAAGTAGAATAAGTTCTTGGGAATTGGGAAGGATTTTTTTATGGAAAGGAATCAATACTGATTAGTTATGTATCAATTTGGATTGTCTTATATCATTAGGATTAAGAAAAGACAATTTTTGATTCAAATCCAAGAATCGTTCATGAATTTACAGTCACATTTAATAGTTAATGGTTCCAATTTGTCCTAAATTTTGGCTTTTGTGAAAGAGAGGGAAAATTTGTAGATATTTAGGATCGATTCAACCTCGGATCAAAAAGATATACCTTGGTTATATTTCATCTCTTCAACAAGTGCGCCTACACGTCTTAATCGACGTTGTTTTTCGACCGGAAGACCGAAAGCTATGGTCAATTTAGTAAAAAACAAATAGTAATTTTTAGTTGGACCTCGTGAAAAAAGACTTCTTTATTTTGTGAAATTAATCATTAATTTCTTTTAGAAGGCTTTTATTTGCGAATCCCTTTGTGTAATCCGATAAATATCAAAAATACGTATTTTTTTTCTTATTTTTTTATGGCCGGGGCTTGCTCCTTGTTTTTTCAAATTATATCAATATTTCACTCCTACAATTACTTATTCGTTGGGACACTAACCCCTGGGGTAAGGACGGATTTGAGGATGAGGAATTAGCATACCGATTCGCTTTTTTCAAACATTACCACTTTCTTGGGCTCTTCACCTTTCTGTGTACCAACTAGGGGTTGTGATTCCGAAAGACAACATCCCTGCTATATACAATGGCCTTTGATTCTAGATTCCACAGCTTATAGCCCTTAACCCCTTCATTGTATCCGACAAATATATTCTTCTGACTTATTGTCAAGCTTACCCCGCTTTTCCTTGGGTATATGAACATATGCGTCACACCCGAACACCCGAACGTGTAACAGATTCGGCTTCTTCCCAAACATTGCTTCATATAGTGTACGATCCTTCACTGATGAGGTCAGTGTCCGGTTCTTCAAATAATTGGTTATGGCTACAGCTTCCGCCCAAAATTCTAGCCCCAAACCTGCCCAACTCAGCATACATCTTGCCTTTTCTATGAGTGATCGATTTAGTCTTTCGGCTACCCCATTCTGCTGAGGCGTATATGGTGTCGTCTTCTGTCTCGCGATACCATTATCCACACAGAACTGCTCGAACTTGTCCGAACAGAATTCACCTCCGTTATCTGTACGAAGTATCTTGATTTTCCTGCCTAATTGGTTTTCAACTAAAACCTTAAATTCTCGAAATTTTTCAAAGGCATCTAATTTACTTTTAATAAAATAAATCCAACTGTATATTGAAAAGTCATCTATGAATGATACATAGTACCTGGATCCTCCAATAGATGGAACCGGAGTAGGTTCGAAAACGTCGATGTGAATCAGCTCCAGAACCTCTGTTGCTCTCGCACCGGTGTGTTGGAAGCTAACACGATTCTATTTTCCATGAAGACAGTGTTCACAGAACCCGAAACTCATAGAGCAATCTGGTATTCCTTCTACCATCTGACTTGAAGCTAAGGTAGATAGTCCCTTTTCACCGATGTGTCCTAGCCTCTGATGCCATAACATAGACGTATCACATCCATCTTCCTTTGCCTATTCAGAGACTAAACCACAACCAGCAATCACCGTTTCTCTGAGCAACTTGTACAGCGTCCCGTAATAAACTCCTCGCGCAATCACAATAGAACCCCGAGTCATCTTGCATGAATTCTTATCATAGTTGAAAGTAACCCCTGAATCAGCCATCGTACCAACGAATAACAGGTTTCTACTCATCAAGGGTATGTGTATCACGTCCGGAAGAGTCTTCACAGTGCCATTACTCATCCTCAGCTTCACCTTGCCACGCCCGACAATCTGAACCGCAGTATCATCTCCTAGCATGACATCTCTACCATTATATTGCTCATATTCACAAAACCAGTGTCTATGAGGCGTCATGTAGTATGAAGCACCGGTATTGACGTACCAGATGTCCTTGTCTGATTGTGCCATACATGCAGCAGCAACATGCATATCCCCTGTCTTGACCTCCTTTTTCTCCGAGGATGATTCGGCTTATTTCTTATAAACTGGCTTGTTTTTGCAGTCTTGCCTCACATGGCCCCACTCTTGACATCTCCAGCATCGTACCCTTTTCTCCCTACTCTTCAAACGCCCACGAGATTTGGACCTGAACCCTCTCTGATTCAGAGTTTTCTCTGCTGGCCTTCCCCTAGCCGCCAATGCCTCTTTACCAGAATTTGCCGATCCCTTTCTTCGTGTCTCCTCCGATAACAAGGCAGCACACACAGTCTCATATGACAATTGCTTATTCCCACCACCAATTACCACAATCAAACTATCCCATGAATCCGGCAGTGAACAGAGTAGTGTTATTGCCTTATCATCATCCTCGAACTTAACACCAATCGATACCAGTTGACTTATCAACGTGTTAAATTCATGCAGGTATGCAGAAAACGAGTCGCCCTCATGCATACGAAGATTATACAATTCCTTTTGCAAGAACAACTTATTAACCAGCGACTTACTTTGATACAGCGACTCCAATTTCCGCCATAAATCCCTGGCTGTTGGTTCGCTCATCACATTCGTCAGAATGTTGTCCGCAAGACAAAGCCGGATCAAGCCCTTTGCTTTCCGATCAATCCGATCCCAATCGTCAATCTCCTTTGGATCTGCCTGTTTGGATGTTGAATCCGTTTCCTTGCCTGATTCCTTGCCTATCACGATACCAAGCGTCGCAACAACAGGCCTTTCCCTTTCGATTTCCGACCAAAGATCTCGATCACAAAGGAGATTTTCCATCTTTATCTTCCACAGATCGAACTGCTTCCCATCGAACTTTTCTATCTCAATCCGCGACCCTCCTGACATCTCAAACAAACCCTAATCCCTCGAACACAAGGCTCCGATACCAATTGATGGGTTTTTGTTTATGACAGAGTATCAAAACAATCACGATAAAGAAGAAGAAGAACGATGCACAAGAGATTACCCAGGTTCACCCCAAGATTAGGACTACGTCCTGCAAAGAGATTTCACTATGTTTCGGTTTATAGCCGCTCAACTCGTTACAATGATCAGAAACGAGAAAAATACATATATATCCCCAAAACGGGCCCAAAACCTAAACTTATAATTAATCTCTTAATCTCGTACTAAACGGGCCAGCAGAACCCCCGTTGAGAGGCGTTACCCCTGAACCCCCGCCTGCTGACCGAGCAGCGAGGCACCCCTGTCAGGGGCGCTGCTCTTGAACCCTTGCATTCCACACGCATGGATCATATGTCGTTGGATAACACTTCAGTTTTTCTAAGTTCACGTGGACATACCCGGTGTGAGAAACAAGGTTCTCGAAGTATTCGCCAACTCCAACAGAAAGCGGGCAGCCTCTCGAAAGTCGCAAGAGCCCGTGTCCTACTGAACCTTGCGTAGCCTCTAAAATCTAGGATTGTTGTTAACTTTGAGGGTAGCCATCTATGGGTTGACTTCAAATCCTGAAGACTTTGGGCTACACAGTCTTCAACTCAGCTGATCACTATAACGTCGGGCTTAGAACCGCGGCGCTCGTCGTGGCTTGATGCGAGGCTTTTCGCTGGGTCTCGGAACAGCTTCCCACGGTAGGCCTATGGCTGCCTCAGCTAATAGGATTGGTGGCTGGAGGATCAATTGCTCCGGTTTTGCTCAAGATGAGCTCGTACGGCTGCTTTGCTTCTCTTGCTCCTTTTGGCCTGACCATTCAGTTCTTTGGCGGTCTGGAGGTTCCTCTCTTTATCTGTGATGTGTTTAGAACAGTCCACTAAATCTACGTGGCCTGTCATCTACTGATGGACTTTGTGATTACTTATATTAGTGAACTAAATGGCAACTGAGGATGCTAAAGCAAATTAACTAAATATATTGCAAACTGATGCACCAGACAACTATATAAATAATATGTCAACCTCTATATGCAAAAGTATGTCCGGTTTAACAAATGCATGACTTTAGTAACTACAACATGACCATATGATATGTTAATGACACCACTATCTAGGTGGTCTCATCCACATGTAGAAAGGGATGCCAAAGTTCATGACTTAATAGCTAATGGACATGGAACAGCTACAAGATGCATCTTAGGATGAGGCGGTTCGATTCTGTTGAGCATGAGAAATAGAGTACGTCCCTTTCGAGCTACTGATAAGTTATTGTCTGTGTCGTCGTTTGTAAGGTTTGGACGACCATGAGAGATATTCTCCGTCGGGGCCTCCTCCTCTTTTCCGTCTACCAAGACTTCCTCACTCGGTTTTCTAGCTGAAGAACCATAATCACCTGGTGCGCCAACAATGAGTTCGAGCTTTGAACTTGGCAAAAGGGGCAGATTTAGGAAGCTCGGCATTTTCGGATTTTAGACGGCTCACCGTGGAGGCTTCAATTTTGGCGAGGACGATGAACATGGCATTGTTGGTTCTTTTTTTTTTTTATCTCAAACATCCCTGAGGGTTCTTTCAACCCCTTCGTTTTATGACTTCCCGCACAACTGGAGCCGCCCGAACCTCTTTGCCTCGGAATTTTTTTACACCCCCAGACTCGACTCTGATCTTGGCCCCCTCTTTTCTCGATTCTCAAGTCTTCCGTTCCCTCGTGAAAAACCTCGATGAGACCCCTCCCATCTCGTCGTCTGTTCTGTAAAGCCCCCATGTTCTCCATCAAAAATTTTATTTTCTGCCCTTTCTTTTTGCTTTTCTTAGTCGTGTCTCCTCATGATGGTGTTTCTTTTCCTTTAAAGCTTTATCTTCGTTTACCCTATCCTCATCAACACTCCTCATGGCACTTATTGCTCAAATTACTGCCAGTCAGCAAACCCATCAATCCTAATCTGCCTCATCGGTCAATATTTGTATGATGCATACCAATCAACTGTCCAACATGTGAAAACGTATATCATAAACCATAACCAATTGGAATGCATCCACGTTCCTTAGTCTAAGCTGGATATCGGTATCAACCATAAGCTTTATAAGACATAGAATCTCATGACAAGGGTGAAGTCATAGCCGAATCATGATTTCTTCTTTTACTTTGTCAGGAGAACCTTCACTGGCTTAAGATTGAAATTGTAGTCAAGGTGAAGGTAGTTCAAATCTCCCCTGTGTATGAACAGATTCAATCACGTTGTAGCCTTGTTTACCTATTTGCAGGCCCGCCTCTGTCCAGTCCAGCTCAGTAGTCTAAAAACTCGATTGCTTGAAGAGACCAGAGCAAATGCTTCTTCCTCTGAGCCTTAGGAGGCCGATGATGTAGCTCATTCAAGACAAATCATTTAAGCGATTTTTGATGGCTAACTCGAACCTTCCACCATATATGGAGAACAGTATTCCTTATATCATTCCAACACAAGGGGTATATTTTCAGTCCGCCGCATGCACCCGAATCTTGTGTTGATAGGGTGTGGGGTAAGTAATAATGAGATTCCTACAGTTGCGGTGTCGGTATAAAGCTGGGGTATCACTCAACAGAGGTTCAACTCCTTTAGGCAAGGAGAAATCATCGTCATCCTTATCATCATATGCCCTCTTTTCACGCCAATCCTTGTTAATGCTGGCAATAGGATGAATCAAAGGATCATGATAGAAATCTGGTAAATTAGGATCCTCGGTCTTTATATACATGATCATGGGAGTGTGGTATATACAAAGCTTTACTTCCCGAGGCCTATTGTTATAGAGATGTGGCCGTGTAATCCTGTATTCTGTCTCGAGAGGAGAATGAGTAATGAGTTTGTTAATGTTATTGAACTCATTCTAACCCTCATCTCCCTTTTCCTAGAACGACCCGAGCTCTTCTTTCTTGGATTCCATCTTCATAATTTGTTTTCTAAGTGTCATTTCCCCATTAAGACCCTCTTCACTTTTCGGTCCACTCCCATTTTTTGACCGGCACTCCTCTTTCTCAGCTCTTTTTTTTTTGGATTCTCATAGAGCCACTCAGGTTTGTCCCCCCACTCTCCTCTTCACCTGTCGGCTAGTGGCGTTTGAATATTCACCGAGGAACATACAAAGAACTTACCAGATTACTATAATTGGCAATGGCCTTGGTTCCTCGATAATCACCAAGGGACCTTGCTGAACCGTCAAAGAATGGAAAAACACCTTCTGAGAATAATTCGGGAATAAAAAAAAAACTCTGCATCTCTCGGGACTTTATGTACTTCATCATGAATTAGGATCAGTAGTAGCTCGTCGGGACAGTGACGGAGCTGGATACCGGTGAGGACAATTTTGGACACGTCTAGAGATCCACTAGCGGTGAAGCTTCGCTGGTCGTCTAGATTGAATCTTCGAAATAGGCCCACAAAATAACAAAAAGCCCCTATTCTTAAGGCATGCCACGATGTAAATGACTGACGTACTTTACCAGGAGAAACCTCTCGGTTTTTCTAGTAATCACCATGGGATCATCCCATAAAAGGACAAAACCACTGCTTGCCACTTTCCTCTCCCTTGTGTCTTCGTGGATCAGCGCTAGCCTCCAAAGTTTTTGGTTGCCCAAATTCCAAGTGTCCTTGAATCAAATTGAGTTTAAAGTAATGACACTCTTTTTAGGCCCTATCCGCACGTCCATCCGCAATTCTTGATATACTCGCAAGAACTTCAGGCATCCGCTAGACTTGCGGATTTAGAATAAGCCAACAACCGGTCCAGGATATCTTTTGGACAAGAAGACGCGACAATCTTTATCCATTGAAGATTAAACTAAGCTTTTGACTGGTTGGACGCTCAACTATGCTACCCAATTAGTGTAGGTGCGACAAGAAATCTTGCAATTATAAAATTGCCTTTATTAGGAAAAAGGTCGACAATCCGAGTTCGGAGGTGCAACAAAGTCTCTTGGGCTAGAAAGAGCTCATCATTAAGACCCCTCCCTCAGGTGAAATAATCACATGTTCATTTGAGCCGGCCACAGGGTTACTTATCCTAACATCAACACCAACATCAGTTCTGAGTAATTCGATAAGGCCAGCGGATTCTCCAGTAACCTTATCAATCTTTCCAATTGGAAATAAGATTCGAAACACAAGTTCGTCCTCGTCTAGTGGTTGCATCTCATCAGTCTTGGGAATAGCCTCGAAATTTGGTGGTAAACCCAATGAAGGATATAAGTAGTTATTGCTTCTTGCATTGATTAGTTGTGAGCCATATGAAGTTCCATTGCCAGATGAACAGCGTGTTGAGTTATGTATATGAGGAATGAACTCATCATTATAAGGGAAGGTAAATGGATTCTGCCATGAAAATTGTTGTGGTCACGATGTCGACCCTCCCTTGAGCAATGTGAAATAACTGATATTGCATGCTTCACAGCATTCACACCGCCTACAACTTGAACGATTTCCTCAACCATGGTAAGCACATGCATGAGCAACAGAAAGCCCAAAGCCATCCCTCCAGAGCACAATCCCGACAGAAGGGCCGTGATGGATTCGTTATGAAAATTTAGACTATTAGAAGACAATGTCACAACTCCAAAAATGCAAAAATTGAAAATTACTGAGCTAAAATGCATTTTCTACAATTTTTTACAATTAATCTAAAAATGAGAGTAACAAAGCAATTCCCGGCTCCAGATTAATTTTTGTAGATTTTCCTTGGCCAAAATGAAGAGAAAATTAAAAGAAAAATACTGACTATTTATTCACATTTTTATGGCCTCAAATGCTATTTTTTATTAAATATTTTTCTAATTTCTAAATATATATTAAAAAATGAAAAAAATATGAAAAATCATTTTTTGTTCAAAAATAGTAGCCTAAGCTTGGCAAAAGCTTCCAAAGATGATTTTTCAATTTTTCTAATTTTTTCTTTATTTTTTTATGAATTTTCAAAAATAAAAATACCAAAAAAATTGAAAATATATTTTAAAAAAATCATGTTTTGGTTAAAATTAGTTCTCTAGGCTTGGCCAGAGTCTCCAAAGTTGATTTTTAGTATTTTATGAATTTTATGGATTTTCTATTAATTTTTAAAAGAGAAAAGATGATTAAAAAACAGGTGTCAACAGGTTTGGAATGTTAATTGATTTGAATGCCCAGTTTGTTAAAATAATTAATGATTCCTAACTAGTGATAAAGCAGCTGAGTGGAGAATATCAATGCTTGAATTAAAACCTGGTTTGTTATTATTATTTGGCTAAGAAACAATTGAGCCAGTTCAAAGATTATGGCGTAGTTCACGTCAAAAGGAAAATGAATCAAGAAGCCAACGAGTTAGCATAGATGGCTTTGGGATATAGAATATCAAAAGAACTGGCAAACATGGTCTCAAATATTATGATATCGGTACCCTCCATTGAACAAAGAAAGATGTCGATAACCATGAATGAAGAGTTTCCAAAAGAAAATTGGAGGAAACCCTTAATGGAACACCTTAAGGAACCTAACTCGAGAAATCAAAAGTTGAGGAGGCAAGCTCAGAAATATGTAATGATAGAAGAAGAACTGTACTACAAATCTTCCAATGGTTTGTTGCTGTGTAGCTTGAATGAAGATGATACCAAGTTGGTTATGGTAGAAGTATACAAAGAGATATACGGAGCACATCAAGCTAGTATAAAAATGAGATGGTTATTGAAGAGACATGGATATCATTGGCCTTCAATGATGCAAGACTGTGTTGATTATGCTAAAGCTTGCAGCTCTTGTCAGAAACATGGACCATTGCAGCATGCACCAGAAACAGAGCTCAACCCAATCGTAAAGCCGCGGCCATTTAGAGGATGGGTAATGGACATAATCAATAAGATTTATCCGCCATCTTCTAATAAAAATAGTTTTATCTTGTTTGCTACAGATTATTTCACGAAATGGGTTGAAGTGATTCCGTACAAGAGCATAAGTCAGAGTATAGTGATCAAGTTCATTGAAGAAAATATTATTCACCGATTCGGATTGCCTGAGACTATCACAGCAGACCAAGGTACGGTGTTCACTGGCCGAGAAGTAATGAATTTCGCTCGGTCCAGAGGTATTAAGGTGCTGCATTCGACGCCATATTATCTGCAGGCTAATGGGCAAGCCGAAGCTACAAATAAAATAGTTGTGGGTTTGATCAAAAAATATTTAGAGGAAAACCCAAGGAAATGAGGACTCATTGTTGTCAACAGTGTTGTAGGCCTACCGAACCTCTAAAAGATCAAGTACAGGTATTAGTCCATATATGCTCACTTATGAACAAGAAGCTGTGCTACCGATGGAAATCACAGTGGAATCTTTAAGGGTTCA
This sequence comes from Psidium guajava, assembly GCA_016432845.1. Taxonomy (NCBI): domain Eukaryota; kingdom Viridiplantae; phylum Streptophyta; class Magnoliopsida; order Myrtales; family Myrtaceae; genus Psidium; species Psidium guajava. The sequence continues at coordinate 17,690,940 of CM028231.1, forward strand.
ACTTCAAAGTGAAATACTTCCCGAAGATTATCGAGACTGAATGCATATTAATCTTGATGACTTAGATGAAGTTCGAGCAATGGCCTTAGATAAATTACTGGAGCAAAAGAGAAGAGCAGCCCGAGCTTATAATAAAAGAGTAAAAGAGAAACGATTATCCGTTGGTGATATGGTATGGAAGACTATTTTACTAGTTAATCAACAAGATCTAGAGTTCGGCAAATGGGCACCGAACTGGGAATGACCATATTTGGTTACCGAAGTGATGAGTGGGAATGCATGCAGATTAATGGATATTGATGGAAAAGAGTTTCTTCGGTCAATTAATGGAAAATATATAAAGAAATATCATCCTTCGACATGGGAGACGCAGCAATAACATGAGCGTGATTACAAAAAATGGAAATACGCTTCAATCTTAGCCACTAAAACTTCCAAGTTTGTTTCTAAGGCACGAAAGTCGACTAAAAGATGAACATGATAGCACAGATCATGTTGGAAATCAGCTCTTTGATACTCCTTTTTCAAGTTGGATAATTGTGTTGATTCGTCAAAGATACGAGCTCTAATGATGGTAGACTCCTAAACAATGGGATCAAGGTCGAGGATTTTCTCAATGGTCTGACGAGAAATGTACAAGCTGGAAGGAAAAAGAGAGAATAATTCTCATTTCAAATCAAGGAAATATGGGTCGGCAGACAAAAATAGTTTTGCCTGAAGCATGCACGTAAGTTATTCACTTCCTCTTCCAGCTCAGGAGTCTTCAATAGGGCACAGTAACCGTGAGAAAGAAGTTCGTGAATGCGTCTCCAGATAGAGCAATCATCATTAGGAGTATGATTGACGGAAGATGAACCTGAAAGTCAAACCGGGACTGTTGGAATTTACGAAAGTGAATTGTTAAGAATCATAAATGGAGCTCAAAATAAACAGACGAAGAAAGAATGGTGTCGAAAATTACCTCCATGACCAGAATGACGACTGTTGGAAGACATGATGGAATAAAGATTGAAAATGATCAAAGCATTTTGGAAAGAGGATGATCAAGTGGTATGTATATAGGCAAGACAATGTAGTGGTTACCAGGATGTGGGGAGCGTCTTTAGCAACGAATTAAGATAGCAAGAGAACGTGAGATCATGGAAAAGGTAGCCAATTATCAATAGGATAAGCTTCCCGAATTCAAGTTATCCAAGATTTAGGGAGATTTTGAAGGAAATTTCAGTTCTGGACTAGGTCTGCGCAACACCAGTCTACCGAAATTAAATCATTATGGTTTTTAACTAAGGAATGTTCGGGTAAGAAACAAGCCTTCAATACGGACGTCATCCCAAACACGAGATAAAGCAAGGTTGGACTAGAAGGAATTCGCCAAGAGATTTCACTTGTTAATGCCAAGTTGCCCTCTCAAATCTAAGTTGCAAAGGAATACAAGTCAAAGCAATATCGGAAGAACGTTCTGATTTGTCACGCTGTTGTATTCTCGATCCGAGGTGCTGTAGAAATGTTCAAGCTAAACAACCTTTCGGGAAGTAACTCTAGTTCTGTGTGGGATTATTGTTCCCGATTCCATTGTTAAAAGGGTAAATTGAAAATTTTCGGGAGAAAATTTTAGTCCTTTATACTATGGTCTTCCCGAATTCGGATTGTTAAAGAATGAGTTAAAAACCTTTTGGGAAAGAGTCATGGCTTTTTTGTTAATCTCCCGACGTTTGATTGTTGAAGAAGCTATGATAAGGAGAGTTAGGCATGATATCAAAGATTGCCTTCTCGAAACAAGATAAATAAGAAGAACATCAGAAGAATGAGATTGGAAATGCAAAAACAAACATTAAGATTGTCATTTAGCCTTGGCTAACAAGTGCTTGGCTTTCTATACAAAATTTTGCAGTTGAAATTCAAGATTGTAATTCTGTTCTATCATATATTTCCTCCACTATTCTGCTACTTGATTCTTGTGCTTACTAGAATCATACTCTTTTGCCAACTTTGTGTATTCGACAAATTCTCGTCGGCAAGAGACGCAAAATTCATCCCTCTTAGCATTTCAAAGATGAATCTCATCTTCAGTGCGTCTGAGTGCTTCTTCAAGGTCTCGCTTCTTCTTCTCAAGATCTTCGACTTCTTGCTCCAGAGCAGTATAAGTGTTAAAGACATTGTCCCGATGGTTATAGAGTTCATCTTCAGCAACTAATTGTGGTTGCTCCATAGAAAGAAAGTAGGGTAGAATATGCATATTAACTCTGACAGTATTTACCGCTTCAACGAAACCAAGCTGAAAGTCGTCACAAATATCTTGAAGCTCAGTTGAAGGCATGTAGGAAGGATTTCCTGAAAAGATTTCCTACGAGAGGACTCTAGCCCTGTGTTCTTTCTTAGAATCCACAATTAGCTTTCCATAGCCAGGTTTCAGGAGATCCAAGAATTCTTGCCATTTAGCCTTGGCAACTTGGGAAGGAATTGAAGAAGACGCCGACAAGATGTCTTGTAGTTGATATGAAGAAGCTTCCCCTAACTTGAGTTGCGAGATTTTCTTGCAGGCCTCTATTTCGTGTTCAGACAATGGAGGAATCCCTTTGCCGGGAGAGCAGTAGTCACAGTCTCTGAAGATGAGGGAATGTGAGATGCCATGGGGGAGGACGGAGGCTGAGTGAGAGAATAAGTAAGGCGTGGAGGAAGCACGAAGTCAATAGGAAAAGTTGGCGCTTTCGATGAGCGAAGTTCTACAATTCGAGAAAGCTAGTTAGTCATCAACTAAATTATAGTAAGGAGTAATAGAGCAAGAAATTCACATACCAGAAGTACAAGCAAAAATGCCTTTTTCAGAAGCCGAAGTTAGACTAATGGCTTGATAGGCATTTGTATTAGCTTCTAGTGGAGGAAAAGGGAGAGAGACCACTATAGTCAAGAATTTAAGCAGTAATGAGAGCCAAAATAATTCATTAACAAAGTGAATCGGTTAATTACCAGAATAAATACATACCGATTGGAAACGATTCCTCAAGAGGGGCAGGTTCCTCAAGGGGAGTATACTCTTTAGGGTTGTATCCCGAAAGTGTAATGGCAAGTCTCCTTGGTGTTGTTGTGGCTGTCGGCGGAGAATCGGGATGAGTAACTTCAGGCGCCATAGCTTCAAGCTCAATCAAGGGCGGATGAGCAGGAGTCTTAGATGTCAAGACTGGAATTTCAACAACAGGTTCAGAAGGAGAAGAGGCAGGTATTTTCTTCGCAGAACCTGATAGTCAAAAGGTTAAAATCAAGGGTGATAAGCCTAACAGCCACAATATAAATATAAAAGAAGGTATAATTACTTACCTTTGCTTGATCTCGATTTTTTCAATGATCGAAGTGGCGCATCGAGAAGTGAACTCTCGGATGGAGTTATCAGAGAAGCCGGTGCTAAAATGCGAATACCTATTCCCCGTTGAGGTTATTGTTTCTTGGGAGCATGGGACTTCAGTGAAACCGTTCTTTTTCTTTTGCCATCTACAAGTATACATAATAATATGAAATGAAAGGTAAGCCTATATTACTTATACAGAAAAGAGAAGGAGTTCACCTAACCTTTCTTAGATTCTCCCGATGGTGCTGGGAGTGCTTTCGGTGTCACGTCTGCCTTGGAAATCGAATCTACCATTTGTAGTTCTCAGTCCAAAAATGATTCCAGATCCTGACTTTCAGAAAAGATGCGAGAATGGTAGTCTTTTCACCAGTACATGAAGTCAGGAGTGGCATAGGCAGGTTTTGGCTCATACTCCGACACAAGAAGCCTTCGGTATATCCTCTGGATAACAATATTCAACTCAGTAAAGGCTAAAGTGTCTGAGAGTCTACAAGTGACCTTTTCGGAAAGATGAGGAAAGGAGAAAGTATAAAAAGCCGGCACAGGAAGCCCTTGTGTAAGCCCAAATTGCCGAGCGCAATATTGGGGAGAGTAAACTTCAAAGCTAGAAATGAGCCTACCTTTGAATGAGACTTTGATAGGGAGATTAATTAAAGTTAGCATGACCTATCAGTACTCACTACGATTGTTAGGGAAGCCAGGAAGATGCCGACGGAATTCGGTAGCGAAAAAAGGAGAAAAATCAAAAGTCTCTACGTCAAAGGGCACTAATCAATTCTAAATTTAAACGGTAATCAAAGTATGAAAGGCAAAGAGCATCATGGATTTGAAGCTCATCCCAGAGTTGAGCCTTAGAGGCGTAAAGGCGGGAGTACCATTGATTAAAAAAAAAGAATGATTGAATGGGAAAAAAGCCCTAAGTCGAAAGGGTTGAGATGTCTAGTGGTGAGACTAAACCGGTGTATGATGAATGGAAAGGATTTCGGTTCCATGACGAGGAAAAACTTCATAATAAACCTTCGGAATCAGAAAATGGTTGTAAATGGCAGGACCAAAGACAAAAGAATCAGTACCGTCATTGTTTATAAGGGAGAAGTAGTGGCGATCGTCCAAATCGTTTGACTCCATGAACTCGAAGAAGCGTTCGAGGGCTACTGCAAAAGAAAAGGAGGAAGCTTGGGACGCCATCGTTAGAAAAAGCAAGGATTAATGTAGGATTTAGAGAGAATGTTTTGAGGAAGAAGAAAACCAGATGAAAGCGTGAAGGCGAAGATAATGAGAAGAGGACAAAATTTAATTGTGTGGGGACAAATAACTTTATAGCTAACATAGAAAGGGTCGAAAAGGTAAGTTTCGGAAACGACACGAGAGATGTCGTTTGATACAAAAGGAGGCTAAGAGGATGAATCTTGGGAGCGATTCGAAACGTGCCGCTTAACAAAAAGTCAAAAGGACAAATCTTCAGAATGAACGAAAGAAGACACCGTTCGAGAAAGGAAGGTGCTTTGTAAGTGTCAAAGTTTAAAAGAATAAAACCCTTTTAATTCTTTTAAAAGGAGGCATATGTTGGTACCGAAACATTGTAGTCCGATTCGGTATCTTGAAACGACATGTGGAAAAAGGAGCTATTGATAGATCCCGAATCATAGTAACTTCATACCAAATAATAAAATAATGTTTAGTCATTCGGGATATGTACGCCATTCGGGAAGTTTAAAAGCGCGCCGAATGAAAGACATGGTGTACTTGAATTCGGCATATCGTGAATACGGAACATGGAAACTATTACATCCTGAAATTCGAGAATATAGAGCAAGACTCATGGGCGCGAATAGGTTTTCCAAAACCAAGAAATATCATTCAAAAAGAGACGGTTGATTGTGCAGTTGCAAATTATAGAAGGCGTGGGTCAATTGTGAAGATCGTGGGTTAGAAGTGAATTATAGCACCAAAATTCAAAAAGCATAAATATTCAGAAGGAAGGAAAGGAAGCTCTCTCCACAATCATCCAAAAAAGTCTGTTTCTTTGCAGTTCTAGCCTGCTTTGCTATTCGTAGTGTAGTCTTAATTTTCCTGCACTATCTGTTCTTTGTATTTCCATTCCCTAGCAATCTATTTTCATTTTGAGGCAATTAGGAGTAGCATGGCTAGTGGATCTCCACTGTTCCCATCACTTTCGTTACTCGCACTTATTCGTTTACCTGTTCTCTCTGACTTTCCATCGGAATAGAGCCGCATAACCCTTCTTAATAAAAATCGAAGTACGAATTTCGGTGAAAGATATTCTCGATTCAAATCACGCGAACAGGTGTACACAAATTCTCAGCTGATTAGTCCAATTGCTCACTTGCTCGTCAAGTTTGGTTCAAGATCGAATCAGGTAATATTCAAAACCCTTTGAATAATCTAAAAATTATCTGTTTGATGTGAATGTTTGACGTATAAGCATGGTCTTTTTTGGATGAGTTATGGTTGCTTAGTCAAATGATTTTTGAACTTGGATCATATCTTCTGGATTTTGCACTTATTCTCTCAAATTTTTTGAATACTGACAATGGTTATTGCCTATCTAATTTTTAGAAATCTGAAGCAAATTTTTACGGATATTATGCATATTTTCAAATTGCTCATTCACAAAAGATTTTGTTGCTTTAACTTCAATCATCCGAAATCTTGAGTAATCTTTGGGATATTGTGTTTATCCTGTTGAATATTTCAGCATATCTCCTGGTGGTTTAATTTTGAGGCAACTTCAATCTTGTTCATATATTAGATATTGATATATTTCCAAAAAATTGGAACATATCTCATGGTCTAATTTTAAAAAAATTTTGGAAATATTGAACATATCTTTAAGATTGATTAGTTATCTGAAATATTTTGAACACATCTTTCTTAATTTAGAAAATTATCCGAATCACCTTGAATATCCTAAAAGATAATTTTTCCTAAATTAAAAAATATGTGAATATCCTTTGTGGGTAAGGTCTTATACCCTTCAAAATTCGGCAATCTCCCTAGCTTTGAGTATATTACATGCTCCCTTGCACTTTTATCTCTTGGATATATGTATTATGGATGGCCATGACATCATCTACACAAATGAAATTGTCCGTCCCATCCCATAACTTTGAGACTGAATTGACAAATTTCATTTAAATTCACCATCCGACCCCACCCTCGAGCTACGACCTGAATGAATTCCCTTCTGACACTAAACTTTGGGTACGAAGTGAATTCATCGAAAAAATTCAGATATTAAAGTGTACAACATTCAAGGTTTATTATAATTTTATTTTGTTCCTCTTTTAAGTAATATAAAAAATTTAAAAAAATCATCACATCTTACTCTTAAGGGCAATTTTCATATTTACAAGGTGACACTTAATTCAAATTAAAATTTTAGAAATCATTTTTAATGAAGTGTCAGACCAATCTTGTTCGAGAGAGCCGAAAATTGCACTTGAGGTTAAGTCATTTACATGCATTCCACTTGCATTGCCCATGCATTTTCATTCACGTCATGTAGGTAGAGTGTCCTGTCATTTAACTTAAATTCATTTTGATGTTTCATAAAAATTCAATTTTTTGAAATTATCATGCAACATTTGATCCTGTCATTTTGTATTTCATATAGTTAGAACCCATATTTCATGCACTAAAACTTGATTTTCAGACATCATTCCCTCGTCATTATGTTTGTCATATAGTTTAGAATGCATAACATCATATCATTAGATTTTTGCATTTTATCATCACATTCATGCATTTGCATTTCATACATTTCATCAAGAAAATCCCGAAAAAATAAATTGCACCTTGGTTTTCAAAGAAATCAATTCAATTGGCCAGTCAAGAAAATTTTTTACAATAATGGTACTAAAAGGGTGTTAATTGAAAAATTAACATAATCAAGTCCCCGAACTTGAATCTCTAGTTAGCAGAAAATAAAGTATTCTCCCAATACTTTATTTAGATTTCTAATCTACCTACCAAAAAAGATTAGTGATGGTTCCAAAATTTAAATCATTTGAACATAAACCCAAATTGTGAATTGGTAGAGCTTGGGAGAAGTTGGACTAGGTTAGTTAATTCATTTAATTAATCTAGTAATCCATTGACCTAAGAAAATCTCAATTTTTAGGTCACAACAATCCTTTAATCATTCAATCTAACCATTGAGATCCTGAAGTTAGATAAATTTGTCTGAAGACGCTACTTCATTTTAGTTAATCGAAGCATAAATATGAAACACTAAAAATCGATGGAATTGTTGAAACTTCTGATTTTATCAAAATTCAAAACAATGAGATGTCTAACATGCATGTTTGACAATATGTACATAGATAACAGTATAAATATCAATGGATAATTTCACAAGAATCATAACTTTCATAATACTATATTCTACAACAAGTAATAAACGATGCAAATTAAAGGGTAATCTACAACGTTTCAAAGATCGAGGGTAATTGCGTAATCGTGTCAAAGTTTAAGAAGGTCATGAGCAATTTATCCTATGAATATAATTTAGATTATTAATCAACTTTTTACCTTGGAAGTTTCCTTTTTTATTGTCTGCTAATAGATAAATAGGCCCAAATTTCCCATACAGTAGAGAGAAATAGCATGAAACTTATAGGTAAAGTAATAAAATAATACAAAGCCCTAAAATTATATTTCTTTCGTTTTCCACTTCTATTTTATTTTTTAGCTAAAAATATTATTATTAAACGCCCATGTTATTCCTTTCAAAGAGCCTATGCACTGCCAAGCCCGCATGTTAGGCTTGGACGGGCCTGGCAAGTAAAGAGGCTTGGGTCGACCCTGCCCAGGCTCATCTAATGAGCAAGTCTAGTTAGAGCATACATAGGGAGCATTTAATTGCTTATTGCAAATATGTAAAACAATATTGCATAAACTTAGTAAATTGGACGTAGTATGACCCATTTAAGTAATTTTGGGTGCATTTTGTATAGCTTTTCCAAGAAGTTTTGGGCTTCTAAAGCCCCTTGGGGAAATGCTAGGGTGTTTAGCAAGTTTTTCTAAGGAGTATTTGATAGAACGCCAGATTTGGGAAGGCTGAAAGCTCAATCCTGGTAGGGACCAGAAATGACCTTTCAGTATTAGGCCAAATGTCAGCCTAGAGTTTTTTTCTTTGAAAACTACCTTCACCAATTCTTCCAAATTTCAATTTTGCCCCCTCATTCTTTGCTACACTATTTCTTTCTTTATTTAAAAAATAGAAAAGGGAAACAAAACCATGGCGCTAAGGCCAATGACAAGCCAGATATAGTGTTGGCAGCTCGACTGAGGTTGCCTGGGCTGCGCAACCCCAGGCGAGCGATAATGGGGTTGCACAACCTAGTTAGTCGTCTCGGGGGGTTGTGCGACCCATGCGACGGCTACCGGCATCCTTAGCCTAGGGTTTGATTTTCCTTTATTTATTTATTTTTTATTTGAAAAGGAAATACCATAGCAAAGCCCCTTTACAAATAATTTTTGCCAAACACTACTTAGCCCAAAGTTGTTTTTCAAAATATTTTTTACCAAATGCTATTTGCATTTCCCAAAGCCTTCAGGATAAAGATATTTGCAATTTCCCAAAACTCATTTTCTAAGCCGAACCAAACGCATCCTTTGGGTTTTACCAAACAATGAGCATAGTATTATACAAACAAATCCGGTTTTATTGTTATGATTCACCAAACAATTGATATGATATGACAAGACAAAACCTTCAAATTTTATATTCTGGTTAGAAATTCAGACGATCAAACGTAGCCTTTGGATTATTAAATGAATTTTTTTATTCATTTTGACAGGTCTACGGTGAACCACGCAAATTCGATGGAGGGGGTCTTGCTTATCATGGGATTCTTTCCTGAAGCTTATCTCTTTCCTTATGTAGATTTCCACAGTCAGTGTTGAAAAGCCGAATTTCGCACTTGTTTAAATAAGACTCATGAAAAATTTAGGTCAAGTCACTAAGCGGTTTAGCTCACGAAAAGCAGCGATCTCGCCTAAGATGATGTTCAATGCGGAATGTTATTTTTAAGCAAAAATCTCCGTAGTATCTAGTTGTAGTGAAATGCAATGCATATTACTAACGTACAATTATGCAACATTGACATTTTTTGCTTAGAGGTCAAATTCGACTTGTAACTTTTAAGCAATGAATGACAATAATAAAAATCAAAAATTAAGTGTCAATAGTTACCTGTCTTTGAAGGTGAGCACAAAAAGGTTTCTTCAAAGACACGCCTAAATTTGTCCAATGGACCGTGCAGTAGAAGCAAATGTGGATGCAACGATGAAAAAAAAATATATTTATTGGAAAATAAACTCAAAAATACCTGGATAAATTCAAGAATGCAACCTCAAATTAATACATATTTTTTAATAGGAAAATAAGTTTAATTTTTTTAAAATAATATTTGGGCAAAAGTTTAAGGGTCAACAATCCTTGGAGAGGATATAGATGGCTCAAAAACTCACATACACATGTTGCAGGTTGTTAAAGTCAATTGATCATTCAGATGATCTTTATTTACAGGATTGTGCTCCTTTCGTTTGACTTGTTACCTTGATTTCCATCTTTCATTAACTCGTTCAAATTGCACATCTCGCTCATTTGTTTCATTTCTATCAATTATAAATTATTCACACGTTTCATCAATCAGCATCTTTTATTTTGCTGGCAACGAGTGCCGCGGCTCTTTTTTTACTCTTCTTTTAAAGTAGACATTACAAGATGGCTCCTATGAAAATGTTCGTATTAAACTCGAAATTGCATCACAAATATGATTCATGCAGTTTGAGTTTGACTATGCTTTACACTAGGAGACAGAGACCTCCACATCTCGAGCATATCTGCAAATTGGCTGCTAATAGTCAATTAGTCCCAATCCTAATTCCCAGATTTCCACCAGGATCCTATGACTCGTAAAGTGCTCACCTGACAATTTCCACTATATGAGAACTCAAGAGCGCGGCCTGTGGTAGCTGTAGACTCCATAGAAGGTCTGTATGAAAGTAGGCACTAGCAAAAAGAAAGCAGCAACCAAGGAAGTGATTGACCAGGGATGGCTGAAGTACCTGAGCTTGTGACTGGCTATCCAGCAATTCCACTTGTGGCTGCAGTAAGTGTTCACCTCCTCAGATAGTTTAGAGAGATAACTTTTATTGATGTCGAAGACTACCTCCTTGCAAAGCTGGTTGAAGAGTTTAGCGACCTCGGTGTCGCTCCCAAGCCAATGCTTGATGATCCCATGGTCATGGAGGTGCCCCACATCCTCGGGGGAGTTGATCAAGTTGTCCATGAAGATTACGTACGAGGTGATGGCGTTGTCACAATTGACGTGACACTGCTCAAAGGCGATCAAGTTGAGGAAGAGCGATCTCGTCCCATCGTGGATCACAAGCGGGGGAATCTGGAGGATCCCATCCTTGAACTGGATGTCCCAGAACATGTCCGTCTTCCGCTTCCTGAACTTGATCCCGGCTTTCCGGAGATCCATCACGCAGTGGATGAGCTGATGCGGCCTCTGCAACAATCCCGTGGTCTCCACCCTGTCAGGAACTTGGTGTAGGAGGCTCTCCCGGAACACTTCAAGGCAATGGAACTTGCCCTGGATGGCTTCCAGGTCAGGGTTAACTGGTTGGCCATCCGTTGGCTTCAGAGGTTCGAAGAATAAGTGCGCCAGCCTGGCCACGAGCCCCGTCTGGTTGGGGTTACCACACTGGACGCCGAGCAGCCTGTCGAGTATGAATAGCGGGATTTGATTCTCGAGCATAATCATGTCCCGCCGGATTATATCCATCAATCCCCGCATCGAGAAAATGGGGTCATTGGGAAAATAGCCGAGTTTGGGGAACTCGACAGTGTATCCCAGAAACAGTTCTATCGCAAAGCACCCGTCGAGAACCATCATCTGCACAAATTCTTCACTGCTCATGGATATCGTCCCCTCGTAGCACGCGCGAGCTCTCTCCTCCACCTCCTTCACTGAGTCTAGGTAGAGGCCTATCTCTTTATTGGTGCGCCTGAGGATGGAATCGAGGCAGCGCCACTTATGCTGGTCCATCTGGCGGAGATGCTCGTTAGTGTGGTGGTACGGCCCGAGGGAGACTATGCGGGGGACGTAGGCCTTGACATTGCCCTCCTTGAGATTCTGCGGAATTCGATAAATGGAGTGGTTTGCCCAGGAGCACGCCTTATTGTCCTGGCTAGCCTTCTGGATTTTCTCCTTGATAGAGATGACCCACACAGACTCTGGCGGCCTCGGCTCATCTTCGTGGTCGTTATTGCCCCCTTTGTTCTCGTCCACGATCAGATTGGATAGTTCTCGCTGTATCTCGTAAGCCTGGTGGTCGTGAGGCTGCTGTTGTGTGGATGCATCAGAGGTTGATTTCATCCTTCGAGTAATCAAAAGCTTCTTGATTCTCGAGATAAATCTGTCGCCTGTGACCGTAGGATGAACCATTTCTTGAGACAATGTTTCTCCGCCCTCGCCTTTCCTGGGTTGATCGATAAATTGGGGCTTTCTAAGCCCAAAAAAAAAAAAAGGAGAGATATTAATGTCTAGGAATTTCGGAGCAAAAGATAGATTTTTTGAACATGATGATGATTATCAAAAGATTTTAAATTTGGAGGTGTCATTAATCTTTTTTTTTTTGTAGGTAGAATAGATACCTAAATAAAGTATCAAAAGAATACTTTATTTTATGCAAACTAGAGATTTAGGCTCGAGGACGTAATTATGTTAGCTTTTCAATTAATGCCCTCTCGGTACCATTCTTATGAAAATTTTCTCGGATTGACAAATTCAATTGATTCAATTTGAAAAATCATGATGTAAATATGTTTTTGGGGTTTTCTTGATTATATGAAAGAAACCAATTTTCAAAAAATTAATGATAATTAACATAAACTACAAATTGAATTCTCAAAGTTCAATTTATATTTAAAATCAACTTGAATTGCAATTTCCAAAAATTTTAATTTAAGATCAAGACATGATTTTTTTTATGATTTTTATTAGAAAAATGACTCAAATAAAAGTATAATAAACCTTGAGCATAATACACCTTAAAATCTGAATTGTTTTTGATAAATTCGACTCATATCCACAGTTTAGGGTCAGAAGGGGAATTTTATCATGTAATACCCTAGGAGTGGGGTCGGATGGTGAATTTTAATATTGGACTAACGTCATACCCAAATATTATGGGTTAGATAGTGAAGCCCAATTTTATGAAATTAGTTGGTCTAATCCCAAAGGTATGGGATGTGACGGACAATTTCAATGTGTGGATGAGATCATACTTAGGGGGTGAAGTTGGATAGTCATCCTTTATGCACATATTTTCCTCAAGACTTAGGCATGAGCATGTATTATACTCAAGGTAAATTATAAAATTATTTAATGAAACTATAGTGTATAAAAATTAAAAAAATTCGGCCAAACAAGGGATAATTGCCGAATTATAAAAGGCAAATTGCCCTATCCACAAAGGATTCACATCTTGAGAAATTTGAAAATTATCTCACGAGATTTTCAAAATATTTCAAATAATTATCCAAATTAAAAAAGATGTGTTAAATATTTTCGGAAATTTCAAATTCGACCTCAAGATAATCTGAATATTCCGAAAAGTATGCTCAATAACCTCAAGATATGATCAGGATTCAAATTACTTCAAATTCAAATAGCAGGATATATCAAATATTCCGACGAATATAGCCAAAGTCGAAAAATATGCCAAATATCCTTAAGATATGCCTCGAATTCGAAATTTCAAGTTAAGCAACCATGATTTATCCAAAAATTACTTTCATTAATCAAACATTCAAATCATGCAAATAATTTTCAGAGTATCTCAAGATACGGATGTTACCTAATTCGATCTTGAACCAAAATTTGATGAACAAGCAGGGCGATTAGGACTGAACAGTGGTGGGAATTTGCGGCTGAATTGTCGGCGGCTCATGGACTCTCAACTGGTGAAGCTACTCGTAGGCGATAGGACTCACAACGCGGTGATGTTGGGCTCGTCGAAGACAACCTGAAAATCTGTGGAAGTTTGCCGGAGGGAAAAAAAGAAGAAGACAATTTAGGCTTGTTGGAGTTAATAATCACCACTAATGAGGAACCACGTCTTTTACATAAGTGGAGTACTGTCTTCGGAGTCAACGAGAAGAAAGTAATCCCCTTTTTGGCCTCTCGTGCAGGTCAACGCGTCAACATCTTCGAGAGGATTCAAGGATTAGCGACGGTGGGGAGGCGAGTCAAGGAAAGGCTTGTCCGATTGATTTCGTCTCAGCCTGAAGATCGGGGCTGTAGGACTAGACGTCCGTCAGCTGGTGTTGATCGTGGCAAGGTGCAGGCTATGGCTGGTCTCCTTTGTTGTTGGCCCTCCGGCACGGTCGGCTCGGCACCGGGCTTCAAGATGGAGGATTCGGCTGCACCGCTTGGACTGAAAATTGTTGGCAAAGGAACCACGACAAATCTGCAGGAGAAGCACCGCGGAGGAAGAAGACTTTCGTTGGTCTTTTCTTTCTTAGTCCTCCTCTTCCATTTCTGAGGTGAAAGGGCCCTTCTTTTTATAAGGAAAAATACCACCAAAAATCTTGAACTACGCTCACTGTAACATATTTATCCTAAACTTTTTCTTGTGACGTCAAAAATCCCAAACTATATTAATCGTAACGCATTTACCCTAAATTTTTATTTTTTATCCCAAACTTATATTTATGTGACACATTTATCCTTCGTTAAGTTTTCATTAAAATTAACAATTAAAAAATTAACATGAATTCAACGTGACAGCGCCATGTAAGCGCCACACGAGAAAAACATGAAAAAGAAAAGGAAAATTCGAAGTCACTGTTCATTATCTTCAACCCGGCTAGGGCCTCCAGCGTTCGTGATCAGTCGTTGCTTTTTTTTTTTTTCTTGTTGATGGACTTTTTCTTCTTCCTTTTTTGGTTTGTTTTGTGCTTTTGCGAGTCCCCGTTGGTTTGCGTCGTCGTTGTTTGTGGATTGGCTTGTGTTCGATTAGTATTCTTTCTGGGTTTTACTCAAATCCTTAGCTCGTTTCAGTTTCCGGCGTCAGATCTTGTCGTTGTTCTTGCTCTTGTTCTTGAGCACCAACCCGTCCTCGAAGGCATCGATGATCTCGTGTCTAAACCTCCGGCGGCGTTCACCCTTGCTTGATCACATCCATCAGATCTAGCATGGCGATTGCAAGCTTCGAGGTCCGATTTAGGTTCTTAAGCTTGCCGCCTCCATGACTGCTCGGGCTCCATGCTTGGCTTGAGGGTTTGTAAATTTCATCCATTTTTGCTACACCCATTTTTGGGTATGTCCCTTTGTTTATGGAAAATTTATCTGCGCAGATTGTTTTCAATCTGGAACTTGCCGATCTGAATTGATTTACCTTTTTCAAATTTGCAGATTGTTTTCCAACTTTTTTGCATCTCCCCACCACTACCCTCAATATGTGCCCCTCATGCGAGCGTGTAACCACCACCTCCAACTCTACCGCTCCTACTGCCCGCCCCTCGAGAAGAGACGAAATCCACAAACCCATTCTCTCGCAAAACAGACGAAATCCAAAGCTTCGAGCTTGAGCGCCCATGGCGGCCGCGATCTTCGAAGCGAGATACGAGCTCGAAGATTGTGGTCGCCGTGGCTAGATCTGAAGAGTGGTCGAGCAGGGTCAACGAACGCTGTTGGGAGGTTTAAGTGCCAGTGGACAGCGACGGCAAGCGTCAGACGCGTTTTGGCTGAGCGATCTCTAGGTTAAAGAAGATGAATAGTAATTTTTATTTTTTTATTTTTTTAATTTTCGTTCTAACCTTTTATTGGCATGGGACTCACGTGACGCTGAGGTGAGGCCATATCAAATTTTTAGTAAAAACTTTTAATGAAATTTTAACGAAGGCAAATATATCGCACTTACATAAATTTGAGGTTTTTAATATTATAAAAAAAATTTGAGGTAAATGTGTCATAATGTATAATTTAGGATTTTTGACATAAAAAAAAATTCAAGAAAAATATATTATAGAGAGTATAGTTCAAGATTTTTTAGAGTATTTTTCCTTTTATCAATGTCAGATTTTTTTTTTGGTCGAAATCAATGTCAAAGTATGAAGACCTCCTTTTTCCCTCTCTGTGAAAAAAGTTTTGTGCTCTCACTTGTCCTCTCTCTCTCTCTCTCTCCCCGAATCCTATCCACGTTCTGCCGTGTGATGAATCTGTTTTTGTCCCCCGAGTGTGCATGAATAAGTTCTTTATAGAGTCTCTTCAAAGAATATATTCCTTTTTTATGCCTCGTGCATTATGCGTGACTTATAGATGCCATTGATGACTCAATATTCTGCTGATTTCCCACGGTTCCTCAATTTCTCCATGTCCAAAGGCTTGATCAAATTCTATGCTCCTACTAGTCACGGCCATGGACAGGTTGAGGTCGGAACCAACTCGGAACCGGCCTGGGTCAAACCTGAAACCGACTCGTTGACCGGGCCCATGGTTCCAACTTGAAATTGGCCCATGGCATAAGGGCCCATTTCCTGGCCTGGTCCGAATCATGAAAAATGGGGATTAAAAAAAATGAAAGACCTCTTTCTCTTTGGTTTGGTGACCGTTGGCAGCTAATGGTCAACTCCTTTTTTTTTAAATACTAATTTCTAATCTATGTTATAAAATTATAAATACTCCTTCTCGTCTCTCATTTTTTTCACGCAAATTCTCTTTTCATCTTAATTCTCTCAAATTCTCTCTAACCCTCAATTATTCACAACATTTAATTTATTAATTTCTTTTTGTTAATTACGTTCTCTAATTTCTTATTTTCTTTATTTATTGTCTCTTTTAATAATTTCTTATTTCAAATTATTTTTTTCATACCCTATATTTTTTGCATTATACCATTTTTTTTCTATATCCACAAGAAAAAAATGGCAAGTGAAAGTAGAACTAGTGGTTGAGGGAAGAGCAAGGAGGGGAAATCCAATTATCCTCATAGTCCTCGTGATTATGACGATTGGAGAGTTGATGTAAATGACGAAATCAACATTATTTCTAATATGGAGCAAGTCCAAATGCAAGAGAGTCTTCATCCTCATACCGGTATTGAAGAAATGTCAACAACAAATGAATGTGAGTTTACATCCGACATATGAGACCATTTCACGAAGATAGAAAAATTTGACATAGCTTCAAAAAGGTATGATGTAGTTTGTAAATATTGTATGATAAAATACAAATATATCGGTGGAGCCGGATATAGAACATTTCAACGGCATCTTAAGGCGAAACTTCCAATTGAAGTGAGAATTGATACCAAGCAACAATAATTTTTCGAGTATGCAAATCCTAACACTCATCCTTTATTTCGTTAAAATAAAAAAACATATAAAAAAGAATTAGGTAAATTTATTTCCACTGAACATTTATCATTTAGTTTTGATGAAAGATTTGGTTTTAATCAATTTATACAAAATGCATATGTTCCACAAGCAAAACATGTTCCTAGAAATACACTTAAACACATAATTAAAGATCTTTATTAAAAAAAGGAAAAAAAATATTTACAAACATTTTTTTATTATGAATTTTAATGGATGGTGCATATAGATAGCGATATTTAGAGTGATCATTGGTAAGTTCATTATTATGTAAGTATAACATGTCATTGGATAGATGATGATTGAAAGATTCAAAAAAGAGTTATTGCAATTAGAGTTTTTGATGATAGGCATACAACAAATAATATTTATAGATTAATTAGGTAAATTTTTGAAGAATATTATTTTCTTAATAAAATTTTTTCAATTGATTTTGATAATGCCGCGGTAAATACCGCTTCAATTGTTGAACTAGAAAAAATTTGTAAACTTATTTTTGGTGGATAATTTTTTCACATTGGATGTGCTTGCCATATTTTAAATTTATGCGTACAAGATGGTTTAAAAACTCTTGATATTTCTCTTGACCCAATAAACATGGCAATTCAATTTTTATAGAAACATTCCCAAATAATGAAAAAAATTGTTAAAATTTTGTAGAGCAAATGGAAAAAAATCAAAAAAATTTCCAAGAAGTCTTCAAAATTATTGGAATTCTACTTAAGAGTTGCTTAGTGAATTTTTTGCAAATAAAAATTTATTATGTGTATTTATTTTAGATAATATAACTCAAATTAATTTATATACACAAGAATAGGATATTTACAAAAAATATATATTTTAAAAGTTTTTAATGATGCAGCTTATACTTTTTCCGTTAGTTATTATCTTATTATGCATTTTAATAGAATTTATTAATATTGTTGGATTTTTTTGAAGAAAATGAAAATGATGATAAATTTAGTGACATCATTAGACCAATACAAACAAAATGGCTACATCATTATAGGAAATTCCTATTATTTATTTAGTTGCTTGTATTTTTTATTCATGTTGTAAATTAGATGGTTTAGGCAATTATTTGAATATGTATTATGAATGTTTACCTTTAATTGATATGGTAAAGATTAGAAGTATACAAACAAGGGTTAAAAACATAGTAATATAATTATATAATACTGTTGACACCTCATTTTTAATCATTTTTTCTATTGCTAAAGTAATAAAAAAATCCATAAAAATTCATAAAATTGAAAAATCAACTTTGGGAACCTTAGCCAAGCCTAGGGAACCAATTTTGACCAAAAAATAATTTTTCATATTTTCAGTATTTTTACGTATTTTTTATTTATTTATTTTTTAAAATTAATAGAAAATTCATAAAAATTCATAAAATTGAAAAATCAACTTTGGGGACCTTAGCCAAGCCTAGGGAACCACTTTTGACCAAAAAATGATTTTTCATATTTTCGATATTTTTCGGTATTTTTATTTTCGAAAATTCATAAAACAAAAAATTAAGAAAAATGAGAAAATTGCAAAATCAAGTTTGGAGCCTTGGCCAAGCTTAGGCAACTATTTTCGAATAAAAAAATAATTTTTTGTATTTATATATATTTATATATTTTAGAAATTATGAGAATATTTAATAAATAATAGCATTTGAGGCCATCAAAATATATAAAAATAGTCAATATTTTTATTTTAAATCCCTTTTCATGTTGGCCATCACAAATTTAAAAAGATCCAATTCGGGGTCGTGTATTCCTTCACGAGCATAATCTCGAACCGGGCCTAAAAAATTCAAATTGAGTCAATTTATTTTCATTTTTTCACTTTTAGGAGTTGTGACATGGTTTTCTAATATTTCAAATTTTTATAGTGGTCCAATTATACCTAGAATGACTCAATTGTGCAAAAGGGCTTTAATTAAATTCTGCATTATTTTCAGTGGCAAGAAATGAGCTTAAATTTGACATGTGGTGAATTTTGACTAAGTATAGGGAAGGTATGTCAAAAATTGTGAGGAGATTTGGACTTAAAGAAATATTTTTTTAGGGACTAAATTGTAAATACTTAAAATTCAGGGACTAGAGTGCAAATACCTAACTCTTGAGGGATTATTTTGCAAATAACAAAAAGAAGAGTTAGTGGATAAATTAGAATAGAGAAGGGAAGATGGAGAAGAATGGATGGAGAAAATATGATAAGAATAGGAAGGGAAGATGGAGATGAAGAAGAGTTAGTGGATGTTGACACCTGATTTTTAATCATCTTTTCTCTTTTAAAAATTTTCAGTATTTTTCGGCATTTTTATTTTTTGAAAAATCCATAAAAATTCATAAAATTGAAAAATTAACTTTGGGGACCTTGGCCAAGCCTAGAGAACTAATTTTGACCAAAAAATGATTTTTCATATTTTCAGTATTTTTTAGTATTTTTATTTTAGAAAATTCATGAAAAATAAAGAAAAAATGAGAAAATTGCAAAATCAACTTTGGAAGCCTTGGCCAAGCCTAAGCAACCATTTTTGAATGAAAAATAAATTTTCATATTTTTTATATTTATATTTTTTTTTTTTTTAAAAAAATACAAAAATACTTGAAACTTTTGGAAAAATAACATTTGAGGCAAAAAAAATACACAAAGATAGTTAATATTTTTATTTTAAATCTATTTTCATATTGGCCATTGCAAATTCAGAAAAATCCAATTCGAGTCACGTGTTCCTTCACGAGTATAATCTCGAATCGGGCCTAAAAAGTTTAATTTGAGTCAACTTATTTTTAATTTTCACTTTTTATGAGTTGTGACATTGTCTTCTAATATTTTAAATTTTCATCTTGGCCCAATTATACCCAGAATGACTCAATTTTGCAAAAGGGCTTTAATTAAATTCTACATTATTTTCAGCGGCAAGAAATGAGCTTAAATTTGACATGTGGTAAATTTTGGTGTGTCAAAAATTGTGAGGAGATTTGGACTTAAAGAAATATATTTTTTCAGGGACTGAATTGTAAATACTTAAAATTCAAGGACTAGAGTACAAATACCTAACTCTTGAAGGATTATTTTACAAATAACAAAAAGAAGAGTTAGTGGATAAATTAGAATAGAGAAGGGAAGATGGAGATGAAGAAGAGTTAGTAGAGAAATTAGAATGGAAGATAAGAATAGAGAAGGGAAGATGGAGATGAAGAACAGTTAGTGGAGAAATTAGAATGGGAGATAAATATGAAGAAGGGAAGATGAAGATGAAGAAGAGTTAGTGGAGAGATTAGAATGTGAGATAGAGATGGAGAATGGAAGATGAAAATGAAGAAGAGTTAGTGGAGAAATTAGAATGGGAGATAGAGTTAGTGGAAAAATTAGAATGGGAGATAGATGAGTAGATTATAAAAGGAGGAAGAAGTGAGCTTAAGAGAAAATTTTTTGGGGAGAAATTTTCGATGTTTGAGAGACTTTTAAGATATTGAAGAAAAATTTGTGAGAAAGAAAATACCAAAAGAGAGAGAATTTTGAAGATGATGGGAGTTTAAAGCTAGGGATTATCATCACAAATTCCTTCATCGATCAATATAAATCAAGAGTTCATCCTCGTCAACGAGCAAGCAAATTCGAGCTAAGTGTTTTTATTTATTCATTTATTTATGGTTTTACTTGCAAATTAGCACAAATTGTATACACTTTCTCAATCTCCCATTTTTCCCATATTTTATGTCAGGAGAAGGATATCTCTATGTCAACAGCAAAAATCTCGTAGAGATGCAAAAATCGGCCTAGACAAGCTCCTAAGCTGTCCACCGATTTCTCAACTGATCTGTGACTAAAGTCCCTATTAATTCAAAAGAAACTCTCTATATTGGGAACATAGAGAGCGAAAATCAATTATAGAAATCTCTCCCAAAAAAACGGGAGATAAAAAGCCGCAGCTCTATATCAATGGTCAACCCTATGGAAACACAAAATCGGCTTGGAGGAGTCCTCAAGCGCGCACAAATTTCAAATTGTTGAATCAATTCGTTGTATTTCATTTTAAAGAATTCATACCCCAGAATGGAGAGGACAAAGTCCATCCGCAATTTAAATACCTACACCATAAATCCCAATTAGCCTCCCATTGGAGGTTTTTACTTACAGTAGTTAAAAACCTGCAACTTAAATACCTGTACCTTAAATCCCAAAGGGAAGAGCCAAGCCAATGCTTAGCCTCCCATTGGAGGTTTTTACTTACAGTAGTTAAATACCTGCAACTTAAATACATGTACCTTAAATCCCAAAGGGAAGAGCCAAGCCAATGCTTAGCCTCCCATTGGAGGTTTTTACTTACAGTAGTTAAAAAATACCTGCAACTTAAATACCTGTACCTTAAATCCCAAAGGGAAGAGCCAAGCCAATGCTTAGCCTCCCATTGGAGGTTTTTACTTACAGTAGTTAAATACCTGCAACTTAAATACCTGTACCTTAAATCCCAAAGGGAAGAGCCAAGCCAATGCTTAGCCTCCCATTGGAGGTTTTTACTTACAGTAGTTTAAATACTTGCAACTTAAATACCTGTACCTTAAATCCCAAAGGGAAGAGCCAAGCCAATACTAGGCCTCCCATTGGAGGTGTTTATTCACTGTCATGTACTTCCTGCAATTTAATTTTTTTTTAATCATCAAGCCCAAAAGATGAGTAGGTCGTAATACTGCACAGAAGTCGTTAACACACTCCCTCTTTCGGCTTCAGAGAATCTTTAACACTTGAAAAAATATAATAAATAAAAATATATACCATCCATGCATCCTATTTAAAAAGTGAAAACACAAAAGAGAATACCCTACTAAAGTCTTAGGAATAAACCAAGCCTGAGTTGCCGAATTAGGATATCCATGAAATTAAGGTACCGAAAGGGCATTAGTTTTAATTAACTAGTGTAACCAAGTCCTCGAGCTCATAATCTCTGGTTCGCAGGAATAAATTAGTTCTCCCGCTAATTTATTTAGGTTTCTAATCGACCTACTAAGAACAATTAGTGGCGACTCCAAATTTCAAAATCATTTAAACAAAAACCAAAGTTGCGATTCGGTAGGGCTTGGGAGGGTCCGCGTTAGGTTAGTCAAATCTAATTAACCTAATAATCCGTTAACCCTTTAGAAATAATAAAATTTTTTAGAGGGTCGCGACAGATTGGCGACTTCACTGGGGACGGGATTTTTAAATTTTCGAAAAAAGATACCAATTGGAATACTTGAACTTTTTCGAAATTTTAAAAGTCTTAGTGGACTTAGGCCAATGAAAATTTCATGGATATCTCGCTTCTGGCAATCTTGTTTGGGACTCATTCTATAGGTGTTATATGTTTTTGCAGGATGGGAGTTATAAGGGGCGAAGTGTTTGGCTAACCCCTTTGTTTTGCAGGCTCGGTGTTGGGTTTTTTTGTTTAATTTCACACATTTTTAGAAGCGCTGTTTTGATATCAATTGTTGTGCATGTCTTGCATACTCTGAGGATCACGAAACCTGCACACACAAGCGTCTAAACCCAAGTCGCGAAATTCTTCCTAGAAAACCATAGATAGGGATCGAATATGCAAAGCTCTTACGTCGATTGCGATCGAGTTGACCATATTTTATCCCGCTCATTATCTGAATTGACAATTCTTCCCATTGTGATTTGATTGCGCGAAGGGTAAGTTTGTTAATTCAGATAGTGGGAGCCTTTTTAGGTCCATACCTTGTCTCTCCTTCTTTTATTTTCTAGAGTCCACTACTCACTTGAGTCATGCGCATGACTATGTGATTTGCATTTCTCCAAGGTAAAAGTAAGTTCTCTAATTTTATCTTGTATTTATTTTCGGTCAGTCCATGCTAGGTGTTAGTCAGTTTTTGAACTTGATATTACGACCATTCTTTTAAAAGAAAATAAAAATTAAATTTGTCCCTCATTTCTTTTAAAAAAAATTTTTTTGAAAAAATGATGTGAAAAAATCCCTTCATGGGAATTTTATTAACTAATAAGGGATTTTTGTCATGTTTTTATTGCTTCAATAAAAATGAAATTTTCCTGAAAAAATTTTCCTCTGAAAATTTATTTCAATAAAAAGAAAAATTCCTTCAAAAAAAAACTCTAGTAGACATCAAGTGATTTTATCACATTTTTCAAATTATAAAAACTTGCAAGAAAATGCTTCTCGAGAAATTCGCTCATGTTTTTCTAAGAAAATTTTCTCTAAATAAAATTAGACTAATGTCTCGGGGGAATTGTATTGACTAATAAGAGATTTTTGTCATGTTTTTCTTGCTTCAATAAAAATGAAATTTTCCTGACAAATTTTCCTCTGAAAATTTATTTCGATAAAAAGAAAAATTCCTTCAAAAAAAACTTTGGTAAACATCAAGTGATTTTATCACATTCTTTCAAATTATAAAAACTTTCAACAAAAATTCTTTTCGAGAAATTCGCTCATGTTTTTCTAAGAAACTTTTCTCTAAATAAAATTAGACTAATGTCTCGGGGGAATTTTGTTAACCAATAAAGGATTTCTGTCATGTCTTTCCTGCTTCAATAAAAATAAAATTTTCCTGACAAATTTACCTTTGAAAATTTATTTTGATAGAAAGGAAATTCCTTCAAAAATTTTAGTAAATGTCAAGAGATTTTGTCACATTCCTTTAAAAAAATAATAAAAAAAAAGAGTAATAAATCTGCAAAAAAATTCTGTATCAGAAATTAACCCATTTCTTCCTAAGGAAATTTTTTTTTCTGATTTCTCTATAAAATAAAAAAAAATCAAATTGGACTAATATAGGAGTCATGGACCGACATTCCTTGTGTCGCATACTAATTATATCCTTTTCTTTTGCAGGGAGATCCTAGATACCCCAGACGGGTGTAAAAATTAAGTTCAATAATATATCAAGAATCATCTTTAGAAATACCAAAAGACGAAAAACACCGAGGCTTCAACCGTTAATTCTGGGGGGCAAACGAACACTGTCCATCTTTGACAGACAAAGTTGTGTCAATCCGTAAACTTGTATGGGCAGTGTATTCTGATATGACGATGGATTTATACTGATTAAACACGGGGGCATATTTAATGTATTGCAGAGGATCCCGCGTCTTTTGAAAGATAATATGGATTATATAATCAGAAACCATGAAATAAGTACCTTAACCTGATTAAATCAACCAGAGACCGGTCTTAAAATTTCCTCGGATCCGAAACACGCGGAGGGTTTTAGAGGACCGAGGTTCTATTAATGAACGTGGCCCACAGGACACTCCCCCGATGCTACAGGTACCCGATACATACGAGTGGACGCCGAAAGCAACAAAACACGGTTGAAGTGGAGCACGCAACAAATGGCCGAATTTATTGGCACACTGATCGAGTGGTGGCAGCTTTATTAATTTACATGATTGAATGCGGATCTCTAGGCGGCTGGTGGAAAGCCACACTGAATGCCTCTCTAATGTTCTTGATATCATCGTCTACCACAACCCGCGAGAGCATCATGAAGAAGATTAAGCCTCAATATCTTCAGCACCCTAAATCGTTTCCCAGGAAAAGAGATGACAGGAAAACAAAAGTATAGACATGCGAAACATTCCTTTTATTCCATACATCAACAGGTTTTACAATAGCTCACTGGGGAGGAAAGGTAAAGCCAAACTGGGCCCTGATAACCATTACGAAAGAGCTCAACTGACTCTCCAAACAGTTGATGCTCTGGGTGCACCGGGTGCTCTCGGGATTAAGCTCCGCGAGCCTAAAGAAGAGGCGATCGCGCTTCTCCTTAGCCTGGGCCATACTGGCCTCATAATGCTCGACGGCAAACTCCAGGTCCGAAATTGCTGTCCTCTCGAAAGCAATGTCTGCCGTAATGTCTCAAGTCTCTCCTGCAGCCAAACGCATTTGCACCTCATCACAATATTGCCCAGCTCCTGTTCGGAGTAAGTTCGGACCAAGGCCAGACGGTTCACCAACTTTCCCCTCTCACGAACCAGCCACGAAAGCTGATCGTTGGCAAACTTGAGGGCCTTCTTGTGATTATCAGCCACAAATGTGACTATTTCCAGATGCTCGTGCCGGTCTTGGTAACGAGCTTTCACGATAGCAATCACAAGGACCGTCTCATAAGCGCGGTTATAGGCAGCCAGAAAATTGATGAAGAGGGTCGAGAAGTTCTGGTACTCCTTCCCTAGTTGGGTACCCTCAACAGAAGCAGTGTCCACGGTCCTAAATAAACCGAGGATTTCAGCCTCAACGGTAGAGTTTTTGGCTATATGAGCGTAACCTCTACCAAGAAGATTGTAGAGTCTCTCCCACCCAGCCAGGACTTCGGCGGATAAGGTATGGTTAGGAGAATTGACCATTTTTGAAAGCAGAATACGAAAGAAAGGGGGAGAGAGGTGAGGCAGATGAGCGGAATGCGAATATGGTAATCTGCTTTGAAGTAAATATTGATTTCATAGTGACGGTATCAACTAGTCAAGATTTCTCTTATCTACCAATCTCTATTGGCACCACCCTCATTGGCTCGAATTCCCATCAGATGGCGACCTCGAGCCAAGCGAGTCCGAAATCTCTGCAGAAAGTTTGAAAAAGAAGACGGAAAGATGAGCTGAGTGGAAGACACGGCAAACGTTAGCGAAAAGGAGATACGACTTGTCTTCATTGGAGGACCTGCCAGTAAATCGACGGTGGAGATCTTGACAGGGGCCCTCTATCACGAAAAGAAAGAAGAAGACAAACTGAGTGAGAAACAAGGATTTCTCCTTTGATCAAAAGTTGAATGTCAGATTTTCTCCCTCGAAAAATCTAATAGCGCTGCCCGTGAAGAGGGAAGTCGTTGCTATTGCCAGAGAGAGAACTTATCCTCATTTGATAGTGAGAGTGAGAGTTTATCTGCAAGAACTCGCAGGAGAAAGATAGAGAGGAAGGAGTTCTCGTGGGAGAGGAATTCAAAACCTTCACCATCAAAGCATCGGCTTTCAAAGCCTGTTACGAGAAGCCATCGACGATCCCGTGATCCCTCAAGTCCAAGAAGACATCCTGAGGTGGTCTCGAGTCGGCAGTCCTAGATCCAGAAATATGTCGAGTATTAGGGAAACGGGCGCATGTTCAACCCTGGTCGAAGCTGATGAAGTTCCTTACCCTGAGGGTCTACTGGTCATGGCCATTGACGGTAATCCAGTCTCTCTGTCAATCCTTGTTATCGTATTGAGAAAATGCCAGTATAAGGTTTTAGCTCAAGCAAAAGCGACAGAGGCCTTAGAAGTATTAAGGAGGAGTAGTGACTAGTTTGATATCATCCTCACCGCCATGGTAGGGATTAACATGGATGTTTTCACTCTCTTGAAATTCATCAATTCTGAATTAAACATACCAGTCGTCGTAATATCGGCAAGCGATGATCAGCAAGCCATAATGAAGGCTGTCTTACACGAGGCCCAAGACGTCGTAACGAAACCAGTTAGGGTTTAGATACTTCAAAACATATGGCAGCACGTGGTGAGGAAGCAATTGCACGACCAAGATAACAATCATCAAGCCTTCAATATTGTTCCAAGCAATTGGAAAAAGAAGATGAGTTGGTCTCCCGAGCTGCATCGTATGTTTGTTAATGCAGTTCAGCAGCTAGGAATCGATTCGGCGGGGCCGCAACATATACTGGAAATTATGAAGGTAGAGGGACTCACTAAAGGAAACGTTTCGAGTCACCTTCAGAAGTATAGAAAAAGGGTGAGAGAACACAATGCAGCTCAGAATCAAGAAAACTAAGGCGGGACTGATCCAAGCCTAAACGTCAAGTCTCCTCGCCACCATAAGTTCCGCAGGTTAGCATGGGGCCAGCCACTTCCCATCATCAACCAAGCCAGTAGCCGTGCCATCAATCCCCCAAGCGTTAATCAAAGTATCCCCCAGAATCACCCTAATGCTCTTCAAGAGTATAGACCGCAGGGGTAGTGTGTTCAGATTCCTTGGTCTGAGCACCAATCTATGGCTAGAATTTATCCCACGATCAGCGCGCCTGCGCAGCCAGAGAATCAGACAAGAAGTTATCCTGAGCACTTCCACTTCTCTAATCCTCGAATGGAAGGAGTTTTTAGCAGCAGAACAGTTGGTGATCCCCACACTTTCTCAAATAATGATGAAAGCTCCAGCTCGAGAAGTCAAATTGCTCATGGCGAGGACAGAATGAGAA
The DNA here is from genome assembly GCA_016432845.1 of Psidium guajava. NCBI lineage: Eukaryota > Viridiplantae > Streptophyta > Magnoliopsida > Myrtales > Myrtaceae > Psidium > Psidium guajava. The sequence goes on from CM028231.1 coordinate 17,717,899, forward strand.
ATCTATCGCCAGTATTTGCCAACAACAATGCCCAATTTGAGTATCAGTTGCTGGAAGGTTCAAGAGATTACCCAGATGATGAGCTTACTGCCCTGGTCAACCAGTTTAGGGTTGACAGACGTCCCAAGCCGTGATCAGGAGCCAGTGAGTAGGGACTCTCAAACATCGGTCATCGACACCCGAACCAACACGAGACTAGCTGATTATCGAAGAGCCACAGGAGAGGCAGAACTGACCTTGAATAAGTGCACCTTTCATTTCATGCTTAATTCCCCTGCGTATGATATTTCCAGCTTTCTAGGTGTCTAGATTTAATTCAGGGGCAAGGGGGTAATTTGTTTTTTATCCCGTCGAATGCGTGAATCCCTTTTTATGCTAGACTCAGGACGGATCAATTTGTGGCAATGTCGCTGACTGCCATAATGAGAAATGTTGAATGGCCTCACGTAGGGAAATTTCAAGTGAAAAGCCCAGGCGAGCTCGAAGACGGGTAACTGTGTGTCGTTCCAATTTACCCTCAATCGTTGCAAAATGCTAAATTGGATTTGTTCCATTCTCACTCAGGGGATTGCAAATTGCCTCAAGAGTGTCGCAAAATGAAATGACCCAATGGAATGCGATAGGACTCATTTGCCTAGAAGTTAACCTTCAAATTAAAGGAGCCCTCCGGTCCACAGACCTGATGGCATAGAAAATGATGATGGCCCAAGGCAACCCGAAAGAAAACAAGGCCCAACTAAGCAAAGCACTTATGTGGCAAGCTCAAAGTGAAGGGCAACTCGGGACATACAATCCAATCCAGTCCAAATGAAGGAACTTCCTCAATTCAAATTCAATGGAAGTACATACAAAGGTGAAACAGTATTGTTCCAATTTTTTCTAGAATATGAAAAACATATACTGCCGCATTCCCTTTCATTTTTGCAGGGGAAGTCTCTACTGGCCAGATTTTCCTGTCTACCATTCCCTATCAGTATCACCTCCGCTACTCGTCTCCAATCTCGAGCCAAGCAGATTCGACATCTTTGCAAAGAAGTTTGAGTGGACGCCACCACTTTGAAAAAGAGAGAAAAAAAATGAGCCGAGTGGCAGACAAAGAAATTTTCGGCAGAAAAGAAGAAACGGCTCGTCTTTATTGAGGGACTCGCTAGCAAAATCGACGGTGGATATAAAGACAGGGCCCTCCTACCATGAAAAGATGGAAGGAGACGAGCTGGGCGAGAGATACGATGAAAAGAAAATTGAGAAAAACAGAACACTCGGGAGAGGCAATACAGTTGCTAAACCCACGTCTAATTTTAAAGGAGGCATCCTCTTGATAATCCTTAGAGAGACTCTTAAAGCATACGCAGTCTCCTAGAAAAAATCCAGAAAGTGAAAATACAAGAAGAGGTAGCAAACTTTGAGAAATCGTTAACAAAATCGAAGATGTTTCAACCCAACACACTTGAGAGTTATCATCACCTGCTGAATATGGGAGAGGAAGAGTTCGAAGCCATGTTTGGGATTGAGCCCATGGAGCCTGGCCTTTCCGCCGACGACGTCCAAGATCTCAGTAAAGATAAGGACAATAACGGTAAGGGTCAAAAGAAGCGTTACCGTCGCCATACTAAGGAGCAGGTACAAAGGCTTGAGGATTTCTTCAGAACATGCCCTATGCCAGACGGCAAACAGAAAATGGAATTGAGTCAAGGGTTAGGACTTGAACCTTTGCAAATCAAGTTCTAGTTTCAAAATAGGCGAACCCGAATGAAGGCTCGTCATGAGCACAACGAAACCGAGTTTCTAAGAGTTGAAAATGAAAACCTCCGAGCGGAAAACAAGATGTATAAAGAGACTTTTGACTCCGCCACCTGCCCCAACTGCAATAGCCTCCACCTCACCCTCGATGAAATGTATGATCTGAGGATCGAAAATGCACGTTTAAGAGGTGAGTTAGACCAGTTTATAACAGGATCGAGTTCTGTTGGAGCAGGGTACAAAAGGACCAATGATACTGGATCAGCATCAATACCTCCCGAGGAAGAAGGGACAGATCACCACCAAGCGGACATTGACTATGATCTTTTCACCATAATCAACCAGTTTGATATCGGTAAAGTATCGGGACTGTGATGCACTTGTTCAGCCAGTGACCACCAGACCTTCAATATGGCCGATGCATACCTAATCCGGGATGAAGCCAACTGATCATTAGCTGTTGACACCTAATTTTTAATCATCTTTTCTCTTTTGAAATTAACAAAAAATCCATAAAAATTTATAAAATTAAAAAATTCAAGTTTGGAGACCTTGGTCAAGCCTAGGGAACCAATTTTGACCAAAAATTGATTTTTCATATTTTCAGTATTTTTCGGTATTTTTATTTTCGAAAATTAATAAAAAAATCCATAAAAATTCATAAAATTGAAAAATCAACTTTGGAGACCTTGGCCAAGCCTAGAGAACCATTTTTGAACAAAAAATAATTTTTCATAATTTTTTTGTATTTTTATATATTTTTTAGAAATTAGGAAAATATTTAATAAATAATAACATATGAGGCCACAAAAATACATAAAAATATTCAATATTTTTCTTTTCATGTTGGCCATCGCAAATTTAAAAAAAAAATCCAATTCGGGGTCGTGTATTTCTTCACGAGCATGGTCTCGAATCAGGCCAAAAAAAAATTCAATTTGAGTCAATTTATTTTTATTTTTATTTTTCACTTTTAGGAGTTGTGACATTATCCTCTAATATTTTAAATTTTCTTCTTGGCCCAATTATACGCAGAATGACTCAATTTTTTCAAAGGGCTTTAATTAAATTTTGCATTATCTTCAGCGGCAGAAAATAAGCTTAAATTTGACATGAGGTGAATTTCGACTAAGCATAGAAGAGGTGTGTCGAAAATTGTGAGGAGATTTGGACTTAAAAAAATATTTTCTCCAGGGACTGAATTGCAAATACTTAAAATCTCAGGGACTAGAGTGCAAATATCTAACACTTGAGTGATTATTTTGCAAATAACAAAAAGAAGAGTTAGTGGAGAAATTAGAATAGAGAAGGGAAGATGGAGAAGAGGAGATAGAGAAGGGAAGATGGAGAAAAGGAAATGGAGAGGAGAAGATGGAGAAGAATAGATGGAGAAAATAAGATGAGAATGGAGAAGGGAAGATGGAGATGAAGAAGAGTTAGTGGAGAAATTAGAATGGGAGATATATATGGAGAAGGGAAGATGGAGATGGAGAAGAATAGGTGGAGAAATTAGAATGTGAGATAGAGATGGAGAATGGAAGATGAAGTGAAGAAGAGTTAGTGGAAAAATTAGAATGGGAGATGGAGTTAGTGGAGAAATTAGAATGGGAGGTAGATGAGTTGATTATAAAAGGAGGAAGAAGTGAACTTGGGAGGGAGGATTATTTTTGGAGAGAAAATTTTGGATATTTGAGAGAGTTTTGGAAGGTTGAAGAAAAATTTGAGAGAAAGAAAATACCAAAAAGAGAGAGAGAATTTTGAGGATGATGGGAGTTTAAACCTAGGAGTTATCATCACCAATTCCTTCATCGATCAACATAAATCAAGAGTTCATCCTCGTCAACGAGCAAGCAAATCCGAGCTAAGTGTTTGTATTTATTCATTTATTTGTGGTTTTAGTCGCAAATTAGCACAAAATTGTATACACTTTCTCCATTTCTCATTTCTCCATATTTTTATGTCAGGCAAAGGACAACTCCAAGTCAACGGTAAATCTTATGGAGGTGTAAACACAAAAAGAGAGCACTCCACTAGAGCCTGAGGAATAAACCAAGCCTGAATTGCCAAATCAGGATATCCATGAAATTAAGGTACCGAAAGGGCATTAGTTTTAATTAACTAGTGTAACCAAGTCCCCGAACTCATAATCTCTGGTTCGTAGAAGTAATTTAGTCCTCCCGCTAATTTACTTAGGTTTCTAATCAACCTACCAAAAATGATTAGTGGCGACTCTAAATTCTAAAATCATGTGAAAAAAAATCAAAGTTGCGATTTGATAGAGCTTGGGAGAGCTCGAACTAGGTTAGTTAATTTAATTAATTAATCTGGTAATCCATTAACTTAAAAATGAATTTTAGGTCGCGACACTCACCCTCGATGAAATGTATGATCTGAGGATCGAAAATGCATGTTTAAGAGGTGAGTTAGACCAGTTTATAACAGGATCGAGTTCTGTTGGAGCAGGGTACAAAAGGACCAATGATACTGGATCAGCATCAATACCTCCCGAGGAAGAAGGGACAGATCACCACCAAGCGGACATTGACGATGATCTTTTCACCATAATCAACCAGTTTGATATCGGTAAAGCATCGGGACTGTGATGCACTTGTTCAGCCAGTGACCACCAGACCTTCAATATGGCCGATGCATACCTAATCCAGGATGAAGCCAACTGATCATGGGAGAGCCTGCAGAGGAAGCAGAACTGATCCTGAATGAGTGAATGTGTTTTATTTCCTTGCATGATGTGTTGTTCTGCTTTTGTGAATGTGTAAAAGCAAGGAGTAATAATCCGACTTCCCCCTATTAAATGCTCGAATCCGCCACCTCACCAACCTCGCGACGAATTGATGGCGAGTAAAAATCTGCATAAACCTGAAGGGTAACTCCGTATCGTTTCAATTTACCCTCAGTTGCTCCAAGTTTTTAAATTAAGCCCCTCCTATTTTCAGGAATTTGCAAAAAGACCCAAAAACGAAATTCCTTGGTTGGACTAAATTGGGACAAATCAACTCGTGGACATTACCACGGAATGAACAGCTTCAGACAAAGGAAAGTGCGAACGAGAGACCCGAACAAATCTCAGACATGGGTAATTCTGTATCGTTCTAATTTGTTCATAATCATCACAAGTCCTGAATTGTTTTATTCCATTCTTAACAGGGATTGCAAATTACCTCGAGAAATACCGTAACAAGGCCCAAGGTGATACAACAGGGCCGCGTTTTCCCCAAGGATTAACCTTTGAAAAGAAAGCCCCATGGACACCTACGGTCCAATGGACCGAATGGTATGGGGGATGACAGTAGGTCCGAAATATCCCGAGTTCGATCTCCAAGGAATACTCGACGAGTAATACCGAAGTCAATATTTTGCCACATTCTCGGCTTAATGGTGAAGCATCCAACAAAAGTCGAAGAAAACTCAATCCGGCAAAATTGGTAAAAGACTTGTCCAAGGCATTCAAGATGAAGGGTAAATCAGTATCGTTTCCAATTTATCCCTTTTAATACTGGTTGATATGTCTCCTTTTCTTTTTACAGGAAATATTTATACTAACATGTAACATGTTGAAGGAGACAAATCCAAAAGAAAATGATGATCATCTGACAAGATCTATTCTGGTGAAAAATGGGGCAAGTTGATCGCAAGCTCTAAAGCGAAAAAGCAAATATGTCTTCCTTATCTCGAATAATTTCTTTGCTTTTTGCAGGGGCATTTAACCGCTAAACCATGGCGTTCGCTGTCACTAAACAAACCAAAATGCTCCCTCACCCATATGCCTCATCGTGCAGGGGCAAAACTTGAGACAAACCGCTCCTCGAGATAAGGAGTGGGCTTCCCAATTTGTTTGATCCACCCACACACCAGGGGCAATTCAAATCCGCCCATGTTTGCACATTATATAAACACACATGATGCTAAAAAATTGTCACATCGGCATTGTGTTTACACATTTTATGAATTATGTATGACCATTCCGCATGTTTAATTTAACAACTCCAACTTAGAGCATAAACTGCATAGGAGACATCAAATGTGCAAAATGGGGCATAACAGGATGAGGAAAGGCAAAACATTTCCACACAGGTCTAACATTTTAATCTACAGATAAACAGCCTTTCTCCAGAGTGAGAGAAAGCCCTTTCGGAATGAAGTCCCCCATTCAAATTACATTCGAGGTGTTCATACTATAAAAACCTCCTTAAACAGAAGTGGTAATGCAATACATGATCCATATGTTGATCGATTGCATCATGAGTTATTACACAGACTGCCTTTAATCATGGCAAACTTAGCTGAACAATTTTGTATGAACCAATGAACGCATTGATGAAAATGCTTGCACATGTTAGCTCTGACATTGCCTGACAGGCAACACATTCCCGGTGTTTGAGTTACCTTCCAAAGTCTTGAAATTCATTCGACGATTATTGAATGAACAAGCCTGGTTGTCGAGAAGCCACCAAGCATTTCTTCCAAATTCTCAGGTAAGTATATCTTCAACCTGAACCTTTCAAGAGAATGAATTCTGACGGTTGTTGGGATACTCGAATCCATTGCGGTATATACAGGTATCCACCTTCTTCAATAAAGCATGATTTGTCTCAAGGACAGAAATGTTCGAGACCTTTTGATCTCTGCCTCTTTGGTTTATTCCTAAAGCGACAGGAGAATATAATTTGGGTTTGAGCTTCTGCAAGATTCCTGGTCTCCCCAGATTTCAGAATGGCACCCTTTGAGGTACACCAAGCCCTTCTTACAGGCAAACTAAGTCCTTCTTACATGCAAACTAAGTCCTTCTTACAGGCAAACCAAGTCCTTCTTACAGGCACAAAGTCCTTCTTACAGGCAAACTAAGTCCTTCTTACAGGCAAATCAAGTCCTGCTTACAGGCAAACACAGTCCTTCTTACAAGCAAAGAAAGTCCTTCTTACAGGCAAATCAAGTCCTTCTTACAGGCAAATCAAGTCCTTCTTACAGGCATAAAGTCCTTCTTACAGGCAAATCAAGTCCTTCTTACAGGCACAAAGTCCTTCTTACAGGCAAATCAAGTCCTTCTTACAAGCACAAAGTCCTTCTTACAGGCAAATCAAGTCCTTCTTACAGGCACAAATTCCTTCTTACAGGCAAATCAAGTCCTTCTTACAGGCATAAAGTCCTTCTTACAGGCAAACAAAGTCCTTCTTATAGGCAAACAAAGTCCTTCTTACAGGCAAAGCAAGTCCTTCTTACAGGCACAAAGTTCTTCTTACAGGCAAAGTAAGTCCTTCTTACAGGCAAATTAAGTCCTTTTTATAGGCAAATCAAGTCCTTCTTACAGGCAAATTAAGTCCTTTTTACAGGCATTAAGTCCTTTTCACAGGCACAAGTCCTTTTTACAGGCACAAAGTCCTTTTTACAGGCACCAAGTCCTTCTTACAGGTATCTCCATGGGGTGACCTACCATACGGGTCAAATCTCAATCAAAATTTAATCAGTAGAATCCTTTTATTAGGAATCTACCATGGTACGACCCACCATACGGGTTAAATGGTACGACCCACCATACGGGTCAAATTTTAATTCAATTTTTAATCAGTAGAATCCTTTTATTAGGAATCTACCATGGGTTGATCCACCATACGGGTTCAAGTTCAACCACCTTAAAGTTTTTTTTTATATAACGAATCCTTAGGTTCTCATTTCATTTTCAGTGGAACATTCATGTCACGACTCTTTTTATTTCATTCTGTTGAGTCGATTAGGATTCAGGTGTCATCTCGTCTGTGAAATGAACCTCTGCCGAGCTTCCTTTCAAAGAGGGGCAGCTGTTGACACCTGATTTTTAATTATCTTTTCTCTTTTAAAAATTTTCAGTATTTTTCGACATTTTTATTTTTTGAAAAATCCATAAAAATTCATAAAATTGAAAAATTAACTTTGGAGACCTTGGCCAAGCCTAGAGAACTAATTTTGACCAAAAAATGATTTTTCATATTTTCAGTATTTTTTAGTATTTTTATTTTCGAAAATTCATGAAAAATAAAGAAAAAATGAGAAAATTGCAAAATCAACTTTGGAAGCCTTGGCCAAGCCTAGGCAACCATTTTTGAATGAAAAATAAATTTTCATATTTTTTATATTTATATTTTTTTTATTTTTTAAAAAAAAAATACAAAAATACTTGAAAATTTTAGAAAAATAACATTTGAGGCAAAAAAAATACACAAAGATAGTTAATATTTTTATTTTAAATCTATTTTCATATTGGCCATCGCAAATTCAGAAAAATCCAATTCGAGTCACGTGTTCCTTCACGAGTATAATCTCGAATCGGGCCTAAAAAAATTTAATTTGAATCAACGTATTTTTAATTTTCACTTTTTATGAGTTGTGACATTGTCTTCTAATATTTTAAATTTTCATCTTGGCCCAATTATACCCAGAATGACTCAATTTTGCAAAAGGGCTTTAATTAAATTCTACATTATTTTCAACGGCAAGAAATGAGCTAAAATTTGACATGTGGTAAATTTTGGTGTGTCAAAAATTGTGAGGAGATTTGGACTTAAAGAAATATATTTTTTCAAGGACTGAATTGTAAATACTTAAAATTCAAGGACTAGAGTACAAATACCTAACTCTTGAAGGATTATTTTACAAATAACAAAACGAAGAGTTAGTGGATAAATTAGAATAGAGAAGGGAAGATGGAGAAGAGGAGATGAAGAAGAGAAGTTGGAGAAGAATGGATGGAGAAAATAAGATAAGAATAGAGAAGGGAAGATGGAGATGAAGAAGAGTTCGTAGAGAAATTAGAATGGAAGATAAGAATAGAGAAGGGAAGATGGAGATGAAGAAGAGTTAGTGGAGAAATTAGAATGTGAGATAAATATGGAGAAGGGAAGATGAAGATGAAGAAGAGTTAGTGGAGAGATTAGAATGTGAGATAGAGATGGAGAATGGAAGATGAAAATGAAGAAGAGTTAGTGGAGAAATTAGAATGGGAGATAGAGTTAGTGGAAAAATTAGAATGGGAGATAGATGAGTAGATTATAAAAGGAGGAAGAAGTGAGCTTGAGAGAAAATTTTTTGGGGAGAAAATTTTGGATGTTTGAGAGAGTTTTAGGAGATTGAAGAAAAATTTGAGAGAAAGAAAATACCAAAAGAGAGAGAATTTTGAAGATGATGGGAGTTTAAAGCTAGGGATTATCATCACAAATTCCTTCATCGATCAATATAAATCAAGAGTTCATCCTCGTCAACGAGCAAGCAAATTCGAGCTAAGTGTTTTTATTTATTCATTTATTTATGGTTTTACTCGCAAATTAGCACAAATTGTATACACTTTCTCCATCTCCCATTTTTTCCCATATTTTATGTCAGGAGAAGATATCTCTATGTCAACAGCAAAAATCTCGTAGAGATGCAAAAATCGGCCCAGACAAGCTCCTAAGCTGTCCACCGATTTCTCAACTGATCTGTGACTAAAAGTCCCTCTTAATTCAAAAGAAACTCTCTATATTGGGAACATAGAGAGCGAAAATCAATTATAGAAATCCCTCCCAAAAAAACGGGAGATAAGAAGCCGCAGCTCTATATCATTGGTCAACCCTATGGAAGCACAAAATCGGCTTGGAGGAATCTTCAAGCGCGCACAAATTTCAAATTGTTGAATCAATTCGTTGTATTTCATTTTAAAGAATTCATACCCCAGAATGGAGAGGACAAAGTCCATCCGCAATTTAAATACCTGCACCATAAATCCCAAAGGGAAGAGCCAAGCCAATGCTTAGCCTCCCATTGGAGGTTTTTACTTACAGTAGTTAAATACCTGCAACTTAAATACCTGTACCTTAAATCCCAAAGGGAAGAGCCAAGCCAATGCTTAGCCTCCCATTGGAGGTTTTTACTTACAGTAGTTAAATACCTGCAACTTAAATACCTGTACCTTAAATCCCAAAGGGAAGAGCCAAGCCAATGCTTATCTTCCCATTGGAGGTTTTTACTTACAGTAGTTAAATACCTGCAACTTAAATACCTGTACCTTAAATCCCAAAGGGAAGAGCCAAGCCAATGCTTAGCCTCCCATTGGAGGTTTTTACTTACAGTAGTTAAATACATGCAACTTAAATACCTGTACCTTAAATCCCAAAGGGAAGAGCCAAGCCAATGCTTAGCCTCCCATTGGAGGTTTTTACTTACAGTAGTTTAAATACTTGCAACTTAAATACCTGTACCTTAAATCCCAAAGGGAAGAGCCAAGCCAATGCTAGGCCTCCCATTGGAGGTGTTTATTCACTGTCATGTACTTCCTGCAATTTAATTTTTTTTGAATCATCAAGCCCAAAAGGTGAGTAGGTCGTAATACTACACAGAAGTCGTTAACACACTCCCTCTTTCGGCTTCAAAGTATCTTTAACACTTAAAACAATATAATAAATAAAAATATATACCATTCATGCATCCTATTTAAAAAGTGAAAACATAAAAGAGAATACCCTACTAAAGCCTTAGGAATAAACCAAGCCTGAGTTGCCGAATTAGGATATTCATGAAATTAAGGTACCGAAAGGGCATTAGTTTTAATTAACTAGTGTAACCAAGTCCCTGAGCTCATAATCTCTGGTTCGCAGGAATAAATTAGTTCTCCCGCTAATTTATTTAGGTTTCTAATCGACCTACCAAGAACGATTAGTGGCGACTCCAAATTTCAAAATCATTTAAACAAAAGCCAAAGTTGCGATTCGGTAGGGCTTGGGAGGGTCCGCGTTAGGTTAGTCAAATCTAATTAACCTAATAATCCGTTAACCCTTTAGAAATAATAAAATTTTTTAGAGGGTCGCGACAGTGGAGAAATTAGAATGGGAGATAAATATGGAGAAGGGAAGATGAAGATGAAGAAGAGTTAGTGGAGAGATTAGAATGTGAGATAGAGATGAAGAAGGGAAGATGAAAATGAAGAAGAGTTAGTGGAGAAATTAGAATGGGAGATAGAGTTAGTGGAAAAATTAGAATGGAAGATAGATGAGTAGGTTATAAAAGGAGGAAGAAGTGAGCTTGAGAGGGGATTTCATTTTTGGAGAGAAAATTTTAGATATTTGAGAGGATTTTGGGAGATTGAAGAAAAATTTGAGAAGAAGAAAATACCAAAAAGAGAGAGAGAATTTTGAAGATGATGGGAGTTTAAAATTAGGAATTATCATCACAAATTCCTTCATCGATCAACATAAATCAAGAGTTCATCCTCATCAACGAGCAAGCAAATTCGAGCTAAGTGTTTTTATTTATTCATTTATTTGTGGTTTTAGTCGCAAATTAGCACAAATTGTATACACTTTCTCCATCTCTCTATTTTCCTCATATTTTTATGTCAGGGAAGAACAATTCCATATTAATGGCAAAGCCCACTGAGGTGCAAAATTGGCCCAGACGAGCTCTTAAGTGCCTACCAATTTCCTAGCTGATATGTGATTAAAAGTCTCTCTTAATTTAAAAGAGACTCTCTATGTTGAGAACAGAGAGAGCGAAAACCAATTTTAGAAATCTCTCCCAAAAAAATGGGAGATAAATACTCTTTCCACTCTTCTGGTTTTAGGTGCAGATTAGCACATATTTTGTATACTGACACTTCACTCTATTTTTATGTCAGGCAGCCGCAGCCCTACATCAACGGTCAATCCTACGGAAGCACAAAATTGGCTTGAAGGAGTCCCTAAGCGCGCACAAATTTCAAATTGTTGAATCAATTTGTTGTAATTTACTTTTAAGAACTCAAACCCCAGAATGGAGAGGCAAAGCATATCCACTGGAGGTCATTTAAATACTTGCACTTTAAATCCTAAAGGGAAGAGCCAAGCCAATGCTTAGCCTCCCATTTGAGGTTTTTACTTACAGTAGTTTAAATACCTGCAATTTAAATACCTACACTTTAAATCCCAAAGGGAAGAACCAAGCCAATGCTTAGCCTCCCATTGGAGGTTTTTACTAACAGTAGTTTAAATACCTGCACCTTAAATCTCGAAGGGAAGAGCCAAGTCAATGCTTAGCCTCCTATTGGAGGTTTTTACTTACAGTAGTTTAAATACCTGCAATTTAAATACCTGCACCTTAAATCCCAAGAGGAAGAGTCAAGCCAATGCTTAGCCTCCCATTGGAGGTTTTTACTAATAGTAGTTTAAGTACCTGCACCTTAAATCCCAAAGGAAAGAGCCAAGCCAATGCTAGGCCTCCCATTGGAGGTTTTTATTTACAGTAGTTTAAATACCTACAATTTAAATACCTGCACCTTAAATCCCAAGGGGAAGAGCCAAGCCAATGCTTAGCCTCCCATTGGAGGTTTTTACTAATAGTAGTTTAATTACCTGCAATTTAAATACCTGCACCTTAAATCCCAAAGGGAAGAGCCAAGCCAATGCTAGGCCTCCCATTGGAGGTTTTTACTTACAGTAGTTTAAATACCTGCAATTTAAATACATGTACCTTAAATCCCAAAGGAAAGAGCCAAGCCAATGCTAGGCCTCCCATTGGAGGTGTTTATTCGCTGTCATGTACTTCCTGTAATTTAATTCTTGAAACATCAGACCCAAAAAAAAAATGAGTAAGTCATAATACTGCACAGAAGTCGTTAATACACTCCTTCTGTCGGCTTCAGGGAATTTTTAACACTTAAAAAAATATAACAAATAAAAAATATATACCATCCATGCATCCTATTCAAAAGGTGAAAACACAAAAGAGAATACCCTACTAGAGCCTTAGGAATAAACCAAGCCTGAGTTGCCGAATTAGGATATCCATGAAATTAAGGTACCGAAAGGGCATTAGTTTTAATTAACTAGTGTAACCAAGTCCCCGAACTCATAATCTCTGGTTCGCAGAAATAAATTAGTTCTCCCGCTAATTTATTTAGGTTTCTAATCGACCTACCAAGAACGATTAGTGGCGACTCCAAATCTTAAAATCATTTAAACAGAAACCAAAGTTGCGATTCGGTAGGGCTTGGGAGGGTCCGCGTTAGGTTAGTCAAATCTAATTAACCTAATAATCCGTTAACCCTTTAAAAAATAAAATATTTTTAGAGGGTCGCGACAAATACATATAATTTAGGTGATAGTAGATTTTCTCAATCTAGTAACTTACAAAGTGAGAACATAAGTAAAATTAGTAGAAGGTACCAACTTTCGTTGCCTAGACAAAAAAAAAAAGCAAACGGGAGTAGTATGAAGTAATTTTGAAATAGAGAGCTATTTATCCATTTCTTTTGAGTTTGATGAACCTAAAGATAGCACAGATTCTATAATATTGGATTGGTGGAAGAGACATTCCAACCAATATCCAATTTTTGCTCTAATAGTAAAACAAAATTTAGCAACCCCTTATTCGACAGTTGCGGTAGAACAAGCATTTAGCGCTAAAGGCAATATTTTGGATGAACGACGTTCAAGATTAATTCCCAATTCGGTGAAGACTCAAACTTGTGTTGATGATTGGAAAAAAAAATGGCTTAATATAGACAATAAGAGTTAGATCGTAATAATAAAGCTAAATGCTTTAATGATGGAGATACCACAGGCATCAGTATCAGAACGGATAGCAACAGTTAAGGATAAGGTAAGTATGGGGTTATCAAAGGTAAGAGAACTACATGGGCTTTGATTCTTCTATTCTTAAAAAGATATGTAGGCATTTCATGAAAATTCATTAAGTTCAAGCCCCCTCCCCCTCCCTTTTTCCTCATAAATTTGATTATAATTTACAATTTGATTACAATTTGTATTTGATAATTCATTATTTCACAATTTCATAATTTATTATTTTCTTTTATTTTATAATTCATTAATTTCTTTTATTTCATAATTCATAATTTGATAATTTAATTACAAATTCATTATAATTTAATTTTTAAACTAAAAAAATCGTAACCAAAATGAGAACTGAAACTGGAGGTTCCATTTTCGATTTTTAATAAGAACTGGGCCTAAAATCGACACAGAACCAACAGTTCAAAATCAAAATCAGAATCGCCACTTAAGGGCTTGTTTCCAATTCCCCCTAAATTGGAATCAAAACTACTAGTTCATGAACTGGAACCGGCGGTTCCCGGCTCGTGGCCATGACTAGCTCCTACAGCTCAATTAGGGCCTTTCTTTGATTAATAGACTCCAATTATAAAGAGGCATTTCCCTAATTGGACTGAATTGCTCGCTTAGGCCCTAAGGTCTGTTACTTTCAGCATGTCCCTCCTGCCATGGCTAAACACTCTTTAGTGGGTTCGAGCCCGCCAATTCGTCAATTTCAGCTCAATTTGCCACCATTAGTCCAATAAAACGTAAATATTTATGCATGGAGAAAATTAAATGCAAACCATAAAAAATGAATTAAATATTTTTGGTAGAGGCTATGACTAGTCTCTAATTTTTATGCAAAATAATGGTTAAAAACGGTAGCCAAAATTTATGTGTGAACAAGGTGTAATCGCACTGCCCAAGTCATTTTGAACTCCAAAGGCCTAAACCAAAAAGTAGAGATTTTTTTCACAAGTTTTATGATATTCTAGCCTCTATGACGTCACCTCAATCTGTCCTCATCTTATTAATGTAAAAGGGTGATAAACAACATGTCCCATCTTACTTGTGCTACAAGGTACAATTGTTGGGGCTGGCTTTTAATCGGGCACCTCATGCTCCACCTGAATGGTTGGGGTTCTTATTTTGCCCCGATTAGCCATTTAATTAGATTTTCCTAGGCCAGAGTTCAGTTCTGTAATCAATTATTGGGCATTGCAGATGACTTACTTGTTTTACTGCCTACTTTAAGTGTGCCATAAACCAATTTTAACATATAATCTCCCCACAATAAGTATAATAATTGATATATGTCATCCTAATTGTGTACTGATGCACCCAACAATGCTTTTCTCTTTTAAGAGTCGTATTTTTTCCATCACTTTCTTCTAACCATGCTTTTAAGGTGGGTTTCAAAAATGGATTACATTTAGTTAGTTAACACATAGGTAATATTCTAACTTTGTAATTTAACAAGGCATGGAAAGGATGAACCACAATATAGTCCTTTCCTTCAAATTATGAATTGAAGGGAGGTTGAGGGCTCACATCCTTTCGTGAACGACCCATGCCCAATGAAGGTGGTGTGTTTGGAAGAGGTTTTGTAAATAAAAAAGACTTCAGATTAAGGGAATTTCGCAAAATGCAAATACCATTCGGTAAATCCCCAAAATGAACATATGTGTGTGGCAGATATTATTCACTTTGATTTTTTTTAATTAAAAAAGAAAAAGAAAAGGGCAATGGAGAGGACGAATATAAAGCAAACCTCAAAAAGAGAATTTATACTGGTCTTCAATTCTCCTTCCCTTAAGAAGAATCAGAGAGGCACTTGCTTTCATTAAGGTGAGAGTATGCGATTCTCCTTAAAACAAGATCCACCCAAAAAGAAATGGAGATTAATTACTTCATTAAAATCCACCCAGAAATCAAAAGAATCGTATCATCCATTCTGTTTAAGGGGAGTGCTTAATGGAGAATTCATACTTGCCTTCACAAATAGAGCCAACAAAAGCCAGGTTCCAAAAGAATCCAAGTGAAAGACCAAATCACAATATTCATGGTGTGTAGGACTGTGTTTCGTTGCGTGTTTCTGAACAAACCTCCGGCAGAGCCAAGCTAACCTAGATGCATGACCTTAGGTGGCCTAGGTGAGGTGAGGCAAAGGGTCATGCGACCTCATTGACAGCTAGAGGTGAAGCAAGGCCAAGCGGACTCAGATCTTGCGTGATCAGGCGAGGCGAGGCTGAGGGCCGCACTACCTCGGCGGCCCTTGGCGAGTGTAAGCGAATCTAGAACGATGTAGTGTATTGTCCTTTGAGTTGTCCTGGGTGGGGCCATTGACGTCGACTCTTGACCCATCGACTTTGTTCTTCTCTCTAATCAAATTCTGAAACAATCACACTCTTTGAAGTTCTCATGGAAGACATTTAAATTCATTGGACGACCATCGGAACACCCTGTAGATGATACTTTTCTAAGGAACGATGTAAATGACCCTACTTATAGGCGGTTCCAAAAAACACCATTGATTCCTTGTCATCAATCTTTACGGGTTGGACCAATAAAAAAAATCCTTGCGGGAAAATTTTGAGATTAGTGTACTTACAATATATATTTCCTGATTTTGGGTCAGATATTTACCTCTCAAGCCACACCACTCGGTTATCAATCTCATCTTTTAAGGAAAATTATTAGTTGAGGCAATACATTTCATTCACAATTTTGTCGTTGTTCCAGCAATGTCTTCTGTTGTTGCTTATTATTAATGTTCGAGTCCATTGTACATGTGATCACTTTTTCATAACCTAGGGACACAACGCTAAAGGAGATATGCTTAATTGCGGATATGTTGAAATTATTAAATATATCACTACAAACTTAATCGAACTAATAAGAGAATTACAATAAATAGCCTTCGAATAGTCTCACTTCCATTGCAGCAATGATATCACCTCGTACGTAATTTTCACGGACAACTTGATCAACTCCCCTGAGGACATCGGGTACCTCCCCTACTGCGGGATCATCGAGCACTGGCTTGGGAGCGACGCCGAGGTCGCTGACCTCTTCAAATGGCTTTGCCGGGAGGCCTTCGACATCAAAGACAGTTACCTCTCTACACTGCCTGTGGAGATGAACAGATACTACAACCACAGGTGGAATGCCTGGAGAGCCAGCCTCAAGCACGATTACTTCAGCAGTCCCTGGGCAATCATTTCCGTCGTTGCTGCTTTCGTTTTGCTAGGGCTTACTTCGACACAGATCTTCTGTGGAGTCTATGGCTACTCCAGGCCAGCTTCGGGCTTTTTACGAAAATGGGTTAAAATTTTTTTCTTTTTACGAATTTGTGTTTCGCATCCAAAAATTTACGAGAAAGTACTGCCGAACAAGCCCCCGTTCGGCGCTTCAAGCGCCGAACAACAAAAAAAATAAAAAAAAAACAAAAAAACCCTTGTTCGGCAGTTGAACTGCCGAACAAGGAAAAAAAATTAAAAAAAATAACAATAACCCTTGTTCGGCAGTTCAACTGCCGAACAAGGAAAAAAAATTAAAAATAATAACAATAACCCTTGTTCGGCAGTTCAACTGTGGAACAAGGGAAAAGTGGGGGGGTGGAGTTTAAAAAAATTAAAAAAATTCGTAAAAAATTATAAAAAGAAAAAATACCAAAAAAATTCTAAAAAATTTCCATAAATTCCAAAAATTAGGAAATTGACCATTTTAACGAGTCGGTCCTATTTTTTTTTTATGGTTTTCCCTTTTAGACATTTTGAAATGACGATTTTGCCCCTTACGGGCAAATTATCTCGAAAAATTTCAAAAGTTTCCAAAAAAAATTTCAAAAATTAGTAAATGGGCCACTTTAATTGGCCAATCCTACTTTTAAGGATTTTTCTCATCTATCTTTTCAAAATAATGATTTTGCGGAAAAAAAAGTATCCACAAAAAAAATATTCCATCATAAATATTTTTCTCATCAATCGTTACTAGTTTATTTTCTTGCAGGAGATCTGGGTCAGACACATAATTCGAACATGACGCTGACTCATTATGAGCAAAACCCATATAAACCAAAATTATGTATTATAATAAATTTGATGTGCTAGAACTTTTTACATCATAAATATGATATTGCTATGTGTTGACATCGTTGAATCTATAGGCATTGAAAAATCATATTTAGAAGCTTTAACGAAGCATGAGGATCCAATTTGGAAGAAAAGTAATTTTTGAAATTTGTCGTAAATTTTAATATTATTTTTCATATTAAGAAAATATCCGAAAATAAGAAAATAGATTCCGTAGACTACAAATATGAAGAAATTGCCAAAATTTTATTTTAAAAACCTTTCCATGTTGAACCATTTAAAATACTGACTATTTTTTTCGTGAACATTTTTTTTTTCATAAAGGGCAAAATCATCATTTTGAAAAGATAGATGAGAAAAATCCTTAAAAGTAGGATTGGCCAATTAAAGTGGTCCATTTACTAATTTTTGGAAATTTCTTTGGAAACTTTTGAAATTTTTCGAGACAATTTGCCTATAAGGGGCAAAATCATCATTTCGAAATGTCTAAAATGAAAACCATCAAAGATAGGACTGACTCATTAAAATGGTCAATTTCCTAATTTTTGGAATTTATGGAAAATTTTTAGAATTTTTTTGGAATTTTTTATTTTTTTATAATTTTTTACGAATTTTTTAATATTTTTAAACCCCACCCCACCCCCCTCCCCCCCCCCCCCCCCGAACAAGGGTGATTGTTAAATGCTTTTTATTTTTTTCCTTATTCGGCAGTTCAACTGCCGAACAAGGGTTTTTTTGTTTTTTTTTTTAATTTTTTTTGTTGTTCGGCAGTACAACTGCCGAACAAGCCCCTTTCTCGTAAATTCCTGGACGCGAAACCCAAATCCGTAAAAAGAAAAAAAATTTAACCTATTTTCGTAAAAAGCCCGCCAGCTTCTTGATTTCTGCAGTTTTTGAGATTACTTCTCTCTCGGTTTTCCTCCTAGGGAAAATGCCCCTGAAAGATTTTACACAGAAAATTTCATTCAAATCTTTTGCTTTTTCTTTTGTATTGAAAGAGAGTTGTAAGCTACGGAAAGGGAAACAACTAATATGTAGTTTGTACAGTTTTGGCTGACATGGGAGTCCTGTCGGAATGCCAAAATGGTTTGTCTGCAAATAGATTTGTTCTACCAATTCCTAAAAGCGTTGTGCCATTAGAACAAATCTCAAAGCCACCTAACAACTCCACAAGCATCTTGAAAGCAGCTTTCTAGTAACCCCTCCCATCTTAAACAAGAACAAATCAGGGCTCACCGCATATTGAAAGTGAACTTATTGAAAGGCAAACAAGAGAGGGACTATGAGATGGCCAGGGCTGACGCTTTCATTGTCTATAGGAGGGAAGAAGCAATCTTAGCTTCCAGCAGAAGGTTGTCGTCTAAAACAACACCAATACCAATTAATGTTACGGAATCCTCGCTCAATTAAACTGCGACTACAGACATCCGACACTGATAATCATCCTCCTTCAAGCACCAAGAGAAGTCCAATAACAGTGTTCGAATACAAATATCATTAGGATTTCGAAGCTAATCCATGTTACAACAGTACACCCTCTCGGTAATCGGCCATGCAACCAAAATGGGCAAGGGACAGTTAATAAAAGACGAGGAGACAAACACAAAATAGGTAATAAAAAGGGAACTAAGAGCTTCAGCTATATCAAAATGACAGCAGTACAAGGACAAATTGGGGCTAGCCCTTACTAAAGATAAGATAGGAAAAGTGCAGTAATTTCACTCCTCTTGAGAAGTTTCCATGATGATTAATGTAGGGTCATCTATAAGATCTCTTTCAGAAAGGTGGAATATCAGGCAACATGCCAAAATTGTCTTTGAGCCAATCTTTTGGCGTGAGAAAGCTCCATCGGGTGGCATGACACCGGGGATAAGAGAAGCCTACTCAAGATCTATAGATAGATCATACTTGAAATATTTAATCACTCGGAAGGCTCGCACTATCAGTTGAAGACGCTCTCTTTTTATCGTAGCGCTCATGAAAAAGAAGTAGAGTCAGAAGGCAAAATAAGCATACATACTAAAGAATTGGAGAAGCAAAGATGCAGAAAAAGAAAGTGTAAGCGTAAACATATTTGTATTTGACCATAGGCATTGTCTGTCTCCTCATTGTAAGCGTAAACATGTTCCAGTAGAAAAGGAGTACTGGCCAGAAGACAGGTACGTCAAACACGCTGGAGAACGTCATCATGAAGGCAATCACAAATGCCCATGTGATTTGCAACCTTCCATCGAGAGACGAGAAGAATATGTACAATAAATAACCAACCATTTGAGAAGGAAGTCAATTTTTATATCCAAAAGCTATCTCAAAAACCAAAGTAATCAGTGAATCGAAATTCCAATCTTCAAAAGCATAAATTAGACCCATCTATAGATACTGATGAGTCCAACAATTATTGTGCGACATTCTCGATTACGTGTGAAAGATCAGTTGGTTTTGAATCAATTAAATGACAAGAATATTGCCAGTGAAAGATTGTTTAAAGAAAGGCTATACATCTGAAAAGACGCTTATACATCTGAAAGGATATAAAAGACGGAAAAAAAAATATCATCCCAAGGAGAATCTGAGCTTCTCAATTAACTCCTAGAGTTAACTTTACGTTGTCAGTTTCAAATGCCCCTCACGAAGAAACTCAAGCATCCACGTGTAAATGGAAAGGACCTTATACATAAGCGGATCAAGAATGCAGGATACAGTAGAACAATATCAAAGAGGCATTTTTACATCATGGCAAGCATTTTGAAATTCAGTCTCAAGTCAAGAACAAGCGACCGCTCTCTGATAACAAAATGCAAACATCAAACTAAGACACATGATGCTTCTACACCATGCAACTTCTTCAGTTGCCAAATTCTGAATTTAGTTATGAGACCTCCTGCGCCTCTTTTTCACCCCAAGCCAAGAAATAAACATCACATTATTAAAACTTCACAAACACCAATTTCACCGATCTCTTACAAAGTCAAAACTTTTCCATTTCCTCCAAGAAATCCAAATTGAAGGCAAAAATCATCATGCCAATCGAATCATGCCACTTGAAGTCAGAATACCCTGAACACACAATTCCTTCTTTCTCCTCCAAAATGGAGCAGATCAATTCCACCAAATCCAATTAATAGCAAATCGTGAAAACCATTATCAAAGTGCCCCCAAAATCAACTCCCACTGAGAAAAACTATGATCAGTCTCCAATCGAAAAGCATCACAAAACACTCTTGTCGCGACCTAAAAATTCAATCGGGAAAATTTCAGGTTAACGGATTATCAGATTAATTGACTAACCTAATTCGAACCCTCCCTCGTCTTACCGAATCGCAACTTTAGTTCAGTATTTAACATGCGAAGATTTTCAATAGGAGTCACCACCAATCGTTTTTTATAGGTCGATTAGAAACCTAAGTAAATTAGTGGGTGCATCTAATATGCCACGACATATTTATAATAAACCATCTAGATGAGTCAGAGAGAGAGAGAGAAGGAAATCTGTTGGTAACAATCAGAACCGTGTGCTTCAACGGGCCTTTCATGTCTCTCTGGGCCTTGAGCTTCTGGACCATGATTAATTTCCAATTCAACTAAGCTTGTGGGCTCTGATATTATGGGTCTGGGGCCACAAACCTAGCTTGGAGTCTGGCCGAATTGGCTAGTGGGCTGCGAGAATTCTGTTAGGCCCAAGAGATCAGGTTAAGCCTTTCCAATTTGACCAAATTAGACCCCTTTATCCTTATTTTCATTCTCTCTTTCTCTTTTCCTTTTACAATTTGCACTATTACTATTTCTTTTTCTCAAAAATATGGGATTGTTTATATTTGAAAAAATTTTAGGTGCCAACAATATTCTATTCAATGTTCAAATGATTTTAAATTTGGAGCCACCACTAATCATTTTTTATAGGTTGATTAAAAATAAAATAGTGGGATAACTATTTTATCTCTACAAATAAGAGATTATGAGTTCAGATACTTAATTACATTAATTAGTTAAAATTAATGCTCTTTCGGTATCTTAAATTTCATGAAAAAAAATCTTAAATTTGGCAACTCAGCTTGATTGATTTTTACTTTAAGCTCAAATGAGATGTTTTTCATGTTTTCGCTCGTTTAAATGCAATGTATGGAAGGTTTTCTATGGGAAGATTGAACCCCTAACCGAGGAAGTAGATATGGTACCTGAAACTCCAAATTCTTGTGATGACAACCCCTAGTATGGAGAGGCCAAATGATTTGGCTCTGATCATTTCTCAAGGAGTAGGAGATCATCTAGATGATAGCTTGAGCAAATCAGATCCCGTGTCCCCAAGCAAAGGGAACAATCCTCAGCAAACGCAGATTCTGCTTCTACCATCTTCCAGTCAAGAGGCATGTGTCTGCTCCTAAAAAGTCCAAGGCAGGATTAAAAATTCCAGCAGCAAAGAAGTTAAAGCGATTCAGCCCCTATGAGCAGCAGGGTAGAGTTGGTCAGACTTTTGACGATAAGTCACTACTGGATACCCCTATCCAGTTGGCAGAAGGAGTAAGTGAATGTGCTTTGATGGCTAGCCCTAATAAGCCATCAGGGTATAAATGAAGTTTTTGAGCTAGAATTGTCAGGGGTTGGGCACACCCCTAACATTCTAGCATCTTCGAGCCATTGTGGCTCACGATAGGCCCGATTTAGTCTTTCTTATGGAGACTAAGAATAAGGAATCTATGGTGGATAGAGTTCGTAGACGCCTCAACTTTCAGTATAGTGCAATTATCAATCCGGTGGGAATTGCAGGGGGATTAGCAATATTTTGGAATGAGGAGGTTAAGTTAGAAGTGCAGTACAGTTCTAAGGAACTTATTGATGTTATATGTAGGGATCTAAGCAGTGGCACTGTGATGAGAGCTTCCTTTATCCATGCTTCTACTATCTTCCAGGAAAGAACTCGCCTTTGGTAAACTCTGCGGGACATCCATAGACATAATACTCTTCCTTGGACTTGTATGGGTGATTTTAATGAAGTTTTGTATCATTGGGAGAAGGCGGGAAGAAGAGAGAATGATAACTATAGATTAGTTGCTTTCCGGGACTTATTGTATGACTGCGCACTCATGGACATAGAGAGCAAGGGATGTACTTTTACTTGGTCAAATAATCGAGTAGGAAATGCATTGGTGAAGAAGAGGTTGGATAGGGCTGTGTGCAATATGGAGTGGAGGGCTTTATTTCCAAATGCAAAGGCTTTCACCTTACCTGCCATCGGCTTTGACCATAGCCCGATCATATTATCTCTAAGGCCGTTTTGGATTAAGAGAAAGAAAGAATTCCAATTCGAAGCTTATTGGGCAGGCGATGCTGAATGTGCTGGAGTGGTATAGAAGGCTTGGTGTGATCAGCAAAATTCTCAAGTAGATATCGCCAGCAAATTTTCTAAAGTTACTACAGCCTTGGGGGGTTGGAGTAGGAATAAATTCAGCAATGCCTCTCGACAGATTGAGCTCATTAAAAAAAGAATTACTGAATTGATTAACAAGGTTGATGGGGGGTCAAGTAAGGAAGAGATTCAGAGACTTAAGGCACATATTAATAATCTGTGGAGACAAGAAGAAATGTATTGGAGTATGCGGTCGCGGGTAAGTTAGCTAAAATGGGGGGATAGAAACACAAAATTTTTTTCATGCCATGACAATCCAACGAAGACAAAGGAACAAAATTGCTATGCTGCAAATTGAGGATGATAGATGGAGCCGAGATCCTACCGCATTGAAGCAACATATTGTCGGCTTTTATCAGTCATTCTATGATACGATGGGCCCCAGGAATTTTCAGCCTGTTTTAGACCAATGCTCACACTTGGTAAATGAGGAAATGAACGTAGCACTGTTAAGGCCTGTTACAATGGAGGAAGTGAGAGGTGTTGTCTTTCAAATGGGTGCAACTAAGGCACCTGGACCAGATGGGCTCAATGGGCAATTCTTTCAGCATAACTAGGCGGTTATTCAGCAAGACATCTTCAGAATGGTCGAGAACTTCTTTAACATAGGTACACTTGACCATGTTCTAAACAAGACTCACATCGCTCTCATTCCTAAAGTTATAAACCCAGAAAGTATAACCCAATACAGACCCATTAGCCTTTGCAACTTCAGTTACAAAATTATTGCTAAGGTTATGGCCAATCGTCTTAAACCTTGCCTTCCTAAACTTATAGCCCCTGAACAAAGTGCATTCGTCAATGGTCGGCAAATCCAAGACAACATTTTCATAGTCTAGGAGGTATTACACCAGTTGCGGATTAGAAAAAGGAAGATGAAGTTTCAAGCTGTCCTTAAGCTCGATATACAGAAGGCACACGATAGAGTGGAGTGGGACTTCTTGTATGCATGCATGCTGCATTTGGGCTTTAGTGAGAAGTGGGTCTCGTTGGTTGAACAATGCATATCTACAGTCTCATTTAGTGTTAAAGTGAATGGGGAACCTACTGAATATTTTCAGCTAACGAGGGGAATCAGACAAGGGACCCACTATCCCCCTATTTATTTATTATCATGGCCAATGTTCTGTCTTCACTGGTGAATCATGCTCTATTGATGGGTAGTATTAGAGGTATCAAGCTGAACAGAAGCTACCCAGTACTCTCACACCTCCTGTTTGCTGATCATGCTATATTTTTCTTGGATGGGACTCTTAGGGAATGTCAAAATGTGGCAAATGTTCTAAATCAATATTGTTTTGCCTCGGGTCAGGCTGTTAACTTAAACAAGTCTGGAGTTTTCTTCAGTAAGGGCTGTCCTCAGCAACTAAAGACGAATCTGGCAAATGAACTAAGGGTCCCTATTATCGAGAAAACTGGGAAGTACCTAGGTATTCCGTCTGATTGGGGACAGACAAAGAAACAAATGTTCACGTGGATTTTGGCTAGGGTGAATATGAAACTGGAGGGGTGGAAAGAGAACTTAATGACCAAGGCGGGGAAGGAGATCATGATCAAAACATTTGTCCAAGCATTGCCTCAGTATGCAATGTCGATTTTTAAGATTCAGTTTCTATATGCAAAGCAATTGAATAGAGAATTGCTGCTCTCTGGTGGAAATAGAAACCTATTAAAGAAGGTGTTCATTGGAAGAGGTGGAAAGTCCTCAAAATGAGGAAAGATTCAAGTGGGTTAGGATTTAAGGATCTAATTCACTTCAACAAAGCAATGTTGGGGAAGCAAGAATGGAGACTGTTACAAGCACTAGATGATTTATGGAGTAAATTGATGAAGGGTTGATATTTTCCCGACCAGGAATTTTGGCATGCAAACAGAGGTGCCCGACCATCCTGGGGGTGGCAAAGCCTACTCATGGGAAGAGGTGTTATAGAGAATAATGTCAGATGGTTGGTGGGTGATGGTAAGAGGATTCGAATCAGAGAAGACCAGTGGATTCCCTCAGGTAGGATTATGGGTCCAGCGAACCAACACGACCCCCCAATATGTTGCAGATCTGCTTAATCAAGACTCTAGAGGGTGGAATGACCAGAAGCTTAGGGAGCTTTTCGATGAACGGGTGGTGCAACAAATATTAGCCACTCCGCTGAGTGTTAATCAAGGAGCTGACAAACTGATTTGGACGGGGAATAGTTATGGGTCCTACTCACTAAAGAGTGGATATAACACTAGCTACCCTCCATCTAGCCAATCAAATACAAATCTAGCAACATCATCATATCAAACTCCAAAGGATATGTGGACCAAGATCTGGAAGTTACCTACTTACCCTAAAGTTCGTTTCTTCATGTGGAGTGTGTGCAACGAAGCTCTACCAACAAAGGTTAACCTACAAAGAAGAAGTATGATTCTGAATCCTTTGTGCCCTCTCTGTCATCTAGATCCAGAATCAGCAGAACATCTCTTCATCCTCTGCAAGTGGACACAAAGCATCTGGTCAAACCCTAGACTCCAAGTTGATATATCCCCTACGCACATCTCCAGAATTGACAAGTGGGTTCATGAAAATCTTACCACTCGTGCCGACCCTACCTCGAGAGCTCTGTTTGCCGGAGTTTTATGGCTAATCTGGAAGGCCCGCAACATGATGGTCTTCCATGCCCAAAAGCCTTGCCCCAACTTGCTCATAGATGAAGCTAGCACAATGAACAATCTTTATGAGAAACTCAACTCGGATTTGGTTAATAAGGCTAAAGATGTGAGCTTTCTACCTCACTGGTGGCTTCCCCAGCCGAAACACTCTGTAACTCTGAACATTGATAGCTCCTGGTGCAGCGCCTCCTTAAGTGGATCGATCGCTGGGATCTACAGAGACTCCCAAGGTCTTATGTTCAATGGCTTTGTGAAGCCAATCCACACCTCCTCGGCCTTAGTTGCTGAAACCTTAGCCGTACGGGAAACTCTATCCTGGTTGAAGAAGTCACGCGATCTATCTGGAACTGATCTGCCTTCTTGTGTACTTTCTGATAACTTATCAGTCGTTCAGTTCGTTTCTGGCTTGATAGAAGCTCTTTGGGCCTGCGTCCTATTATGGAAGATTGCAAGCTTTTGGTGGCCCACTTAAAGAATGTCTCGGTGGCCTTTCGTCGTAGAAAAACCAACCGGGCCGCAGACTGCATTGCAAAGGCACATAGGGCCGGGTCTCTACCTCCTAATTGGGTCTCTTGTCCCCCCCAATCCTCTTTGGGTTATTTTATGCGCTGACATAGAGTCCTTATGTAATCCTTCTGCTATTAAGTAATGCAAGTCTTCTTTTTCCGACCAAAAAAAAATGCAATGTATGAATGATGCAAATGCAATGACATAAAACCTATCTGAATGATAGGATGCAATGCAAGACATGCGAAATTCAAGTCATGTTTCCCTATATGCGAAATTAACTAACCAATTAACGCATGCGGAATGACATAAACCCAAATCATGATACCAAATGCAAGGCAAATCATAATGGCATGATATGGGTGTCAATAAAAACTAGATTAAACATGCAAGAGTATGTACCATGCGAAAATTCATGTTTGATTTAAGGAAGACGCAACTTTAAATTAAATTTTTCAAACATGTGAATTAAATTGACTAGCCTAAACATGATTCTAAATGGCATAGCATATTCACATTATGGCACGGCATAAAGACATGCAAACATGACATGGTGAATTATGATATGCGATATATATAAGTATGCAAGATAACAATTTACGTGGAATGCTAATTTTGAAAAAAAAAATGGGGTAAGGAATTAGGTGATACTCGAAAACTTGATATGCACATAGCAAGAGATGATGTAAAAATATGCAATGCAAAATAACATGAGATATGCCAAATATGCAATGACATACATGAGATATGCATGAAATAATACAAGAGGACATGAGAAGATTTTTTTAAAAAATATTTTTTTACGGATTTTTGGCAATTAAGATGTGCATGAATGACTTCGTTGTCTTGATTTTATTCCAAATTTTTTCAATAAAATAAGGTTCTTAAGAAACCAAATCTTCCTAAAAAATTTTAATTAGATATGGCTTCTAGAAAACCGTATCTTATTAAATCTTTTAGGAATTTTAAGATGGAATTCAACCAAGATAAAATATCAATCAAGAATGATCAAAATTCCAATCAATAGCATGATAACAATCAAGAGCAAGTCATGAACATCCGCTTCTTAAAATTTTTGAAAATCATGATATCCCTAAATCCAAATTGGCTTATAAAAATAGTGAATCGGATTTAAATAATCATAGATCGAATTGGCTAAATTCCATATTTTTGCTAAATCAGAGTATTGTACCCGGATAGTCACAGATATGATATATCCAATTTAGGGAACCTATTGCCTATTAGAAAGAGACTTTCCTAATTTATATTTAGGGTTTTTATTCAGAAAATTGTGCATAAAAAATAACATGAATCAAAGCAATTCAAATCATCTTTTTTTTTTTCAAAAATTTTGATAAAAATTGGAACTTTGTGATTGATCTTGCAAAAATGTTCCTTTTTATTATCAAAACTTGAGAATCAATGCTTGTTTTGTAAAAAGGTTCATACTTCAACTTTTGATAGCAAACACATTTCAATTCAAGAGGGATCATACATATGCAAGCTCAGCTCAAACGACTACATATTTGCAACTGAAAGAATGAGAAAAGTACCTTTTACTAAGCCAAAATTCTGCTCTCAAACCAGCAGTAAGAGTCGGCCAAAACAGCACCGTTTAATCTTGATTTGCAGTAAAGAACGAACCCTGAACAGCGAGGGATTCTGGCACGAAAAGTAGCTGAGTTAGGCTTCGAGTAACGAATGAGAAACAAACAGGTTAATCTCAGAATCAAGGCTGATCTGCAGTTGGACAGAGGTGGAGCAGGGCGATGGGCAGCGGTTCGGACACCAGGGTTGGACTGTAGTGTGACATCGTTGGGATATGGAGGAACGCCGGGCTGGACGGCAGGGCCTTGGAGGCTGAGCTGAGGTGGCAGGCCGGGGCGGTGGAGCTTGGGTGGCACAAGCAAGGGATGCCAGAGGGAGCTTGGAGGTCATCGGGTCTGCCCCTCTCTCTCTCTCTCTCTAAAAAATTCTGAATATCCCCCTCGAAAACCTAAATTTAAGTTAGTTTATATAGACTTTAGGTTAGTCTTAATCCTATAATATAGAACTGAATAGTGTATGTTGAGTCAAATCTTACCCATAATGAGCAGATATATTACGAACTCTATAAATAAAAGTTAAGTCTCTCCTCTAAACCCTAATATTCACATAACCTCACATAAAGAATCGATAAAAAGAGATACATAAGGGACTGTCTCATTGAAGTCACTGTTTAAGGGGGTTCTAGAAGATAAGTTCTTGAATATCAGTTTATCGCAATTCCGCATTAAGAATAATGGATCCAAAACAAAATGAGTGAATTTCTCTACTTTATGATTTGTGATTCACATATCTAAACGTGATAATTTTGGATCTCCACTTAAAGTTAATAATCGTAGCTTACGGTAGAGGCATTTACATCATTCCTTAGAAAAGTAAAATCTGAAGGAGTTTCAATGGTTATCCCATTGATTTAAATATCTTGCATGAGAACTTTTTTTTTGTCAAATTGCATGAGAACTTCAAAAGAGTATAATTGTATCATAATATGATTGGGGAGAAGGAGGAAAACGATTCTGTAGTGGAGAATTTGTAATAAGTTGGCTAGTGGAACCGCGCGAAACTATGCACGACCAGAGAGAAAAAGAAAGTCATTGGGCCAAGATTTAACATTAAGGGCCCCATCCAGGACAACTCAAGGACAAGGTACGACACTTAAGATCCTCGCCCCATTCCAGATTCGCCGACGGACAATAGTCACCAAAAGCCACCGAAGTAGCAATATCCTCGCCCTTGCCTTGCCTGTGCCACTCAAGATCACGTAAGATTTGGGTTCGCTCAACCTCACATCACCTCTAACTATCGCCAAGGTCGCACAACCCTCAACTTTACCTCGCCTCCAGCCACCCGAGATCGCTCGACCCTTAGCGTTGCCTTGTCTGGGCCACCTAAGGTCGTGCATCTGGGTCACTTGGCCGCGCCAGAGGCTTGGTCAAAAACAAGCAGTCCTACACGCCATTACTTGTGAGATTGGGTCTTCGACTTCAAGTCTTCTAGAATCTGGCTTTTGTGGGTTGTATGCTTGAAGGAAAATATGTATTTCTTCATCAAGCACTCAAGGAAAATCGATTCTTCTGGTTTCTGGATAAGTCTTAATGAAGTTATGAATCTCCATTTCTTTTCTAGGTGGATCTTCCCTTAAGGAGAATCGCATGCTCTCACCTTAACGAAGGCAAGCACCTCTTCGATTCTTCTTAAGGCAAGGAGGATTGAAGGCAAGTATAGATTCTCATTCCTCTTCTTTTTCTTTTTACTTTTTCTTCTTAAAAATAATTTATAAAAAAAATTCAAAGCAAATAGTATTTACTAAACACAAACAAAAAAAATCACACTGGATTTGCATTTTTACAAATTTACCAAATAATATTTGCATTTCATGGAAATCTTTTAGCCTAAAAGTCTTTTGCATTAGGGCAAGCTCTCTTAAACGCCACCTTTGATGAGTGAGCCCCCGACCATCCTTCAATTAGTAGTTTCAAGGAAAGGACTAAATTTTTGTTCCTCCTTGCCACCCCTAATACAAAGCATAAACATTACTTACAAGGCAACTAAGTTAATACAATCGTCCATTTTTGTAACCCACTATAAAAGAGTGATTAGAGAAAGGAATGGAAGAAAACACGACTCTCAAAAAACTAAAAGTATTGTTGTATACATTGGTACGCAACCAAGATGACATGTATTGATTGTTATGCTTCTCGCTTGATATTATGTTTTAAAATTGATTTATGGATGAAAGTGGGCAGTAAAGCAAGTAGGTCACCTTCAACACCCAACAATAATTTATCACGTCGTTTGATATGTCGATTTATTTACCTGGACTTAGTAAATATACCATTTCTACATTAGTTATAATTAACTTAATCCGTGAATTCTCAAATTCTCACTTTTGGTATTCATAAGGTTTTTTACGCGTTATTAACCAAGGGCTGAGAGTTGGTTGATAGCATAAGAGTAATGGTTCATAATTATAGTAAAACCCATAGGAACAAAGTCACCACATGTGTAATGGACCCAAATGTTTATAACAAACAACAAAGACAACATCACTGAAAAAATGGTGGAATGGGGTTTACTTGAAAAATGAACTAAAGCTCACTTGATAGCTTCCATCTAACTTAGATGGGCCTAGCGGCATCTAATCCTTGTACTATCCTTTCAATGCTGTTCTTAAGGGGAGTAGCATGCAAAGTTAAGCGGGGCAGATAATCACAATTTTTCAGCTTAGCACGGGCAAAACCATCTTTCATCTTAAGATTCTCATCTTAAAATATGTTGTTTTGATGATGCAATCGACGTGGCCTCATAAGGCCTAGAATATAATGAAGCTCGTTTTGAATTTCAAATGTTGGAAAAATGAGAAAATATTAAATTATTCACTGTTGCTGTTGGTTCCGGCCCTTCCGGGCGAACTTCTTGCTTCAATGGAGGAAGGAGAAAAGAAAGAGAGAGAGAGAAGAAAAGGAAAGGGAAAAGGAAAAGGAAAACAAAGTTGAAATTAGTGGGCCCATTTGAACACGGGGGCAAATGATTAAAACCCGTAGCAATTCTGCTTCTTCTTCTTCTTTTTTGCTTCGAAAGCATCAATTCAAAGGAAGAAAACCCGTTTAAGGAGGCGAAGGCAGAGAAACACTGACCAATTCACAAGGAATGGCTGCGGTTCTCAGCAAGGAGCTCTTGGGTTGGTATTTAATCACTCTCAAGCTCCAACAAACTGTGGAATCTCGACTCCCCAAGAAATCAACCATTGAGCCACGGCCTCCCGAGTCCACGTGGGTCATCTCAATCAAAGAGAAGCTCGAGCAAGGTTGCCAGGATAACATGCCGGTCTCGGGGGCAAAGCTCTCCATTTACCGGTTTCAACACTATCTCAAGAATGGCGATGACAAGGACTGGGTCCCCCATCGTCTCCCTCGGGCCGTACCACCACGGTAAGGAGGGCCTCCGCCATATGGAGCGGCATAAGTAGCGCTGCCTCCACCGTGTCCTCAAGCACTCCCATCAGGAGATAGGCCGCTATCTAGACTCGGTGAACAAGGTCAAGGGGAGAGCTCGTACCTGCTACAAGGGAACAATATCCATGAGCAGTGACGAGTTCGTGGAGATGATGGTTCTCGTTGGTTGCTTTGTGATCGAGCTGTTGAGGGGATTTCGCAAGGGGTTCGAGAAACTTGGCTACCCTCGCGATGACCCCATTTTCGCAATGCGGCCATTAATGCTCGAGATCCTGCAGGACATGATCATGCTCGAGAATCAGATCCCGCTCTTCATACTCGATCAGCTACTCGATCTACAGCTCGACGACCCCAACCAAAAGGGGGGCGTGGCCGAGCTGGTGATCCAATTCTTCAAGCCTCTTGTTGTTTCTCAAAGAATATAAGGAGAATTGATAACAAAAACTGTATTTTTGCAGCAAAATCAGAACGTATTAGAAGGGAACTTCTCTTATTCAGAAATCTGAAATTTGCTTAAAAAACAGACTCAAGACTGACGTTACATTATAAACATACGTTGCCCACTAACTAATAGCTTATTTGATCCACAAAATCAGCAACAAACTAACAGAATAGCAAAAAAATGCAACTAAACAATCCTACAAGATAGGACTGATCAAATAAAGATAACGACTAACTAATTCCTTGAAAAATGACATCAGCAAATTGACTCAATAAAATAAAAGATAATATTGCAGCCTTGATACATCAACACTCTCCTCCTGGATCAAGTGCTGCACACTCCTAGCTTTGCCCTGAGAAGTTCAAATCAACCAACATGAAATGACTTAGTGAATATATCTGCAAGTTGGTCTTCAGAACTGCAATACACCAATTTCACATCTCCAGTCTTCTGCACTTCTCTCAAGAAGTAATACTTGATCTTAAAATGCTTTGTTTTTCCATGAAACACTGGATTCTGTGAAATGGCCAAAGTAGCTTGATTATCCACAAATACTTCGATGCCTTCTTCTTGCTCCAAATGCAGATCATCCATCATCTTCTTCAACCATAATGCTTGATTTACAGCTGCAGTAGCTGCAATGAACTCGGCTTCTGCAGTTGATTGAGCCACTATTTCCTGCTTCTTTGAACTCCAAGAAAAACATACCGATCCAAATGTAAAACAATAACCGGAAGTGCTTTTCATATCATCCATTAAACCTGCCCAGTCACTATCAGAATACCCTTGCAACTTGAATTCTTCAACTTTACAAAACTTAATCCCATATGAAAGAGTACCCTTTAAGTACCTCAACACCCTCTTTGCATCTACCATATGCAACTCACTTGCACAATCAAGAAATCTAGACAAGACACTTACAAGAAACATGATGTCTGGCCTAGTTGTAGTGAGATACATAAGATAGCCAATCAAACTTCTATAAATTCTTTCATCTGTAGGTTCTAATCTATCATTCTTATGAAGTTTTTCCTTCTGACCGATTGGGGTACTCACACTCTTACACTCCTCCATGTTGAATCTCTTCAAGATCTCCTTCAAGTACTTCTTCTAATTGATAAAAACTTCATTCTGAGTCTGCCTAACTTCCATCCCTAGAAAATACGACATCTCACCAAGATCAGTCATTTCAAAAATCTTCATCATCTCTTGCTTAAATGCAGTAATCTGAGCACTATTACTTCCTGTCACTAGCATATCATCCACATAAAGTGACACCACTACTAAGTCAGATGCTAACTTCTTAACATATAGAGTGGATTCACTTGGACTTTTTTCGAAACCCAAGCCCAGCAAATGATCATCCATCTTACTATACCATGCTCTGGGAGCTTGCCTCAAGCAATCGAGAGCCTTTTTCAGCAAAAAAACTTTCTCCTCCTGGCCTGGTGTGACAAAGCCTTCTGGCTGCTAAACATAAATCTCCTCCTGCAACACTCCATTCAAAAAAGCAGATTTCACATCTAACTGATATACCTTCCATCCTTGTTGAGCTTCCAAAGCAAGAGTCATTCTAATTGTATATAGTCTTGCTACAAGTGTTGACACCTAATTTTTAATCATCTTTTCTCTTTTGAAATTAACAAAAAATCCATAAAAATTTATAAAATTAAAAAATTCAAGTTTGGAGACCTTGGTCAAGCCTAGGGAACCAATTTTGACCAAAAATTGATTTTTCATATTTTCAGTATTTTTCGGTATTTTTATTTTCGAAAATTAATAAAAAATCCATAAAAATTCATAAAATTGAAAAATCAACTTTGGAGACCTTGGCCAAGCCTAGAGAACCATTTTTGAACAAAAAATAATTTTTCATAATTTTTTTGTATTTTTATATATTTTTTAGAAATTAGGAAAATATTTAATAAATAATAACATATGAGGCCACAAAAATACATAAAAATATTCAATATTTTTCTTTTCATGTTGGCCATCGCAAATTTAAAAAAAATCCAATTCGGGGTCGTGTATTTCTTCACGAGCATGGTCTCGAATCAGGCCAAAAAAAAAATTCAATTTGAGTCAATTTATTTTTATTTTTCACTTTTAGGAGTTGTGACATTATCCTCTAATATTTTAAATTTTCTTCTTGGCCCAATTATACCCAGAATGACTCAATTTTTTCAAAGGGCTTTAATTAAATTTTGCATTATCTTCAGCGGCAGAAAAAAAGCTTAAATTTGACATGAGGTGAATTTCGACTAAGCATAGAAGAGGTGTGTCGAAAATTGTGAGGAGATTTGGACTTAAAAAAATATTTCTCCAGGGACTGAATTGCAAATACTTAAAATCTCAGGGACTAGAGTGCAAATACCTAACACTTGAGTGATTATTTTGCAAATAACAAAAAGAAGAGTTAGTGGAGAAATTAGAATAGAGAAGGGAAGATGGAGAAGAGGAGATAGAGAAGGGAAGATGGAGAAAAGGAGATGGAGAGGAGAAGATGGAGAAGAATAGATGGAGAAAATAAGATGAGAATGGAGAAGGGAAGATGGAGATGAAGAAGAGTTAGTGGAGAAATTAGAATGGGAGATATATATGGAGAAGGGAAGATGGAGATGGAGAAGAATAGGTGGAGAAATTAGAATGTGAGATAGAGATGGAGAATGGAAGATGAAGTTGAAGAAGAGTTAGTGGAAAAATTAGAATGGGAGATGGAGTTAGTGGAGAAATTAGAATGGGAGGTAGATGAGTTGATTATAAAAGGAGGAAGAAGTGAACTTGGGAGGGAGGATTATTTTTGGAGAGAAAATTTTGGATGTTTGAAAGAGTTTTGGAAGGTTGAAGAAAAATTTGAGAGAAAGAAAATACCAAAAAGAGAGAGAGAATTTTGAGGATGATGGGAGTTTAAACCTAGGAGTTATCATCACCAATTCCTTCATCGATCAACATAAATCAAAAGTTCATCCTCGTCAACGAGCAAGCAAATCCGAGCTAAGTGTTTGTATTTATTCATTTATTTGTGGTTTTAGTCGCAAATTAGCACAAAATTGTATACACTTTCTCCATTTCTCATTTCTCCATATTTTTATGTCAGGCAAAGGACAACTCCAAGTCAACGGTAAATCTTATGGAGGTGTAAACACAAAAAGAGAGCACTCCACTAGAGCCTGAGGAATAAACCAAGCCTGAATTGCCA
Source organism: Psidium guajava (assembly GCA_016432845.1). NCBI lineage: Eukaryota > Viridiplantae > Streptophyta > Magnoliopsida > Myrtales > Myrtaceae > Psidium > Psidium guajava. Next base: position 17,752,483 of record CM028231.1, read on the forward strand.
AATTAGGATATCCATGAAATTAAGGTACCGAAAGGGCATTAGTTTTAATTAACTAGTGTAACCAAGTCCCCGAACTCATAATCTCTGGTTCGTAGAAGTAATTTAGTCCTCCCGCTAATTTACTTAGGTTTCCAATCAACCTACCAAAAATGATTAGTGGCGACTCTAAATTCTAAAATCATGTGAAAAAAAATCAAAGTTGCGATTTGGTAGAGCTTGGGAGAGCTCGAACTAGGTTAGTTAATTTAATTAATTAATATGGTAATCCATTAACCTAAAAATGAATTTTAGGTCGCGACAACAAGGGCAAAGGTTTCTGAGAAATCAACTCCCCAAACCTATGCATATCCCTTCACCACCAACATGGCTTTATGCTTATTCACTGAGCCATCAGGATTGAGTTTGGTCCTGAAAACCCATTTTACTCCAATCACCTTCCTGTCTTCAGGCCTCTCCACTAGCTCCTATGTTTGGTTCTTTTCAATCATAGCCAACTCTTCATTCATTGCATTTATCCACCTGTGATCACCTTTAGCTTCCTCATAACCTGAAGGTTCCAAAACAGCCACACTACACCTCTGATATATATCAGTCAGAGATCTAGTACCTCTAATTGGAACATCATCCACCAGCTCGTCAGGTTCTAGTGAGACCTCCTTGTGCTTACCTTGTGACTCAATTGTCCAGTCCCATTGCTCATCTTCCAAGAACTGAACATCTCTGCTAGTGATCACCTTCCCTGTCTGTGGTTGATAAATCCTGTAGGCTTTCGACACTAAACTGTAGCCAACAAAGATCCCAGGTTCAGCTTTCTCTCCCAACTTGTCTCTCTTGACCTGAGGAATATGAGAAAAACACAAACAGCCAAACACTTTCAAATTTCTTAAAATTAGCTTAACACCAAACGAAGCTTCAAAGAGCGTCTTCTTCTCCAATACCCTTGTAGACAATTTGTTCAGCAAAAAAACTACTGTGTTTGCTGCTTCCGCCCAAAACTCTTTTGGCGCAGACACCTAGTCATCTCCATAATGGTTCTATTCTTCCTCTCACTAACTCCATTTTGCTATGGAGAGTAAGGAGCAGTAAGCTGATGCTCAATTCCAGCCTCTTCACAGAAAGAGTTAAACCTCCGTGAAGTGTATTCTATTTCATTATCAGATCTGATGACTTGAATCTTGTAACCACTTTGGTTCTCAACCCATCTCTTAAAATTTAGAAATATCTCAGCAACTTCTGACTTTTACTTCATGAAATAAATCCAACGCATTTTAGTATAATCATCAATGAAAATAATGAAATACCTGCTGCCATTCAGTGAAGGAGTCACTTGTGGACCACAGAAATCTGTATGAATAAGTTGTAGCTTCTTTGTAGCTCTCCAAGTTGATTCTTTAAAAGGAAGTCTTGTCTGCTTGCCCAGCAAACAAGCCTTGCACCTTATGATCTGCTCTTCCAAACTTGGTAACCCCGTTGCCATTTCATTCCTCTGCATGAACAGCAAGCCTTTGTGGTGAAAGTGCCCCAACCTTTTGTGCCATATCTTTGACTCACTGGCTTGACACTTGAATGCCACCTGCTCCTCGAGAGGATTCAGAGAAAAACTCTTTTGCTGCATCTTTATTTTGAACAGCTTTTAACTATCGGAGTCAAATATCAAACACTTCCCCTCTTCAAATATCACTTTAAATCCCTTTTCTACTAACTGCCCCACACTCAGCAAATTTTGATCAATCTCAGGTACATACATCACATCAGAAACTAGCTTAGTTCAGCACAACTCTCTATTGCTACAGTCCCTTTACCTTTCACTTCTAAGTACTCACCATTCTCAATCCTCACTCTTGACCTCAATAACTTGTCAAGATCTATAAATAACTTTTCATCACTTGTCATGTGGTTTGTGCAACCACTATCAACAAGCCAACTATCACATGGAGTACTAGAGGAGAAGCAAAAAGTAACAAAAAGTTGATCTACCTCTTGTTAAACTGCAGCACGTGCCTCACTTTACTGATGATCTCCCTTCTCTTTACAGAACTTCTCAATGTGCCCAAGCTTTTGACATTTTCTGCATCTTACATCTGGCCTCTTCCAACATCTAAAGTGTGGATGATTTTGTTTTCCACAATGCCGACATGAGGAATACCTTCCCCAATTATTCTTGAAATTACCAGCATTATTCTCTCTCGCAATAATTTCTGAACTACCACTGCCATTCCATTTCTTCCCTTTCCACTTCTTGCCTTTCCCTCCTACATTCTGTTGTTCTTTGGCCTGCAATGCTCCTTTGGTACTACCTTCTAACCTCATTAACCTCCTTTGCTCTTGTGCTTGCAAAGCACTTAGCAATTTTACAAATCTGATCTGAGACAAATCCTTGGTATTCTCTAAAGAGGCAATGGTTGCCACAAACCTTTCGGGTAAGGAGACAAGAATTTTCTATACTAACCTATTATCAGAGAGGTTAGTGCCGAGAACTCTTGCCTGATTTGCAATGCTTATTAACTTATCAGAATACTCCTTAATTGTCTCAGACTCCTTCATCTGTAGTCTCTCGAATTCTCTGATCAGATTCAGCCCCTTCATGCTTCTGATCCTCTCATCTCCTTGATACTCGGCTTTAAGGAAGTCCCAAATAGCTTTGGCTTATTCACAAGCCATAATTCTACTGAAAATGGCAGGTGAGACAGCAGCATATAGACAAGACTTTGCCTTTGCTTTCCTTATTGTCCTCTCCTTGTGATACTTGATTTGATTGATGGATGTGTTGTCAAGAAGGGGAGAAACTTCATAATCTTCTTCCACAGCTTCCCAAAAATCACAACCCTCTAGATAGGCTTGCATTCTTACTGACCAAGCTTGATAATTTTCCCCATCAAACACTAGTGGAGCCATGGATGAAAAACCACTCGATCCTGCCTCCATCTTGCCTCAACTTCTATGGATGCAAACACAACTCTCAATCAATCTCACAAGTCTCTCACAGCCCCTTAAGATGAACCTGGCTCTGATACCAATGTTGTTTCTCAAAGAATATAAGGAGAATTGACAACAAAAACTGTATTTTTGCAGCAAAATCAGAACGTATTGGAAGAGAACTTCTCTTATTCAGAAATCTGAAATTTACTTAACAAACAGACTCAAGACTGACGTTACGTTATAAACATACGTTGCCCACTAACTAATATCTTATTTGATCCACAAAATCAGCAACAAACTAACAGAATGGCAAAAAATATGCAACTAAACAATCCTACAAGATATGACTGATCAAATAAAGATAACGACTAACTAATTCCTTGAAAATATGACATCAGCAAATTGACTCAATAAAATAAAAGATAATATTGCAGCCTTGATACATCAACACCTCTGATGTCGAAATACATATCGCCTTATGATTACTTCAACAAAATATTGGATTTCGACCCGTTATTAAACCATTGCAGGGTCCATTGCCTCGAAGTACTCTGGCAAAGCCTAGGGGCTTTTGGCCCGAAGTGGTCCAAGATCAACCCATGGCTCAAGAGCCGGAAATAGCTTACTCCCTGCTTAACCAAGCTCCGGGAAGCCGGGGTCAAGATCGAGCTTGTTTTTTGGAAACGTTGGGGGGCATCAAGTTCGAGGACGAGATCCTCAACATCCCATGCTTTGTGATCGACGAAGGGACGAGGTCGCTCTTCCTCAACTTGATAGCCCTCGAGCAATCTCACTGGAACTGCAGCAATTACGTCACCTCGTACGTAATCTTCATGCGCGACTTGATCAACTCCCCTGAGGAAGTCAATTACCTCCGTGACCACAAGATCATCAAGCACTGCCTTCGGAGCGACGCCGAGGTCGTTGACCTCTTCAACCGGCTTTGCCAAGTGGTGCGCTTCGACATCAAGGACAGTTATCTTGATGATCTGTCTATCGAAGTGTTCTTATACTGCTCCCGTATATGGTTCACCTTCAAAATGGCTAGAGTTGCTCTCGCACATACGTGGAGTTTCTGGGGAGCCAATCTCAAGAAAAAGCATTTCGACAGTCCCTGGTCAACCATTTCCGTGATTGCTGGTTTCATTTTGCTTGTGCTTACTTTCACACAGACCTTCTATGGAGTCTATGGCTACTACAGACCGCGTTTTTGATTTCTCGTGTAGTGAAAATCATCTAGTGAGCGCTGTAGGAGTGATAAAATTCTCGTGGAAATCTAGAAATTAGCATTGTGGCTAGTTGACTATTAACAACCAATTTGCTGATGAATGCTCCAGATGTGGTGGTCTCACCTCCTAGTGAAAAAGAATATGTGGTGGTGGTCTCACCTCAGACCACATGAACTATATTAGTTGCGCACTTTCGAGTTCAATATTGTGAAACCAGACTTATTTTTTTACTCATGAATCTTTCTAACTTTTTTTACTTCTAGTAGATATTTAAGTTATGTAACGAATCTAAGTTTTCCCCGATGATATTTAGCAAAAGATTTAAAGAATTTTAAAGAGGTGATAAATAAGACTATGGATAAAGAAAAGGAAAACTTATCAAAAAAAGAAAAGAAATGTTTGCCTATTTATTAGGCCAAAAGAACCTCAAAACCTCTCCCTTTTTTGGCAGAACCTATGCGAATTTTGAGCAGCTCCCTTTTTGTGACAAAGTTTAAACAATTGAAAAGTTCTAAACCTACTGCATTTGAGTTAATTCAATCTTAAATTTTTTTTTATCAATTCAATCCTTAACTTTTTCATTGGTGTCAATTTAGTCCATCTGGCAAATTTTATTCAAAAATCACTAACATAGACATCGTCATCTCGAGTGGTGCAATCGACGCTAACATGAACAATTCTTCCTATTATTTTAATATTTTTTTGCATTTTTCTTTTCTTTTCTTTCTATTTTATTTTCTTCTCTTCCTTCTTCCTCCAGTCGATCACCGAGGTTCAGCGATCAGCCACTGAGAGGTCGAGCTGAGCTTGCCCCTACGAGCCTCAACCTTGTCCAGCCATGATGAGATTGTCTTGGCCAAGCTAAAGGTCAAGGAGGTAGACCTCACCGGCCCTCACCTCTAGCCAGTCACCGAAGTCTGGTAACCAGTAAAAGGTAGAAGGAAGAGAAAAAAAAAAGAGAAAATAAATAAATAAAATTAAAACTCGTCCATTATCGATGTTGATCACATGACGTAGGAAGACTAGCATCCATGTCAACGATTTATAATCAAAATTGGTCAGACATATTGAATCGGTACAAGTACAAAAAGTTTAAGACTCAATTGGTAAAAAAAAATTAGGACTCAATTGACATAATTACAATATATTTATGATTTTTTGGTAGTTCCCATGAATATAGGCAACAAGGTTAGTAGTTTGGAGGACTCCCTCCTCTCGTTAGGTGCTCAACCTAAAGGAAGGTAGGGCCTTCACCTTCAGTGGTACCAAGGATATGCTTATTGTCCTTATAGATGCTTGAAAGTTTCCATTTTTGGCTTTAAATTTGGCTTTTGTTAGTTGGTTTTTTTTTTTGGCCAAAATAACATTTTATTCACTTCCTCAGTTGAAATACTGTCGCGACCTAAAAATTTCGATCAGTGAAAAATTTTCAGGTTAACGGATTATCAGGTTAATTAGATTAACTAACCTAATACATGCTATCCCAAGCCCTACCGAATCACAACTTTGATTTTTTTTTATCACATGATTTTAGAATTTGGAGTCGCCACTAATCATTTTTTGGCAGGTTGATTAGAAACCTAAGTAAATTAGCGAGAGAACTAAAATACTTCTACGAACCAGAGATTATGAGTTCGGGAACTTGGTTACATTAGTTAATTAAAACTAATGCCCTTTTGGTACCTTAATTCCATAGATATCCTAATTTTGGCAACTCGGGCTTGGTTTACTCCTAAGGCTCTAATGAAGTGTTCACTTTTTATATTGTTACTTTTCAAATGGAATACATGGGCGGTAATAATGCATGGATAAGCAAAACGTGAATAAACAAATATAAACAGGCGAATGTATACATGCGAACGTGGACATGCGATCATGAACATGCGAGCATAAATATACAAATATGACATGCAAATGTGAACATACGTTACATGCGAACGTGGACATGCAAGTACGGCATACGAATGTAGACATGAGGATGCGACATACGAATAAATCATCAAAAATAGGATTGACTAGTCGAAATGGTCCGTTTCCTAATTTTTTGGGATTTTTCTGAATTTTCTAAAAATTTTCAAGATAATTTACCTATGAGGGAAAAAATTGTCATTTTTGAAAAAATCGGGAAGGAAAATCATCAAAATAGGATCAGCCAGTCGAAATGACCCGTTTCCTAATTTTTGAAATTTTTTTGTTTTACATGAATATGCATGAATTAATGACAATAGGAATACATATACGGCATGACAAAGTATGTATAAGCTATACTATATGAAATGCACTTGAATGACATTCTTTTTTTTTTTTTTTTGCATTTTTGAATGCTTCTCATTCTGGGGTTTAATGGTGTAGAAATTAAATTGTAGAAAGTAAAGGCAGTAAATAAAGAACCTCCAACGGGTAGGTCGGCCTTCCCATTTTAGGGTTGATGATGCAAAAATTAAATTACAAAAATAAAGGACCTCCAACGATGAACTCGGCCTTAACTCGGCCTACCCATTATGGGATTTGATTGTACGAAAATTAAATTCCAGAAATTAAATGCGGTAAAAAATGACCTCCAACGAGAGATTCGGTCTTGGCTCCGCCTATCCATTCTGGAGTTTAATGGTGCGAAAATTAAATTGTAGAAATTAAATATGATAAATAAAAGACCTCCAACAAGGGATTCGACTTTGGCTAGGCCTACCCATTCTAGGGTTTGATGGCACAAGAATTAAATTGCAGAAAGTAAAGGCAATATATACAGAACCTCCAACGGGTGAGTCAGCCTTCCCATTCTAGAGTTTGGATTTGTTAAGCAAAAAATGAAGAAAAATATAGTACGAATGTGACATATGGATATCGAGACATACGAGTACGACATGACATAATCGAAATTTAAATCAATCCATTTGGGTAACGAAATTCTCGAAGATTTTAATGGCTAAGATCGTTACCTGATTTGATTGATTTGATTGCCAAATTTGAGCCTCGTATCACCTTGTGGATTAAGATTGCAGCTCGAACGATGGGGATGAACTCTTGAATTGTGTTGATTGATGAAGGAATTGGTGATGATAACCCCTAACTTTAAACTTCCACCATCTTCAAAATTCTCTCTCACTTTTTGGTATTTTTTTTCCTTAAATTTTTCTTCAATCTCCCAAAACCCTCTCAAACATCTAAAATTTTCTCCCTAAAAAAAAATCCCCCCTCCAAACTCTTCTTTTTCCTTTTATAGCCTACTCATTTATCTCTCATTCTAATTTCTTCACTAATTTTATCTCCCATTCTAATTTCTTCACTAACTCTTCTTTATCTTCATCTCTCCTTCTCCATCTCTATCTCCCATTATAATTTCTCCACTAACTCTTCTTCATCTCTCCACTAACTCTTCTTCATCTTTATCTTCCATTTTCCATATCTATTTCACATTCTAATTTTTCAATTAACTCTTCTTCATCTCCATCTTCCCTTCTCTATTCTCATCTTATGTTCTCCATCTATTCTTCTCCATCTTTCTTTCTATATTCTAATCTTATTTTCTCAATCTTCCCTTCTCTATTCTAATTTCTCCACTAACTCTCCTTTTGGTTATTCACCAAATAATCCCTCAAGTGTTTGCACTTTAGTCCTTGAGATTTTAATGCAAAATACAACTAAGCTCCTTTTACAAAATTCAATCATTCTGGGTACATGGGACCAAGATGAGAACTCAAACTATTAGAGAATAATGTCACAACTCCTAAAAGTGAAAAACAAAAATAAAATGACCTGAATTAGATTTTTTTAGGGCCGATTCGAGATTATGCTCGTGAAGGAACATATGACCCCGAATTGTATTTTTTTTGAATTTATGATGGCCAATATGAAAAGGGAATTAAAAGAAAAATATTGACCATTTTTTGTATTTTTGTGGCCTCAAATGCAATTTCTTTTCAAATATTTTCTTAATTTCTGAAAAATATTAAAAAACACAAAAATATGGAAAATCATTTTTTATTCAAAATTGGTTCTCTAGACTTGGCCAAGGTCTCCAAATTTAATTTTTTTAATTTTATGAATTTTTATGGATTTTCTATTAATTTTCGAAAATAAAAAATACCGAAAAATACCGAAAATATGAAAAATCATTTTTTGGTCAAAATTAATTCCCTAGGCTTATCCAAGGTCTCCAAAATTAATTTTTTAATTTTCTGAATTTTTATTGATTTTCTATTAATTTTAGAAGAGAAAAGATAATTAAAAATTAGGTGTCAATAATTGCCCCTCTTTGAAAGGAAGTTCGGTAGAGGTTTATTTCAAAGACGAGATGACACCTCAAATCCTAATCGACTCAACCTATGAAAATACAAAGAGTCGTGATATTTCATCTCCAATATCTCTCTATGTAAGTTCTGATCTAGTCTGGGTTTGCAGAGGCTCTTATGAAGTGAGGGAGAGATAGAGATGAAAGTTTACCTGACACTTACCTGCCCGTTATATGGATGTTGCCAGACATAAATACTCTTTGAACAGGCACCCAAAGATTCATCCTAAGGATTCTCTGGAGAGGTTAAGTTTTGACCCGTATGGTAGGTAAACCCATGACAGAATTCCTATTGAAATGATTTTAGTGGCGATCTATCTTACTTAGACGATTCGCCTACATTTTAACCCGTATGGTGGGTCGTACCAGATAGAATCCTGATGAGTGGATCCTACTGAGCGGTTACCCGATGTAGGTTTACTAAAAAAAATGCTTGTAAGAAGGACTTTGAACATAGTTCACCCAATGTGGGATAGAGAATGATCACCTGTAATGTTTGGGATAGAGAAATGATCGCCTCTTTCCCTTCGACTATTATATCTTTTGCGAGAAAATCCATTGTCTTGAAAAATACTGAACCTATTTAGCACACAACTCACTGTGGATGTAGGACGTGTATGGAAACGAGTTGCCTTTCATCATCCTGTTATGCCCCATGTCGCGACCCGAAAAAATTTTTGATCGGCGGAAAATTTTCAAGTTAACGGATTATTAGATTAATTGGATCGACTAACTTAATACGGACCCTCCCAAACCCTACCGAATCACAATTTTGGTTTTCGTTTGAATGATTTTAGAATTTGAAGTCGCCAATAATCATTTTTGGTAGGTTGATTAGAAACCTAAGTAAATTAGCGGAAGAACTAAATTACTTCTACGAATAAGAGATTATGAGTTCGGGGACTCGGTTACACCAGTTAATTAAAACAAATGCCCTTTCGGTACCTTAATTCCATGGATATCTTAATTTTGGCAACTCAAGCTTGGTTTACTCCTAAGGCTCCAATGATGTATTCTCTTTTTTGTATTTTCACTTTTTAGATGAAATGCGTGGATGCTAATGGATGTATGGACAAGTGAAACATGAATATGTACATACAGACACGCGAACATATACATATGAATGCAGACATGCAGTCATGAATATGCGGGCATAGATATAAAAATATGACATGCAAACATGAACATGCGTCACATGCGAACATGCATCACATGCAAGCGTGGACACGCAGATATGGCACATGAACGAGGATATACAAATACAGCACGCAAACGCAGATATGCGAATGCAACATATGAGAACGAACGTACAGACACGACATACATATGTGGACATGCCAACACGACATACGTACGTGGACTTGTGAATATAGGTATGTGAAAACAGACATGCAAATACAATAACATGCAAATAAAATTATACAGATCCGAAAACATATGAATACGACATGTAAATACGAAGATACATAAATACAATCTATAAACACAACATGCATACGTGGCCATGCCAACACGACAACCGTATGTGGATGTGTGAATAGGGACAGGTGTACGTAAACGTGCAAACGCAACATATGCACGTGGATGTGCGAACATAGACATGCGTACGTGGACATGTATACGTGACATGTATACGTGGAGTGCATACGCGACACACGTACGTGGACGTGAGAGCACGGATATGCCTACGTGGACGTGCATACGCGACATGCGTACGTGGACATGAGAGCGCGGACATGCGTACGTGGATAGGTGTACGGGATTTTCTCCTTCATGATCTTTTGATTCGGGCAGGGTCGTTTGATTCGTTTCCTCCATTTGGGGATTCCTCTTGGACCTGCAACGTAGAAAATAATGCAAGTGTATGCATGTATGCATGAAATGCGTGTGGTGGATCTCGATGTGGCTCAGACATCGGTGGGGCACAAGAACTGATCAAATCTTGGTCTTGTTCAGGGGTAGTATTTCTTGACAGCATTTGCATTTACAGGATTTGTCAATTCCTCTCCGTCCATATTTAAAAGGATCAAGGTGCCGCCGGGTAAAACCCTCTACACTACGTAAGGACCCTCATGATTCGGTGCGAACTTGCCCCCGGGATGGGGAACATTAGAGAGCACTCTCTTCACAACCACATCCTCGACTGTGAAACTCCTGGGCTTCACCTTGAGGTCGAATGACTTAGCTACCCATTTTGGTACGCCTGTCTATAACATATAGCATTTAGCCGCTTTTCATCAATCAAGTTCAACTGCTCGTGTCTTTGCTGGATTCATTCGGCCTCCGAAAGTTCGGCTTGGGCTAATTCGTAAGGGCCAGTTTAGACTTTGCAATCATATCGTTGACATGCACTTCTCTCTCCTTATGCATCATCTCATGGGATAGAGCGACCATGGCCTTTTGGTAGGTTGCCCTAGCATTTTCCAAGCCAAAAAGGCATATCATTATAACAGAAGCTGCCCCATGGTGTTATGAGGTCTTGGCCTTGTCTTCTTCCTTTAAAAGGATGAGAACATTTCAAAACCAATAGTAATGTTGACCAAGACAAAAATCATCTTTTGGACTTGCCTTATCCGCGCAAACTCTGACCCTTCCGTTCTCCTTCATCATCGGAACAATATTGGCGATCCGTTCGGGGTAAGCAATGACTTCAATAAATCCCACCTTAAGCAACTTATCACCTCTTGTTCGATCTTTTTAGATAACTTTGGCTTCGTGCGTCGAAGCTTTTGTTCCTTAGCAGGAACAATCGGGTCTATTGGGAGCGAATGCTCGACGATACTTGGATCCAAACCTGGCGTGCCTTTCTCCAATCTTCACTTCTTTTAAATTCTCAGAATCTCCAAGGTTGACTGTAACAGTGTCCTCTTCGGTCAAGGGTTTGTGTTTCTCATATCTGCCCCAATCCCTTCTGATGTCTCTGGTGCCATCATCATATTCCCCCTCAATCCCATAGGAGAAGTCATCAATACGATCTGAGCCACACAATAACCTGTTATGCATGTGAGGGATGATATGCTCGAAATGTTACAAGCATGGTTAGTATCTTGCTAACATTAATAAAGATGCATGATTTTTTGAAAACATTTTGAAAGTGATTTTTGAAAAGCGAAAAAGAAGGAGGGGGATCAACCCTCATCTCATCGGACGTCCTCGCTCTCCTAAAAAAATTTTCAGGAAAACAAGGGATCAAGTGGCAAATCAGCCCTCAAGCTTCAAAGGTTTGAAGCCGAGGATCATCATTGGGCCGATTTGTTGTCCCACATGTCCCTAACAAAACTCATGAGACTTTTATTGAATGGAAAATGGATTGTATTACAGCCTACACTACTTGGACCAACGGTCGGAGATCCAAGGGTGATCCTCAGGAAAGATACTAAGGAATGAAAATTAAATGCATAAATCTAAATGCAGGAATTGAAATGCATCAAGAAAAAGGGAAAGATGGGGCTTCTTCACACAGGCTGGTTGGGTTCCTCATCGAGTGGTTTGAGGATTTCTAAACCGCCATCCTCCTTCACGGGATCAACGTGGCTAGGGGTCGCTTCATCAACTGCACCTGCTAATCTTTCTTCGTTAGCAGGGTCATCCATGCCGCCCCAACCGTCGGGGACGATTTCCTCGGTTCTGACAAAAAAGCTCGACGGGACGGAATAAAGAACCCGGTAGTTGTAGCCCCCGCTATCTTGGCCCAAAGTGTCTACTATATCTCCTCTTTCCAGGACCTCTCGTAGGAACTTCTTGTCGGCCTCTTGTGCCCTCTTTTGATGGGTGTCCTCGTCATCCGACTCCTCATCAGATTCTTCGACGGCGCGTTCTTCATTCGGCCCGTGCTCGCATGGAGCTTCTCCCGGACTTCTGTTATCAATGCCCTTGGTCGTATCAGCCACACACTCCAGCTCATCCGTATTGCCTTCATCCCAAATGGCATTCACCCTGCCGTGATCTGGCAGAGGGTTCTGTTGCACGTTCGGTCCTCTCTTGTCAAATTCCAGTAATCATCCATCTATCAGCGCCTGCACTCTGTGCTTGAGTACCAGACAGTTGTCCACGTTGTGTCCTTTCTCTCACATGTGGTAGACACATGACTGGGTCTCATCGAACCCAGGGAACCTTGGCGGATTTGGCCTTGGAGGCACTTTGGCGACTAGGTGCCCTCAACAGCGTGGGCAGTAGTTTTGACAGCGGACGGGGAAGTGGTGTGAATGACGGCGGGGTTTTCTTTCTTGCCTCAAACTTCTTCGGGGCCAATTTTGACGTCCCACCCTGAGTAGGGGTGGATTCTGGAAACTTCCTCGGCTTCTAGGGGTTTGGTACGAAGGCAACATCGCCTACGCTCTCTGGTTCTCTCCTAGCTGGATAGGATCGTCTGATCGATGGTTCTGGCACGCACTTCTCTCTAAGCGCCCATTCGTGACGTTCTGCTACCTTGACAAGGTGGGTGAAAGTTTAGCAGCCCGACGTATTCAGCTTCTCGAAATACTCGAGTGGCAGGGTCTTAAAAAACAAATCTACTAGCTCCTCTTCCGAAATGGCCGGTTTAACCTGAGTGGCCGTCGCCCGCCACCTTTGAGCAAAGGTACGTATCGTCTCGCTTCTTCCTTTCACAGTTCTCAGCAGATCTTCCCTGGTCGGCGCCGTGGCCGTGTTGAACTTGTACTGGTGTAGAAAATCTTCCGCCAAATCCTACCAGCCATCGTATTCCTCCATGTCTAGCTCAATGAACCAGGCCAGCGCGGCGCCTGACAAACTCTCTTGGAAGGTGTTCATTAGCAATGGGACGTAGTTCGAGTAGTACGCCATCTTGCGCAGGTAATATCTCAGGTGAGCCCGGGGACAGCCTATCCCATCATACTTTCTCATGAATTCCGGCTCCTTGTACCCGGCCGGGACTTCGATCTTGGTGAATTGAGAGATCTTGTCGAACCTGGCCAGTTCGTAACCATGGCTTCTCAAGCACTCTTCGATTTTCGCGAGCCTCCTCGCACCTTCTTCAGCCTTAGCCGGTGGTCTTTCCTTCTTCTCTTTCTCTAGGTCGATCACAAATGGAGGGGTTTTATGGGGCACGTCCTTCTTAGACTCGGTGCCGGTAGTCTGGTTGGTGTCGGAGTCATTTGAAGTGGTGAGGTTAACTTCGGATGCAACTGGGGCCTTCCCTTACGCAGTCATCATCGATTTCATTTCTGCCATCATAGTGGCCATCATGTTGATTTGGTCTTCGAGGCCAGCCACTCTGGAAGTCAGCTCTTCCGCCATTTTTCGTGTCTTGCTTCGAGTCTTCGTGACTATAGAATTTCACCTGGATAAAAATAACGAGTCAAGGATCTGCGATCAGAATAAAAGTGTACAAATTTAAAACCATCTCAATACTATGTTCATATGTGGTTAATAGAAGGAAAGACTCGATCGTGAGCCTTAGCCTCATGAAAACGGTCTTTCCTCTCATTGAACAAGAATGAGCATACTATCAAGAAGGTGAATAACCCGTGGTGATTATTTATTTTAAGAAAATGATGATGAATGATTATATACGAAAATGTCATGATCCTGTTACAATCAAAAGCAAAATCAAGCGGGGAAATTGTCTATTCCATCCGACGGCGCTTGGAGGCTAAGGCATCCTCGCCGTCTTCTGATTCATCCAGGTCTCATTTCTGCGGGTCTTCGTCTTCCTTAGCTGGCGCCGATCCCATATGCTTTAGCACGTACGGCCACTCCGGGCAAGTGCGGGACGATGTAGTCGGGTACGTACGGTTCTACCAGGGACTGTCGGTACTCCTTGAACATCTTAATGAGTTCTTCTACGTAAGCCTGGTCGTCCGGGTTGAGGCGGTTCCACCATTTTATAAGCTCTTTGCGTGGGACTAGGATGATCTTAATATCCGATTTCCCCATCTATTTTAGACATGTATGAATATGCTAAAATTAATTACCACGGGTTACAGTGCAGAATGAATGGAGATGCAATGTGAATGCACTAGTCCAATTTCATATTTTCTTTTGGTGAAATAAGGATTAAAGTCTCTTATTCGACCAAAAGAAGTCAGCGAGAGGATTTTAATCCGCATTTCTCCTAAAGAAATTATGCAATTGGCTATGATCCCTCAATGATTGGAATGAAAGCCATTGCCTATCTAAAGATCTCGAAAAGGAATTGGGAAAATATGCGAATACATCTCAAAAGATCCCTAATACATCAAGTCTAAATGGGACGAGGAAGATGCGGGGATACAACATTCAAAAATTTAAAGTATGTAGAAAATTATCCTTCTATCCTAAAGTGGCTTTCAGACCAATCGTTGAGATGGCGACTTAATAATATATGAGATGCATGGTATATAGAGATTAAGGTGTATGGAAATGAATTATAAGTTGAAAATAAGAAAGCCTTACCAACCAGACTCTTTTATGTTTTGGTTTTAGGTGTGCCAACCGACCAATTCACATGCGCATGAGACAAGTGAGGAATTGACTCTAAAATAAAATAAAAAGAGGGACATGGTATGGACCTAAAAGGCTCCCACTGTCTGATTCAATGACTTTGCCCACAAGCGCAATCGAACATCAAATGGGAAAAATCATTAATCCAAACAGCGAGCGGGATCGAATATGGTCAACCCAGGCGCAATCAAACGCTAGGGCTTTGCATACCGATCCCTATCTAAGGCGACCTAAGAAGAGTGTTTCGCGGCTTGGGTTTAGGCACTTGTGTGTGCGAGTGTTGTGATCCTCGAAGTATGCAAGGCATGAACAGCAGTTGATATCAAACAGCGCTTCTAATTTGCAGAAAATAAACAAATAACCCCAAACTCTAACCCTGCATAAAACATGTTAGCAATCATTTCTCCCCTTATAACTCCCATCTGCAAGAACATTTAGCACATTTTTAGTAGACTTACCTTACCTTCAAGAGCGTCAGCGGGAGAATATGTTAGAAAACACCCAACTTTTTAATCGGCTCAAGTCCTCTAATGGGTTAAACTAATTCCCCAGCGGAGTCACCAGTCTGTCGCGACCCTCCCGAAATTTTCTAGGGATTTCGAGGGAGCTAATGGATTGCTAGGCCCATTGGGTATTTGGGCTTGGCGCGGGTCCTCCCAGGCCCATACCAAATCGCGTCAGAAAATTTTAAAATCGATGTTGACCTTAATGTGGTCGGGTGACATGTGCTCAGTGTGTATGCCATTGGAGTCGCCACCAATCATTTCTTGGAGGGTATGATTGGAAACCCTATCGAGCGATTGGGAAATATCGTTCGATTCTGCGAAAACCAGATATTTGGATTCGAGGATTTAGTTACGCCAATATTACTATTGGCGCCCTTTCGGTACTTAAGTTGAGTGATTTCCTGATCTAAGCAGTTCATGTAGGCAAGATTGGGTAAGGTAGGCTCTGGAAGTCTAAGGGGTATTCATGCAGACGGGAGTATTAATCCTATCAATCACAGTCATAGAAATAAATGCGCAATCAAGGGATCAATTCAGAAAGAAATCATATCAAAACCAGTCAAAACATGCAAATGGGAGTCCTAAAAGTCTAGGAAACGCGTCAATTAGGTTCAAGGATGATTCGGGATGATTTGGGTCAGATTGACCGGAGGGGTAAAATGGTCATTTTGGAAGGCTCGAGAAGTCCAAGAAAGTGAAATTAGGTCAAACCAGTTGAATGTGGTTTTTCCCTAACTTTCACGATTTTTAGGAATTTCTCTGATTTTCTGAAATTTTTTGTAATTTTTTTGAATTTTTTTAGACTTTCTAAGAATTTTCTAAGGATTTTCCCTATTCTTGGACATTTTTCGGAACTTTTTTTTCGAGGATTTTCCTATGATTTTTGGGATTTTTCCTATTATTTTTTAGAATATTTTCTATATTTTATTTTTAATTTCTAATATTTTTATTTTTTCAAACATTTTCTACATTTTTTAACAAATTTTCCAATTTTTCTAAATTTTCTACGAATTTTTATTAAATTTTTATTATTTTTTATTTAATTAATAATTTTTTTATTTTTTGAATTTCCTAATTTTTCTAAATTTTTACAAGATTTTTCATATTTTTTTAAATTTTTTATTATTCTATTTTTATTATTTATTTATTATTCTTCTATTATTTATTTATTATTTTCTAATTTTTCGGACCGGGTCGGGTCAACCCGGTCCATTTGAAAACCCGGCCCGAAAGCCTAAACGACCCCATATAGTCTTTCCTTTTTATTTTTCTGTTTTGTTTAATTTTTTATTAATTTCCCGAATTTTGTGTATTTTTTTATTTGTTATTATTATTATTTATTTTTTATTATATTTTTTATGTTATACGGACCCGGTCAAATGGACCCGGCCCATTACCAGAGACCCGGCCCGAGATCTACTCAAATTTCCCTGAGGCTTAAAACGACGTAGTTTTAGAGACAAATATTTTAAATTTTCGAAATTTCTTATTATATTTTATTTCCCGCCCATCTTTTGATCTAACGACTGAGCATTGGCCATGTGTCACTGATCCGATCATTCATTCCTTACATCGAGCCTACGGTTAAGATCGAAACTAAAATCGAACCTCAGCCGTCCATCTCTCATACTAATTCTACAGTTGAGATCTAATCCCAGGACTCAATTTCAGCCATCGATTTTTTTATTTCTGAGAATGATTAAAACAATTCGAATTAGGGTTTTTATTTTCGGAAAAATTAGGATCTTGACACCTGGCATCTCCCCAACCGTGTAATCCGTTTCTTTGTTGACCTGGTTGGAATACCGCCGGAGAAGACGACCGGCGACGGCAAATGTCGCCGGCGTCTCACCGGCGAACCTAAACTTCGCAAAAAAACTAAAGCAAAAGCCCTCTGTTTTCAATTGTAACACACTCTACTATGATCTAACATGCCTAAATGTGATCTTTGAACAAAAAAACAACTTAAAACCACTTATTTCGGCCCCGACCGAGAGCTACTCCGGTGACGAATCAAAGTGGACGATTCCTACATCAAATAAGCATTATAACCCATCCAAAAACAACACGGGAGAATTAGAAAGCTAGCTAGGTGACAGGAAACGTTGACTCCACGCGAATGTCGCCAAGCTGTCGCGACCTAAAATTCATTTTTTACGTTAATGGATTACCAGATTAATTGATTAAATTAACTAACCTAGTTCGAGCTCTACCAAATCGCGACTTTAGTTTTTTTGTTCAAATGGTTTTAAAATTTGGAATCGCCACTAATCATTTTTGGTAGGTTGATTAGAAACTTAAGTAAATTAGCGGGAGAACTAAATTACTTCTACGAACCAGAGATTATGAGTTCGGGGACTTGGTTACACTAGTTAATTAAAACTAATGCCCTTTCGGTACCTTAATTTCATGGATATCCTAATTTGGCAACTCAGGCTTGGTTTATTCCTAAGGCTCTAGTTGAGTGTTCTCTTTTTTGTATTTTCACTTTCTTAAATGGAATATACGTGAGTGACATTTTTTTTTCATTTTCAAAATATTAAGTATTTCCCTGAAGCCGAAAGAGGGAGTGAGTTAACGACTTCTGTGCAGTGCTGCGAGCTACTCATTTTGGGGTTTAGTGATTCAAAAATTAAATTACAGGAAGTAAATAACAATAAATAAAGACCACCAATAGATAGCTCAACCTTGGCTTGGCCCTCTCCTTTGGGTTTAAGGTGCAGGAATTTAAATTGCAGAAATTTAAAATGACCTCCAGTGAGCGGGCTCTGCCCTTCACATTCTGGGGTTTAAATTCTTTAAAATAAAACGAATTGATTTGACAATTCGGGCCGAAATCCATCGACGGATCAATTGAAAATTTAATGGGCACTCAAGAGCTCATCAGCGCCAATTTTACACCTCCATGGGATTTACCGTTGACTTGAAGTTGTCCTTTGCCTGACATAAAAATATGAAGAAATGGAGTAATGGAGTAAATATGATTTAATTCACATTAAAAATTAGAACAATGAAAGAAGCACTTAGCTTCAATGGCATTATGAGAAGTGCTTGATGGATATAATTGGTTCCTGCCTGAAATCAAATATGGGGAAATTGGAGAATAGTAGAAAATTCGAGCTAGTTTATACTAAAAAATCAAAGAGAGTAGAGGGATACTTAACTTCAAATTTGGGATGAATTCTTGATTTATGTTGATCGATGAAGAAATTGATGATGATAACCCGCTAGCTTTAAACTCCCATCATCTTCAAAATTCTCTCTCTTTTTAGTGTTTTTTTTCTCTCAAATTTTTCTTTAATCTCCTAAAACCCTCTCAAACATCCAAAATTTTCTCTCCAAAAATTCCTCCCTTTCAAGCTCTCTTCTTCCTCCTTTTATAGCCCACTCATTTACCTCCCATTCTAATTTCTCCATTAACTCTATCTCCCATTCTAATTTTTCCACTAACTCTTCTTCATCTTCATCTTCCCTTCTTCATCTCTATCTCACATTCTAATTTCTCCACCTATTCTTCTCCATCTCCATCTTCTCTTCTCTATATATATCTCCCATTCTAATTTCTCTACTAACTCTTCTTCATCTCCATCTTCCCTTCTCTTATCTTATTTTCTCCATCTTCTCTTCTCCATCTCATCTTCTCTATCTTCCGTTCTCTTATCTTATTTTCTCCATCCATTCTTCTCCATCTCCTCTTCTCCATCTTCTCTTCTCCATCTCATCTTCTTCATCTTCCATTCTCTATTCTAATTTCTCCACTAACTCCTTTTTTGTTATTTACAAAATAATCCCTTAAGAGTTAGGTATTTACACTCTAGTCCTTGAAATTTTGAGTATTTGCAATTTAGTCCCTGAAAAAATATTTTTTTAAGTCCAAATATCCTCAAAATTTTCAACACACCTCTCCTATGCTTAGTCGAAATTCATCGCATATCAAATTTAAACTCATTTCTTGCCGCAAAATTTAATTAAAGCCCTTTTGCAAAATTGAGTTATTTTGAGTATAATTAGGCCAAGATGAAAATTTAGAATATTAGAGAATAATGTCACAACTTCTAAAAGTGAAAGATGAAAATAAATTGACTCAAATTAAATTTTTCAGGCCCGATTCGAGATTATGCTCGTGAAGGAATACACGACCCCGAATTAGATTTTTTAAATTTACGATGGCCAACATGAAAAGGGATTTAAAAAAAATTGACTATTTTTATGTATTTTTGTGGCCTCAAATGCTATTATTTATGAAATATTTTCCTAATTTCTAAAAAATATATTTAAAAAATACAAAAAAATATGAAAAAATTATTTTTTGCTCAAAAATGGTTGCCTAAACTTGGCCAAAGCTTCCAAAGTTGATTTTTTAATTTTATGAATTTTTATGGATTTTCTATTAATTTTCGAAAATAAAAATATTGAAAAATACTAAAAATACGGAAAATACGTTTTTGGTCAAAATTGATTCCCTATGCTTGGCCAAGGTCCCCAAAGTTGATTTTTTAATTTTATGAATTTTTATGAATTTTCTATTAATTTTAAAGAGAAAATGTGATAAAAAAATCAGGTGTCAACAGCGAAATGTGCTTATGAGCTCGTGGGAGGCCGAAGGCATTTCGGAGCGACTCGAGGGTTTCGTGCGATAAAAATGGAAAACAAAAGCAAGAACAGAATCAGCACATCCGCAGGAGAGCTTCGGGCCAAGAATTGCAAAAAATAACAAAGAAATACAAGATTCGCCATTGATGGAGCTCCGACTGTGCATCAATGTCGTTTGGCTATAACGGTTATGAAATCACTCACCGCTCAGTTATGTGGATTCCCCCAAGCTCCTGGATGATCGTGTAACTGGAATTGGAGCTCCATTCTTCTTTGAATGGTCTGACCAAGCTTTTTTATTCTCGGCCGAGTCTCCCCCCCCCCCCCCGAAAAACAAAGTCCTCTCCAAGCTTCCAAAAAATCTCCCCTTTTTCGTCTGTGGCCGCCAAATCCTTTTTAAAAAAAATTCGCCAACAGAAAATCTCCAACTTCCCCATGATCTTCGCCCAACCAAACCTCTAATCTTGTTATGATTTCCCCATTTTAGTTCGAGAACTTCGCAGATTCAAAAACCCTCCCCTACTCTCTGTGCAATCTTCATTTGGGGAAGTTGATTGCCATTTGGGTCGGGTCGGGTCGAATCTTGTCCGACCCGAATCGCCAATTTTCTTCAAATTACCCTGCCTAGGCTTTGAACTTTTCGAATTAAACCCAAAAATTGAATTCTATGACATGAAATCTATTGGAAAAGTGAATTTTTATGTCAATTTCTCCAAGAATTGGCATAAAAACCCAATTTTGAAATTTAACCCGATAACTCACTTTGCAAAATCCAAAGTCTTAGGGCGTTTTTTTGCAAAAATTGTTGCCACCATTGAATTCAGAGGGTCAAAAGCTAGGGGGTGACGTCGCCCTATTTTCAATTTAGTCCCTAGAGAAATTTTAATTTCATTTTTAGTGATTTTATGGACTAATTTGAAAAATCAGAAATTGCATTTTGGTCCTTTTTAGCGAAATTGGACGATTTTGAGGGCTTTTGGACTTGATTTTAATTTTTAAAAATAGAGGAGGATGACACGACTCTAAAAACGTAAAAACCAAAAATTAAAAAGCTAAAATGGAATTTCTATAATTATTTAAATAATCTGCAAATTGAAATTAACAAGGAAACGCTAGATTCCAGACTTTATTTTTCAAAATTTATTCATTAAAAATGAAGAGAAAATTAAATAAAAAATATTTGATATTTTTTGGTAATTTTCTGACTTGAAAAGCTATTTTTTATTAATTTTTTATTCTTTTCATAATTTCTGAAAATATTAAAAAATGCAAAAATAAGGAAATTTATTTTTTGCTCAAAGTTGGTTCCCTAGGCCAAACCAAGGTCTCCAAAGTTGATTTTGTAATTTTCTCACTTTTTATTTAGTTTTTATGAATTTTTGAAAATAAAATGCAGAAAAATATGAAAAATAAGGAAATTTATTTTTTGCTCAGAATTGGTTCCCTAGGCCAAACCAAGGTCCCCAAAGTTGATTTTTCAATTTTCTCACTTTTTATTTATTTTTTATGAATTTTTTAAAATAAAATGCAGAAAAATATGAAAAATAAGGAAAATTATTTTTTGCTCAAAATTGGTTCCCTAGGCCAAACCAAGGTCCCCAAAGTTGATTTTGTTTTCAATTTTATGAATTTTTATGGATTTTCTAAAAAAATTAAAATAAAATTGGTCAAAAATCAAGTGTCAACATCTGGCACCCAAAAGTGTTCAGTCTGTCGAAGTACTCATACGGGAGTACCTTCAGAAATAAGTCGACGAGCTCGTCTTCAGGGATTGATGGCTTAACTTGCGTAGCTAAAGCCCGCCACCTTTGAGCATATTTACGAATGGCTTCATTTTTTCCTTTTACCATACTCAACAATTCTTCCCTAGTACGGGTTGTTGCAGTATTGAATTTATACTGGTGCAAGAAGTCCTCGGGTAAATCTTCACAGCCGTCATAATCTTCTAGATCCAACTCAATAAACCACGCTAGAGCAGCACCTACCAAACTCTCCTGGAACGTGTTCGTCAATAACGGAACATAATCGGAATAATACGCCATCTTACACAAGTAGTATTTTAGATGAGCTTAGGGGCAGCCTGTCTCATTGAATTTTCTAATGAACTCGGGCTCTTTGTAATTGAGCGGAACTTCCACCTTAGCAAAGGGGGATATCTTGTCGAAACGGGCCAGTTCATATCCCTGGCTACTGAGGCATTCCTCAATCTTTACAAGCCTTCTTACACCCTCCTCTGTTTTGCTCACGGGCTTTTCTTTCTTTTCAGTGTCGAGCTCGATGCTCACAGGCTTTTCTTTCTTCCCTAGGCGGCACCTTTCTTGGAATGTGCACTTCCCTTAGGACTTGAGCCACGCTTGAAAGGTTGGATGACGGCAGGTGAGTAGCTTAGGCTGGATCGACTGGCGGGGTAGTCTTTGCCTGGGCTTCCATCATCATAGCTTTCATTTCTGCTAGCATTATGGCCATGGTTGTTATCTGCGTCTCGACGTTAACTACCCTGGGGCTCAATTCCTCACGTTCCATTCTTATCCTGAGACGAATTCTGATACAGCTGCGTTGCACTTCCGTGATTAATGAGTACCTGAAAAGAGAATTTATACAAATGAGTATGATGGATGAAAATGACGAGTCGATCCATAACAACCTTCTATACCCAAGAAACGGAGGAAACATGATCAAAAGATTAATTCGAACAAATTCCAATTTTGTCATCTTTTACGAGAAAATTCGTATCAATTCTTATAGAATTTGAAAAAATACCAAATTTTGCCAACTGATAATTAGGACAATTAGGAACAATTTTCATTTTTTGTGATCGAGAAGATTCCTCATGGATTAGTACAGTTTAATACTTCTTTCTAAAACTTTTCCTCAGAAAACTGATTTGTCCAGTTTTTACTTTGAGCATAAATGGCTCATCAAAAATGCAAATTGATACCCCAAAATTTTCAGTCCACTAATTAAAAGCCCATTCTACAATTTTAATGTTTTGATTTTTCTCAAAAGAGCACGTTTTTCTTATGAGAAACGGAGAAAAAAAGTGAAGTTTAGAAAATTCCAAAATCTAAACAGTTTTTCTTTCACCTTAAATTCGGTAATAAATGGAAAATGCATTGAATTGATTCAAAAAAAATTTTGAGTGATGAATTAGGGTCTTGTGAATATTTTCTGTGAAGACTCTATAGGTCATTTAAAATCATATAATTTAATAAAAATTATGCAATACCAGAAAGTTAAGTTTAAATAGTAACCTTTATTACAAGAAAAGTTTAT
This sequence comes from Psidium guajava, assembly GCA_016432845.1. NCBI lineage: Eukaryota > Viridiplantae > Streptophyta > Magnoliopsida > Myrtales > Myrtaceae > Psidium > Psidium guajava. The sequence continues at coordinate 17,775,735 of CM028231.1, forward strand.
AAAGTCACGACAATGTAATTAAACATGGAAAAAGAATCCTAAACATAGAAAATCAAGCTGTTTTTCTTTTCTTTATGGCTATGCAATCTATAGACGAACGGGCCTCCAACTCCTTCCGAAATCATGCATTCTCCTTAGCCAAAGTCTCCATTTGTTTCTTCGCCTTTTGCGCCTTCTTTGCATAGGTCTCGATCTCAGCTTGACGGGTGGACTTCACGATCACCAACAGGATCTTCGAAAGCAAGTGAAGTGGTATTACATGGTGCTTAATATACCGCGCCTTTGCATGATAACGTCTTTCCTTTCCCTCGAGCTCCTCCTTAGGTAGTGATAATGAGCGAGTCTTGAACTTGAGCCAAGTTTGGTCAAGATGCTTGATCTCGGTTCTATAATTCTCAGCAGCAACGAATTCAACTTGAAAAGTGTTTGTCCCCAAAGGTTGTGGAATATCCTGTAAAACTCCATATTGTCATACCACGCGAAGAGAATGATACCGCATCACGCCGGTAATACCCAAAAGAAGTATAGACTCCCACTCACCATGGTACAAATGAGCCTTACAGACTTCAAATCATATAGCTCGCCATAGAAAAACAATGGGACTTCGATCTTTAAACAAATCAATTCACTCGGAATAAGACAATCTAGCAATATTTTTTTGCAACTCTTGAAATTTTGCAATTGGGTTTTCCTCTTAACTTACCCTTGGAATAATCATTCTTGATCCAAACTAGGCATAATAAAAGAAAAACCATATTTGCAAAAGTTCAACCGGAGCATTGTTGACACCTGATTTTTAATCATCTTTTCTCTTTTAAAATTAATAAAAAAAATCCATAAAAATTAATAAAATTAAAAAATTAACTTTGACGACCTTGGTCAAGCCTAGAGAACCAATTTTGACCAAAAAATAATTTTTCATATTTTCAGTATTTTTCGATATTTTTATTTTTGAAAATTCATAACAAATCAAGACAAAATGAGAAAATTGAAAAATCAACTTTGGAAGCCTTGGCCAAGCTTAGGCAACCATTTTTGAGCAAAAAATAATTTTTTCGTATTTTTTGTATTTTTTTAAATATATTTTTTAGAAATTAGGAAATATTTAATAAATAATAGCATTTGAAGATACAAAAATACATAAAAAAAAATAGTCAATATTTTTATTTTAAATCCCTTTTCATGTTGGCCATCACAAATTTAAAAAATCCAATTCGGGGTCGTGTATTCCTTCACAAGCATAATCTCGAACCGAGCAAAAAAAAATCAATTTGAGTCAATTTATTTTCATTTTTTCACTTTTAGGAGTTGTGACATTGTTCACTAATATTCAAATTTTCATTTTGACACAATTATACCCAGAATGACTTAATTTTGCAAAAGGGCTTTAATTAAATTATGCATTATTTTTAGCGGCAAGAAATGAGCTTAAATTTGACATGCGGTGAATTTTGACTAAGTATAAGGGAAGTGTGTCAAAAATTGTAAGGCGATTTAGACTTAAAGAAATATTTTTTTTCAGGGACTAAATTGTAAATACTTAAAATTCAGGGACTAAAGTGCAAATACCTAACTCTTGAAGGATTATTTTTGCAAATAACAAAAAGAAGAGTTAGTGGAAAAATTAGAATAGAGAAGAGAAGATGGAGAAAAGGAGATGGAGAAGAGGAGATGGAGAAGAATGGATGGTGAAAATAAGATAAAAATAGAGAATGGAAGATGGAGAAGAGAAGATCAAGAAGAATGGATGGAGAAAATAAGATAAGAATAGAGAAGGGAAGATGGAGATGAAGAAGAGTTAGTGGAGAAATTAGAATGGGAGATAAATATGGAGAAGGGAAGATGAAGATGAAGAAGAGTTAGTGGAGAGATTAGAATGTAAGATAGAGATGGAGAAGGGAAGATGAAAATGAAGAAAAGTTAGTGGAGAAACTAGAATGTGAGATACAGTTAGTGGAAAAATTAGAATGGGAGAGAGATGAGTGAGTTATAAAAGGAGAAAGAAGTGAGCTTGAGAGGGAAATTTTTGGGAGAGAAAATTTTGGATGTTTGAGAGAGTTTTGGGAGATTAAAGAAAAATTGGAGAGAAAAAAATACCAAAAAGAGAGATAAAATTTTGAAGATGGTGGGAGTTTAAAGTTAGGAGTTATCATCACCAATTCCTTCATCGATCAACATAAATCAAGAGTTCATCCTCGTCAACAAGCAAGCAAATTCGAGCTAAATGTTTTTATTTATTCATTTATTTGTGGTTTTAGTCTCAAATTAGCACAAATTGTATAAACTTTCTCCATCTCCCTTTTTTCCATATTTTATGGTAGGTAAAAAAAAAAGGATAACTCCGTATCAACGATAAATTCCATGGAAGTGCAAAATTAGCCCAAACAAAGTCCAAGGTGCCCATCAAATTTGCAGCCGACCCGTCAACGGATTTTAGTTCAAATTATTGAAACAAATTGTTGTATTTTATTTTAAAGCACTAAAATTCCGGAGGCAAAGTGCATCCATTGGGGGTCGTTTATTTCCTGCAATTTAAATTCCTACACCATCAAACCCCAAAGGGAAGAGCCAAGCCAATGCTAGGCCGCCCATTAGAGGTTTTTACTTACTACAATTTAAATTCATGCACCATTAAACCCTAAAGGGAAGAGCCAAGCCAATGCTAGGCCGCCCATTGGAGGTTTTTACTTACTGCAATTTAAATTCCTGCACCATCAAACCCCAAAGAGAAGAGCCAAGCCAATGCTAGGCCGCCCATTGGACGTTTTTACATACCGTTATTTAAATTCCCGCAATTTAATTCCTGCACTATTAAACCCCAAATGGGAGAGCCAAGCTAAGGCCGGACCATCCATTGGAGGTCTTTATTTACTGTCATTGACTTCCTGCCATTTAATTTTTGAATCACCAGACCCCAAAGTGAGTAGATTGTAACACTGCACAAAAGTCGTTAACACACTCCCTCTTTCGGCTTTAGGGAATTTTTAACACTTTGAAAATAAAAAAATACCACCCATGCATCCTATCTAAAAAGTGAAAATACAAAAAAGAGAACACCTTACTAGAGTCTTAGGAATAAACCAAGCTTGAGTTGCCAAATTAGGATATCCATGAAATTAAGGTACCGAAAGGGCATTAGTTTTAATTAACTAGTGTAACCAAGTCCCCGAATTCATAATCTCTGGTTCGTAGAAGTAATTTAGTCATCCCGCTAATTTATTTAGGTATCTAATCAACCTACCAAAAATGATTAATGGCGACTCCAAATTTTAAAACCATTTGAACAAAAACCAAAGTTGCGATTCGGTAAGACTTGGAAGGGTCCGTATTAGGTTAATTCATCTAATAAACCTAATAATCCGTTAACCCGATCGAAAAAAATTCTTAGGGTCGCGACAAGCATGAAATGTTTTGTCCTTGTTTTGCTTAAAACGAGTTAGGGATATAAAAGTCTCGACTAAGATAGCATTAGTAAAGTTCATTCCACTGCAAACTTGCCTAGCTATCCAAGCCATAGATTGACTAATAAAAAAATTTTGGAGCGGAAAGATCACAAGTCCGAAGAAAGCTAGAATGAAGATCCTACTTTGCAAGTGTAAATTACTCTCATAAAAAAGTTTAATGAAAAATGAGAAAGGGCACATATGACAGTTTTCTTTTAAAATTTTCTTCATTTTATTTCACTAATTTTTAAAAACTCGGCAAAAATGACAATTGGATCCATTCCCACACAAGAGCAAATTAAATCAATACTCAAAGGTTTTCCAATGGCAATGCTATATTCTTCCAAAGTCGGAGTGAGTTCGTGCTTACCTAGAGTTAAAGTAGCAATATATGGGCACCAAAAATGTGCAAGCACCTGCATGACTCCAGTCTGTAATTTGATGTCCAAAAGTGGCAACATATGACCCATACAGCTAAGGGCATAAATCCATGCATCAATGCTCAAACGGCCCCACATCTACTTCAACTTGGCCTTCGGAATGTAAAGGAAACAGATATCGATGTGTCCCATTATCTATAGATCACACGCCACAATCCTAAATGTCATGAACCGACCCAAACAATAATATAAGACAAGATGAAGTTCAGAAGCATACTTTACTGTAGGATAGGAAAATAAACAATCACATAGACATACACATGACTCGTGGGTTAACCTTATTCTAACTATCCTAAAAGCCTACAAATTGAAGCGAAAGACTTACGGCAATGCAACAATCTCGCACGCATAATCAAGATTAGCCGTGATCTCACGACATAACCAGGATTAGCCGAGCCTTTCCACTTCGACTGCTCGAGTTAAAATTATAACCCCCGCTTTGATAATCTTACTGAGCCTAAGGTTTTACTTTGGTTCGGGATTGAATCTAGATTAACTTTCAACGTGATCTCACGCCAAACGCTAGAACCAAATCATAATACCATCCTAAAACTAGTGGCACAGGTCCAGCCATGGAACGTGTGTGATGTAGTATTACATTAATTAATCATGCAAAACAGTTAAATTCAAGTAGCGCTTCAGAATGTGCAAAATTAAATAAACAATTTCAATACCAATTGCAAAACAAAGGGTTAGCAAACAAACTCCACCCCTTATAACTCCATGTCTGCAAAAACATATAACACCTATAGAACGAGTTCCAAGCAAGATGCCAAAAACGAAATATCCATGAAATTTTCATTGGCCTAAGTCCACTAAGGCTTTTAAAATTTCGAAAAAAATTCAAGCACTTCAGTTAGTGCATTCTTTTTTCGAAAATTCAAAAACTCCAACCCCAAGCGGAGTCGTCAAGCTGTCGTGACCTAAAAATTTCGATCGGTAAAAAATTTTCAGGTTAACAGATTATCGGGTTAATTAGATTAACTAACCTAATACGGACTCTCCTAAGCCCTACTGAATCGCAACTTTGATTTTTTTTTTAATCATATGATTTTAGAATTTGGAATCGCCACTAATCATTTTTTTATATGTCGATTAGAAATCTAAGTAAATTAGCAGGAGAACTAAATTACTTCTAAGAACCAAAGATTATGAGTTCGGGAACTTGGTTACACTAGTTAATTAAAACTAATGCCCTTTCGGTACATTAATTTCATGGGTATCCTAATTTTAGCAACTCAGACTTAGTTTACTCCTAAGTTTCTAGTGAAGTGTTCTCTTTTTGTATTTTTACTTTTCAGATGGAATACATGGACGGTAATGGTACATGGATAAGCAAAACGTGAATAAACAAATATAAACACGCGAATGTATACATGCAAACGTGAACATGCAATCATGAACATGCGAGCATAAATATACAAATATGACATGCAAACGTGAACATACGTTACATGCGAACATGGACACGCAAGTATGGCATACGAATGTAGACATGAGAATGCGATATACGAATAAATCATCAAAAATAGGATTGGCCAGTCGAAATGGTTCGTTTCCTAATTTTTTGGGATTTTTCTGAATTTTCTGAAAATTTTCAAGACAATTTACCTATGAGGGAAAAAATCATCATTTTTGAAAAGATTAGAAAGGAAAATCATCAAAATAGGATCAGCCAGTCGAAATGGCCCATTTCCTAATTTTTGAGATTATTCTTTTAAAATTTTTTTGTTAATAACAATACGAATACGTATACGGGATGACAAAGTATGTATAAGCTATACTATATGAAATGCACATGAATGACATTTTTTTTACATTTTTGAATGCTTCTCATTCTAGGGTTTAATGGTGCAGAAATTAAATTACAAAAAGTAAAGGCAGTAAATAAAGAACCTCCAACATATAGGTTGGCCTTCCCATTTTGGGGTTTGATGGTGCAAAAATTAAATTATAGAAACTAAATGTGGTAAATAAATGACCTCCAATGAGGGACTCGGGCTTGGCACAGCCTACCCATTCTAGGATTTGATGGTACGAAAATTAAATTCCAAAAATTAAATGCGGTAAATAAAGGACCTCTAACGAGAGATTTGACCTTGGCTTGGCCTATCCATTCTGGGATTTAATTGTGCGAAAATTAAATTGCAGAAATTAAATACGATAAATAAAGGACCTCCAACGAGGGATTCGGCTTTGGCTTGGCCTACCCATTCTAGGGTTTGATGGTGCAAGAATTAAATTGAAAAAAGTAAAGATAATATATACAGAACCTCCAACGGGTGGGTCAGCCTTCCCATTCTGGGGTTTGGATTTGTTAAGCAAAAAATGCAGAAAATTATAGTACGAATGCGACATGTGAATATGGAGACATACGAGTACGACATGACATAATCAAAATTTAAATCAATCCATTTAGGCAACGAAATTCTCGAAAATTTTAATAGCTAGGATCGCTACCTGATTTGACAGATATGATTGCCGAATTCAAGCCTCGTATCACCTTGTGGATTAATATTGCGGCTCGAATAACGGGGATAAACTCTTGATTTGTGTTGATTGATAAAGGAATTGGTGATGATAACCCCTAATTTTAAACTTTCACCATCTTCAAAATTCTCTCTCTTTTTTGATATTTTTTTCCTCTCAAATTTTTCTTCAATCTCCCAAAACCCTCTCAAATATCCAAAATTTTCTCTTTCTAAAAAAAATCTCCCCTCCAAACTCCCTTCTTCCTCCTTTTATATCCCACTCATTTATCTCCCATTCTAATTTCTTCACTAACTCTATCTCCCATTTTAATTTCTCCTCTAACTCTTCTTCATCTTCATCTCTATCTCTCATTCTAATTTCTCTACTAACTCTTCTTCATCTTCATTTCCCCTTCTCCATATCTATCTCTCATTCTAATTTCTCCACTAACTCTTCTTCATCTCTATCTTCCCTTCTCTGTTCTCATTTTATTTTCTCTATCTATTTTTCTCCATTTTCCCTTCTTTATTCTAATCTTATTTTCTCCATCTATTTTTCTCCATCTTCCCTTCTCTATTCTAATTTCTCCACTAACTATTCTTTATGTTATTTACAAAATAATTCCTCAAGTGTTTGGTATTTGCACTCTAGTCCTTGAGATTTTAATGCAAAATTCAACTAAGCCTCTTTTACAAAATTGAGTTATTTTGGGTACATTGGGCCAAGATGAAAATTCAAACTATTAGAGGATAATGTCACAACTCATAAAAGTGAAAAATAAAAATAAAATGACTTGAATTAGATTTTTTTTAGGACCAATTCGAAATTATGCTCGTGAAGGAACATATGACCCCGAATTGTACTTTTTGAATTTGTGATGGCCAACATGAAAAGAGAATTAAAAGAAAAATATTGACCATTTTTTGTATTTTTGTGGCTTCAAATGCAATTTCTTTTCAAATATTTTCCTAATTTATGAATTATATTAAAAATACAAAAAAAATATGGAAAATCATTTTTTGGTCAAAATTGGTTCCCTAGGATTGGCCAAGGTCTCCAAATTTGATTTTTTAATTTTATGAATTTTATGGATTTTCTATTAATTTTCGAAAATAAAAAATGCTGAAAAATACCGAAAATATGAAAAATCATTTTTTGGTCAAAATTAATTCCCTAGGCTTGTTCAAGGTCCCCAAAGTTGATTTTTAATTTTATAAATTTTTATGGATTTTCTACTAATTTTAAAAGAGAAAAGATAATTAAAAAACAGATGTCAACAAATACAAGAGAAAATTATCTTAGTTCGAAGAGCACAACTTCAAACCAAGACAATGCCAGATCATTTCAAAACAAAACAAGCTCTAAATAAGAAAAGAAATTATCAGAATAAGATTATAGGTCACACGCTCAAATAACACACATGTGACTTCTTCACACCAAAATCGACGGTCAATCACCAAATCTGTCTTCGATAATGAGTAGATACCAAGAACTTCATCTGATGTTATGATTTTTCCATTTGGCAGTACGTGCCTATATTTGGTGTCCCTAACACTATCACCAAGCAAAATAAAAAGGTTAAATATGCATAAATCTGACACCTATGAAAAGCAAAACCTTCAAGAAGCTCCTATGATCTCATTCAAAATTGAATTTATTCACAAACAAAACGCAAGAATTGGGACTTAAAAACATACACTAAAAAAATCTCAAATCTAGACGAGATCAGGATGGAAATCTCTCCAAAATGGGAGAGAGAAATTTCCTAATCTAAACTAAATCAGAAGAAAAAAGCTCTCAAACGAGAGGAAAACAAAAAAAGGAAATATAGAAACAAAATAGCCTAAGAAGAACGGGAGGGGAGGGAGAGATCTAGCTCAAACCCTCCCCTCTATGGAGGTTGAAGAATAAAACCTTGTGAAGTTAGAGAGAGAGAGAGAGAGAGAGAGAACTAGGGTTGGCTAGGGAATAGACAATTGATAGACTTTTCGTTTCGACTAGGTGTTGTGAAATAATACAGACACATGAATTGAGATTTTCGTTCTGGGATTTCAAGAAGTTGCCCTTCTTTGTGGTGATTTCTTTCCAAAGCCTACCATAGTTCGAGATGTCATTGTGGACTCTGTGTCAATCCAATCTTATGGGATGTCTCAAGAGTAGGGGTTGATTGTGCAATTATGAATTGGCCAGACTCGATTGTGAATTCATGAGGCTAATGATCTTGTTCCCAAGTCCAAAAATAATCTTGTTCTTCTTGTTTTGATGCTGGGAATCACATTGCAAATTACAATTCACGCTCATAGAATCTGCCTCTTGTTTGATGGACACTTAAAACGTTTTCTGTGGTTTGAATTAAGAGTTTTTATGTCTTCCAAAGGTTGGAGCGGGTTGGAGTTGCACCTTGTTATGTCTTCGAAGTAGAGGTGGCCATGGTTCGGAACCGGGCCAGTTCCGGTTCGGAACCGCCGGTTCCGGTTCCGGACTATCATGAACCGGAACCGGAACCTTGAAGGCGGTTCCGGTTCCGGTTCATGAACCGGCGGTTCGGGCCGGTTCAAGGGCCGGTTCCGGTTCCGGTTTGAACCGGACGGAACCGAACTGGCGGTTCAGAACCGGCGGTTCCGTCCGGTTCAAACCGATTTTCAAATAAAACTTTAAGAAATAAAAAAATTTTAAATAATGAATTATGAAATAAAAAAGATAAAATTATGAAATAATAAATTTTCAAATACAAATTGTAATCAAATTTATGGATCGGGGAAAAAAAAAGGGAGGGAAGAAAGGGCTTGAACTTAATGAATTATCATTAAGCGCCTACATATCTTCTTGGGGATAGAAGAATCAAAGCCCATGTAGTTCTTTTACCTTTGATAACCCCATACTTACCTCATCATCAATCGTCGCTACCCGTGGCGGTGGTACCCGTGCCGGTGATATCTTCGTCATTGAAGAATTCGGATTCGATGTTGCGATCCATTTCTTGTTGTCGATATGCCGCCTTTGTCCAATCATCGACACAAATTTAAAATTCAACTGAATCCGAAGATAATCTCGAACGTCGATCATCCAAAATATTACCTCCAATACTAAATGCTTGTTCAACCGCAACGGTTGAGCAAGGGGTTGCTAAAATCTCTTTTGCAATGTGAGCTAATACTGGAAATTGAGTTGAATGATTATTCCACCACTTTAGAATTTGAAAATCAATGCCATCTGATTGAGGAAACTCAAATTCAGTAGTTAAATAAATTTCTATTTCAGAAATATTTCCCATTATTCCCTTTTGTCTTTTTTGTCTATTTATTAGATTTCTAGACCATCTACCTAGGTGCTTACCTTGCATGCCACTAACTTGGAAAGAAGTTCCACTATCACCAACTATATTATATCTATTACAAAAATCATTATACAATTCTACTATTATATCTTTAACTTCTTTTTCTATATCTCTAATATTTACGGTTTCAATCAAATGTAAACACTCATAGTATGAATTCAAATCATCAAGTAAGCCCTCCATTTTCGTACGTGGATCCAAAACACAAGCAACCAAATAGATAATAGGAATTTTGGTATAATATTGCATCCATTTCGTTCGCATTGCTATAATAGTTGGACCTAATTGATTATCGCCTTCATTTTCTTGAAAAATATCAACAATATTTAGACACTCTGTTAAAAATAAATGTGTAGTAGGATAATAAACACCGGATAAAGTATAAGTTGCATTATTAAAAACTTTTAACAAATCTAAAATTCTTTTGCAAATATCCCACTCTTGTGGGTATAAATTACTTTGAGGAACATAATTCGCAAAAAATGTACATAATAATTCTTTATATGAAAAAGATTGATTAAGCAACTCGTATGTAGAATTCCAACGATGTGGAACATCTCTTGGAAATTTTTTTGGTTTTTTTCCATTTTGTTTACAAAATCTACCCCATTCTCTCATAACTTGGGAATGTTTCCATAAATATGTAATTGCTTTTTTTATTGGACGAAGAGCATCTTCAAGAGTTCGTAAACCATCTTGTACGCATAAATTTAAAACATGGCAAGCACATCTAATGTGAAAAAAATTTCCACCAAAAGCGGGTTTACAAATTGTTTCTAACTCGCGAACAGAAGCAGTATTTGATGCGGCATTATCAAAACCAATTGAAAAAATTTTATTAACCAATAAATATTCTTCTAAAACTTGCTTAATTATTCTATAAATATTATGTGCCGTATGCGATTCATCAAAAACTCGAAATGCAATAATTCTTTTTTGAATGTTCCATTCATCGTCTATCCAATGACATGTAATACCCATATAATAATGAGTTTGCCAAGGATCACTCCAAATGTCGCTACCTATATGCACACGTCCATTGAAAAATGCAAAAAAATTTCTCAAATCATCTTTTCCTTTTTTATAAAGTTTAATCATTTGGCGTTTAACCGTATTTCTCGAAACGGGTTTTGCTTGTGGAGTACATGCATTTTGTACAAAAGTATTAAAACCAAATTTTTCACCAAAATTAAACGCTAAATGTTCAACGGCAGTAAATTTAGCAAGTTCTTCCTCATACTTATTTCTATCGTAACGAAATAAATTAGAAGTGTTAGAATCGACAAACTTGGGAATTTGTTGTTGCCTCGTGTCGATCCCGAATTCCGTTGGATGTTTTGACGCCAAATGTCGACGATATGTTCCATAGCCGCTTCCAGTTGTAAACCTGTATACTTTTTTGCAATGGTTACAAATGAGATTGTAGTCGTTACCTTCTAAATGTTGCTTGGTGAAGTGTTGCCATATGATGGATACACTCCCTCGACTCATTTCTTTTGTTGTTGATGCTTCTTCGGTATTGGTAGTTGGTTGTAGACTTTCTTGCGTCGGGATGTGCTCGACATTAGGAATAACGTTGATATCATCTTCGTCATCGTATCCCCAATGTGCATACTCACGAGGATCATGAGAATAATTGGATTCTTCGGGAATCATCGGGCTCTTTCCTCTTCCACTAGCCATTTTTTGAGAGAATTGAGCGGAAGAAATTGAGCGAATTTGAGAGAATTTGAGCGAAGTTGAGAGAATTTGAGAGAATATGAGAAATGAGAGAAATGAGAGAATTTGAAGAAGTTGTGAGGAAAAATGAAAGGTGAAGATGGATATTTATAATGGTTATGGTTATTTTTTAAATTAAAAAAATTATTTAATAATTATTAAAAAACAAAAAAAAAAATTAAACGGCTATATAGCCGTTCAACAGAACGGCTATATAGCCGTTGGTCAACCAAATGGCCATTTTGCCATTTGGTTGACCAAGCAAACGGCTATATTATAGCCGTTTGGGGGCCGGTTCGGAACCGGCGGTTCCGAACCGCGCGGAACCGCCGGTTTGGGAAAATTACAACCCGGAACCGACCCGTGCCACACGGGCCGGTTCCGGTTCGCATTGAACCGGCCCGTTGACCGGGCCGGTTTCGGGTTTGACCCGGGCCGGTTCCGGGCCGGTTCCGGGTCGGAACCGGCCCGTGGCCATCTCTACTTCGAAGTCCCTAACACCTCGGCTCAGTGATCTTGGCTATGACCTTGAAGTCCACTTCTGGTTCGACCGCCTTTTTTTTTTTTTCAAATAATCTATGGGCCTTGAACTTCTGTCTGGGCCTTGAGCTTCGGGGCCAAGATGAATCTCCAATTCAACAAAGCTTATGGGCTCAGTTGATATTATGGGTCTGGGGCCACGAACCAAGCTTGGAGTCTGGCCGAATGGGCTAGTGGGCTGCACGAATTCTATCAGGCTCAAGAACTCAGGTTAAGTCTTTCCAATTTGACCACATTAGACACCCTTTTTTAATTTTCTCCTTCTACTAATGTTCACTATTATCGTTATCTTTTCTCAGGAATGCAGGCTTGGTTTATTTACGAAAATTTCACGTGCCAACAATATTCTACTGGAGGAAAATTGCAAAGAACCTCTGAAAATAATTCAAAAGAAGAAGCAACGTTAAAATTTTAGACTATAGTCGATTGTAAAATATGATTGTGATGCATTTAAAGGATAAAGAAAATGTGAGAAATTATTATGACTTATTTTTTTTTTTTGATAAAATATTGGATATTATGACTGATATAGTTAAAAATAAACAAAAATATTCATAAGAATAATTTAACAACTTCATAAAAATTACAAAAAAAAAAGATTGGGAGAGGAAACTGCGGTTGGCTGACTATATCGAGCTACCCTAGCCGCCTCAAATTACAACTTTTAGTATAATCACACATCACCCGGATACATGTATATAAGACAAATTATCATCACTATATTAACATTCCACATTGTTTTAAAAAAAAAATTAGATACTTGTGATGTTAATAGTCTAAAAAATTTGTCATAAACTTAAAGATGCAATTCTTCTTCAATATCACGAATTGTGTCTTTTTTGCCTAAGTACAGGCAAAATGTCCTACCAAAATCATTACATACAAAATTTACTTATTTCGGCTCAAATGTCTACAACCAGCTACATATACATAAGGCGAAGGCACTAATTTCTATGGGATGGGATCTGGATAAACAAGTCATGTGGTTCTCAAGACAAAATATGAGGCTAATGATGGTCCTTTGTTCTCAAAAAAAAACGACTGGATAAGCATTTATCCTCACCTTTTCTTATCAAAGGACCTCAAAATTTGTTTTTATGGCAATACCTATGTAACAGATCTGACAACCTAGCGGAAAAAGCGAGCGTTATTGCATGTAATCCGTTGTTCTTGCCGAACAACGAATCGAAATTGAGGCCTCTCCATTAGAGGTGATCGATTCCATGATAGGTGGTTTCCACTCTAGAATCAAGGACCGTCCATTAAGAACCGGTTCTGCAAAATACGAACTGTGAATAACCCGCTCATTTTGTGGATCCACCCAACAACCGAACATCCAGTCATGTCTGGTTCCCAATTGGATCCATGAAACCAGTCTTACCATGCACCAACATCAATTAAAAAGACAACAATGAAAATCATAGTCTAGAAGGGGACTAAATCCACAGCCCCAACAATAATCGAAGTCACGCGAGAACAATTTGCAAGTCTGAATTTAGAACAATTAGCAAGTGTAGAACAATTTGCACCAAGTTGGTGGCACCAATAAAGAGTGATGAGAGCCCAGATGGTGCAACATCAACTCACACCGTCATTGTGCGAGGAGCAACGAGAGCTGAGGTCGAGCAGATCAACGATAGATCGAGAGCTGATAGGCCAAGTAGATCAAGACTGAGAGTGAGAGGGAGTAGAGTGAGGCTAGGGTTTTTTTCTTTAGCTAGGTCTAGGTCAGGTGATTGAAAATTTGAGGATTTTAGTTTCAATTAAAAATCAGGCGAATCGAAACCCGCCGATAATTATCCAAAATCAGCTAATTGAGTATGGTTCAATTAAATTTGAATGGATCCTTTTTTTTTTCCCTCACCCCTACTCTCCATGACCCTCCCCCACCTAATATTATAACGTGATCCCATCGTTTTCAGTTTACGTAATTGAACTGGCGACGGCCCAATAATTTTAGCTTGGATGGGTTAAAGGTGGGGGCAATGTCGGTCATGATCCCTTCACGCCACCTCCTTTATAGACACCATACATCGCAAGTGCAAAAAATGTTGAATTTTTCCAATGGGTGCTCAGTCAAAATCATATTAATTATAACCACCGTGTGAGCAGAAACCCAGCGCATATCGACGCATGATAGGGCGACGGTGGCTTTGACGAGCACAGAGATATTGATTTTTATACTTTCATTTGTATCTCAATGGGTGCAGATTGGGGAGATATCATATGTCAGAAAAGGTAATAACATCACCCAAAAGTTTCTGCTGAATTATTCTTTATTCTGTGGGGGGTGTTCCACATGAGCTACTCTGCCCAATTGATAAGCTTCATCTAAAATAATCAATAAAGAAGAAGAATACATGAAGCTCCTTTTGGATCTCCATGTGGGGAAAAATCTCTCCTTTGTTCCACTTTCCCTGGACATTGAAATACCACTTCTCCTGCTGCTTTTCTTTTCTTTCATTTTTCCCTTTTGCGTGCGCCCTTGTAGGGCGTGAATTCAAAGATCAAAACCCAAGAAAGGCAAAGGCAGAGAAACACGGGCAAGAGAAATGGTTGCTGTTTACAACAAAGAGCTCTTGAGTTGGTATTTGATCACTCTCAAGCTCAGAGAAACTGTGGAATCTGGACTCCCCAAGATATCAACCCGCAACGAATCCACAGAATTGATAGATCGTCACCACCAGCAACAGCAGCAGCCTCAGGACCCGCATGTTCGCAAGCTACAGCAAGAACCATCCGAGGCTCTCCGGATCGTGGTCGAGAACAACGGGGCCGAAAACGTCTCCAAAGATGAGACGGGGCCGCCCGAGTCTGATTGGGTCATCTCCATCAGAGACAAGCTCGAGCAAGCTTGCCAGGATGACGAGGCCTGCTCATGGGCAAAGCTCTCCATTTATCGGATCCCGCACTATCTCAAGGATGGTGAGGACAAGGCCTACATCCCCCAGATCGTGTCCATTGGGCCGTACCACCATGGGAAGAAGCGCCTCCGCCAGATGGACCGACACAAGTGGCGCTGCCTCCACCGCATACTCAGGCGCACCAGTCATGAGATAAGCCTCTATCTAGACTCGGTGAAGGAGGTTGAGGAGAAAGCTCGTGCCTGCTACGAAGGGACGATATCCATGAGCAGCAACGAGTTCGTGGAGATGATGGTCCTTGACGGTTGCTTTGTGATCGAACTGTTCCGGGGCGTCGCCGAGGGTTTCCAGGAACTTGGCTACCCTCGCAATGACCCCGTCTTCTCGATGCGGGGATCAATGCACACGCTTCAGCGGGATATGATCATGCTCGAGAATCAGATCCCTCTCTTCATACTCGACCAGCTGCTCAGCCTCCAGCTTGGCAACCCCGACCAGAAGGGGCTCGTGGCCAAGCTAGCACTCTGGTTCTTCGACCCTCTGATGCCAACGGATGAGCCTTTGACCAAGCTTAGCCGCAACAGGCTAAAGTCTCTCAGCTACGCTACCACCTTCAACCCATTATCAGACCAGAGCGAGCTCCATTGCCTCGAAGTGTTCCGGCAGAGCCTCCTCCACTCAGACCCAAAGCCAGAGCCGAGGGCGTGGATCAAGCGATGGTCGCACTCCAACAGGGTCGCCGACAAGAGGCGGCAGCAGCTCATCCACTGCGTGACCGAGCTCCGAGAAGCCGGGATCAAGTTCAAAAAGAGGAAGACGGACAGGTTCTGGGACATCCAGTTCAAGGACGGGATCCTCCGGATCCCGCGACTTCTGATACACGATGGGACAAGGTCACTCTTTCTCAACTTGATAGCCTTCGAGCAGTCTCACTTCGATTGCAGCAATGATATCACCTCGTACGTAATTTTCATGGACAACTTGATCAACTCCCCAGAGGACGTCGGGTACCTCCACTACTGCGGGATCATCGAGCACTGGCTTGGGAGCGATGCCGAGGTCGCTGACCTCTTCAACCGGCTTTGCCAGGAGGTGGTCTTCGACATCAACGACAGTTACCTCTCTACACTGTCTGTAGAGATGAACAGATACTACAACCACAGGTGGAATGCTTGGAGAGCCAGCCTCAAGCACAATTATTTCAGCAGTCCCTGGGCAATCATTTCCGTCATTGCTGCTTTCGTTTTGCTAGTGCTTACTCTGACACAGACCTTCTATGGAGTCTACGGCTACTACAGGCCAGCTTCTTGATTTCTGCAGTTTTTCAGATTGCTTCTCTTGGTTTTACTCCCAAGGAAAATGCCACTGAAAGATTTTACACAGAAAATTTTATTTAAATTTTTTGCTTCTTTTGTATTGAACTAGAGTTGTAAGCTACAGAAAGGGAAACAACTAATATGTGGTTTGTACAGTTTTGGCTGAGATGGGAGCCCTGTCGGAATGCCAAAATGGTTTGTCTGCAAATAGATTTGTTCTACCAATTCCTAAGAGCGTTGTGCCATTAGAACAAACCTCAAAGCCACCTACCAACTCCACAAGCATCTTGAAAGCAGCTTTCTGGTAATCCCTCCCATCTTAAATAATAACAAATCAGGGCTCACCGAATACTGAAAGTGAACTCATTGAAAGGCAAACAAGAGAGTGACTCTGAGCTGGCCAAGGCTGACGCTTTCATTGTCTGTAGGAGGGCAGAAGCAGTCTTAGCTTCCAGCAGAAGGTTGTCGTCTAAAACAACACCATTACCAATTAATGTTAGGGAATCCAAGCTCAATTAACCTGCCAGTACAGACATCCGACACCGATAATCATCCTCCTTCGAGGACCAAGAGAAATCCAATAACAGTGTTCGAATACAGATATCATAGGATTTCGAAGCTAATCCATGTTACAACAGTACATCCTCTTGGTAATCGGTCATGCAACCAAAATGGGCAAGGGACAGTTAATAAAAGACAAGCAGACAAACACAAAATAGGTAATAAAAAGGGAACTAAGAGATTCAGCTATATCAAAATGACAGCAGTGCAAGGACAAATTGGGGCTACCCCATACTAAAGCTAAGATGGAAAAAGTACAATAACTTCACTCCTCTTGAGAGGTTTCCATGATGGTTTATGTAGCTTATCTATAAGATCTCTTCCAGAAAGGTGGAGTATCAGGCCACTTGCCAATATAGTCTTTGAGCCAATCTTTTGCTGTGACAAAGCTCCATTGGCTGGCATGACACCGGGGATAAGAGAAGCCTACTCAAGATCTATAGATAGATCATACTCGAAATATTCAATCACTTGGAAGGCTCGCACTATCAGTTGAAGACACTCTCTTTTTATCGTAGCGCTGATGAAAAAGAAGTAGAGTCAGAAAGCAAAATGAGCATACATACTAAAGGATTGGAGAAGCAGAGATGCGGAAAAAGAAAGAAAATAAGGTCCAGCATACCCGTTTGCCGAAAGAAAATGGAACATATTTGTATTTGACCATAAGCATTATCTGTCTCCTCATTGTAAGCGTAAACAACATGACCCAGTAGAAAAGGAGTACTGGCCAGAAGACAGGTACGTCAAACACGCTGAAGAAGGTCATAATGAAAGCAATCACAAATGCCCATGTGATTTGCAACCTTCCATTGAGAGACAAGAAGAATATGTTCCATAAGTAACCAACAATTTAAGAAGGAAGTCAATATATGCAAAAGCCATCTCAAAGGAACCAAAGTATTCAGTGGATTGAAATTCCAATCTTCAAAAGCATAAGCATTGGACCCATCTATAGACACTGATGACTCTAGCAATTATTGTGTGACATTCTCAATTTTGTGCAAAAGACCATTGGTTTTTGAATCAATTAAATGACAAGAATATTGCCAGTCATAGATTGTTTACAAAAAGGCTATACATATGAAAGGACATTAAAGAAGGAAAATATATCATTGCAAGGAGAATCCGAGCTTCTCAATTAACTCCTGGAGTTAACTTCACATTGTCAGTTTCGAATGCCCCGACAGAAGAAACTCAAGCATCCACGTGTAAATGGAAAGAAAGACCTTGTACATAAGCAGGTCAAGAATACTTGATACATTAAAATAATATCAAAGAGGCATTTTTACATCATGGCAGGCATTTTGAAAACCAGTCCCAAGAACGAACAAGCAACCGCTCTGTGATAACAAAATGCAAACATGAAACCAAGACACGGGATGCTTCAACACCATTCAACTTCTTCAATTGCCAAATTCTGAATCTGGTTATGAAACCTCCGGTGCCTCATTTTCACCCCAAGCCCAGAAGTAAACATCACATTATTAAAACTCCATAAACGCCAATTTCACCAATCTCTCATAAATTCAAAACTATTCCATTTCCTCCAAGAAATCCAAATTGAAGGCAAAAATCATCATGCCAAACAAATCGTGCCACTTGAAGTCGGAATACCCCAAAAACACGATTCCTTCTTTCTCCTCCAAAAAGGAGCAGATCAATTCCACTAAATCCAATCAATAGCAAATCGTAAAAGCCATTATCAAAGCGCCCCCAAAATCAACTCCTACTGAGAAAAACAATAATCAGTCTTCAATTGAAAAGCATCACAAAACACTCCCTAAACGTTAAAAACACGAACTTTACCAATCTATCACAAATTCAATCTATACCGTCTGCCTCCAAGTTATCCAATCTTGAAGGCACAAATCGTCAACTACAACGACTTTTCTCACCCCCAAAATACCTCGAATTCAGAATAACAGGAACACACGCTTCCATCTTTCGCCCCCGAAATGATGCAGATCAAATCCACCAAATCCAATTGAAAACTAATTGCAATTACCAATCGAAGATATAGCGCGAAGGGATCCGTAGACCTACCAACACTTGAACTCGGGTAGGCGGCGGACGAAGGGCCTGAACTCGTCGGTGCCGCGAGTGGGGAGGGATGGGCCGCCGCCGTCAGCGAGTTCCTGGAGCTCCGGGTCGACCTGAGGGGAGAGGAAGCCGATGAGCAGGTTGAGCATGTAGATGCCCAGTGCGTACGTCACGATGTAGAAGCCCTGCACGAAGTAGACCCGGACGACGTACACGCACGCCACCGCCAGCGTCGCCATCCATCGCCGCGACACGTGCGGCACCGACTTGTCCAGCAGGTGCTGGTACCGCTGCAAGACGGCGCTCGCCCACCGCGACGGGGCGGAGGAGGTGGGGTTGGAGGAGAGTTCGCTGGCGGAGGTGGAGGTGCCCGGATCCATCATGGTTGCGTTTATTTTCCCGCTAGCGGGTCAACGTAATTGACGGCCCCTTGTTCTTCTCGTGCGTGTTCTTGATGAGAGGGGTGTAAAGGTTTTGAGCGTTTCGAGGATCTCTCCTCCTTTTATGTCGGGTCTGGTGTCTCTGCATCGCAGATTCTCCATGGTCATGGTTTCGAGCGGGTATGGACGATGCAGCCCGATTGTTCAACCGACGGGTTCGGGTCGTGGATCTGGGCCAGTTTTATCACTTGTTTTTTTCCCTATATCGTCCTCTCTCTTTTTTAATAGAATGAAATTTCGAAACCCGCCCAATTTGTACAATCAAATCCTTTGATCAATTATATGACCATACGGCGTAGCATTACTGTTTTCGTAGGTGACGAAAGAATATGATTGCACCAATAAAAATAATTAAGCATTAAATGCTCTTAAAATCTATGGCGAAAGTGCAATTGATCCTAAAACTTTAAGAAATACAATCACGTCCCAACACTAGTCAAATTAGTTCAATCAACTCCTTTGTTAATACTGTTAATTTATCTGACAGAATATGCTTTTAAGAAGTACAATCAAATGCTAATACATGTTAAATTAGTCTAATCAATTGCTTCATTAGTACCGTCAGTTTATCTAACGGAATATGTTGACATGGCATTTTTGCCTGTATGGCATCTTTTATTATTTCCTATGAAGCTTGACCGCTGGGTGACGATGGTCAATTCTTGCCTGTCATGGGCGAGGTTTCGCCCAAGCTTGGGCAACACTGGCCCTCCCCTATAGCCAACAACCATAGCCCGACATAGCGAGGGTTGCTGCACTAGGCGAGAGCTGGCGACCCTCATTAGCCCAAGGGCTCGCAACCCTCACAAGGCTCGAGTGAGGACAAGTGTTTTCAAGAATCTAGGCGAACCTTACTCGGGCTGAGTGAGGATCTCACCCCTCCAATGATGTGGCACACCTCATCAGTGAGACCTTACCTTGCCTTTATTTTTCTTTTTTCTTTTTCTTTTTCAATTATAGCTTCTTAAAATTAAAATTTTGGCCTTCTTTTAGTCATTTTAGAAATTAATAACAAATGCCACATAAGAGAGAACTTAATTTTAAAATGTTACATCAGCATTTTTTGTTAGACGAATTGACGGTATTAATGGAAGGATTCGATTGCACCAAATTAATGAATTTTAAAATTTGATTGCACCTTTTGAAAGTTTTAGAATTCAATTACACTTTCGTAATAAATTATTGGATTTATATCACACTTATCCAAAGAATAAAAAATAAATCATATGCCGAATGTCAAAAGGAAATATAAACTACTAAAATTGAGAATAACAATTTTTTTCGAACTTTTTGAAAGCTTGATTAACACGTGTTTTCTATATGGGCTAAAAAACCATTATTAGTGGATGAAAATATAAGGATGGTTATCTGAATTTATTTTGTCTTTTCAAAATCCATGAAATTATGATTTGGACAATAAAGTCCTTGAACTTACAAGTTGTGTTTGGTTGCTCCACAAGAGGAAGAATGGGCCACTCCATCTCCTAATGGGATCACCCTTTACTCATTGTAATTAATATTCATTCAATTTTGCTAGAATGACAAAATAAAGGCTTTGATTAAGAATTTTGGAAAAATAACTAATTCAAGAGCTATATTTCAATTGATTGGCTTGCATAATTGTACTGCTCCAATAGGGCTCCAAAATTTTGGCTTTCTTTCCTGCCCCAATCTCTTTAGGACCTACTTTAGACCGATGCGCCCTCTTTGGGCTTTTCATGTTTGAACTTTCGTAATGTTATGCTTTCTCTGGACCTTTTATGTTCGGACCTTTAAATTCTGGAACAAAACTATTTTTCGAACAAAAAAAAATTATATTTCAAAGATGAAAATGCACTCTCTCAATCTTCAATTGAAGGAGTGCCAGTAAGAATGTGCATCGTTTCTATTTTCAATTAAACTCGGCTTTGTTCTATGTTTTTTAAGTATAAACTTTTCGCGTCATTGTTTTTCTTTAATTAAAAAAGGGATTCCCGGGAAAAATGGCTTAAACTGGGAGTGACCAGACTTGAAGTCCGCCATTTCTTCGTGCCTGCATTTTCTCGGGAAAGAGAAAGTTCTGTCGTTCGCTCTCGCTCTTTCTTGTTTCAGTGGATCTCAGCATTTCTTGTCAAGTGATCCGCACGTGAGTATCATTCTTGTTTCTCCATATCTACACGCATTTTCTAAAATGGGTGTTATCGATTCTTGATCTGTATGGGTTAATGTATGTGTCCTCTAGCCTTCTTACCCAGATCTCTCTTCCTCTCTGTTTTGTTCGTCTCTGAAGAAATGGTGTTTAATGTCTTTACGCAGACGTCATTGCTTTACGTTCTTGATAATTTGCCCCAGAGATCCCCCAAGATTTGTTGTTTCTCATGCCCTGATTATCGAATGCTTATTATCAATGAGGAAGGCCCTCTTTTAACTGTGTTGATGTATGCTACTTGACAATTGGGTGCTTCAAGGATAAGGGCTGCACAAGTTAAGTTAATCTGAATACCCACAAATGAAGTTTCGTTTTTAACAAAGATTGGTTGTTTGTTCTTTAATATTGTTTGGAAGAGCTGTTTATAACCTGTGAATAGGAAGGCTAGATCTCTGGTGACGTAATCAATCGTATCAATGAATTGTTTGTGATGCGATGCACTGATCATACAATGGAAATTTATTGCAAGTGTCACTGCATTTTTTACTTTGGAGCAATCTTGTGGTCAAGCTGCCTATGAGCATAACTTCTCATTAATTTCCTTGAATGCCGACTCATACATCCATAATGTTATGTTGGCTCTGAGGAGCAGATGTTTATTGCTGACCGTGATGCAAGTCCAGCTTCAATTATCTCTATATATTTTGCAATGTGACTGGCTATTAGCCATCTTGACTCATGGTAGTGACCGTTCTTTTTCTCCAAAATATTTTTTTTTGCCTCTTATATCAGAAGGTGTTTAGGTAGTATGATTGTGGAATGCCCTATGAGTAGCTTGTTAGATTCAAACTGTACATGCTTCATATTGCTAGTGTAACTTGAATGAGTTGCAGCTTTTGATCATTGCATTTAGGTGGCAAGATGGATGCCAAACCAGTGGACTCATCATCTCAATCTCCTTCCACGTCTTCTGAAGATAAACCCACCATTCCTAGCGTTTCCCGGACAGAGAACCCTTCCTTTGAATTGCCATCTTTCTTATCTGCCTCCAGCGTATCATCTTGGACACAGAAGTTGAAACTTCCACAGCCTGTAGCATCTTCACAGGACAGTTCACAGAGTCCAAATTCAGGGATTGCGAAACTATCAAGATTTGCCAATGGCATGGGATTTCGATTGCCTGTAGGAACTCCTACAACAAATGATGCTGTTCAGGGCACCTCAGAAAATGCTCAATCTGGTGTCTTTGGATCAGTTGCAAAAGGGTTGCTTGACTCGTCCCGCAATGCTGTGAAGGCTGTGCAGGTCAAGGCACGTCATGTTGTCTCACAAAATAAGAGGAGATACCAGGTAAGATGAATATGTTTTGTGGATCATTTCAAAATCATCTTAGCCTTGTAGGAAATGAACAGAAGTATGACATGGTGGAAAGTTACAAATAGGTTTCTTGCATTTTGGTTGAATTCCTGGCAAACCCTGTCCAAGAGACCTAGGCACCAGCCCCAATGATAGCTGTTTACATAGCAATGTTTGTATTTCATGGATGCAAATTAAATCATTAATCTTAATATCTAAAGGAATGAGTTGAGTCAATACTAGCCAACTGCATGGAAATATGCATTTGAAAACACAAAAGTTGGGTAGTAATCACCTTTCAGAAGAGTGGTGAAGGTATTTTGAATGGAGGTCTTGTGTAAATTCTCACATAGAACTGGTGGAGAAGAGCTACAGATACTCCAATACTTATGCTTATCATTCTCCGTGATGAATTCATAATTCTGTTGCATATTGGCTGTTGCTTTATTGAACGTGACTTCATGTTATTGTCACTTTTGTGCTTTCACGTACATTCTTTTTCTCTCTTTACACACCTATTTGTCTGCTAATGACTCTTATATATGCAAATTAAGTAGTATGTTTAGTCTTTCTATTGTGATAATCATGCCATGTACTTAATAGGAAGGAGGATTCGATTTGGATATGACTTATATCACTGAGAATGTAATTGCCATGGGATTCCCAGCTGGAGATATAAGCTCAGGTCTATTTGGGTATTTGGAGGTGAAAAGCTCAGCCAGAATTTAATATATGTTTGAGCCCAGACTTTCTGGCAATATAGTAACTGAAGCTTATTTTCCAGGGCTTTTATCGTAATCATATGGAAGAGGTGATTAATTTTTTTGAGACGCACCACCAGGTAGTGTTATCTTTCCAACAAGCCATTTTTATGAGTTATTTTTTCATTTAGTTTTTTTTTTTGGTCATGCTCTTCCCCCCCATATGACGCACTTCTAGTAATCGGTATGTTGATCTTCGCTGAGATCTGTAAATCTGCATATATTTCATGGTAAGACACGTTATTGAGGAGTCAGATGAATTAGATAACGTTTGCTGCGTTTACCTATAGCTCTATTGCAATCCTTTGAAATTAGCCGCAGTGTAACAAAGCTTATATGTGAACATAGTTTTGTTCTGTTACATCAGACATTTTCTTTCTAACGAACTGAGATGGTATCCAGAAATGAGATGATGGCCCTGAAATTTGTCCGTTAGTTTAAGCAAGTACTTTTTTTAGCTTCAATATCTAACGAGGAAAAGAACAGATAGGCTGTCACTTTCCATCGTTTGGACTTCTTATCCATGACCTAGTCTGCTTCTTTTTCCAAGATGTTAGGGATTGCGTAGTTTCATCTTGATGGTAGATATAGTAGATCCACACCATTTCAAATTCCTGCAAAATGACATGTCTATTCCTTTTCTCCCACATGAATGTACCGGGTCAGTGTTTTCTGTGAGATAGCATTTTAATTGGGCAACTTAAGTCTGCAGATTAGATTGTTGAGAATCTTGAGATGAGTTCAGCTTGCTTATGTGCTTCATTCCTACAAGAATGTAACTACTGTCTAATTTGCTTCTACACTGAACTAGTTCAGCAACTGATCTTACCTGTCCTTTAAGAGATGGCGCTTGGGAAGATTAGTTTGAGATTCTGATTGCATTGTTTCCTATTACTACCTTTGTCATTGTCTTAATTACTGCTTCATACAAACATTTTATCTGCAGGGAAAATACAAAGTCTATAATCTCTGTTCAGAAAGGCTATATGATGCGTCACTTTTTGGTGGGAAGGTAATATTTATACTCTCTCTCTCTCACAAATAATTTCTGTGGGTGGGGGAGGTTGTTACCTGTCAAAGTCAAAGCTAATCATTTGTTAGTGCTGCGATCATTATGGCTTCCTGCTACAAATCTAAGTTTCCCGAGAATGAGCTTTTGACTTTTTGGATGCATCATAGGTTGCGACTTTTCCATTTGCTGATCACAATTGCCCACCTATGCCACTTATACTATCCTTTTGTCAAAGTGCGTCCTCATGGTTGAAGGAGGACATAGAAAATGTAGTGGCAGTTCACTGTAAGGCTGGCATGGCTAGGACGGGGTTGATGATCTGTAGCCTTCTCTTGTTCCTGAAGGTAATCAGATAGAGAGAAGTATGGTTCATCTGCTGGGCACTCGCATTTGTTCATGGAACTGAAGTATGTTTAGTATTTACTTGACTTCCTTTGCTCTTCTGTTTTGTATTTGTTTCGTGATGCAGATCTTCCCTGCAGCTGATGAGGCCATTGCTTACTACAATCAGAAAAGATGTGTAGATGGCAAGGCTCTAGTTCTTCCGAGTCAAATTGTCAGTCAATATAACATGAACAACAATTTCTAGTGTGAGGTGTCAATCACGATTCACTGTCACATCTTTCTGACAATTTTTTTTATTCTGTGTACAGAGGTATGTCCACTACTTCGAGCGTGTTTTAACTGGCTTCAGTAGAGAAATTCCAGCAGCACGTAGGTATGCTCCTTTAAATCAGTCATAAAATAACATAGATCGGTGTCATCCCAGTCTAAAATTGGAAATTCATCAGATGCATGCTTAGAGGATTTCGGCTTCACAGATGTCCTTCCTGGATAAGGCCAGCAATTACAATATCTGATCATAGTGGTATGTTTTGTATCTCTTTGCCGATTGTAGTTTTCATATTGTCTCCCTATGTTTTGCGAATTGGGGACATAACGAACATCTTTGTCTCTGGTGGGTATTCATGTTGCTTGTGGATGCTCTTTATAACATACCTCGCGCATCAGAATCTGGTCCGATGTCAATACATACCTCTACTATATCAGGATATTTTTGTTATTTTTGCCCATGAAGATTTATGGCCAACACGACTCATCTTAATATGGAATAATGTAGCCATCGCTGAAATAATCAAAACAGGTGTTGTTTGCTCGAGGAA
Organism: Psidium guajava; assembly: GCA_016432845.1. Taxonomy (NCBI): domain Eukaryota; kingdom Viridiplantae; phylum Streptophyta; class Magnoliopsida; order Myrtales; family Myrtaceae; genus Psidium; species Psidium guajava. The sequence continues at coordinate 17,801,327 of CM028231.1, forward strand.
GACTTCTATGACTATGTTACATGCTCTCTTCTCTGTAATCTTCAGTAAACGCATTTCTCAATTTGGAGTTTTTTTAGCTTACACAAGTTTTTGAAGCTTTTCTACTTTCTCGAAAGGAAAGGAGAACCAAAAGAATAACCAATGCAATATGTGATGTAAACTATTAATTTGAACCGGAAGTACTGACAACTAGACTGAAAGCACTATGACAGTGGAATTAACTTGGAAATGATTATTTTACAACATTATTGTTTGTAGAAAAACCCAATAAGAAATCGAAAATGCACGAGCTGCATAGTTTCACATTTAAATAAGTGAACTTCAGCTGAAAAAATGGATTTTAAGGTACTTCTGAATTTTCAAAATGGCCTTCTCTGCATTTCTTGAGATCTGATATGATTAGCCATGACTGTTTGCTTTTCCTTGGACGTTTGAAATGCTGATGCTTCTGAAATGTGGTAGAAGAGACTACTGAAGTTAGTCCAGATGTCCATGGCAGCAGGATGTCAATAAAAGGGTTTGCTTCGCTATCGTAGCTTCATTTTGCGTAGTAAATAAACAAAGATATCAGAAAGAAACATATCTTTCTCTTAAGCTGAATCATTATCTTATTTATAGTTCATGTCAAACCTCAAGAAGTCTTAGCTTCTTCAGTTTCCGTTGAATTTTTCTTTTTGCTAATTCCTCATATATTGTTCCCTGATCGCTAAAATTAGGACCAGGTTAATGCTTATTTGGAGGACTCTATTGTTTGGTTACCCTGGAAGAGTTGACTCCGTCAGGCTTCCTTCATTGAAGTGCTTCCTTTTAGTCATTCCTTGACAAAGCAGTTTGGCGATTGAAACATTTCTTTTCACCATTTCATTTGAACTCTCAGTCTATGAAACTATTGTGTTTCATTGCATCTGTATATGGTAGCATAGATTTCCCATCCACAGGTACCATCCTGTTGGTCTTGAAGCATTTGATGTTTAGCGAGGTCTTCAGTGTCAAGTTGAATAAGTCAAATTTCCTGTACTTCATTTATGTCGATTGTGCAAGACTCAAAATGAGAAAATTTTCAGCCTGGGAATTCTGTCTTGACACTGTTCATATTTCTTGTTTGCTTCTAACCAATTACCATTATCACATGTTACATGAACGACTACTGATGGATGTCTCTTAAAATGATAGGTGTTCTCTTCTCCTCCAAAAAGCATCCCAAGATTAAAGATCTAACGGTAAAGCCTATATTTGAATAGTCTTCTCTAATTCTATTTGAACAGCTTCTTGGCAATTTCATCTACATCAGCCTTCATAGACATCTCTTCTTTGTGAAGTCTTATTAACCTGAGCTATTATGCATTTGAAGCCACAAGATTTCTGGATCAAACCACCCAAGAAGGGAGTGGTCGTTTTTGCTATACCAGGAGAGCCTGGCCTCACAGAGTTGAAGGGCGACTTCAAAATCCACTTTCATGAGCACCAAGGAGATTTTTACTGGTTTGCTAATTACCTTATTTTTGTCCTTATGCTTTTTTATCGGACGATAGTTCACTTGGATCGGAAATGACAATGCCTCAATATTGTAGCCAAGGCCCCGTAATTGTTATGATGACTCGACGTAATGAATAAAGCAAACAGATGGCTCAATGCAATGCTATGTAAACTACAACTACTTTCAAGCGTATCCTAAGTGGGGTAGGCTCAAATCTCAAAGTAGTATTTCGGTTGTTCAGATTTACTTTTCCATGATCCTTTCTGTCCCTGAAAATGTAATGGGAATTGAGGTCAATAACCGAAAAAGCTTATAAACCACGTGCAAAAATAGAGCATTTCTGCAATACCTGGTTTATGGGATACTATTTAAAAGATATTACAGGGTTTCCTTATTTCTTGTGCTGGTTTAGGGCATATTTATCATCTAAATTACCTTGTTTTTTTGTTCCCTTTCAGTTGGTTAAATACAACAATGATGGAAAACAGAATACTTTTAAGCTCATCTGATCTTGATGGCTTTGACAAGGTAAAAGATGCAGTTATTACCCATGTGCTACTTCTAGCATATGTATGATTCTCTATAATTTTTTCCTTTAAGTCATTCAAGAACTACTGCTGATCACCACGCAGAGAAATATTCCTTCTCCTGGACTCCACGTGGAAGTTGTAATGATAGATTATGATGGCACCATGCCGGCGAAGGCCAATAGTGACTCCACCGGCAAGGAACCTGACACTGTGTCAAGAAGTTCAGATCCAAATGGCAGAGCCGCAACAAAATCAAACAGTACGAAGGCATCTCAAAAAGATGACAACGATGATGATGTTTTCTCCGACGGTGAAGGAGAGGAGACCCGTCCCTCAAATAACAAGCAAGTACGACCTCATTATGGTGATGAGCTGACTGTTGTTCCTGATACTAGGAGTTCCTCGGTGAAGCAAATGGAGACTTTGACGCAAAGTGCTGATAAGCTGTCACTAGGCAGTGAGCAATATTCACAGAATTATGCTAATAAGGAAGTGCGCAGTGATGGAGCTGAGAAAGCTGCTTCTGGCCTGGAGATGCCTAAGCTGGACTCTGGTGGAGTAAGTGACTTCAAAGCCATAGCAGCTGATGCCTCAGTTTTCACATTTGGAGATGAAGAAGACTACGAGAGCGAATGACACGTTATGGTCCATTGTTAACTTGACCTTGAACACTACAAAGAATCTCAAGAAATAGATTGGAAGAGTACAGGAGCATCTAAACTTGAGAAGAGCTGCTTAACACCGTCAACAGGCTTCGATGCATGTTTGTTGCATTCATTTATTTGTGGTCCCTGTCGGGTTCAATTCCTATTCTTCTCAATTACTTAAGGTTCGCTTTCAGATGTCGCATTGAAATCATCTTCTTGTTTCCTTTCCTTTTTTCGTTTCTGATCTTTCTCTTATAGCGTAACCAGAGCTTCACTGTAATGGTCATAACATAATCAGAAAGCCAAGAGTCGGATGCTTACTTCCCATTTTAGTGATGTTTAGAAAACCAACTTTTTTTTTGTTTTTGGTTCAAAGAAAACCAACCTTGAATGCTGAAATTTATAATACATTCTTCATGCCTATGTCGAAGCGTGTGATACACTTGCTCATGTCTTAGGCATTCGGCATTTCCAAAAGGCAGATCAATGCAGTGACTACCAGTCGACAAGAAATTTCTAAGACTTCAAACCTTCTACATGAATCAGAGCTTAAGAACCAGCAAACAGAGTGAAAAGATCAGCCCCGTGCCCGCATAATTTAATACGCTCTCTACATTAGATGTGATGAAATAACGCGGTTTTAAGCATGTCTGTTGATACATACTTCTTCAGAAATACAAACTCTATTTGAAGTTTTCTATGAATAGAAGAAAATCCAAAGCGCCGAAATCAGCTCTGAAAGGCAACTAATGTCCAACCCTGAAGCAGTAGCAGCACCTAGATGATTTCTGAAGCCTGAAGAACAAAAGCGGACCAATAAAACCACCTAATTTACCAAAATTCAATGGTCCACACAGTTCCATAATTGCCCAGAATCGGGATTTCTGCACCATTCTGGCGCAAAAGCAAAAATCTGTCATTGTGCTTGGCAAATTGGTAGGAGCACTAGTGATCATATGCGTAAGCCATCAACTTTTTCTTTATCAGATCCTGATCTAGAACTTCTTTGATTTTCTCTGCAGCCCTTTTTCTTTATGTTGTTTCACAATCTTGTGGAGAACAGAGATCTCAAGATCCTTTTGGGATAACTCATGCTTTAATCTTTCAATCTCCTGCAAGTGGTCTTCACACCGACTAACTATTTGAAGATCCTTTTTCCTCAGCTGCTCCTTCAATCTCTCGATCTCTTTCAAGTGATCATCGCACCGATTAACAGCTGCCATCTCAAGCTCTCCGATCTTGCTCACCTTCAGTTTTTTGAATTCCCCAGAATCCAACATCTCGGCTGCTCTCTTCTTCAACAACTGGCGAAGGGAGTCGTTGCACATTGTTTTACGGACACATAAATTAGCCTCGGTACCGGTACTGAGATGAAAAGTAATTACTTTCTGAGACCGTCCATAAGAGTCCTTCAAAGAACACAACAAAATATCTCAATTAATTATCAATAGACTCCATCTAGAAAAAAAAATAGAGAAGACAGCAATCCCCTTGTGGATAATTTATATTTTTTTTTTTTTTGGAGGGGGGAAGAGGGTCGGAGATCATTTATAGGTTAAAGAATAGAAAAATGTACCTTTTCTAAAGTGCCATCTAAACTTTCATAGACTCGATGTGCCTCTTCCATATTGCTGAAAATGGCCAAAGCTGAATACGTATCCCCACAAGCATTCTTAGATGGCTGCAGGAAGAAATGATCCACTACTGAACAAACATAAGGAAAGCTACAACAAGGTGTGGCCTAATAGCACGTCAAGCCACATATCTAGATACACAGCAATATACCAGTTCATCTCATTAACTCCCCAGATCACTTCAGCAAACCGTCAAATGCAGCAAGCTTAAGATAGTTTAAAGGCTAAAATTAAAGTATAAAGATTGAAACCTTGCTGTATAGAGCAAAATTCTTACATCCCTATTTGTTTTTTTTTTCCTGAGGGTAAGGTGACAGTACCATTTACAGAATATTTTCAAATAATACGTAGTAAATACATTCATGCATGCATGCACTGCTCTGTCATCAGTTATTTTCATAATTTCCCATGTCCAGAGAGAATAAATTGAATAAGCCGAGAATACCAACAAAGGAACAGTTTTGCTCGACAAGTTAAACTTGTAATATGTCTCAACATTTAGTGGGGACAAGATAGGCCATGCCATTTTTTTTAACAGTTCCACAGAAAACAAGAGACAAGAGAAAGCATACGCAGGTAAAACTCTCAGGGAAAAAAAGCATCACCAATACCCAACAAGGTGGATTTAATTACTACATTAGATGGTGCTAATGATATAACCATATCAATTACGCATAACCGTGTCTCAAAAATTCAAACCTTTGGTTCAATTTTAAATTCCCCAGGCATTGCTCTATGTAATTCTCCTATGGGCACAATTTTAGGTATCCGGTGAAGCAGCAGCTTTGCCACTTCGGAATCAGGTACCTAGAAAAGGGAAAAAATCAAGAGATCAAGAAAGGAAGGTTAGCGATTGCAACATCACAGAAACTCAAGTAGCAAGTATAGGAACTCACGTCATCATGGAGACACAAAATATTTGTATCGCATCCACTCTCAATAACAGCAAGAACAAGCTTCATTGCAGCAGAAGCATCATCTAGACAATTATGTGGTGCACCCTTCTCTCTAACTTCATAGCCCAGAACAGACTGCCAAAATGACATTAAACTCATCAATAATGCACAGAATGCATCCTCTGCTTGCTATAATTCTGCCAAAGGGATGTCCAACATAAAAGTGGAGAAGGAAGCCTTGTAAGTGGTATACCACATCCAAAAGGCAGAAAACTCAAATGTGAGCATTTGAGTGGAAACTTCAGAATAACTAGACGCTTTGACTTTAAAACACTAGAAAGTAGATGTAGAAATTATTACTGGGTAAGCACAGAAAGTAGACATGATACGTCGAAATTTTGAGTTACTTGCCTTACACAGATTATTTAAAGATGGCTTTCTTTGAAAAGATGCATCATGATACTTGAAGATGTATGAGGTATCAATTACTCTTGCATGATCCAGCTTCAATGCTGAAACCAAAGATACAGAATGAAGAACAGAAACAAGGATATATTGCAACCAGATGGAAAACTACCGATACTAAATGATTTCTCAAAGTTCTAGTACTGGCGGAGAGCAAAATTTTAGTATATCAAACCAAAATGCTCAATTACCTCGCAAGTCACTGTTCAAGCTGTGGCCAACTAGAATAGTTCCATGTGATAATAGCTTCTTCATAGATTTCTGCAAAATAAGCCAACCTTGTCCCAGTGAAGCAGCGCTCAACTATATTGACTAAGCATGAGGTTTGCCAGGGCAAGCAGAGGATGCACCTGTACATCTGATAATGAGCATTTAATTCCATCCAAATCTGCTGCAGCAATTCCTGTAATCTCGGTTCTGTAATCTGCAATTGCTTTACCAGGATTCACAAACTCATTAAGTTTGACCTGCAACAACAAAGGTCTCCATGAAGCTCAAAATGTACAACAACATTTCTTGGAAGGAGCAGAAACTATTGAACACTCTGTTTTGGGTGAACAATTTTTTTTCCTTCAAGCGAGATTATTTCTACAGTGGAAATTGCATCTCTCTCTCCCTCCACCACAAAAGCTCCACAACCAACACAACATCCCCCACCACCCCCGCGCCCAAAAGAAAAAAAGAAAAAGCAAAGCAAAAAGTGGAGCAAGTTAAATCTAAAAGGAAAGAAATACAGCATGCATGATTTTCTGTTTCTTTCCTTCTTCGAAGGCCCTTCAACCATCATTCTACTTCATCGAATGTGACCATGAACAAACAAGTACCTTCAGACTGCGATCCACAACACAAACTCTCACACAAGCTTCAGTGCCATCTTCACATAGCACCATCTCACAGTCGACAGCAACCAGATCGGTTGATCTCATCACCTTGGACTTTTTCTTAAGCTTTGTAACCACCCATTCCTGCCTCAACATCTAACCATATTAGGGGAAAAGACGATGCAGAAAAGCATAATGTAGATACCCATTGTGCAGCACATTTGCACATTTACCAACAAAGTTGCAAACTCGGATCCTCTAGGGAATGAAAAACAACCGAAGTAATAACTGCATTGGTCTTAACATCACCCAGCACGAACATGACTATATGAAACCACAAATTTAGAAACAAATTAATTGATCAAAACAGCATATTACTACAATTTCTGGCTTCCTAACAACAAATGATCTGCTGTTCCTTCTAAAACTTACATTAAATTCTAACTGTCTCTTAGTTGCAGATAAGTGCTATGACAGTAAATTTCTAATAACTTACACTTGGTAATCCCTTGTGATGAAAATTAGGCTAGACATAAAAGTACCCTTAGACGGAACTTAACCCAAAAAAGGCACTCTTTTCCTCGTCACTATGGTCCTGCGCTTAGATACTACGATTCCATCGCCTTGGCTTAGGCAACCAAGGTAAAATATTAATAGATTAAGGGACAGTAGTTAAGTATCTTATCATTTTTGTCCCCAAAATTTGCAAATAATAAATTATAAATTTGATTCTTGAAATATGTCTGTGCTTTAGACGATATTATATCATATAGAGTGATTCCTGATTCTCAATGCAATTGTAGCATGAAATACACAAAGAAAAGGTTGTTCTGCATTAGATTTGAGGCAAATTTCATTCTTATATTTGGACAGACAATTAAGAAAATGCATGATTGACATGAGGCGGAGGAGATCCCACCAACCCATCTGCACATCAGCATCTCTCTATTTCTTTAAACAGATATTCCTTAAGTTCAAGTTTATATTTACTAACTGAAAGGCCCACAAGGGCACACATAACGAGATACCCCAGATAAATCAATCCTGCAACTTACAGTGATTATGTTATGACATCCACACCCATTCTCTAAGCCACACTAAACTGGAAGCCCCAAATCAAAGGGATTAACACCATCGACGTGCTAACTTATAGTGACTTTTTTCTAGTCTTCAAAATCTAAAACTAGTTGGATTTTTAATTGCCCTTTTTATATCTTGAGCTGAAGAAATAATGAGGAGAACTGAAATATAAAAGGCCACTGCTGCTACCATCCATTATGGTTCTAGATTTCAATTATGCCCACTGAGCCCTTGATGTCAATGGAGCCTTCCATACCACACTAGGACCAGTTGTTGAAGACAATATGTCCCCCCACATAAAACCGAAATTTGACACTTTAAGACAGGATTTCTGCAGATTCAAGTGTTATGCTAGGAAACTCACTTCACCGAAGAACATCAATGAATGTCTGACAAGTCAATATTCTATACCAGTGCACGCAACTCATTATATTGCAGCAACAAATGCTAATTTGAACTTCAGAATATTTGCTGCCAAGTAGCACTAAAAAGAAAACCACAAGTTATGATAACAAACCTCTTCATATGATGGGAAAGAATATTCCGATGGATATTGTGGATGTTCCAGAGTGAGACGAACTAATCTCTGCACTGCCACCATGCCAATTAGCACGTATTAAAACATGTCTAATTGGATGCCATGAAGAAGATGAAAGGCTAAAGGATGTATAGCAGTAGTTATCAACAGAAGACCTAGGAAAAATAGTATATACAAGATTCACGATACTTCACTAAGCAACAGCATTAGCATGAAAAAATGTAATTATACAAACTCGCAAGTTTAGCTTACATACAATGTTAGAACCAAGGAAGCAAAACAAGTGAAAAAAAAGGGAGAATTTGTCACTCATAGCCATATACATTAGCCACAGAAAAAAGACAAATAGAATCACCTAAGAATGAATAAGCGAATTACTGCATTTGACATGAATGTAGTCGTGTGTCAGCATACTTGAAAGAAAGAAAATTAGCAAACCATTATCGACAATCTACATGCATAGCAACATCACCAACCCTGAAACAATAGGTGCAAATCATTCCACAGCAACGAAGATTACCATCAAGCAGAGTTACAGGAAATAGAACAAGAGAAAGAAAATTCACTTCTTGCACACAATTTGAGAATATAAGTTTGTCTTTTCAAACAAAAGCTGCGATCGTTCTATCACCTGAAAAAGAAAGACCCAAGAAAAAATGTACATAAAGAGAGTAACCACTGTAACCTTGGACAAGATGGAAAATCAAATAAAGCAACAGTAGGCAGAATCCAACCATTGACGGGGACCAAACAAAATAGTGTAACTTCTACTTCTAGCCAAAAGAGATGCAGTGGCTCAATGGCGCATTATATATTAGTTAGGACTGAGATCATAGAGATGTAGCATTCATCTTCAGATGAGAACAAAGCACTAAAACCCAAAATTACCAAATCATACCTGTTCCAGGGACTCATGCTGTGGAGATTCCTCTTTGAATAGCTCCATTAGGTCACGATTTGAATGGCACTGAATAACTTTCGCAAAAAGCTGCAACAACCAAATTATAATCTGCTGTCATCTTAATTGTTCACTATTTTACGGAGGGCTAAATTAAGCCTCAATAAGGGGATCCTCCAACATTAATTACCTTCAAATCGTTCTCGTCCGCGAAAGTCTTCAAGAAAGCAACCAATACCTCCTTGGACCTCCTCGAGGGATCGCTCAAAGAGGCCCCCAATTGCTTGTCATAACTGTTCAAGAAATCCTTCCACACTCCTTTAGCACCGCTCATTCCCCGTTTCTGGGCCAGTTTCACTACTTCAACAAGAACCTGCCAACAGTAGAAAAAAAAGAAACTTGACACTTCCAGGATACAGAAGCCAGGTTACTCTGAATTAGCCATCCCAAGAATGATTTAACTATGCAAAATCATTCTTTTAGAAGAAATTCTTCGAACAACCCGCACAGACACGCCTTCCGCAGAGCCATACACAGCTTGAACTGGTGAACATGGTCACACTATTACTTTCAACACCCTTTGTTCAGGCAAAGTAGTTTATATTAAACTGCAAGTATCTGGGCCTCATACCGCGAACTATAGCATCCCCCAAAAAAAAAAAAAAAACTCGTGAAAGACATAGCCCGTGTTCCGAATTACATTTTAACGCGTTAAGAGAGGCGCGAAGCAAGAGAGACCCAGATGAATTCACGCGGATTCACAGCAACGGACTGCCGCGGAAGAGCTACAGATGCAGACAGAACCAGAGCAACATAGAGAAAGAAGAGCAAGCTTACCTTTTTCTCTGCGATGTCGAGTTGATCTTCCATTGCTGGCTGCGAGCGAGCGAGCGAGAAGGAGAGGCGCCAAAGGAGAGGACCGTGGCGAAGCAAGAGATTTAAGTAGGGATTACAAAAATGCAGTGGCCCAAGTGGCTCAAACCAATCAACCTCGTCTTCGGACATTTTCATAAGAGCAGTTTCGTTGTTTTGAAAACCCATTGTTGTTTGGGCCGACTCTTTGCAAATTTCATCGCACGTGCTTTTTGTTTTTATTTCATGCGAAAAGCAAAACATCCATAAATTTTCGAAATAATTCTTGATCGTAAATATAAATTTGTGTTTCTTCGTGGACTTTCAGAACTTATTATCTATCTATCAGTTTCATATTTCGAGATAATGTCGCGAGTAATTCAAAAAATCAAAAACTAAGTCGCCCCAACACAAGAAAAAATACTCGCTCCTCGTTACTCCGCACATTTGTAATTACATTTATCAACTAGATAATGTGAGCGCTGTACGCTTTTTTAGACCTTGTTAATGGGTGAAATTGGTTGAGCTGGACCGCGAAACCTAAACTAAAAAGTCCTTAACTGAGCCTTCGGTTATTTATGGAAAAAAAAATTAATAAAATGATTAGGCCTAGGTGGGCTGGCTAGGCTTAAGTGGATAGGCCCCGACCACCGATGGTTCAATCTTGGTTCGAGCCCAGTAATCTTAGGCAGGCCCAGTATGCTCTTGATCAGGCCTACGTGCGTTCAATCGCGAGAAAAGACTTCTGACAATTGATAAAAGACTTAACAGTATTATGTCTTTAATGACAAGCTGTCATGGCCTACAATAGAGGTGATCAGTTTCCGAGTTGGACCAATTCCTTCCTTCTTAGAACCGAGAACTCAATCGGTAGGGCTGGGAACCAGATTGGTAGGTCTCAGTTCGGTTTTTGAGCAGGTCCGGTCCAGTTTAGAGTTTTGACAATTTCATTTTAGTTACTTTTTTTTTAAAAAAAATTAAATGAGAAATATATAGGTGGTTCAGTTCCGTACTTGGAACCTAAATCGATCTGCCCTGTCTGGTTACCATGCACACGCTAGCCAATACATGAGTTCTATTAGTGTACAAGTTACTGGCTTCAACATTTCTTTCATGCACGTGCATTGAGTTCGCGCAAGGCATGGGGTAAATGTTCCTCGTACAAAGCAAAGTTAGGTGCAGTTCTTGTCAGCCTTTAGTTAGGTCGGAAGTGAAGAGATTTCAAGAAGACTATTCTCGAGCTAGATTCTCAATCGAGCGCTACTACTGGAGAAGGAATTGCTTGTTTCGACTGGTTGGCAAATTTTTCCTTTTCTATTTATACTGGGAGCCTTTTTCAGCTAATTATCTACCTTTGAATTCGATTCATTGACTTAAGTTGGGTATTTGGGTGCCGAACCTTTGTAATAATATCCAGTATCGCCAGGATTTAGGCCCCATTTTATAACGAAAAAACAAGTGCACGGATGATAATCACCAATCTTGAAATTGCAAGGGATAACTCCATAAAATTGACAAAGTTTGGGGGGGTTAGGACAATTTAACTAAATTGTCCCCCGGGCCAGATAATGGGCTTGGTGGATAGGCAAGTGCTTTATTTGGGCCATGGATTATGGGGCCCGTTTGATAATCAAATGAAGCCCGGTTGAAAAGTCGGAATAAAATTAAGCCTGTTTCTTGATCTTTTTTTTTTTTTTTGGTCGAATGTTAACTTTTTAAAAAAGCCTATTTCAGGTACTTAAGATTACCAATATTTGAACTTTAGTAATTAAGTTTCAGCACTTATTTTTTTTTGGCTTTCCTAAACAAAATCTAAACTAAATTCCTCTCACCGTTAAGTAATACCAAGGGCTTTCAATTTGAATCGTCCTATCATAACGAGTGATGTCAAAATCGAGATTATCCCGAGTATAGCAAAGGTATTAATCATGTCATGTCCTTGAAATCCAGATACAGCATGTAACTTAAAAAGTTACACGCAGGGTCATGTTTAATAAATTTAATATATTTAAATGAGTCTTATATATACATATAAAAATGTAATGAAATGTATGCTCATGGCATCTAATATATTTAGATGTACTCCATTGGCGGGGAGTAAATATGTTGACCCACCAACACATGTTTACTAAGCATATAAATGGGTTGTGAGTTGGTGAAATGAACATGATTAAACTCAATCAAAACACCCTTAATCACATGTCGAGACTACAATTGTCGCTACTAAATGTAAGTAACGATTTTCGGACGAGCAATTCATGAATATTTATGGAAGATTACTCATATAAGGATGCAAAAACATAATTGTACTTTGACATAGACGAGCAATTCCTGAATTTTACAAGAGATTACGCAATTATTGAGAGAACATCTTCTGGCTTTCTCTGCTCGAGTGGTGTTACTCGTTGACTAGATTTTTATGGACACTAACCAAACGTCAAATCAAATCAAAAGTTAGAAGAATTGCTTCTGGCTAAATCTCATCGAAAGTCGGTGAAAGTGAAAATTGGCACCAACAATCATCAATGTTTTGTTTTATGCGCAGTGTAATTCTGAACATTTACAAACTATTTAATCAAATTCTAAATATTTTGAATCCCGTGCAATTAAGTTTTTTGATATTACACAAGTCACACTATGTGCAGATTACGAAACTTTACTCTCTCTTCCAGCGTCATCACTCCACTTATTCCCGAAAGTGGGAATTCGAACCTCACGTCTCTCTCTTCCCAAATGAGAAGAGTAATGATTGGAGCGACCCGCAATGGTTAATATTTAAGATTCGATTCCATTTTTTAGATGTTTTCCATTTAAGAAAAAATGTTTAGAACTGTTGATCCAACTTTATTATGTTAGAAATATTACAAAGATGTTTGCACATTAAAGACTCAGCTCGAACTCACATAGACCTAACCACAAAAACTAATGTTCGATCTTGATACAATCTAAAAAATACAAAATTAACTAGATAAAAAGTCCCAAGACTTTAGCAGTGGACTGCAAGGATAAAAAAAAAAAAGCTCCCATCGTAAAAAGAAGATGTGACATTTGAAGAAAAGATTGGACGGACGATATTATTCATAAGTAAGATCCCCACCAGTTCAAGGAACCCTGTAGGAAGCTTCTTCGAGACCAAATACCCAAAAAACAAAAATGATTTCTACAGGTTACTATCTAGCACGAATTAGGGTTGAGCATAACAGATCGATCGACCCAAAAAACCGCATAGACCGAACAGAAGCGACCGGTTGGGTCAAGTCCAATTCTCTATTCCGGAGGAAACTGAACCACCCCGAATTAGACCGAATAATTTATTTAAAAAAAATGTTAAATATAAACCCAAACCCAAAACATTATGTGCCCATCATCCCTAACTAAAACATTCTCCTGTTTAAGGTCTCTATAAATGATCCCCAAGCATATGCAAGTACGCTAAAGCAAGGAGAACTTGCGATGCATAAAATCCGTAAAATAGAGGATTCATGAAGTTATGAGCAACTACACTTGTCAAATGATATGATGTCTGCAGAGAGGGAGAATCGACAGTTTCCCAAATTCCATTGGACCACTCGGGGAACTGGATTGATCCGGTCCGACCCAAGACCAATAGATCCTTCTAGTCGAGTTCTAGGTTTCTGGTGGGACCACACCGGATCTAGAACCAGTCATTCCTAGTGTTCAAATCGTATTTTTTGGGTGCTTGATGCATGTGTACTAAGTGGTTATAAATTTTGTCAGCATGTCAGTTATACGTAGGGCCATACGGACTCGAACCGTAGACCTTCTCGGTAAAACAAATCAGAATGAGAGAAATTTTTTTTTTCTTCGAAACATTAGATTATATTTCAGAAGAGCAGTTTGAAGTTAGTACAAAATAAAGGGTGTTCTCGATCTTATCTCGCAAGACCACCACCATCAGCAGATGCGCGGTTTACGTACCAATTAAAGTCCATACCCGAGTTGAACAAAGATCCATCCCAATCGACATTTACATCGTGTGGTTGCTCGGAGCACTCCTTTTGGATAACGAGACACGCGAAGCGGATTGCTGTCCTTTACAGAGAAATCGCAGGACCGCGACGAAAGAATCAATTATTGCACTTCGACGTCCTAACCGTGAGCGTCTGCAGATGATTGCAGGCGATGATGGTACTCCATGGGGCCAATTTGAGAGCGATCCGTCAGCTCTTTAGGATGGCTAACAGCACTCAACCCACACGCTAGAGCGCAGCGGTAGAGTGAGCCATCATAATTCATCAGTTGCGCTGGTGGGCTTCCCCCCTCGGATTTTCCCTCTGGAGATCCACGAACAACAAAAGAGCGAAGGACGAGGAAAGAGTCCAAAAGATCGAGTTGGCCTCCGGCTCTGCAGAGGGCTAGGAGACAAGCGGAGGGAGGCCCAGGAGCGGGAGACCAAAGGGAGGCGCACGGCCTGCGATTCACCAGGCGCAGGCGGCGGAAAAATAATTCATGGAGAGCAAGACAAACTGATCTCGGTGGCTTCCGGCCCCTGCCGTGGTCTCGTGGCCCCTCTCCTGGTCACGTCCCCGAACTCTTTTTTTAGGCCGTGTTTGGTTAGCGGGAATGGAACCGGCCGAACCGGAACGGGATCGCCTATATCCGTTCATCGGTCGTGTTTGGCAGCACGGAATTAATGGAGGGGTAATGGAAATCAAAGCTAGGAAGTTTGATATGACGAGCGCAGTTCCAAAATGTGTTGATCGTATGTTTAATTCCGAAGCGACGGCAGACTCGAGTATTTAGGGATTAATCGCTATTTGCATAACGTAATTTGTTTCTCTCATTTTGGTTCCTCTACTATACTCTCTCTCTCTCTCTCGTTCGCTCGTTTCCCTCTATCTCAAATCGGATAGTATTTTTCACATAATCTATGACCACATGCCGGGTCAATCACCAAATGTCAAAACAACATTAAAATGTGATCATTCGACAGAAATTAGAGAAGCCAATAACACTTAGGCTCTCTATTTGTTTCGAGAAAAATGAGATATTTTTGAGGAAAAATTTTCAGAAAATCATTTTTTAGGAAAATGAAAATACTTTTGGGTATTTGGCCGCAACATGAAGATGAATAAAAGCTTTTTTTTTCTTGCCGTTTAGTATGAAAAACTTGATTTGAAATTTTTTTTTTTGGAGAAAATTACCAAGAGAATTGAAATTTTTACTATTTCATATTTTCGCACCAGCTAAGAAAAATCGTGAAAAGGATTTCTATCACGTTCTTGCAAGTACAACGGCTTCCAACGGTTTTTAAGGGCACGCCATGACGGCACTTTTGGAGCAGAAATCCGTTTAATTACACAATTTCATTTTTATTTTTTTCTAGAGTCACTTGAAGAAGTTAAAAAAAAATTACTTCTCTCCAGAAGTAAAAAAAGAAAGAAAAATTCAATTTCTACCGAGAAACTGAAGTGGAAACGTTAATTTTTATCAAGAAATTGATTTTTAAAGCAGGATCGTTGTCATGCATGCCCTAAGAAGCTGCTACGATCGATTTTCAAGGTGGTGCTGCCATGTTTGAGTATACATTACCAAACGCACAAAACATATGACACTTCACGATACGAGCAAGTTACGGCCAAGGTCGTGATTCAATCATATCGAAAACATTCTATCGAATGGATGTCCGAAAACATGTGAAAATCTCCCAAATTAAAGATTTTAGAGGTGGCTTTTGAGTTACCCAAAGGCGTTCGGGCGCATCTCTGCTTTTGGTCCTCCTTTCCCATCCCACCGTACGTTCCGCTCCTTCCCACACCCAATGACCAGTCCCTTTCAGGCCGCTCTAATTTCGGTACATTTTTGTCCTTCTGGCCTCCTTCCCCCCCTCGTGACATTCAATCCAATTTTGGGGGGGTGGGGCTTGCCATTTCATCAAAAGATTTTTACCATGCTTTTTTTTTTATAAAAAATTTGATTGGAAGAAAAATTTTCATTTCACGTTAGATAGAGATACATAATTTCATAAAAAAAATATGAATAAAAAATAAAATAAATAAATCTAAAAGATTTAACTTGATACACCTTACAAAGACTTGCTCATTTTGTGACACAACATCAAAGCATTATTGGGTATCGATCACCGAATCTTACATCGGCATCAATGATGAGCACTAGGAACGAGCAAATCGGATTAATCGGACTGGGATCGGTAGTCCGGTTCCTAATTCTAAAGGGGTTCGGTCTGATTTCTGATTCATAAAATTGAAATTGGTGATTGGGCGATCTGATTTTCGATTTCAGGGACATAAGACCGGACTGGACTGCTTGAACCAGACCGGTCGAATCTTTTATGGTCTCTACTGGATTTCGGTTCACTTCATTGTGTTCAAAGAATCAGAAACTCTTGAAGGGAAGTGCATAAAGATTGAGGGTTATGACTTCAATCAAGGAGTCTATTTTAATCAGCTTTTGAGGTCCATGGTCTCCGCTTTTGATTTCAAGCCTCCAACCTTGGGGACGCCATCTAACAGAAGATTCCATTGGATTTCGGTTCACTCCATCGTGTTTGAAGAATCAAAAACTCTCGAAGGGAAGTGCATTTTTTTTTAATCATGTTACCGGTCTAATAGAATCACCCGGGAATCGAACTTGATTGATCGGTCCGATTTCGATTCCGGCAAATTGAGAATCGGGATTATTAGTCCAGTTCTCAATTCTTGAGGGGAATTGGATCGAATCGAGAAATGATTATCCCTAACACACGTCAGGATTTCTTTCTCTAGAAGCTACAGTATTGTAAAAAGGTGGTGCACATCTAGATTTGATGTCCCCAACACCGTCACTTTTACCAAGCTTTAACTTGCACAAAAATTGTGAATGAGGGAATTCAAATAAAAAGAGACTACTAAATGTATCATCAAGCACATTATATATATATATATATTTCCCAATGGGTTAAAAAAATGTAAAGTCATATGACAGATTTGATTTGATGATTGATATGAGTGACCGAATGATTAAGTCCCAAAATGATAGAAACACCCAAATTGAGTTTTCATTTGCCCGTTAAATTCATAGAATGAACAAGAAACAAATTGTAGTTTGTGCTGAAAACTTTTCTCCTTAGGATTTCTCTCCCTCGTGCCACTTCCTCCTTTCTTTTTTCCTGCAAAGCGTCCTTGAGGGAGAGAGAGGGTTCCTCTCTCCCTCCCTCCCCCATCTCCCTATTCTCTACATTTCTTCAAATTTCCCTACAGTTCTTCTTCCTTTTTATAAATTTCTTCGTTAATTTCACGGATGAGTGATCAACATCTAAGCTCTCCGAAAGTCAAAGCGCAATTGCTTCGAAAGAATCTACTCACTTCAACTCTGACTGTTTGCTTCAAATTATTAAGTGCTCTGCAAATTCTCAAAGCTTTTTATCCGTCAATTGACTTATCTACTCACTTCTTTTACAGTTACTCTTTCTTAACCTAAAGTAAATTTAGATTTAAGTACTTTTCTATTCCGATCTAGAAATAGATCTAAGATTTGCAATGCATTTGTTGTGCTCTTTCAATCTTTGAGGTTGTTTTATCTTTGCATAGTGAGGATGTTGGGGACATTAAGTCTAGGCACACACCGTCTTTTGGCAAAACTATAGCTACTAAAGAGAGATTTCTTAGTGTGTGCGCTCATCACTGATGAAGATATGAAATTCGTTGATCGGTCACCGATTATGCTTAGATGCAATCACAGATCCGTCCTTGAAGAACGGGCGATTTTTTACAGATTGGACCAAGTCGATTCATTTTTCAGATTTATTTATTTTGTGGGGTTTTTCATTTTTATTTTCAAGTGATGTATCTCTCTTTGATATGAAATAAAGATCTTCTTTAGACGAAAAAAAAAGAACAACAAGAAACAAATTGTCAGATCAAAATCCCGTTGAAAATTTTTTGAACGAAACAATCCCTTTGTTTAGATTTGCACTCCTTAATGAAATAGAGATACATATAAAGAAAAACCTTAGGAATTGTAGCTTTTGTGTACGAATTTTACTCCTAGATTGTTTTCCAATGTCGAACAAGTTTTTATTGAAATCGCAATTTATAATTGTAAGTGAAAGACGAAAAGTCCTTCAAGCAAACCTTTCTACTTTTGAATGTCTAATCTTTGTCGGAAGTACATGAGTACAGGTACGGGGTGAAGAGGATAATTTCCCTACCATGAAGCCTGGCTTATAGGATTCTCAATTATTGAAACATCCTATTCGATAGGGTCACGGAACACCTTGAAGCCTCCTATTATTGATTTCGCGAAACATAGGTTATCTTGTGCTTCTTAAAAATTTTATTTTGATAAGCCATTCATAATATATATACACATATATACATGTATATATATATGTTCATATATGATAGTAAACACTATCTTGCGACATAATAACTCCAAAAGAAAAATTCAAATCATAAACATGCTTCCTCCCATGTTCATATAGTTAAACACGATTAAGAAGCAAATAAGAATATTGACTAATTAAATATGTGTGTACACTTAATTAAATAGTTAAATTTCACAAGTATGGTAGAGATTAACAAGATGGGCATGAGCCCTAACCCTAAGATTCACCACGTATTCATCAATTCTCAAAAGTTGAAACCTGGAACTCCTAAACCCCCCTCTCCCCCCACACACGCACACACAACTTTTAATACCCACTTTGGAACCGACACGATCCTTCGGGTCACCACCTAACGAAGCACGTGCGTTCATTGGGACTTCACATGTGCATTCAAACTCCTTGGAGCAATCTCAAGAAGAAGCAGATACAATCACATCTTAGACTTGAACGGAGAATATGAACATGCTCGGATGCGCAATGATCCCGAGATTAGCCTCGAGGATATACGTCAATTCAATGACCTCTTCTTCATTGGGCGTTTGATCCAAAGGCCTTAATAAGGTCGTACCACAACAAAACGATTAGGAAACTCCTAATTTTCCCATCATATTACTCTCTAAGTCCCAAAAAGGAAAAAGAAAAAAAAAAGAACAACCAATTCAAACTCAGTTTCCTCAATAGTCGAGATCAATCTGATGCTGAATTTCACGTGCGACCTCTCTTTTATGTGTGTAAATTTATTCACCTTGAACATGCCAGATTCATTCCAAAAAAAAAAAATCGAGATTAATGGTAATTTCCAAAATTAGGAGGAGAGCTCTATACGGACTTCGACTTCGTGACCATGCAGTACTTTCCCATTGTCGTCATTGGGGTTCTTTCTGCGTTGTTGCTTCGTGTTTTTTTGTTTTTTCTTCCCTTTTTTCTTTACTTCCTTAAAGGCTGTCCTTCACGGATTCTCTCTTCACTTTTCAGAAACTTCCCACCCCCTATACGATGAAGGACGCGTGGGTTTTAATTGTAATTAGCTGTCTAATTTTCCTGTCCTAATGGCTGGCGATGCAGCCAATTAGGACTTGAAGTTCTCCTCGAGTAGTCGACCACTGAGACCGACACATCCACTCGTTAGAAACTGGGGGGGCAGATTGCAAATCGTGATGCTGTGAGGAGAGAGAGTCGCACGTATTGCGGGTAATTGGAGATTGTATGGAGACCAATTCGTCCTTCGTGTCGGGAATAAGCAGCCAAATTGATCTTTACTCGTTCGTATGTATCTTTCCTATTTACGTTCCTTGGATTTCTCCGATTCTTTCAACCACATTTATCGGGTTCACAGCAACGCGAGGAGGCTTGTCGAGATGTAGAACGCGTTTTTGGCATCGTTTTTAGATGGTTGAACGCTTGACTTTTGTACGAGCAGAATGAAATATCAATTGCGATCGATCTTGCTCCCCGAATTTCATAAACGACGTAGAGGAAGAGTGGAAGGAATGTCTTGTCGAGGTAATCAGTAACCGGTACTTAGACATTTGGATTTTGAATCTGGAATAGTTAAAGATCAATTGGCTATTCATTGCAATTATCCAATCGGGATCGATTTGGACCTATCTTTTAGTACGGTCTCAAATGCTCGACGTGACTTGCCTTTCTCCTCTTGCACGACCTCGTCTCCAGCTTTCACGACTAACAGAGAGTAACTGAAAAAAATTCATCAGGAAAAGGCACCTTTGCTTGTTGATCGACAGCTTTAATTCCTTTCAAAGTATAATCAACGGTTTAACTCCTTAGATAAGAGAAATTCCACATTAATTAGAAGTGTCTAGATAAATTTTTATATGGTATTGATATTGTAGTATAACAAAATTGACGAGTGCCAGAATACCTAATTTAGTTTGAAATTATCACCAAAGCTAAAAAGTTATTTATAAATTCAAAAAATTATAGAGAAATCTTCATGACTTGTATGACTTAAGTGTTAATATTTATATTTTTCATAGCTACTGGATAGGGATTTCTCGGTGTGTCATTATCGTCGATGTTGAGACAAGATTCAATATTAGGTTGTGTTTGTGCTTTGATACAATAACAGATTTGTCTTTATGGAATAAGTGAGCTTGTGCGGCCTGTATCAAGTTGATTTACTTTTCAGATTTACTTATTTTACTCATTTTGTGAAATTTGTGTCTTCGAATTGAGGTTACCTCTATTTTAAGAAATGAACATTTTTATTTTGACCAAAAAATAGATGGGTTCTCAAACTCAAAAAAATTTTGAAAGTAAATTTTTTGTGTTGTTAGTGAAAATCCAAAAAATCAAGTCCTTTGATGCCAAAGTTTAAGGATGAATTAAACACTTCACTTTGTGCGAGCACGTTGTAATTGCAACTTAAAACACCTAAATATAACAGTTGAATTGCTAAGAATGGTTTTGGTATAGGTATAGGTAATGTCGCATTAAGGTAACATTCAAGAAAATTAACAAATTTGAAATTTGAGAAATTAAATGGAATAAGTGTCCAAAAAGCCATAAATCTATTGTACAATGGCTAATTCAATAGTAAACCTTTTAATTGAGCCAATTTAGTCTAAACCTTTCGATTGTGTCAATCTACTCCTAATTCTTTTGAATTTTTGCCAGTTTAGCCCTGAAGTTAATTTTTGGATAGTTGGCTGAGAGAACTATATTGACAATTTAACAAAAATTTCATGACTAAATTGATAAATTATCAAAAGACTTAGGATTTTTTTGGTCGAAAAATGATTTGGAATTAAATTTATATAATATAAAGGTTTATGATTGAAATCGTTTTCGTACAATAAATTTAAGACTTTTCGGTCAATTTTTTTCAAATTAAATAAAGGGCAGAAAGGTAAAAACTAAGTGGTAAAAATAAATCCACAGCTTTTTTGGTAGTGGGCCCCGCACCTGTCTTTACTTTCTTGCATTGGTTTTCATGTTGAAATAGAAAATCGTGTAAAAAAGGTAATAATATAAACATGCGTTGGGGAGCGTTGAATTTTTTTCTATTCAAATAAGGAAAATTTTTAAATAAGAACGACATGTGTTGTTATTTTTTTAAATAAGAATATGAAGTGGATATTATTTTAAATAGAGACCTAAAATATCCTTTTAAATTTAAATAAGAACAAAAAATGTCATCATTTTCTTAAAAAAGGGTTGAAAGTAGATATTATTTCAAATAAGGACATAAAATGCTATTTTTATTTCAAAGGATGGCATGATCAAAGGCATTTTTCTCTTTTTTTATGTGTCATTTTTCACTTTTTTTCTTTCATTTTTTCCCTTTCATTTTCATTGATAGTCAATCTCATGGCTGGCCTCGCCTAGGGTTGTGGAGGTGAGGCCACCCTCGCCCTACCCAAGTAAGGTTGCCTCGAGGCCACCTTCAATGATTGTGAGGGACTACCTTGCCCTACCCAGGCAAGGGTTGCCTTGCCACCATCAAGGGTGGCCTCGTAAGAAAGAAAAAAAAAAGAAAATGAAGTAAAAATGCCCTTTTTTGTCGGAAATGAAGATCGGGTCCTTTTTGAAAATAAAGAGGTACTCAATACCCTTGTTTGGAATAAGATTTACTTTCAGCTCTTATTTAAGAAAATGAAGGCATTTTATGCTCTTATTTAAAAATTTTCATTGAAAACAAGTCAAGATTTTCAATTGACCTTTTAAATTATTTCACAATATCCATGTGTTATATTGGGATTTAAATTTTATCTAATTACAAAAATTGTAATGTGATTTGAGATTATCTTACTCATGAGTGGTAATAATTTTCATCTAAAATAGATAAACTGCTACATAAAAGCTCACACCTGTACAAATACATATGCACGCACCCTGCATTTATGCAAAATAAGGGGAAATGATAATTATTTGCGCAATCATATATTTTACTATATCAAGAGTTTAAGAGAAAATTTGCGACAAGTTGAAGCAAGTTTGAGATATATGCTATTAAACAACATTCTAAAAATGCTTTGTAATTAAGGGTTCACTGATTAAAGATGGATAGTTAGTTTAATAAACAAAATGAAGGAAACTCATCAACAATTGCAATTTCTTTAAAGCAACTATCCATTAATTTTAAGCTTCTAAATAGCTAATGACCAACAAATTTCGTCAACCATGTCTATGTTACTTTGCTACATCAATGATACCAATCACGAAGGTGTAAAGCTACATGGACTAAGATGGTTTCTGAAATACGATCAAGAACTTTTGGGTACGTAATAGCTTTATGAATATTTTTAATTTTTACTTAATTAATTTGGTAATCCATTAACCTAAAATTGAAAAATCTCGAATTTTTAGGTCGCGACACTGGTACTTCTCCATCACATCTTGTCAACAGTGCAACCAAATGTTAAGAAGTTGTACAGGCCAGAAATGAATATGTCTCATAAACAGTGCAATAATGTCTTATTTGTTGAAGCATAAATATACGCACCCCCCCCCCCCCCTTTTTTTTTTCAGAAAAAGTCTCTTCTTTTATTTATGTTTAGGGATAAACTCTGGAGCCACTGAAGTTGGCATCCGTACATGCCCAGTCCAAAAGTTCACGGGAAGGGGAGAAAATTCAATTGACCGGGATCGATTCCTTATTTAAGCATAGAAACAAATCATATTTTTCGATCTTGACAGCGGATAATTTTGACAAAATGATAAGTTTTTCTCAAATAAAATATCGCCAACCATTACCGAGAGCAGAAAAAAAAAGGGTAAAAAAAAGTCTCAAAACTATTGCACTTAAGCTAATTAAGTTCTAAATCTTTTATTTGTGTCAATTCAATTCTAATTTTTTTTATTTGTGTCAATTGAGTCTATTTGGCTAATTTTGACTAGAAGTTACTAGTGTGGACACTAATTATTTTACGTGATACGGCTGGTACTGGCGTTGGTTTTTTCTAATATTTTTACTATCTTTAATTTTTCATTTTTTTTGTACACTTTTTTTTTAATTGAGCGCTGGCAACTCTCGCCTGTGGTTGGGTGAGGGGCGTTGTGGCCTTGCTTAGCCCCAAGCGAGGGCTTGCAGCCCTTGCCTTCCCCAGCCCTTGCCTGGCCAGATCTAAGAGAGGGCTAGCAAGCCATTGCCTAGCAGCCAATAAGGGCGTTGTGGCCCTCGCCCAATGCTAGCAACCATCGTCGATCCTTAATAAAAAATAATTTACGGAAAAGAGAGAGAAAATAAATTAAAAATATAATAACTATTAAAAAATACATTCGCGCTAGCGTTGATTGTGTCACGTGAGATGATTGACGTCCAAATCGGTGATTTCCAACCAAAATTAATTAAACGAAATCAATTGACAAAAGCAAAAAGGGCTAGCAAGCCATTGCCTAGTAGCCAACAAGGGTGTCATGGCCCTCGCCTAGTGCCGGTGACCATCGTCGATCCTTAATAAAAAATAATTTACGCAAAAGAAAGAGAAAATAAATTTAAAATATAATAAGTATTAAAAAATACATTCTACGCTAGCATTGATTGTCTAAATCGGCGATTTCCAACAAAAATTAATTAGACGGAATCAATTGACACAAAGGAAAAAGGGCTAGCAAGCCATTGCCTAGTAGCCAACAAGGGTGGTGTCATGGCCCTCGCCCGATGCCGGTGACCATTGTCGATCCTTAATGAAAAAATAATTTACGCAAAAGAAAGAGAAAATAAATTAAAAATATGATAACTATTAAAAAATACATTCACGCTAGCATTGATCGTGTCACGTAAGATGACCGATGTCCAAATCAGCGATTTCCAACCAAAATTAATTGGACAAAATCAATTGACACAAATGTAAAAAGTTTAGGATTGAATTGATATCAATAAAATGTGTAAAACTGATTTGTCACAAATGCAATGAGATTATGAATGTTTTGACACTTTTCCTGCAAAAAACGCCATCAGCTTGAATTTCAATTGTTTGGGTTTCAAGCCTCTTCATCTTGTTTGTGCCATAAAACTCAAATAGCCATCAGCTTTGTTCATTGTTGGAATTTCAAACCTCTTCTCCAGTGGTGTGGTTGTGTTTGGGACGAGTACAAAAGTATGTGAAATCAACACGATAAATTTTAAGATGGGTACTAGAGATGAAATGTCAAATTTAAAGTTCAAATAGTTGGATATCGATTGAGACATGATAAGTTCCGATACTAGAGGCACATGTAGCTGTGCCTCCAGTACCTCGTGTGGTGCTTGTAATTTTCCCAATGTGCAATAACTGGACATTCTATAGAAGACATGGTTTCTTTTGAATGAACGATAGGCGGGGAAAGACAACTAGCTTGGCTATCTCTCTAGGAATTATCATAAGAGTCCCGCAGCCGTTATAAAAATGTTCGATCGAAGTTGTAATTACTCAGTTTACCTGGAAAATGAAGGTCTAAGCCGTACAAGTCCGTCGTCATTGGGCTATCGACGTGCCGGAAGTCGGGAATTTTCTTCCCTCGTTTAAGGTAGCAAATGTTAGAGGCACAAAATTGGTTAGAGACTCACTCACAACAAGTCTTGATCTTTTGACCTCAAATAATGCGATGCATCTACTATATTGGGCTACTACGTTAGGCGGTGCATTGTAAATAGAAGATTATCATAAATTATTTGTTCTTCCATGTCCTTCAAGTGAAAATATACGCTTAGTGATTCTAGACTGTTTTTTTTTTTTTTTGCGCAATGTTGCCACGATCCATGACCATATTTACTAGAGGTCTAATAGTATTGTGACCAATTATACAATTCACTTGGTTTTCTCCTTTTACGCTGAGCATGATGCTAATGCACAAGTTTCCTTACTTGATCAAAAGAACGCACATAAAATTTTAAGCTCCATTCGTTTCACGAAAAATAACTTTTAAGAAAATATTTTTTAAATTTTCTGGGGTCTAGTTCATAGCAATAAACTAATTAGGGAAAACATGGTTGATCAATGAAAAAAATACCTTCAAAAGTGAGGGAGATGATTTGCTCTTTTTAAAAAGAGAAAATCATTTTCCTTCCTTTTTTCTCCTTGTACTCCTTCGCATTCACTTTAATTTTTTTTTTCCCCTTCTTCTTTGGCTGGTCACCAGCCATGGCGAGGGCCATCGACTGGCCATAGGTGACGGATGACGTTGTCCTCGCTCGAGGCTGGCAAGGCTTGACCTCACTGGCCACAAGCGAGCTCGTTCGCTCATTGACATTTTCTTGAAAAATGACTTACCATAAAATATTTTTTTTTTCGCGAAACAAACTGATCCTCAGGAATTGTGAAGACGTGAGTTTTTTTAAGTCGAGGGTGGTGAAAGAGATCGAATGGTAGATTTTAAATTTAAATAACTATTTGATACGCACGTGGTAGGTTAGGAAAGGCAAATAACTTTCTAAGCAGCATGGCGGCAAGTGATCCCATTCAACAAGTATCAAATGCAAAAGTCATCACAAAAACCGCGAATTTTTGTCATTAGGATTTGACTCATCTCGATCTAATTTCAACAACATCGAGGCGGGCTTTGCAATGGTCTCTTGTCACGAAAAAATGTCTCCACTCAACGAGATTGATTAAAACTCAGTCTAATTTAATGATATATAGACGACAAAGTCGAACTCGACCAATTGGCCTAGGCATCAAAGCCCGATCTACCCCCATTCATTGATAATCTCCACTAGACAAGTGATTGGATAGTGCGAAGGTATGGTTTATACTTCCGATTTGATTGAATAGCTATTGGTATATAATTTTTTTTTCTTTTGTGACGGAGAATTATAACATAAAGGTGAGAAATATTGATTATAGTGTAATCTTCTATTGGATGCAGCCTTAATTTAATAGTGAATTAGGATAAAATATTACGTTTCGATTTCTTTTTCTCCCCACTTTTACTCTTTTGCCGTGGTTTGTGTGCCTAATTAGGAAGCACCGACATTCTTGGAGAGCCTTCGTATCGTGTTGTGTTCAATACTCTATTACTTTTCGACATGTGATTGACACATGCTCCAGATATGCCAGCGATATGCAAGCCCAACATCCCCACATGCCATTCAGCATGCAGGAGATCAATATTAAGCTTTTTCAATAAATTAAGGGTCAAAATTATTTAAGTCATATATTCAATTATCCTAAAATTAATATACTCAGTTAGCCAAAAAAAAAACATAATCGTGAATCCGAAATAGAAAAAGAAGAAACTCACAGCTGAATTTTTATATATACACGATAATTTATTATGTATATATAAAATATATAACGTGTCCCAACCTATTGAAATCTTTTACTTTTTTGAGAAAATGTGTCGTGATGTATCGACATGTTGTATCGTGTCGTGCCACGTCTCAGTGTCGGTATCGGTGTTATTTAGGTAGAGATGGCCACGGGCCGGTTCCGACCCGGAACCGGAACCGGCCCGTGTGGCACGGGTCGGTTCCGGGTTGTAATTTTCCCAAACCGGCCCGGAACCGGCGGTAGGCCATTTGGTTGACCAACGGCTATATAGCCGTTTGTTTTATTTTTTTTTTTGTTTTTTAATAATTATAAAATATTTTTTTAATTTAAAAAATAACCATAACCATTATAAATATCCATCTTCACCTTTCATTTTTCCTCATAACTTCTCTCAAATTCTCTCATTTCTCTCATTTCTCAAATTCTCTCAAATTCTCTCAAATTCGCTCAATTTAGCTAGTTTTCTTCCGCTCAATTCTCTCAAAAAATGGCTAGTGGAAGAGGAAAGAGCCCGATGATTCCCGAAGAATCCAATTATTCTCATGATCCTCGTGAGTATGCACATTGGGGATACGATGACGAAGATGATATCAACGTTATTCCTAATGTCGAGCACATCCCGACGCAAGAAAGTCTACAACCAACTACCAATACCGAAGAAGCATCAACAACAAAAGAAATGAGTCGAGGGAGTGCATCCATCATATGGCAACACTTCACCAAGCAACATTTAGAAGGTAACGACTACAATCTCATTTGTAACCATTGCAAAAAAGTATACAGGTTTACAACTGGAAGCGGCTATGGAACATATCGTCGACATTTGGCGTCAAAACATCCAACGGAATTCGGGATCGACATGAGGCAACAACAAATTCCCAAGTTTGTCGATTCTAACACTTCTAATTTATTTCGTTATGATAAAAATAATTATGAGGAAGAACTTGCTAAATTTACTGCCGTTGAACATTTAGCGTTTAATTTTGGTGAAAAATTTGGTTTTAATACTTTTGTACAAAATGCATGTACTCCACAAGCAAAACCCGTTTCGAGAAATACGGTTAAACGCCAAATGATTAAACTTTATAAAAAAGGAAAATATGATTTGAGAAATTTTTTTTGCATTTTTCAATGGACGTGTGCATATAGGTAGCGACATTTGGAGTGATCCTTGGCAAACTCATTATTATATGGGTATTACATGTCATTGGATAGACGATGAATGGAACATTCAAAAAAGAATTATTGCATTTCGAGTTTTTGATTAATCGCATACGGCACATAATATTTATAGAATAATTAAGCAAGTTTTAGAAGAATATTTATTGGTTAATAAAATTTTTTCAATTGGTTTTGATAATGCCGCGTCAAATACTGCTTCTGTTCGCGAGTTAGAAACAATTTGTAAACCCGCTTTTGGTGGAAATTTTTTTCACATTAGATGTGCTTGCCATGTTTTAAATTTATGCGTACAAGATGGTTTACGAACTCTTGAAGATGCTCTTCGTCCAATAAAAAAAGCAATTACATATTTATGGAAACATTCCCAAGTTATGAGAGAATGGGGTAGATTTTGTAAACAAAATGGAAAAAAACCAAAAAAATTTCCAAGAGATGTTCCACATCGTTGGAATTCTACATACGAGTTGCTTAATCAATCTTTTTCATATAAAGAAGTATTATGTACATTTTTTGCGAATTATGTTCCTCAAAGTAATTTATACCCACAAGAGTGGGATATTTGCAAAAGAATTTTAGATTTGTTAAAAGTTTTTAATAATGCAACTTATACTTTATCCGGTGTTTATTATCCTACTACACATTTGTTTTTAACAAAGTGTCTAAATATTGTTGATATTTTTCAAGAAAATGAAGGCGATAATCAATTAGGTCCAACTATTATAGCAATGCGAACGAAATGGATGCAATATTATACCAAAATTCCTATTATCTATTTGGTTGCTTGTGTTTTGGATCCACGTACGAAAATGGAGGGCTTACTTGATGATTTGAATTCATATTATGAGTGTTTACATTTGATTGAAACCGTAAATATTAGAGATATAGAAAAAAGAAGTTAAAGATATAATAGTAGAATTGTATAATGATTTTTGTAATAGATATAATATAGTTGGTGATAGTGGAACTTCTTCCCAAATTAGTGGCATGCAAGGTAAGCACCTTGGTAGAGGGTCTAGAAATCTAATAAATAGACAAAAAAGACAAAAGGGAATAATGGGAAATATTTCTGAAATAGAAATTTATTTAACTACTGAATTTGAGTTTCCTCAATCAGACGGCATTGATTTTAAAATTCTAAAGTGGTGGAATAATCATTCAACTCAATTTTCAGTATTAGCTCACATTGCAAAAGAGATTTTAGCAACCCCTTGCTCAACCATTGCGGTTGAACAAGCATTTAGTATTGGAGGTAATATTTTGGATGATCGACGTTTGAGATTATCTCCGGATTCAGTTGAAGTTCAAATTTGTGTCGATGATTGGACAAAGGCGGCATATCGACAACAAGAAATGGATCGCAACATCGAATCCGAATTCTTCAATGACGAAGATATCACCAGCACGGGTACCACCGCCACGGGTAGCGACGATTGATGATGAGGTAAGTATGGGGTTATCAAAGGTAAAAAAACTACATGGGCTTTGATTCTTCTATCCCCAAGAAGATATGTAGGCGCTTAATGATAATTCATTAAGTTCAAGCCCTTTCTTCCCTCCCTTTTTTTTCCCCGATCCATAAATTTGATTACAATTTGTATTTGAAAATTTATTATTTCATAATTTTATCTTTTTTATTTCATAATTCATTATTTAAAATTTTTTTATTTCTTAAAGTTTTATTTGAAAATCGGTTTGAACCGGACGGAACCGCCGGTTCTGAACCGCCGGTTCAAACCGGAACCGGAACCGGCCCTTGAACCGGCCTGAACCGCCGGTTCATGAACCGGAACCGGAACCGCCTTCAAGGTTCCGGTTCCGGTTCATGATAGTCCGGAACCGGAACCGGCCCGGTTCCGAACCGTGGCCACCTCTATTAGGTGCCTAATACTAATAAGCATCATGTGAAAGAGGTGTCACCCGGTCGATGCATTTTGGATTAGTGATTTTGAACTTACATATCGATATTAATATTATGGAAATGTTGAATATTTAATTTATAAATTGATACGGTAGACTCTTTAGTAGATACTAACGTGACGCATTTATTAATGACTCATGATTTATGATTTTATTTTGTAAGTCAATTATCTAAAGTCCTGGCAGGCCATTACCACTTGCCTTTTAACATGCTCTGGCTGAAAAAACAACAATGGAAAAAATCTTTCCGAGGAGAAATTGCAGAAATCTACATTAACTTTTTCGTAGATATGAACAAATATTTTCTCGAAATCTTCCGAGACAAAAGGCCCCTTCATCTCCTTCCTCACGCATTCTCTCTTGCGCTCTCTCTCTCTCTCTCTCTCTCTCTCTCTCTCTCTCTCTCCCACATTCCTGAGAGAGACAAATCACAAGCGCAGATATGAATCTGGGTACCAGCTCATGCTTTTTCCTGCTCTGGCTATAATGAGCAAAGCCTTCGCTCTCTTCTTCGCAGAAGAGGATGGCTCTGCAAGAGGAGGAAGCCCAGCACCAGCACCAGTACCGCAACGTTTCGTTTTCGCTCGACGGACTCTACTGTGAGGACGAGACCTTTGATGAAGATCTGGCGGACAATGCCGGTGGAAATGCCGGTGAAGAAGCGAGAGATGACCTCTACGAGATAAAGGAGTCGACTTTGCCTCTGCCTTTGCTCGAACAGGACTTGTTTTGGGAAGATGGTGAACTCGCCGCTCTGGTTTCGAGAGAAACCGAGACCCATCCCCGTTGCGACGCGCTAATCTCTGATGGGTCCGTAGCGCTTGCTCGCAGAGATGCGGTTGGGTGGATTTTGAGGGTTCGTGCGCATTACGGGTTTCGTCCATTGACTGCTTTGTTGGCCGTGAACTACTTCGATAGGTTCATTCTGAGCCTGAGTTACCAGAGAGATAGGCCTTGGATAAGCCAGCTCGTAGCTGTGGCTTGTCTCTCGGTTGCTGCCAAGGTGGAGGAAACCCAAGTGCCTCTTCTGCTTGACCTGCAAGTACGCACATTGTGTCATTGTGCTTTAAATGTTTGGTGAAATGTCTAACTGAAAAGTTCCTGGACACATCCTGTTGCAATTGCGTTAAAAGAGCTCGTTTTGGTGCGCTTTTTGTAGGTGGCTGGTGCGAACTATGTGTTTGAATCGAGGACGATTCAGAGAATGGAGCTCTTGCTGATGTCTACACTTGGTTGGAGAATGAACTCGGTGACCCCGATTTCATTCTTTGATCACATCCTTAGGAGGTTTGGCTTGACGACTAATTTGCACAGGCAGTTTTTCTGGATGAGTGAGCGTTTACTTCTCTCTCTGGTTGCAGGTGAGCAGCGAATTAGCTCTGTGTCTCATTAGTCAGCAAGTGCATAGATAATATGAATCGTTTTCTGATGATCCCCCTCAGTCTAAGAGTACCAATTAACACTGAATTTTGTTTCCAGATGCGAGGCTTGCGAGTTTTCTTCCTTCAGTCGTTGCCACAGCTACAATGTTGTATGTTAACAAGGAGATAGAACCGTGTATATGCGGCGAATTCCTGGACCAGTTACTGAGCGTACTCAAGATCAATGAGGTCTGGTTTTGTGTGTGTATTTACCGTCATTCCCTGTTTCCACATGGTATTATATTGTCGCCTGCAATAGGTTCTAACGGTTTCATTGATGATGGCTTGTTAGTTATGTTTTTCGATGTGCTTGCTCTTGTGCAGGACCGAGTAAACGAGTGCTATGAACTCATTCTTGAATTGTCAACTGACCATCCTGAGATCCTTAACTACAAGCACAAGCGTAAAAAGATATCACTGCCCAGTAGCCCCAGTGGTGTGATCGATGCTTCTTTCAGTTGTGACAGTTCGAATGATTCGTGGGGTGTGGCATCATCTGTTTCTTCTTCGCCGGAGCCTCGGTTTAAAAGGAGCAGATTCCAGGATCAACAGATGGGCCTGCCATCTGCGAATGTTTCATCCATCGGTGTGCTTAATAGTTCCTATTAGTCTTTCCTTCTTATCTTTGATTGGACAAGCTATAAAGCAGTCTTTCCCTTGCTTATATCTTGCGGCATCTAATCTTGTGGTCTATAATCTAATGGTTTGGAATTCCTCACTTTCTTCGATAGATATGCAAATGCATAACTATAACCCAAAAAAAGGGTGGACTTGGAAATTTCCTCCTTAATTGAAGACAGGGTTATTGAGACTCTTTTGAAAGAGAGGTGAGAACTTGATGGTAGTTCTTGGTTTAGAACATCTCGTGTTTCCCCTAATATATCTTTCTCAATTAATTTGGTTTGTCACTTTGAAAAATTGGCATCGATAGTCTTTGTATAAATTTTCAATGCAACAACTGTCTGGACTAGTTACTGAGGGGGAGTAGCGGTAGATATGGATGGCAAGATGTTAACTTTGAATGAATAGATTAATGTCTTGGGTTTCTCGAATGGATGACAGTTGCATAGTTCACATTTAAATATGCCTCTGTTAGAGAGAGGAGATGTGTTGAAGTTCTCATATTCTTGTTAGACCTGTATGTTGTATTTTGGAGGAAGATTAGGTAATTTATGTGGAAGAGCTCTTTCACCAAGGTCAAACAAACGAGGCAAAGTCCTTGCTAGGGACAACAGAATTCCCGCTGGCCGGCAAGCTCATTTTGTCCTCAGGACATCTCACCGCATCTCTAGAGCTAACTTAAATGCGATTAGTTCTTTTAACTAAGTCCTCTTGGACTATGCACATCTCCTATTGCCTGAACTCTTTTTCAGCCTTTCTCGGATGTTGCACTTAGCCGTTGCTTCTTCCTTTCCTTTTTTTTTTTTATAATTTTTTTTTCTTTGTTCTTTGAGCTATTGCGAGATCTGATAAAGGTGGATTGGATGACTGGTTCACTCCTCTCTTTCACACTTATCAGGAAGAAAAGAGGGATGGAAGTTGGAAAAAAAAAATCCTTGTTTTCTCTTGAGAGCAAGGTAAAGAGTCATGTCCATGAGGTGGCATTGATCGAGATGGATAAAAAACGATACTTAATATTATAAGCAAGCATCTCATTCCCTAGACAGACGGTAGTTGTGACTTCTTTGAAAATGTAGGTTCTTTAGGTTCCAGTTTTCCACACAAAGTCAGCTAAGTTAGAGCAGCTGGGAAGTCTTACACTTAGCAGTTAGCACCCCACCCAGTTGTCATGTGGGTCTTAGTATAATGTATGTAGATAATAAATATATTGTTGTATGCAGAGGGTCGGTTATTTACAAAGCTCTCTCTCTCTCTCTCTCTCTCTCTCTCTCTCTCTCACAAGGTGGACTTTTGCCTACTGATTCCAGACATGTCGACAACTTTCTTGACTAAACGAAGATTGTTGGTGCTGGTGATAACTAATTTAATGTGCTCTAAGTTGGTGATATGTAGTTGCTAGGATGCGGCATTGATTTACTTGGGGGTGCTTGTTTGTCGTTCGAGATCGATCTGAATGCGCCATGCCACCTCTTAAAATGATACGAGCCGGTGCTGACAACCCCTGGCCTTGTGCTTCGTATCAGAAGCCATTGACCACAGTTCCTCAGTAGGAGAAGTAGAAATACGCACAGGTTTTTGGAGAGGGGCGCTACGGGCAATTTTGGAACTGTCATTGCTCGAGGTGAAAACCGCTCCTTTGTTTGTTGTCCATATTTTGAAAGCGGGAGTAGGCAAAATCTCGGTGAGAATTTTGACAGTGGTAAATTTTTCCCTCGTCTTGCCTCCGTAGTGGAAAGGCAACTCTCTTCAGACCTTCATCCATTGCAGATTCTGTGTGTAAATCGTCAATGACTATCATATTGGGCACCTGAGTGGAGCATAAGGTTGAGTCGTTCTACCCTTCGGGACGGGAATAGATGCTTGAAACTTCAGTTCTAGTAAATATATCAATAGATAGTTTCATGACGGTAATCTTCTACATGTTTTTATGTTAAACTTCCGGTCAATGTCGTCAAATTTCGTATTGTGAAAGAGTGGTCGATGAAACCCATACACGATTAGTTCGATCGAGTTTCCTAAGGCGCTTTATAGCTACGTGCCATGAGGCCTGATAAGCGGCACGGTTGTTACCTATATGGTATCGACATGGCATTTGTGAACATATATGCTATAAATAAGGAGTGTTCTCTCATTTGTGGTACTATGGTGCATTCTAGCGACATCCGACTAAGACATTACCAATTTGATCTTTCCTCAGAAATGTTCTTGGGGGCAAACATGTGCCTTTAGTAATAAATCTAGAAAAGATATTGAGATTGGATTAAAGCAAGATTTCAATCATCTCAAATAGCCGGTCAAATTTAGATTTTTCACCAAAGTACCGTCTTATCCGAAAAAGCACACGAATGGATTAAGATCGATTTTGGATCTTTTGATTAGTACCATTTTGCCCGGAAGAGTACGATTGATTAATATGCATGTTAGTTGATGCATAATGTTTAAAAGAAAAGAGTCAATCAACTCGTAACTTGAGGTGATTATGTCAGTTTCTATCTTTGTCCCGGAACCAAGTATGATGACAACGGCGACAATGAACCAGGTATCTCTTTGAGATAACTGCTGTCGTGTTGCGATCGATGTTGTGTGGCGTTGTAAGTTACATATTTGGTAACGCATGCTGCAAAGTTGCAGAGCCTCAAAACTGAGAAAATTTCCTGAAAGTTCCAATTAATTTCTATGGTTATGAGGGCGCTTCAGTTGTGAGGAGATCGTCAAACACCTTGCAAGAATCTCAACATCGACCTCCATGGCTGCGCCTACTACGGAAAACGGCCAGACGTGCTGGACAAAGCTAACACGTGACACTAACCGGAGCAAAAGATACGGTCAAAGGCAGCTGGGCAGGCTTGTTTCCTACACCATCTCTGGAGAAAATTTCAGAAACTCAAAAATGGTCTTTCTCACTTGCTGAATCTGAAACAGGGAAGAACCAAAGATTGCATAGCGATGGCCAGTGGGGTGAAAATTTCGGTGAAAATCTCCAGCATTCCCTCAATCAGAGGGAAATGCTGGAATATGAAAACCAAGAAAGGAAAAAGCTTGATGGGGTCTATGGGGCAAATGCATTGGAAGGGGACAAAAGGGTGCAGGTTGTCTTGAATTTCTTGGCGTGGCACTTTTTCTTTGAATATGTGCAAGCGTCTGAATTGTACATTGGGAGGTCTGATCATGTTCTGCAGCAGCAGTGTTTTGGCTCAAACTATGAAGAGCTCTCTTATGGGCCCCATGCACCATTAGGTTTCACCTACTCATGCCATGTTCTGAAAAAATGGTTCAATTTCCAGCATGGTCCTTTCTTCGAAATATATATTATATTGTATGATGGTTTTGTTTTTCAATTGTACTTTAGCTTGGCCGGTTTTAGGGATGACTATTCTTCTTCTCCCATCAAAGGTGACCCAGCCCCGATCACCGCAGGTAAAATCTGTCTATCATCTGTGAGTTTTAGGGCTGACACGTGAGGCGCGGCAAGATTGGATTAAGCCACATCTGTCACATAACCCTTTATTTACCTGATTACTCATCAAAATGAAAGTCAGAAAATTGTTCAAACAGTCCTAAATAATAGGTCTAAGAATTGGCAAAATATCAAAAGTTTAGGATTAAATTGGTATAATTGGAAGGTTTAAGACTAAATTGGCAAATCATCTAAAGATTTAAAACTTTTTGGACCATTATCTCAAATGAAAGTTATATGACGTTATTCCCTTGGCTTTTTCACCAATAATGGCCGGCATCTTCAACTTTTGAAATGTCCATCAAAGCACTCTTAAGCCAAAATGATTAAGGAAAAATTTCAAATAAAAATCTAAAGTGGATTTTATTTCAAGTAAAAGCCTAAAGTATCATCATTAATTCAAAGAAGGGCATAATCAAAGGTATTTTCGTCATTTATATTTTTTTTTTCTTTTTTTTCCCTTCCTTTTGGTTTGTGGTCGGTCCTAAGCAATGGCTGGCCACTGGTGAGGGCTGAGTGAGGCTGGCCCTTGCTAGATTTGGGCAAGGGTCGCCTTGCCTCCTACTGGCAAGCCGTCACCTAGTGGTCAGTAAGGCCCTCACATGTTTAAAATAGGAAAATAAAAGGAAAAAATAAAAATTAATTGACGAAAATACTATTGGTTAGACCCCCTTTGAAATAATAAGGACATTTTAGGCTCTTATTTAAAATAACGTCCATTTTAGAGCCTTATATAAAAAAATAACGACACTTCAGACTTTTATTTGAAAATTTTCTAATAATTAATTAGCCCTCATACAAATCCAAACCCTAAACCCTTCCCCCTCTCCCTCCCCCTTCAATGCACTGCCCTATTGTCCAACCACCTTCGTGCCACTATTGTTGTCGACGACCTTTGCAGCACCGCTCTTTCAAGTAATACACACCCAAACACCTACACACACGCACACATAAAATCATAGTAACATCATTTCTCAAATTTGAGTTTCGTGTTTCCAAGATCGTATTAAATATTATATGCTGAAATAGTTTGTTATCATGAGAATAAATGATTGTTGGACTTAGGAAGACATTATTGTTGGATATGAAAAGAAGTGTTTGCTGACATAAAGAGAAGTGATGATTGATAATTAAATTTGGTTATGGTTGGTCATAAAAAGTGGTGATTCTGGGGATAATATACCTATTCTCAAGAGATGTTTTGTTTGGTTGTTTGTAAATATGATCAGACCATACATTGTTCATCACCGCTGTTCATAACGACATCACATCCCTCTTCATCACATCGTTCTTTCCTCTTTTCTTTTCGCACGTAAGTTTGATATCACACTTTAAGTGAAATTTCAAGAGAGGAATGAAGTAATTGGTAAACTCATTTTCCTGTGACTTTGCTGTATACCCTTGAGACATATTTGCCCTAACCTCGACTCCAACAATAGTGGGAACATATAACACCTCAAGAACAACAATAGTCATCACGCATCAAAGTATCAAAATATCTATAACTAATGGTCTACCTTCATCAGCAATCAAAATTTTCCCCAACACTATGGGGTTTCAAGAATGATCCACAGGGTTAAAGGATATGTGCGTTATCCCATTAGACGTAGCCCAAAGCCATTCCCAATGCGACCGCACCATGATAAGAGATGGATAGCTGCAAGACCTTGGTTTAATTCAAGCCTGGCAAACTGAACCTCCTGTCCAAATTGAGTCGGGTCGGATCGCAACCCCATGAATCTGTGTCCCCCCCCATATGCCCGGCCCAATTCTCTGACTTCCATCTCGAAAATGCCAAGTTCGTTTCTCTGTTCTTCTCGCATCAAGTGAAAAATTGGGCCCAAGTTTTTAGTATTCAAATTTTTTTGGCACTCCTGATTTATGTCAACGGGGATAGCTATTCCTTATGCAACCGGGACCATCTTCCATTTCGTACTTCAAAAACGACCTATTTTTTTTATTAATAAACTACGTTTAAAATAAACCAGTATTACTAAATATTACTCCCATTATTACGGAATTTGGATAATCCCATTTTTGATTGGCGCAATTGATTAATGGTACAAATCATCAAATTATGATACTTCGCAATCAGATACTAATTCACAAAAAACAAAATAATATTTAATAAATTAAATTGAGTTAATTATGACAGCAAGTTAAATAACACGTATAAACAAAAGTGAAATCACAGTAATTAATAATATAAATTGATTTAATTATAACACTTCCAATCACGATTAGAGCTTAACCAATGATGGAGCCAGGCGTTGAAGGTTTTGTGGGGGGGGGGGGGAGGCGAAAATGATTAACGAAATGTGGAGTAAAAAGCAAATGTTAACATGGTAATTTTGAATAATCCTGCACAGTATTCAATGTATATATATAAAAATGTACTTCAATTCAAACTGTGCAGATTTGTTCTCTATTATTTCATATGAACCTAAATGAGGGAGCAAAGATGAGGGTAGAAAATATTAAGGAATTTTTTTCATTAAGGAAAATATTTTACTTGATTAGCTTATTTTTTGTGAGCTAAATGTCGAAAAATCCAGAAACAATTTTTTCGAATTTTTTTTTTTCGTGAAACAAAAGGAGCCTAAGTTTGGCAGGTGCAAGCATTTAACACTTATTTGCTAGTTGCACAAACATTGCCTAACTTGAAACTCTCCTATATTATTGACGAAAACACAAGCGGTTTGGGAAGTCTCATGTTCTTTTTATTTTTATTTTTTTGCTTGGTTCCCTTTTTTGGAAAAGTTTGAAAATAAATTGTAGGTTTCGTTTTAATATGCAGAGAGGTTGTATCGTTCCAAAAGAATTATTTTTGTGTGGTGCGATCACATAATGAGTTGATTTTCACCTACGTCTCTGGTCATTAATTCTTTAAGCTATTCCCTTAATGCACCATAATATTAAACTGAAAGATTTTACTGTTTTAGAAGGAGAGTTTTGATCACACCGTACCTACATGCAGGTCGCAAAGCTATCTCCGTCCTAATCTCATTATCAACATGATAAATTAGCCAGTCATGGATATTAATATCGTTGTGCGTGTGTGTGTGTGTGTGTGTGTGTGTGTGTGTGTAAATGAACTCCAAGAAATCTTCATCTAGTAACTACGTTCTTGGATTAATTGACAAGATCAACAACAGCAACACTGAGTTTTATCTGCTATCCGACGGGGCTAATCCGGATATAACTTGGTTTCTCATCACAACTCTCACCCGGACAATCTCTAACTTTGCATATTTGATCGTGATATCCCAAGAATTGCCCGGTTGTTTATCCTTCGTTTATCACCACGTCGGGTCACGGCTTCGTTCTTTGCGTCGCTCCTGCTCTCTGAAAACCCACGATCATCACAAACCCTAACACCCAAGTTGCTGATAGAGCGGTAGAAAGAAGCATTTAGTCGGGAGGATCAAAGTATTTCGACCGTGATGTTCGTGTACGGTTCCCAAATCGTCTGTTGATGGGGGAGAGAGAGACGGAACTCGACCTCTCGTCTCTTCGGGTACGTATGACAACGTTTCTATTTCTCTGTTTCTGTTCCAAACCTATTCCAGAAATAGTTTTGGAATAGAAACTCGTTTGACAACGTAAATCTGTTTTTCTATTTTTGAAATAAAAATCTGTTTCAGAAATAGATTTTGACCCAAAACTAGAAACAAAATTTTTTTGTTTCTGGCAGAAATAGAAAAATCTATTTTTGTTCCAGAAATTATTTCTGGAACAGAATAGTTGTCATGCGTGCCCTTCGTCTCTTGGCAGACATGGTTGCTTTGGTTTCCGAGGGAAATCTCAGTCTGACTCCTTCCACTAAAACCGGAGACACTCAGAAGATAGGTCTCGACGCTCTAATCGGACCAAGCGAATATCTGATAGACTGCATGGACAAGATATGGGAGATGCGAGGTCAGGGGCTTTTTTCAAAAAGAGGTCAAAAAAATATTTACCAAATTGGGGTGACGTTTCTTTTATTTATGAAAACGGGGCTATGCAGCAGTAGCCAATTCATGGGCGATTTTTTTTTAATTTTTTAATTTTGCATATTTTTAATTATTTTATATTTATAACATTTATATTTACATAAATTTGTAAATATAATTTTTTTCTTTTGAAGCTTATTTTTATAACATAATTATCAATAATTAATTGAAAAATATATTAAGATATATGTAATTAATTTATTTAGTATGTAAATAATTTATTAAAAATATTGATAAAATAAAATTTATAAGATATATGAAGATGACATATCCAAATTAAAATAAATTACAATAGTAGAAATCCGTTGTGAAATAAGAGCTAAAAGAATTTGGTTGAAACACAAAATGAAATGATTGTTTGATTTTTTCCAATTTTTTTTTGTATCTTTTTTTTTATTATAAAACCTCAAATTCTACATTATAAAGAGCCTCAAATTCTTTAGAAAATATAACATAGAATTAGAAATGTGTTTTTTTATATAAAAAAAAGAAAGGGCTATAAAAAAAGAACATAAAAAGTTTTCGAAAAAATAAATAATTATTTCATTTGTATTTCAACCTAATTCTTTTAGCCGTTATTTTACAACGGATTTTTGGTGTTGCAATTTCTTTTAACCTAGATATTTCATCTTCATATATCTTTTCAATTTTATTTTCTGAATATTTTTTTATTAATTATTTATATATTACATAAATTAATTACATATATCTTAATAAAAATTTTAATTAATTATTGAGAAATTTTAAATAAAAATAAGCTTCAAAAGAAAAAAAATTATATGTACAAACTTATATAAATATAAATAATTAAAAACACAAATGTTGTAAATATAAAATAGTTAAAAACACGTAAAAAAATGAAATTTAAAAAAAAACACCCACGGATGGGCTACCACCACATGGGCCCAACCGTCGCACAAGCCCTATTTTCGTAAATAAAAGAAATTTTCCCATAATTTGGTAAATATTTTTTGAGCGGGTCATGGAGAAGAAACTTACTGTCACGGATGTGAGCCGGGGCCAAAGCAGGCTCTCTGTACCCAAGAAGCTGATGAGGGAAGAATTCTCGAGCGAAGAAGAGACCAGAAGCCCAGACAGGAAGACAGCGAGCCGTGTCTCGAAGTTTCTCTCACGGTTCGCAACTCCAGAAGTGAAATTACACTAGCGAAAACTTTTCCTATGTGTCGACGGGGAGATGGAATGCGGTCGCGGCATCCATACGAGCGGAACGAACTCATAAAGGATGGGGTCGTCCAGCTTTGGTCCTCTGAAGTGGTTGGGCAGCCTCTATTTTTCCCCCATGAAGGTTAAAACATCGGGTGGTGGAAAATATAGTTACTCACGAGTGATCGTCGTTCTTATTCGTGAAGGGATTCGATTAAATTTCCTTTGGGATACAGAAACTTTGTAGATCTTAAATTCATATCATATCTAGGGGATAAGGACACTTGCATTATGTTCCTACGCCACTTGTTGTAATGCTATGACTTTTTTTTTATATATAAAAAATCATTTTCTTGAATATCAAATTTTTGTATCATTCACTTAAATGTCATAACTTTTTAATCTACTACTTGAGTACCGCAAACTTTAAAAAACGCTCGCCGTAGTTGCTGGATATTTGATGTGTAGTGGCACTTGTGATGAACTTTTCTTTTTTTAAAGGTTATTGCACATAAGTGATTGATAAAAGTGTTACGGCACTCAAGTGAATGGATGATCAAAAGTCATGCTTTCAAGTGATCAACTAGAAAATCACGATACTTAAGTGAGCATCGTATGAATGTTATAACGCTTAAGGTGTTCTTTATCTTTCTATTTACATTCCTTAAAATTTTAGTGTCTAGGTAATTTCACGTTTTCAATTCATGAATAGATGTTTGAGTCTCGATGAAGTTAGGAAGTAATTGTAGTTGTGGAAACTTTTAGTTTCACGGATCGATAGTGATTCTCCTTGACCTTTTTATGGAGGATTTCGCTTCTCTCTCTCTCTCTCTAGTTAATAAAATTTTGTTGAATTATGCATTAGATAGTTCCAGATGGCAAGTGTATATAGTTCTATGTCCTTGATGGTCATTGCAACAGACATAAACACTAATGTGTCAATCATTGTTGTAATTAGTGAGTCAATTACTGAACCTAGGAACTTCCTGCACCCAATTATGTGTTAGGGGTAGGCTTACTACCGCAACGAAGTAAAGAGTAAAAGCGAGAAAGAAATCAAAACACAAATGTTTATCCTGGTTTACCCTTAAATTAGAGTTATATCTAGCAGATGATTTTATTATAATTTATGCATTGCACATATCTATTACAACTCTTAATTAGAAGAGAAAGAAATTATATATAAGCAGCAACAATTTATGAACCCAAACTCAAACTACCAATAAAATACATGCTCAAACTATAAAAATCTTTTGGTAGCTCAGGAGCACTGCTTTCTGGATCCCTGTCCGCTCACTGGGAGCAAGACCCCTATGATTTCTTGTCGATAGAGAGTATGAACCATACCTCTATAGTATACAATAAACTTCCACATTTGTCAATTTCCTCAAAGCAAAAGTGGCTCACAACATACCAAAGAAATTACTCAGATAATTTTTTACGATCAAGTTGACTGGAATAGAATATTTTTACCTTGCGACATAAGACGTTAACCAAGGAAGAATGACGACGACTTGTGCTGGCGTATGTTTGATGTTTGTGACCATTTGGTTGGTGTGTTGTGACCATTTGGTTGGTGTACAACAGGCATTTTGTTTGTAAAGGAGCTTAGATAACCTCTTGCTGATGATTGTCTTCGCAAGCGTTAGAAAAACAAACGAGGAAAAACAAACACAAAACACAAAGATTTACGTGATTCGATCAAGGTGATCTACATTCACGAGCGAGACAAAATAAGATTCCACTATTAATCAAAAGGTATAGATTCTTTGAGGTCGATCACATTAACATCAACCCTAAAAAAAGGAAAAACTTTGCCGCGGTATAAATAGTGCTCCCAAAAATTTTTCGGTCCAACCCTCCACGTCGCAAGCAAATCTCAATTTTTTTTTCTCCACTTTTGGGCCGCACAAAATAATATGTCGGATTAGGTGATGAACCAAATCATGTACATGAAATTCAAGAAATATTTAGCAGCAACCCCACATCTTATTTTCATCAAAATTAATTACAATAATAAATTCAAGTATGTTGATGCTCCACCCTGAATAACTTTTGGATGTTGTCTCCCATCAAATATATAATTTTGGTCCTGAGAGAAGGCTTATTAATGCACGTTCAAAGCTTATCTTATGAGAGGGAGCCATTCATCTCGACGAGTTAAAAGAAGGAAAGTTTATCAAAAGAGTCCTAAACCTATTGAAATTATATCAATTCAATCCTAATTTTTTTTGGCTAATTGAGTCCTAAATATTTTGTAATTGTACCAATTTAATTTATTTAGTAAGCTGGTTTTGACATGGTGCTGCCTCCACTAATGTGGAAAATTTTTAGGAATACTTTAATATTTTTCAAATTTTTAGTTACATATATTTTTAATTTTTTTGCTGTCTTTTTTTTTTTGGGCTGACAGGAGGCTACCGGGCACTTGTCGAGGGTGAGGGCTAGCAGGCCTAAACAAAAACATAATAAAAAAGATAGGAAAAGATAAAATAATTAAAATATTCATAAAATATATTAAAAATTTGCCACATTAGAGCTAACAGCGCCACGTCAGCACCGGAAGATTGACTTGATACAATTGCAAAAATTTTAGAATTCAATTGGCAAAAAAAAAAAAATTCAAGATTGAATTAAAAGAATTATAATAGGTTTCAAACCTTTTTTTTGTTTTTTTTTATAATTCTCCCGTTAAAAGACCGTTAAACAAGAATTCGATTAAATTTGAGTGGATGCACAAGGCGAAACCGAGAGAACGATTTAATTGGTCTTTGGATGGCTTGAAAGAGACTAATAACTACTAATATGCATGCGAATGCATGAAAACTTCATGGTCCTGCTCACTTCGTAGTGTAACGCAGGAAGAAAGGTGGCCAAAGATAGTTCATAAGATAAGACATAAGTTCCGTAATATTTATCAATTTTCATGCTGCATACAGACTATCAACTTCCGAATTTATAATGCTTTATTGAAAGTCCTAAAACTTATTACTAAAGTGCAATCGAGTCCTAAAACTTTCAAAAGGTGTAATCAAGTCCTAAAACTTGTTATCAAAGTGCAATCGAGTCTTAAAACTTAAAAAAAATATAATTAATAGAGGGACTTGATTTCACTAGTTTGACAAGTTTTAGGACTGGACTGCACTTTTTGAAAGTTTTAGGACTCAATTGTACATTTTTGACAAATTTTAAGACTTAATTGCACTTTTTAAAAATTTTATGACTCAATTGCATTTTGATGATAAGTTTTAGGTCTTTCAATACACTTGTCCCCCTTTTCCTTTTCCAAGTATCCAAGCTTGTTGTTTCCTTGGAAACCTTGTTATGGGCACTCGGCGGCTTCAAAGAAGTGGCACGGCCACTAGGGCTTCTCTTACAACGGGCACATGGTCATATGATGCATCCTTCCGCAATGTGGCCAAATTAAAAGTAACACGGGAAAGGTGTTTTATTTCGGGATAATAGCACAACATCTCGATTTCCCTTGGGCTTTTGCCAAGTACAAATCTCCCCTCTTCTCAACAACAAAACCACTCACAGCTTCAACTTTGTTTGCCACAGAATAGTTTCCTTGACGTTACCGGAAATCAGACAACTAAGTAACATATTTATAATAAAGAAAACAAATCTAGCCCAGAGTCGACCCATAAAGGCAAAGTCGACTGATTGTTGACTTTTGACTTTATGTGGATCAAAATTTGAATCGTTACATGCATACCTATATTGTATGAAAGTCTAGATTTAAGTGGGTATGACCTTTTCTTTTTAGGTATAGATTACTTGAATGGAAATGTCATATTATGTGATGTACTTATTAGCAAGAAACTTATCCATCATGCCCCTCGCATACAAACAACTGTATATCGGCCGATTTCATGTACCGACAGTACGTGGATGCTTGAACCATCCACAAAATCGTACTATATAAAAGAATGG
Source organism: Psidium guajava (assembly GCA_016432845.1). Lineage (NCBI taxonomy): Eukaryota > Viridiplantae > Streptophyta > Magnoliopsida > Myrtales > Myrtaceae > Psidium > Psidium guajava. The sequence goes on from CM028231.1 coordinate 17,845,415, forward strand.
GAAAAAAAACACAAGTGGCCCTTGTTTTTTGGCTCAATGTGCAATGTAATCCTCAACTTTTAATTTGACCAATATGATGCATGAATTTTAACTCAATTTGCAATATGGCCCATAAACTTTCAACTTATTTAATGAGATTCCTAAACTTTTGAAATATATTTAACTTAGTCTATGAAATATAAGAAAATATTCAAAGTCGTTCTGAACTTGGATTAATAGAAGGACTACATTGACCATCTTCCTATCGTTCAGGGATTAAGTTGAACATATTCCAAAAGTTCAAAAGCCATATTAGTTAAATTAGAAGTTTAGAAAACACATTGCACATTGGGCTTTAGGAACAATATTGGTCAAATTAAAAATTGAAGGGGCTACTGTTGATACCTAAATTTTGATTTTCCTTTAAATCATTCAAAATTCCTTTAATTCAATTTTCATATTAATTTAGCATGCATTACATGTGTATTTAATTGGACCGGCAGTGGAAATTTGACGCGTGATGGACTCGAGCCCACATGTAAGATTCGGCCTAGCGTGAGGAGAGGAAGTGCCGAAGGCCTTGGGGGCCAGAATGAGCTAGACTCAAGGAAAAGCTTTTTACAATCAAGGTCCATCTGATGGAGGAAAGGCCCTAATGCTAGCGCGTAGGAGCATGGAATTTCTATCAAGTCCGCGGACATGAAGAAATTGAGAATACGTACGTAAATGGAAGAAGAAATTGGCAGGAATCTTCAGCCCATAATGGCATTCGTGTAATACGCAAGGCTGAAGATGGGGGGAAAGGACAAAAAGACATTGTTTCCTTTGAGGAAACCCTAGTTGTCAACTATGTAAAGGACCCATTACAGCATGCATTACGGGAAAGGCCACACATTACATACACACGGCCATCACTGAGAGGAAAGGGGTCTGTTCGTGGAAGAGAGCTCTCTCTCTCTCTCTCTCTCAAGTTTCATCATCTGAGCGACATAATTGCCATGCACAAGGAGAAAAGAAAGGCAGAACCTGCAGGAGAACAAACAAGGAAAACGTCCAGGTGAGGAGGAGGCCAAATATTTTACGCACAAGGCAGATTTTTGAGAGAGTATGCCGTTCATGAACGGCCATACGAGAGAGATCTCTATTCATTGAAAGGAGAATCTCGGCGACACAACTTCAGGGGAGTTGCCAATTGTTGCACCAAATATTTGAGGATCTTCATCTTTTCTTTATCAAATTTTACATTATCACACATGAACACCCACTGCTTCCCGCTATTCCTCGTCTTTTCATATATCTAGTGAATTAGGGAGCTTTACGAGGGTTCTGCAAAGGATCATAACTGCGAGTGGTGATCACGGAAAGTGAAAAAGGGTGGTTGTCGTGATGTGTTTTGTCCCAATTTGCATTGAATCGTTATCCATCTAATTATCACTTTTGGTGAAGTTTATTTTGGCAACACCTCCGAACCGATTCCACCGAGCAATGCTAACCAAAGATGGCCTTCATGTTCCGCGAGCTGTGTTCCTACGCCCTCGATCTTGCTGGTTCATCGGCGAGCATGGCTGAGGATTCCCAAAGTGAGTGGCCGACTTGTTGACCGAACCTCGGCAATGCGAGCCGAACCACCGTCGGTCCAAGATTGAGCCGCTTTGATATTGTTTCAAATTTGGAAAGCAAATTTGGAAATTAGGAGATCGGTCACAAAAAGTTTACGGTGAAAAGAGGAGGGGACGGATTGGTCATCAGAATAAAATATTTGCATCTCTTTGATCTTTTGAGTCTCATTTTTGTTTTCTTCATTGGTTGAACTTATTGGCTACATTTGCAAGCAGAATTCGAAGGTCAGAGAAAGAAGCTAAGAGAATAAAAAAAAAAAAAAGGTGAAAGGACGAGTTCCCAGAGAAAAAGCAACGCAAGAAGGAAGCTCTATTTGTTTCTGGTGGCTGCTTACATGATCCAGATTCCCTCTTCGTTGCGTGGACTTCTCATCCATAGCTTCCCTGCTCACCACCGTTCGTCCATCGGAAGCTGTCCGTGATCTGTCCACGAATAACCACAAAATCGCGAGCTGGTCTTGCCATCAATCTTTGCCGATTTACTGCACCTCCCATCGCCCAACGCAGACTTGTAGTGATTAAAGAAACGGAGAGTATGGAGCAGAGTCATAAGTGAAAGGATGGGAGAGTAGATGAAAATTTTCTCTCGTTCAATGGGAACATGCTTTTGTCTTTTCTTTATTTTTTATTCCTTTTGATTTTGCTTCGTAACTTTACTTTTCTCCAGGTTGAATTTTACTTTTGAGATTTACAGGTCATTTTGAACCCATTCCTCAATGATGTCCCCTCCTTATCATCGTGGACATCATCACATCGACTAGCAGCAGTACACTGACCATCACCCTTTCGCGACCCCCGTCAAACCGATCCGAAGTCCAAGCTTGACCCATAAGGCAATGCGGGGTTTGAATTTGGCAATCCTTTAGCCAAATTAGGTAACGAATACTCATCCTCATAATATTTTAATTTGTGTTACTTGATTCGGTGAAACCGCGTATTATCTTTGAATATTCGGCATATCTCATATGCTGTGGGCAAGTATTGCTTCGATAGAACATATCTTTTAAATTTAGTGATTATCTGAAAATATCGTTTCAAAATCTCAAAAAATAATTATTTGATTTTTTTAAAGATGTGAATCTTTTGCAGATAAGGTAAGGCTGCCTTTAAATTTTGGCTACCTCATGCAATTTTCGAAATCTTTTGGATAACATTTGATTTGTTGTGGATAGACTTTCGTTTCAATGATTATTTTCAAAACATGAGTTGGTTGGATGGATTATGTCATGGTTGAATTGCCTCATCTCTTGTGAATTTTCTGAGTTCATTTGACTTGAGATAAGATTTGAGTTCAATTGGATAATCATTTGAAATAAATTTGCAAATCTTAAGGGATAGTCTTCTCAAAAAAAGATCGAGATCAAACCTTGACCTCATATTTTTTGGCCATCCCTCTTTTTTTTTGAAAAAATAATAAAAAAACTCAGGACAAGTTTGAATTTTTTTTTTTTGTCTTTGGACATGTTTGTTTAATTTTATTTTTATAAAAAAGTTTGCACCTTTATAAACAAACATGCCCATAATATGTGCTCTCTTATGTCTTGTCAATTTTGTAAAATAAATTGCATACCTTAGCCACGATCTTGGGGAATGGAACGAGAATCTGTATAAAATTTCCTGTTATGTCCTTTGTATTAAGGGACTATGTTATTCTATAACTTTGATTCGCTTACTAATTCGAACCTAAGAGTAAGTTGCGAATAAATTTCCTCCTACCCTAACCTTTGGGTACAAGCGAATTAACCAGAAAATTCGCAATCAAAAGTATATTATGGGCATTTTTATTTATTTTTGTTCAATTTTTGCATTTCGTCGTTCATTTAATTAAATAAAAAATCCCAAAAAAGAACTCTCATTTTTCTATAGTTGATCATGTCAAAAGTTTGTTTTTATGTAATAAATATCATCTAACATAAGACTCTGAGAAATCATTTTCTTAAGTTAAATTGGATGATATAACATTTTAAGGCATATTTTCATAATGGTTGTCTTTTAATCCGAAAATACGAATAGAAATAATCATTTCATTCACATCATCAATCAAAGAGATTTTTCATGAAATTTAGTACCCAAAGGGCATTACTTTTTCCAAATTAATGTAATCAAGTCTCCGGACTCATTTTCTCTAGTTTGTGAAAATAAATTAATTCTCCCATTAATTTATTTAGAATTCTAATCAACCTACCCTAAATGATTAGTGGTGACTTCGAATCGAATTAATTTTGCATTGGAAAAAAAAATCTAAGTTGCGATTCGGTACGACTTGTGAGCGTCCGAGTTAAGTTAGTTAATTTAATTAACCAGATAATCTGTTAGCCTGATTTTTAGGTCGCGACAACTTGTCATTATTGGGATCAAAGTTTGGGGACCGATTGTGTCATTATTCCAAAGGAAATTAGGCAAGCCAAAGCTATAATTGAGTTCTTCATTGATGTAAACTCGATGCGTGATTTTATGTAGCCAATTGAAATTCTGAATAAGTTATGTTTTTGAACGAGTCAAGAAAATATATATAAGTTGGATCAAGCTCTCGATTAAATGCGAATTATGTATCCTAACGAAGAATAGATTGCATGGGTCTTTCCTTTTTGGCCTACAACATGAGTTGACTTGACATTGCATCATTTTGTAGATTTAATATTCATATGCATGTAGTATGTTTCACCGTTACAATTAACGCGATTATTTTTTTTCTCGTGAGTCCATTGGCTAATGTAGTATGGATTAAAAGTAGAGAATTTAGTCTGTTTCTTTCTATTTGTAAAGTGAAGCATTCGTGCTGGTTATTATTTGTTGTCAAGACCTATAATATCTTTTGCTCAAGTAGTTTGTAAATTGTCCATCAATGCTTATACTGTTATCTATAACTGTTGATACCGAAAAGTTCTCTCTTAATGATTCGATATTTTGAAAACGACATATCGTGTAGAAAAACTTTACTAGCAGATCCCGAAGTGCGATAAGGAGAAAATGACATACTGAATAACACGATGGTTTTTTTTATATTTGAGAGTTTAAAAGAAAGTATAAAAAAATACCGAATGAAGGACATAGTGCGCGTGAATTCGGTAAGCCTCAGATATGTGACGTGGGTATTGTATCCCGAAAATTGGGGAATATGGAGCAAAAATCATGGGCTCAAATAGGATTTTGAAAGTTAAGGGATATCATTCAAAAAGGATTCAATCAACTATGTCGGTTACAAGTGAGATAGAAAATGTTTCGATTTCCATGGACAAGTTATAAAAATCGTGGGTTGAGAGGAGATAAGCAGTGGCGCTAAAATTCAAAGGTTTGAAATTAAAGAATAACTGCTCAAGCAGTTGAGAATGCAAGGTGAATAAGCATCTAGAAAAGAGGAGAGAGGAGACCAGATACACATCACAGAGAAAATGTTCTATTTCTTTCGTGTTTTCATTACTGCATATAGTTTAACTTTCCTGTACTTTCCATTCCTTGCACCTTCAGATTCCAGCAATTTATTTTCCATCTACAGCAAGTAGGAGTATTGTAATCATAGATTGTTTAACTTTTGAAGCACCTCCTCATTCAGATTCTCCATCAGAACAGAGCCACATAACTCGTATTAATAAAAATCGAAGAATGAGTTTTCGGTAAAAGATATTCCTGATACAAATCGCGCGAACAATAACACATATTGTCCATTGTTTTGAAGTATGATAAGATCAGAATGTTTCACTTTCTCTATTTTTATAGGTTTTCAAAAAAGCTAAACTGAAGTGGAGTGGCAAATTTATCTAACTTATTAATCTCTCTCTCTCTCAGGTTATGAAAGTCTCCATAATCCATTGAGCAACAAACTATTGATTAAATAGTCAAAATGAGAGCACAGAAGCAACATTTCGAATTCTTTCAGTCGAATCCTTACATTTACGATTTGATTACCGAAGTGTTACTATATATAATTGTGCTCTTCTTGCCTGCATCTATACGTTTTTCCTCGGTAGCCAATCCCCCAAATCTTTGATTAGGTCATATGAAATTCATGGAATTAATTAATTTCCCACCTTCAGTTTCTAAATATGAAAAGATAGTAGGATGTTTTTTGGACATCAAACCAAACTAAACGTTAAAACAAAGTTGCTAATGCCGTGCAAAAGGAAGAGTTGAAATATCAGATATCGCTTGACAATGTGATTTATATGCTCTTCATTTACATGCGATATCCCTCCATTTATTAACTTGAACTTATGGATTGGGCTTTCTAAGGGAAACACTCCAAAAAAAGTCCTACACTTATTGCATTGGTACAAATGCTAGCTATCCTAAACCTTTAAATTGGCTCAATTTACACTTAGATCTTTTCACATTGATACCAATCGAGCCAATCTAGCCAATTTAAGACAAAATTATTGACGTAGATGTTGACCGTCTTACATGGTATTAACGTTGACGTGGATATTTTTAAATATGTTTTTTCAAAAATTAACATTTCAATGATTTATAATTATTTGTGCTTGCCAAAACAAAAGGAAAGCATAAAAAGGAATAAAAATAATAAAAAAGAAAAGAAATAATAAAATCAAAAAGTAACCCACCCATCGGTGGCTCTGCTGGTTTGCGCGCTGGTCCCTTCACGAGAGGTCTTGGGTTCGAACCTCGCTGAGTGCCGGTGATTTAAGCGGGGGGTTGTGGCGGTGGGATGCTGCGCTAGCCCTCCCGGAGGATTAGTCGAGGTGCGCGATCCGTACGGATGCTGGCCCGGACCCCTTCGATAAAAAAAATAAAAAAAAAATCAAAAAGTAAATTAAAAAATTATTAGAAAACTTTCAAGTCAACACCAACTGCACCACGTAGGAAGGCTAGCATCTATGTTAGCAATTTTTGGCCTAAATCTGGCAGGTGGGATCAATTGATACCAATGTGAAAATTTTTAGGGCTAAATTAGTCCACTTCAGAGATTTTATACTGAATCAATACCAACACAATGAATTTAAGATTTTTTTTTGTATTTTTTTCGACTTTCTAACATGGTATAACATCAAAGTTCTCAATCACATCATAGTAGGAGAGACATGATTTTTTTATTAAATTTTCTTCGAAATTACTTTTAGTTCTAAACCGTTGTTTCATAATCAAAATAGACTTATCTTCAACAAATAACATAATTTTTACCACATTCTCACTCTTAATGGGAAAATTACCAAAAGAAGTCCTAATCTATTACAATTTTACTAACTCAGTTTTAATTTTCTTTTTGCCAATTTGGAAAGTATTTGTGTAAATTCAGTCCATCCTTAAAAATCACTTATGTGGTTTGACTTGTGATGATGTGACAATTTTTAATAATATCCCAATATTTTTTTGAACCTTTATTTAATTTATTTTTTTACTTTTTTTTTTATTTCCTTCTTCCTCTAGCCAATTATTGGACCTCGGAGATTAGGTACAAGCGAAGGTTGGCGAGGGTGAGCCTCGCTAGTGGATAGGCAGGCCCTAACTTGCTGAATCTGGTGAGGGTGATCCTCGCCCAAGTGAAGACGAGACCAGCCTTACCCACCCCTAGTGATGATTGACCAACAAATCACTAGGTGACATTAGCTTCGCCAATGGCTATGCTACCTCACCAGGGGCTTGGGCAAAGTTTGCCTCTCACTGGATCTGGTGAGGCAGACCTTACCCAATGATGGCAAGGCCGACTTTGCTAGGGGCTAAGTGTAGCTGACCTCGCCAGTAGCAAGGCAACCTCACTTGGGACTAGGTGAGGTCAAGCCTCACTAGCCTTGCCTAGTATTGGCGAGGCTTGCCCTGGTCAGCCCTTCGCTCTGGCTGGTCACTGGGAAGTTAAAAAAAAAAAAGAGAGGGAAAGAAAATAAAATAAAAATAAAATAAAATACAATAAAAAAATATTAAAAGTACTATTAAAAATTGTTATGTCAGCATTGGCAACGTCATGTCGGTGATTTCTGGTCAAATAGACCGAACAAACTAAATTGCAATAAGTATATGACTTTTTTGGCAATTGCCCCCACTCTTTATAAATTCTTCTTTTAACCCTGTTATGGAAAAAAAAAAATCATCTACAGAAACTCTCTTTGACAAACTCACCTTCACATATTTGCTAAGTTTCCTTCACACGGGTTCATCTTTTCTTACTTTTAATTTTATATTAACATATGTCGACACATATAGAATGCTATTAGCTAAAATTTAGATTGATAGACCCCAAATCCTATATTAGGTACTAGATTAACGTTGGATTTTCTGAGACTAACATGGCCTTAATTAATCTGAAATTGATCATGTTCATCCCCAACTGGTCATTGAATTAGCACGGTAGACCTTTTGCTTTTAAAGTTGACACGATTTCACACAAGCAAGTCCTCACATCATGTATCTAATTTGTTGTGTTAGCATTTATTAGAATAATTAATATCATAAAAACACTCTGTTTTGAACTTATTTTATTTTATTTTTTATGTTGGTATTGCATTAAACTCTTGAATGGGTAATTGCATATATTGAGAAAACTGATATCCTATTTTGGTAATGCATTAAACTCTTGAATGGGTAATTGCATATTTTGACAAAATTGATATCCTATTTTTCGCTGCACTGCATATGAAAGAACATTGTTTGACTGAAAATTTTCAGTCATTTAAAAACGTTAATCCACATTAAAATAATCTAAAGAATTGTGTCCATCGTGTTTAAAATCACAAACAATCTGTCGTGATGTGTTCAATTCGGAGATTGAAAACAAAATATCTATTAAAGTCACTCGTCCAACTTTCCTAGGATGAGGATTACAATTCGGTAGTTAGCACTTAACCGGCAAGGCGGTCATGAAGTTGCCAGCTGCATAAATATTGCCTAATCTACAGTCCATCTGAGCATTAGGCCACATGAAAATAAAGCTGAAGAATCGTGTTCAACGCATGATTAAATCACGTACAGTTTGTTTTGTGATAAACGTGGAGACCGATAGCAATTGGTGTTCAATTCGGATATTGAAGATAAAATCTTTATTAAAATCACTCAGTCCAACTCTCCTAGTACGACAACAATTCGGAAATTCGCACTCAACCGTCATAACGGCCATGTCGTTATCAGCTGCCCACATGAATTTGAAAACTCTTGTGTCTCCCTATGAATAGACAGCTGTACGGGGAAGTCTCATGTTATTCAATCTCTCTATGTTTCTATCTCACAAACGTAGAAATTGAAATTCCCACGCGGCTTTGTTCTGTCGCTCTCTCTCTCAAAACCCACCATCATCATCTCTTCGTCTCTTGGCGTGTTGGAGGAATCGAAGCATTGCGGTGGCGATGGTCTGTCCTCAGTTCACAGATCGTCTTTCAAAGGGGGCGAGAGAGACGGAACTCGATCTCTCATCTCTTCATCTCTTGGCGGACACGGCTTCGTTGGTCTCCGAGGGAAAGCTCAGTCTCGATTCTTCCACCTCTGATGTTGATGATGCGAAGAAGGCCACTGGAATGACCACGACTTTTGGGCCATTCGATGTTGGATGGATCGTTACGAAGAAGAGATCTCCACGAGCGCGAGGGTTGACAATCCACGCCCGGAAGTGGAGCTTTGGTGCAGTTAACGCTGTTGGCCCAAAGAACAGGCAGGTGACTCGGCGAAGGGTCGCTGAGAACTGTAAGAAGCGGACGCGAGCATTCGATCCCACCGAAACCCTAGAAACGGGTAGGGTTTCCAAGAAAACTAAGAAGAAAGGTCTCGCGCCTCTAATCGGACCAAGCGAATTGCCGATACAGTACATGGACAAAATAAGGGAGATGCGTGGTCGGGATGTGACGCTCGTGGTGGAGAAGAAACTTACTACCACCGACATGAGCCGATGCCAAAGCAGGCTCTCTATACCCAGGTGGCAGATAAGGGGGGAAACATTCTTGGGCGAAGAAGAAATTCGAATCCTAAATGGGAAGGAGGGCATTACGGTTTCCCTCATTGAGCCATGTCTCGAAGTATCTCACGGGTTGCAACTAAAGAAGTGGAATTACATGAGCGACAATTTTTCTTATGTGTTGAAAGGGAGGTGGAACGGGGTGGCGCATCCGTACCAGCGGAATGAACTCATAAAGGATGTCCGCATCCAGCTTTGGTCCTTTAGAGTGCATGGCAACCTTCACTTTTGCCTCACGAAGGTTGAAGAAGCCCCAGTCGGCGGCATTTGAGGAAATTCATGAAATTTCACTGAGTTAAGTAATTTTGCCGGTGCATATCTTGTTAAATTCATCTGCCTCGTTCAGTCCCCTAACTCTGGTGTCCAGGAAATTTAATTTTTTTCCCCGTTATTTAGGGATAGCCATTAGAGTTGTGGTATTCAGTTTCATGGATCAACTATGGTTGTCCGTGACTTTTTGATGGAGGATTTTTTTGTTTTGAGTTTGTTTTTTTTTTTTTGGGTTGAAATTTGCAATTCATATGTTCAAATGCAAGTGTACATAGTTGTGGATTTGATGATCATTGCACCGCACATAGACATTCATAATGAAGTTCTGGTTATTTGAGTTCTTAAGTGTTCTTTTGAAAATTATGGCACCCGATGTGTATTTAGTCAATTTCTATATTTGTTTCCGACCGAAAAATGAAATTTCTATATTTGTGAGTCTCCCAAAAGCGACAGTGGCTCAAAAAATACGAAAGAAAATAATGGCTTACAATTTTTTGATTGATTATCTTCGCTGAAGAGCTCGTAAGGTTGCACCAACCAGAACATACGATATTATCATATAGTCTCGAAATACAAATGCATTATTACCTTGTGACGAACCAAAGCACGACAACAATATACACGGAACATTGCATTGACATGGCAGTCTTTCTAGCGAAACATGTCCAAAAATGCCATAGTCAATGTGGTACTACATCTCACAAACTAGGGGTGATCGATTCTCGGTTCGGTTCGGTTCCCCTCAAGAACCGGGAACCGGATCGATGGTCCCGGTTCTCAATTTGTCGAAATCGGAAACCAGACCAACCATCTCGGGAACCGGACCGGACCGGACTGACAAATGGACTGGATCGGACCGAACCGGACCGGACCTGACAAAAAAAAATGTAACCAAAATTATTTTTTAATTGTTGAAATTAATAACGCTATAGGACTTCAATATCTATATAAAATGACTTCCCAATAGAAAAAAATAAGAGGCTCAAAGAGCCGAAAGAGATTCACGGACTGAATTAGAAAAAAATTAAAAAAAAAGGACCGATTGGGTTCGGGCTGTCCGATTCGGTCCTAGAAACCGGGAACCGGGGACAGGATCGCGCGGTCACCGGTCCCAATTTTATGAACTGGGGATCGGACTGGACCTCTATAGAACCGGAAACCGGACCACCGGTCCCAGTTCGGGTAGTCCAAGTGGCTCACCCCAACCACAAACTACCGCGAACCTTGTCAAGGATTTAAAGAAATTGTAGAAATCTGTGAGTACTCCATGGGATAAACTGGATCTTAAAGGAGTAACAAAACTCTAGGCTGTATATAGGTTATGAAATGCAATGTCGACTATTGTTAGAACCCTTTAGAACTACCCAGCCTTTTGCACAGGTTCTCTAAATATCTATCACTGGAAAGTACAAGAGAAGTAGTTTTCCAGCTTAAGGAACAAGGAATGCATCCCAAAAAGGGGGAAATCAATAAGTCATGACAGATGACCTGTTAAACGCACATCGGACAAGTCCAAAATCCTTTGCCTCGGAGAGGACAAAGTACTAGCAGTAGGATCAATTTCCATGTTTATGATGCTTTTTCTTTTCTGCGCATCCGAGCTTCTTCTTTCTGCGTGAACCTTGGCAATAAAAGCTAGTAATTGTGCTTCTTTCTGGTGTAGCGACACCATGGCTTGAGCTTCTGCCACAATCGATGCATCACCATCTTCTGCATAAAGTATCTTCTTTATTGCTCCCACAATCTGCCAAAGTAAGAACTAAACAAGTAATCAGCATTTAGATAGCAACGGAGATGAACAAATAGGTCAACCCCATTTAAGTCGGATTGATCTTTCTTTATCTTATCTTTGATTACAAACACTTATAATTTATGTGAATTTTATAATCCAGTCATATGAATCTGAATTTGTTTAATCAAGTCCATGTTAGTCCAATATATTCCTCTAGTTACTACATAACTCTTAATTATCAGATAAAAAGTTATGACGAAAAAGGCAAATATATTCGGAATAACTCACATCAGAAAATCCTGTTGATGCAATGTCAGCTGGAGAGCGATTCTGTGAAGAAATACCGCTTTCTTAATCTGCTGATAAAATGCTGAATTTAACTGTGTACCAACAAACTGGATATATGATTAGAAGTAGAGAAAAAAAAAACATCAGATCATATCCAATTCGCGGCACAAAACACAACGGAACGGAAAAGTCCATTACTCTTAATTATGTGGCAATCAAGGTTAACCGCAATTTCAGCGAAGCCCAAAGATTGTTTGCTAAAAGGGTCAAATTTGCAGACAAACCATGATCTATTCATGGCAATAAAATTGCGTGGCATTATTTTAGGTCCACGGCATTATTCTGATAGCGAAAATACAGGCGAGCCTCGTATTTCAGGATAGGAGCACAAGGTCTCAATATCTATGAGACTTTCGAAGTAGAAATCTCTCTTCCTCTCAAGACTATGCGCTTCACCTTTGTTATCTGCAGCGTAAATTGTTGTTATCATTGCCAGAAATTACCCAACTTGCTCAACTACTTCCAACTTAAAGTACCTTCTCATCACATGCCGAAGCTGCACTAGGAGCTGGTCTGGAGGTCTCGGCTGACTGAGTAGCCAAGCTTGCAGATGAATCTACCCCTCTTGGAAGCGCTCTCTCTAACATCAAAAAATGAGCGCCTAACAAAAGGAAAATAAAATCGGTTTTAATCTTCATTTGCAGAGAAAAACGAATAAGCATTGCGGAAGAGACACTACTCTCGTTGCTAAGTGGGACAACCACATAGGAAACGGAATAAATCCAATTAGTCGTTGTATGGCATACTAAAGAGCTGCGAAAAGCCGGAAAGCTCCGTGATTGTGGCACGTTATCAAACAGTTAGCTGCAAGCTCTTGGTTCAAGGCATCGTTCTAGACCCATCAACTTTTTACCTCTTCCCTTTCTTTTCCAACCAACTCCACCAAATGACGCGAACAGAGCACAAGAAACTCCGGAAGACCGAACAATTTCTGTACCAAAAAGGGCAAAAGCTTCCCTCATGAAGACGCCCAAAACGACAAACCATCAAAGAAAAGAAACCCGAGTGCAGTGGCAATGACAGGGCCATACAAATGAAGAAGAAATCACAGAGAACCTATTGTTGCGTATCTCTCTCTCTCTCTCTCTGTGAGATTAATCTGTGTGTATTGTCAGCGTGTGGTGAGGTGAAAGAGGAGAGAAACTCGAGACGAAAAGGGAAGGCGGGACGGATGTGGGAACGAGATTGTCAGTGTAGTTTTGGAGGTGGAGGAACATAAAACTGAGAAAATATTGGAGCACCAGCGCACATCTGAGTTAGACTATTCAGAGAACGCCACATGGCAAGCTGGTCCCACCTGTCTAATTCCTTCCTTCCCCTCTTCTCTTTCACCTTTAGTGTCTCTCTCTCCTCCCCCTCCGTTACTGCATTGCAGAATCTCTCTCTTCCTCCCTACTTCTCTTTTTTTCCTTCTTCGTTCACACAAAAGAGAAAACTTTGAGCTGTATTTGTCTTAGTTCCGGTGGATCGGGCCGCCGAGTGAGTCTCCACTAGCAAGATGGCGCGGTCCGCGGTCCAGAGCTCTACGGCCTGGAAGCCCACCTCGAACTAGTCGTACGGGATCTATTTGCAATTGGGATAGGCTTTCCCGGCGGCTGCTTCGGAGTAGGCTCCGGGGACGCCTTGTAGGCCACGCGGAGCTGAGAGCCGTGCATCGGAGCTGGGGACAGGTCAGTGATGGTGAACGGCTTAGGTGATCGGGGGGCGGTAGGGTTGAGCTTCTTGTTGGCGTTGATGGGGACAAGGGTAAGGTCGACGGCGGCCTGGGGCCCGTTGACGCGGCGACATTATCGGGTCGGCCGCCGTTGACGTCGTCGTCGGTCAAGGGGGCAGCTTGTCTTGGGAGACGATCTTGCTGTCCAGGATGGCGGAGGAGCTTTGCCAGTCGGCGTTGCAGGAGTCAAACGCCGTTGGGGTAGTGGACGGAGTCGGACCTGTGGGCGCACCTGGTGGTGTGAGAGGCGGCGACCCGGGCGAGTGCTTCGGGCGGGGGGTCGTACGGATGAAGGACCTGAGGCTAGTCGGAGGTTGAGGAGATAGAGATTGCATTTTGCGGGTACAGACAACCTCCGAACCAGAAGGAAAGAGAGGAAAACGTGGGAAAAAAAAACAAAGAGCAAATTTCTTGAGTAGAGAGATTAAAAAAAAAGCTTGGAGTTGTTTCTCGGAGGACGAGAAGGGAACCTCCAGTCTCCGGTCAACAACAGAAACGTATGCTGAATCCAACCTAACCTCAGGTCACCGGAAATCTTACGACAGATAGAGGGAGAAAAGAGTCTCCTGTTTGCGTTCAGTCACATAACTCCCGAACGTAGAGAAAAGTCAGGGAAGAGAAAAACAGGTCACCGGAACCTCAGGTCTTCGTTTTCTCTTTTCTCTCTATGAAGAAGAAGAAAAGAGAAGAAGGGAGGAAGAGAGAGATTCTGCAACGCAGTGACAGGGGGAAGGAGAGAGAGGCTAAAGGAGACAGAAGAGGGGAAGAAACGAGAAAGTATTAGGTACCCAGTGATGCGCTGGCGCTCCAGGAGCACTCAAATTTTTTTCGGAAAAATTCTAAATAAGGGCCTAAAGTATTTTTATTTTCTCAAATAAAGGCTTAAAATAGATTTTGTTTTTATTTCAAAAAAGGGCTTGATGGAATGGTGTTTCTGTCCTTTTACTTTTTTGAATTTTTTTTTTATTTTTTTTCTCTCCTCTCCCCCTCCCCTGTGTCTTCTGCAACTGTGGACGCCTTCATCTTCTTTGACCCCGATGTCTTCTGCAATGCTTCGACGGCTTCCTAGCGGGAGTGCAGTAGGTGGCCTAATTCTTTTAGCCGTTATTTTGCAAGGGATTTTTGGTGTTGCAATTTCTTTTAACCTAGATATTTCATCTTCATATATCTTTTCAATTTTATTTTCTGAATATTTTTTATTAATTATTTATATACTAAATAAATTAATTACATATATCATAATAAAAATTTTAATTAGTTATCGATAAATTTTAAATAAAAATAAGCTTCAAAAGAAAAAAAATTATATGTACAAACTTATATAAATATAAATAATTAAAAACACAAATGTTGTAAATATAAAATAGTTAAAAACATGTAAAAAAATGAAATTAAAAAAAAAACACCCACGGATGGGCTACTGCCACATGGGTCCAACCGTCGCACGAGCCCTATTTTCGTAAATAAAAGAAATTTTCTCATAATTTGGTGAATATTTTTTGAGCGGGTCATGGAGAGGAAACTTACTGTCACGGACGTGAGCCGGGGCCAAAGCAGGCTCTCTGTACCCAAGAAGCGGATGAGGGAAGAATTCTCGAGCGAAGAAGAGACCAGAATCCTAGACAGGAAGACGGGCATTACGGTTTCCCTCATCGAGCCGTGTCTCGAAGTTTTTCTCACGGTTCGCAACTCTAGAAGTGAAATTACACTAGCGAAAACTTTTCCTATGTGTCGACGGCGAGATGGAATGCGGTCGCGGCATCCATACGAGCGGAACGAACTCATAAAGGATGGGAACGTCCAGCTTTGGTCCTCTGGAGTGGTTTGGCAGCCTCTGCTTTTGCCCCATGAAGGTTAAAACATCGGGCAGTGGAAAATATAGTTACTCACGAGTGATCGTCGTTCTTATTCGTGAAGGGATTCGATTAAATTTCCTTTGGGATAAAGAAACTTTGTAGATCTTAAATTCATATCATATCTAGGGGATAAGGACACTTGCATTATGTTCCTACGCCACTTGTTGTAATGCTATGACTTTTTTTTTATATATAAAAAATCATTTTCTTGAATATCAAATTTTTGTATCATTCACTTAAATGTCATAACTTTTTAATCTACTACTTGAGTACCGCAAACTTTAAAAAACGCTCACCGTAGTTGCTAGATATTTGATGTGTAGTGGTACTTGTGATGAACTTTTTTTTTTTTAAAGGTTATTGCACATAAGTGATTGATAAAAGTGTTATAGCACCCAAGTGAATGGGTTATCAAAAGTCATGCTTTCAAGTGATCAACTGAAAAATCACGACACTCAAGTGAGCATCATATGAATTTTATAACGATTAAGGTGTTCTTTATCTTTCTATTTACATTCCTTAAAATTTTAGTGTCTAGGTAATTTCACGTTTTCAATTCAGGAATAGTTGTTTGAGTCCCGATGAAGTTAGGAAGTAATTGTAGCTGTGGAAACTTTTAGTTTCATGGATCGACAGTGATTCTCCTTGACCTTTTTATGGAGGATTTCGCTTCTCTCTCTCTCTCTAGTTAATAAAATTTTGTTGAATTATGCATTAGATAGTTCCAAATGGCAAGTGTATATAGTTGTGTGTCCTTGATGGTCATTGCAGCGGACGTAAACACTAATGTGTCAATCATTGTTGTAATTAGTGAGTCGATTACTGTACCTAGGAACTTCCTGCACCCAATTATGTGTTAGGGATAGGCCTATTGCCGCAACGAAGTAAATAGTAAAAAGCGAGAGAGAAAGCAAAACACAAATGTTTATCTTGGTTTACCCTTAAATTAGAGTTATATTTAGCAGATGATTTCACTATAATTTGTGCATTGCACATATCTGTTACAACTCTTAATTATATGAGAAAGAAATTATATATAAGCAGTAATAATTTATGAACCCAAACTCAAACTAACAATAAAATACATGCTCAAACTATAAAAATCTTTTGGTAGCTCAGGAGCACTGCTTTCTCGATCCCTGTCCGATCACTGGGAGCAAGACCCCTATGATTTCTTGTCGATAGAGAGTATGAACCAGACCTCTATAGTATACAATAAACTTCCACATTTGTCAATTTCCTCAAAGCAAAAGTGGTTCACAACATACCAAAGAAATTACTCAGATAATTTTTTACGATCAAGTTGACTGGAATAGAATATTTTTACCTTGCGACATAAGACGTTAACCAAGGAAGAATGACGACGACTTGTGTTGGCGTATGTTTGATGTTTATGACCATTGGGTTGGTGTACAACATGCATTTTGTTTGTAAAGGAGCTTAGATAACCTCTTGCTGATGATTGTCTTCGCAAGTGTTGAAAAACAAACACAGAATACAATGATTTACGTGATTCGATCAATGTGATCTACATTCACGAGCGAGACAAAATAAGATTCCACAACGAAGTAAAGAGTAAAAACGAGAGAGAAATCAAGACACAGATATTTATCCTAGTTCTTCTTTAAATTAGAGCTATATTTAGCAAATGATTTCATTATAATTTATGCATTGCACATATTTGTTATAACTCTCAATTATAAGAGAAAGAAATTATATATAAACAGTAACAATTTATGAACCCAAGCCGAAACTACTAACAAAATATATGCTCAAACTATAAAAATCTTTTGGCAGCTCAGAAGCATTGCCTTCTAGATCCGTGTCCGCTCGCTGAGGAGCAAAACACCTATGATTTCTTGTCGATAGAGAGTATGAACCATACCTCCATAGTATACAATAAACTTCCACATTGTCAATTTCCCCAAAGCGAAAGTGGCTCACAACATACCAAAGAAATTACTTAGATAAGTTTTTACGCTCAAGTTGACTGGAATAGAATATTTTTACCTTGCGACATAAGGCGTTAACCAAGGAAGAATGACGACGACTTGTGCTGGCGTATGTTTGATGTTTGTGACCATTTGGTCGGTGTACAACAGGCATTTTGTTTGTAAAGGAGCTGAGTTAACCTCTTGCTGATGATTGTCTTCGCAAGTGTTGAAAAACAAACTAGGAAGAACAAACACAAAACACAAGGATTTACGTGGTTTGATCAAGGTGATCTACATTCACGGGCGAGGCAAAACAAGATTCTACTATTAATCAAAAGGTATAGATACTTTAAGGTCAATCACATTATCGTCAACCTTAAAAAAAGGAAAAACTTCGCCGCGGTATAAATAGTGCCCCCAAAAAATTTTCGGTCCAATCCTACACGTTGCAAGCAAATCTCAATTTTTTTTCTCCACTTTTGGGCCGTACAAAAAAATATGTCGGACTAGGTGATGAACCGGATTGTAAACATAAAATTCAAGACATATTTAATAGCAACCCCACATCTTATTTTCATCAAAATTATTTACAATAATAAATTCAAGTATGTTGATGCTCCACCCTGAATAACTTGTGGATGTTGTCTCCCATCAAATATATAATTTTGGTCCCGAGGGAAGGCTTATTAATGCATGTTCAAAGCTCATCTTATGAGAGGGAGCTATTCATCGCGATGAGTTAAAAGAAGGAAAGCTTATCAAAAGAGTCCTAAACCTATTGAAATTATGTCAATTCAGTTCTAATTTTTTTTTGGCTAATTGAGTCCAAAACCTTTTGTAATTGTACCAATTTAATTTATTTAGTAAGCCAGTTTTGACATGGTGCTGCCTCCACCGATGTGGAAAATTTTTAGGAATACTTTACTATTTTTCATATTTTTAGTTACATATATTTTTAATTTTTTTGCTGTCTTTTTTATTTTATTTTATTTTTGACCGACAAGAGGCTACCGAGCACTTGTTGAGGGTGAGGGCTAGTAGGCCTAAACAAAGACATAATAAAAAGGATAGGAAAAGATAAAATAATTAAAATATTCATAAAATATATTAAAACTTTGCCACATTAGCGCCAACAGCGCCACGTCAGCACCGGAAGATTGACTTGATACAATTGCAAAAATTTTAGAATTCAATTGGCGAAAAAAAAAATTCAAGATTGAATTAAAAGAATTATAGTAGGTTTCAAACATTTTTTTGTTTTTGTTTTGTTTTTTTTTATAATTCTCCCGTTAAAAGACCGGTAAACAAGAATTCGATTAAATTTGAGTGGATGCACAAGGCGAGACCGAGAGAACGATTTAATTGGTCTTTGGATGGCTTGAAAGAGACTAATAACTACTAATATGCATGCGAATGCATGAAAACTTCATGGTCCTGCTCACTTCGTAGTGTAACGCAGGAAGAAAGGTGGCCAAAGATGGTTCATAAGATAAGACATAAGTTCCGTAATATTTATCAATTTTCATGCTGCATACAGACTATCAACTTCCGAATTTATAATGCTTTATTGAAAGTCCTAAAACTTTCAAAAGGTGTAATCAAGTCATAAAACTTGTTATCATAGTGCAATTGAGTCTTAAAACTTTAAAAAAATATAATTAATAGAAGGACTTGATTTCACTAGTTTGACAAGTTTTAGGACTGGACTACACTTTTTGAAAGTTTTAGGACTCGATTGTACATTTTTGACAAGTTTTAATACTTAATTGTGCTTTTTAAAAATTTTATGACTCAATTGCATTTTGGTGATAAGTTTTAAGTCTTTCAACACACTTGTCCCCCTTTTCCTTTTCCAAGTATCCAAGCTTGTTGTTTCCTCGGAAACCTTGTTATGGGCACTCGGCGGCTTCAAAGAAGCGGCACGGCCGCTAGGGCTTCTCTTACAACGGGCACATGGTCATACGATGCATCCTTCCGCAATGTGGCCAAATTAAAAGTGACACGGGAAAGGTATTTTATTTCGGAATAATAGCACAACATCTCGATTGCCTTGGGCTTTTGCCAAGTACAAATCTCCCCTCTTCTCAACAACAAAACCACTCACAGCTTCAACTTTGTTTGCCATAGCATAGTTTCCTTGACGTTACCGGAAATCATACAACTAAGTAACATATTTATAATAAAGAAAACAAATCTAGCCCAGAGTCGACCCATAAAGGCAAAGTCGACTGATTGTTGACTTTTGACTTTATGTGGATCAAAATTTGAATCGTTACATGCGTACCTCTATTGTATGAAAGTCTAGATTTAAATGGGTATGACTTTTTCTTTTTAGGTATAGATTTGCTTGAATGGAATTGTCATATTATGTGATGTACTTATTAGCAAGAAACTTAACCATCATGCCCCTCGCATACAAACAACCGTATATCAGCCGATTTCATGTACCGACAGTACGTGGATGCTTGAACCATCCACAAAATCGTACTATATAAAAGAATGGGAAAAAAAACACAAGTGACCCTTGTTTTTTTGGCTCAATGTGTAATATAATCCCTCAAATTTTAATTTGATCAATATGGTGCGTGAATTTTAACCCAATTTGCAATATGGCCCATAAACTTTCAACTTATTTAATGAGATTTCTAAAATTTTGAAATATATTTAACTTAGTCTATGAATTATAAGAAAATATTCAAAGTCGTTCTGAACTTGGATTAATAGAAGGACTACATTGACCTTCTTTTTATATTTCAGGAACTAAGTTGAACATATTTCAAAAGTTCAAAAGCCATATTGGTTAAATTAGAAGTTTAGAAAAACACATTGCACATTGGGCTTCAGGAACAATATTGGTCAAATTAAAAGTTTAAGGGCCACTGTTGACACCTAAATTTTTATTTTCCTTTAAATCATTCAAAATTCCTTTAATTCAATTTTCATATTAATTTAGCATGCATTAGATTTGCATTTACTTGGACTCGCGGTGGAAATTTGACGCGCGATGGACTCGAGCCCACATGTAAGATTCGGCCAAGCGTGAGGAGAGGAAGTGCCGAAGGCCTTGGGGTCCTGAATGAGCTTGACTCAAGGAAAAGCTTTTTACAATCATGGTCCATCTGGTGGAGGAAAGGCCCTAATGCTAGCGCGTAGGAGCATGGAATTTCTATCAAGTCCGTGGACATGAAGAAATTGAGAAATGGAAGAAGAAATTAGCAGGAATCTTCAGCCCATAATGGCATACGTGTAATACGCAAGGCTGAAGATGGGGGGAAAAGGACAAAAAGACATTGTTTCCTTTGAGGAAACCCTAGTGGCCAACTATGTAAAGGACCCATTACAGCATGCATTACGGGAAAGGCCACACATTACATACACACGGCCATCACTGAGAGGAAAGGGGTCTGTTCGTGGAAGAGAGCTCTCTCTCTCTCTCAAGTTTCATCATCTGAGCGACACAATTGCCATGCACAAGGAGAAAAGAAAGGCAGAACCTGCAGGAGAACAAACAAGGAAAACGTCCAGGTGAGGAGGAGGCCAAATATTTTACGCACAAGGCAGATTTTTGAGAGAGTATGCCGTTCATGGACGGCCATACGAGAGAGATCTCCATTCATTGAAAGGAGAATCTCGACGACACAACTTCAGGGGAGTTGCCAATTGTCGCACCAAATATTTGAGGATCTTCATCTTTTCTTTATCAAATTTTACATTATCACACATGAACACCCACTGCTTCCCGCTATTCCTCATCTTCTCATATATCTAGTGAATTAGGGAGCTTTACAAGGGTTCTGCAAAGGATCAAAACCGCGAGTGGTGATCACTGAAAGTGGAAAAGGGTGATTGTCGTGACGTGTTTTGTCCCAATTTGCATTGGATCGTTATCCAGCTAATTATCACTTTTGGTGAAGTTTATTTTGGCAACACCTCAGAACCGATTCTACCAAGCAATGCTAACCAAAGATGGCCTTCATGTTCCGCGAGCTGTGTTCCTACGCCCTCGATCTTGCTGGTTCATCGGCGAGCATGGCTGAGGATTCCCAAAGTGAGTGGCCGACTTGTTGACCGAACCTCGGCAATGCGAGCCGAACCATCGTCGGTCCAAGATTGAGCCGCTTTGATATTGTTTCAAATTTGGAAAGCAAATTTGGAAATTAGGAGATCGGTCACAAAAAGTTTGCGGTGAAAAGAGGAGGGGACGGATTTGTCATCAGAATAAAATATTTGCATCCCTCTGATCTTTGAGTCTTATTTTTGTTTTCTTCATTGGTTGAACTTATTGGCTACATTTGCAAGCAGAATTCGAAGGTCAGAGAAAGAAGCTAAGAGAAAAAAAAAAAAAAGGTAAAAGGACGAGTTCCCAGAGAAAAAGCAACGCAAGAAGGAAGCTCTATTTGTTTCTGGTGGCTGCTTACATGATCCAAATTCCCTCTTCGTTGCGTGGACTTCTCATCCATAGCTTCCCTGCTCACCACCGTTCGTCCATCGGAAGCTGTCCGTGATCTGTCCACGCATAACCACAAAATCGCGAGCTGGTCTTGCCATCAATCTTTGCCGATTTACTGCACCTCCCATCGCCCAACGCAGACTTGTAGTGATAAAAGAAACGGAGAGTATGGAGCAGAGTCATAAGTGAAAGGATGGGAGAGTAGATGAAAATTCTCTCTCGTTCAATGGGAACATGCTTTTGTCTTTTCTTTATTTTTTTTTATTCCTTTTGATTTTGCTTCGTAACTTTACTTTTCTCCAGGTTGAATTTTACTTTTGAGATTTACAGGTCATTTTGAACCCATTCCTCAATGATGTGCCCTCCTTATCATCGTGGACAGCATCACATCGACTAGCAGCAGTACACTGACCATCACCCTTTCGCCAACCCCGTCAAACCGATCCGAAGTCCAAGCTTGACCCATAAGGCAATGCGGGGTTTGAATTTGGCAATCCGTTAGCCAAATTAGGTAACGAATACTCATCCTCATAATATTTTAAGTTTTGTTACTTGATTCGGTGAAATCACGTATCATCTTTGAATATTCGGCATATCTCATATGCCGTGGACAAGTATTGCTTCGATAGAACATATCTTTTAAATTTAGTGATTATCTGAAAATATCGTTTCAAAATCTCAAAAAATAATTATTTGATTTTTTTAAAGATGTGAATCTTTTGCAGATAAGGTAAGGCTGCCTTTAAATTTTGGCTACCTCATGCAATTTTCGAAATCTTTTGGATAACATTTGATTTGTTGTGGATAGACTTTCGTTTCAATGATTATTTTCAAAACATGAGTTGGTTGGATGGATTATGTCATGGTTGAATTGCCTCATCTCTTGTGGATTTTGAGTTCATTTGACTTGAGGATAAGATTTGAGTTCAATTGGATAATCATTTGAAATAAATTTGCAAATCTTAAGGGATAGTCTTCTCAAAAAAAGATCGAGATCAAACCTTGACCTCATATTTTTTGGCCGTCCCTCTTTTTTTTTTTGAAAAATAAAAATAAAAAAACTCAAGACAAGTTTGAATTTTTTTTTTGTCTTTGGACATGTTTGTTTAATTTTATTTTTATAAAAAAGTTTGCACCTTTATAAACAAACATGCCCATAATATGTGCTCTCTTATGTCTTGTCAATTTTGTAAAATAAATTGCATACCTTAGCCACGATCTTGGGGAATGGAACGGGAATCTGTATAAAATTTCCTGTTATGTCCTTTGTATTAAGGGACTATGTTATTCTATAACTTTGATTCGCTTACTAATTTGAACCTAAGAGTAAGTTGCGAATAAATTTCCTCCTACCCTAACCTTTGGGTACAAGCGAATTAACCAGAAAATTCGAAATCAAAAGTATATTATGGGCATTTTTATTTATTTTTGTTCAATTTTTGCATTTCGTCGTTCATTTAATTAAATAAAAAATCCCAAAAAAGAACTCTCATTTTTCTATAGTTGATCATGTCAAAAGTTTGTTTTTATGTAATAAATATCATTTAACATAAGACTCTGAGAAATCAATTTCTTAAGTTAAATTGGATGATATAACATTTTAAGGCAAATTTTCATAATGGTTGTCTTTTAATCCGAAAATACAAATAGAAATAATCATTTCATTCACATCATCAATCAAAGAGATTTTTCATGAAATTTAGTACCCAAAGGGCATTACTTTTTCCAAATTAATGTAATCAAGTCTCCGGACTCATTTTCTCTAGTTTGTGAAAATAAATTAATTCTCCCATTAATTTATTTAGAATTCTAATCAACCTACCCTAAATGATTAGTGGTGACTTCGAATCGAATTAATTTTGCATTGGAAAAAAAAATTTAAGTTGCGATTTGATACGACTTGAGAGCGTCCGAGTTAAGTTAGTTAATTTAATTAACCAGATAATCTGTTAGCCTGATTTTTAGGTCGCGACAACTTGTCATTATTGGGATCAAAGTTTGGGGACCGATTGTGTCATTATTCCAAAGGAAATTAGGCAAGCCAAAGCTATAATTGAGTTCTTCATTGATGTAAACTCGATGCGTGATTTTATGTAGCCAATTGAAATTCTGAATAAGTTATGTTTTTGAACGAGTCAAGAAAATATATATAAGTTGGATCAAGCTCTCGATTAAATGCGAATTATGTATCCTAACGAAGAATAGATTGCATGGGTCTTTCCTTTTTGGCCTACAACATGAGTTGACTTGACATTGCATCATTTTGTAGATTTAATATTCATATGCATGTAGTATGTTTCACCGTTACAATTAACGCGATTATTTTTTTTCTCGTGAGTCCATTGGCTAATGTAGTATGGATTAAAAGTAGAGAATTTAGTCTGTTTCTTTCTATTTGTAAAGTGAAGCATTCGTGCTGGTTATTATTTGTTGTCAAGACCTATAATATCTTTTGCTCAAGTAGTTTGTAAATTGTCCATCAATGCTTATACTGTTATCTATAACTGTTGATACCGAAAAGTTCTCTCTTAATGATTCGATATTTTGAAAACGACATATCGTGTAGAAAAACTTTACTAGCAGATCCCGAAGTGCGATAAGGAGAAAATGACATACTGAATAACACGATGGTTTTTTTTTTTATATTTGAGAGTTTAAAAGAAAGTATAAAAAAATACCGAATGAAGGACATAGTGCGCGTGAATTCGGTAAGCCTCAGATATGTGACGTGGGTATTGTATCCCGAAAATTGGGGAATATGGAGCAAAAATCATGGGCTCAAATAGGATTTTGAAAGTTAAGGGATATCATTCAAAAAGGATTCAATCAACTATGTCGGTTACAAGTGAGATAGAAAATGTTTCGATTTCCATGGACAAGTTATAAAAATCGTGGGTTGAGAGGAGATAAGCAGTGGCGCTAAAATTCAAAGGTTTAAAATTAAAGAATAACTGCTCAAGCAGTTGAGAATGCAAGGTGAATAAGCATCTAGAAAAGAGGAGAGAGGAGACCAGATACACATCACAGAGAAAATGTTCTATTTCTTTCGTATTTTCATTACTGCATATAGTTTAACTTTCCTGTACTTTCCATTCCTTGCACCTTCAGATTCCAGCAATTTATTTTCCATCTACAGCAAGTAGGAGTATTGTAATCATAGATTGTTTAACTTTTGAAGCACCTCCTCATTCAGATTCTCCATCAGAACAGAGCCACATAACTCGTATTAATAAAAATCGAAGAATGAGTTTCGGTAAAAGATATTCCTGATACAAATCGCGCGAACAATAACACATATTGTCCATTGTTTTGAAGTATGATAAGATCAGAATGTTTCACTTTCTCTATTTTTATAGGTTTTCAAAAAAGCTAAACTGAAGTGGAGTGGCAAATTTATCTAACTTATTAATCTCTCTCTCTCTCAGGTTATGAAAGCCTCCATAATCCATTGAGCAACAAACTATTGATTAAATAGTCAAAATGAGAGCACAGAAGCAACATTTCGAATTCTTTCGGTCGAATCCTTACATTTACGATTTGATTACCGAAGTGTTACTATATATAATTGTGCTCTTCTTGCCTGCATCTATACGTTTTTCCTCGGTAGCCAATCCCCCAAATCTTTGATTAGGTCATATGAAATTCATGGAATTAATTAATTTCCCACCTTCAGTTTCTAAATATGAAAAGATAGTAGGATGTTTTTTGGACATCAAACCAAACTAAACGTTAAAACAAAGTTGCTAATGCCGTGCAAAAGGAAGAGTTGAAATATCAGTTATCGCTTGACAATGTGATTTATATGCTCTTCATTTACATGCGATATCCCTCCATTTATTAACTTGAACTTATAGATTGGGCTTTCTAAGGGAAACACTCCAAAAAAAGTCCTACACTTATTGCATTGGTACAAATGCAAGCTATCCTAAACCTTTAAATTGGCTCAATTTACACTTAGATCTTTTCACATTGATACCAATCGAGCCAATCTAGCCAATTTAAGACAAAATTATTGACGTAGATGTTGACCGTCTTACATGGTATTAACGTTGACGTG
The DNA here is from genome assembly GCA_016432845.1 of Psidium guajava. NCBI lineage: Eukaryota > Viridiplantae > Streptophyta > Magnoliopsida > Myrtales > Myrtaceae > Psidium > Psidium guajava. The sequence goes on from CM028231.1 coordinate 17,871,265, forward strand.
GATATTTTTAAATATGTTTTTTCAAAAATTAACATTTCAATGATTTATAATTATTTGTGCTTGCCAAAACAAAAGGAAAGCATAAAAAGGAATAAAAATAATAAAAAAGAAAAGAAATAATAAAATCAAAAAGTAACCCACCCATCGGTGGCTCAGCTGGTTTGCGCGCTGATCCTTTCACGAGAGGTCTTGGGTTCGAACCTCGCTGAGTGTCGGTGATTTAAGCGGGGGGTCGTGGCGGCGGGATGCTGCGCTAGCCCTCTCGGAGGATTAGTCGAGTGCGCGATCCGTACGGACGCTGGCCCGGACACCTTCGATACAAAAAAAATAAAAAATAAAATAAAATCAAAAAGTAAATTAAAAAATTATTAGAAAACTTTCAAGTCAACACCAACTGCACCACGTAGAAAGGCTAGCATCTATGTTAGCAATTTTTGGCCTAAATCTGGCAGGTGGGATCAATTGATACTAATGTGAAAATTTTTAGGGCTAAATTAGTCCACTTCAGAGATTTTATACTGAATTAATACCAACACAATGAATTTAAGATTTTTTTTTTGTATTTTTTTCGACTTTCTAACATGGTATAACATCAAAGTTCTCAATCACATCATAGTAGGAGAGACATGATTTTTTTATTAAATTTTCTTCGAAATTACTTTTTAGTTCTAAACCGTTGTTTCATAATCAAAATAGACTTATCTTCAACAAATAACATAATTTTTACCACATTCTCACTCTTAATGGGAAAATTACCAAAAGAAGTCCTAATCTATTACAATTTTACTAACTCAGTTTTAATTTTCTTTTTGCCAATTTGGAAAGTATTTGTGTAAATTCAGTCCATCCTTAAAAATCACTTATGTGGTTTGACTTGTGATGATGTGACAATTTTTAATAATATCCCAATATTTTTTTGAACCTTTATTTAATTTATTTTTTTATTTTTTTTTATTTCCTTCTTCCTCTAGCCAATTATTGGACCTCGGAGATTAGGTACAAGCGAAGGTTGGCGAGGGTGAGCCTCGCTAGTGGATAGGCAGGCCCTAACTTGCTGAATCTGGTGAGGGTGATCCTCGCCCAAGTGAAGACGAGACCAGCCTTACCCACCCCTAGTGATGATCGACCAAAAAATCACTAGGTGACATTAGCTTCGCCAATGGCTATGCTACCTCACCAGGGGCTTGGGCAAAGTTTGCCTCTCACTGGATCTGGTGAGGCAAACCTTACCCAATGATGGCAAGGCCGACTTTGCTAGGGGCTAAGTGTAGCTGACCTCGCCAGTAGCTAGGCAACCTCACTTGAGACTAGGTGAGGTCAAGCCTCACTAGCCTTGCCTAGTATTGGCGAGGCTTGCCTTGGTCAGCCCTTCGCTCTGGCTGGTCACTGGGAAGTTAAAAAAAAAAGAGAGGGAAAGAAAATAAAATAAAAATAAAAAAATACAATAAAAATAAAATAAAATACAATAAAAAAATATTAAAAGTACTATTAAAAATTGTTATGTCAGCATTGGCAACGTCATGTCGGTGATTTCTGGTCAAATAGACCGAACAAACTAAATTGCAATAAGTATATGACTTTTTTGGCAATTGCCCCCACTCTTTATAAATTCTTATTTTAACCCTGTTATGGAAAAAAAAATCATCTACAGAAACTCTCTTTGACAAACTCACCTTCACATATTTGCTAAGTTTCCTTCACACGGGTTCATCTTTTCTTACTTTTAATTTTATATTAACATATGTCGACACATATAGAATGCTATTAGCTAAAATTTAGATTGATAGACCCCAAATCCTATATTAGGTACTAGATTAACGTTGGATTTTCTGAGACTAACATGGCCTTAATTAATCTGAAATTGATCATGTTCATCCGCAACTGGTCATTGAATTAGCACGGTAGACCTTTTGCTTTTAAAGTTGACACGATTTCACACAAGCAAGTCCTCACATCATGTATCTAATTTGTTGTGTTAGCATTTATTAGAATAATTAATATCATAAAAACACTCTGTTTTGAACTTATTTTATTTTATTTTTTATGTTGGTATTGCATTAAACTCTTGAATGGGTAATTGCATATATTGAGAAAACTGATATCCTATTTTGGTAATGCATTAAACTCTTGAATGGGTAATTGCATATTTTGACAAAATTGATATCCTATTTTTCGCTGCACTGCATATGAAAGAACATTGTTTGACTGAAAATTTTCAGTCATTTAAAAACGTTAATACACATTAAAATAATCTAAAGAATTGTGTCCATCGTGTTTAAAATCACCAACAATCTGTCGTGATGTGTTCAATTCGGAGATTGAAAACAAAATATCTATTAAAGTCACTCGTCCAACTTTCCTAGGATGAGGACTACAATTCGGTAGTTAGCACTTAACCGGCAAGGCGGTCATATAGTTGCCAGCTGCATAAATATTGCCTAATCTACGGTCCATCTGAGCATTAAGCCACATGAAAATAGAGCTGAAGAATCGTGTTCAACGCATGATTAAATCGCGTACAGTTTTTTTTTGGTGATAAACGTGGAGACCGATAGCAATCGGTGTTCAATTCGGATATTGAAGATAAAATCTTTTATTAAAATCACTCAGTCCAACTCTCCTAGTACGACAACAATTCGGAAATTCGCACTCAACCGTCATAACGGCCATGTCGTTATCAGCTGCCCACATGAATTTGAAAACTCTTGTGTCTCCCTATGAATAGACAGCTGTACGGGGAAGTCTCATGTTATTCAATCTCTCTATGTTTCTATCTCACAAACGTAGAAATTGAAATTCCCACGCGGCTTTGTTCTGTCGCTCTCTCTCTCAAAACCCACCATCATCATCTCTTCGTCTCTTGGCGTGTTGGAGGAATCGAAGCATTGCGGTGGCGATGGTCTGTCCTCAGTTCACAGATCGTCTTTCAAAGGGGGCGAGAGAGACGGAACTCGATCTCTCATCTCTTCATCTCTTGGCGGACACGGCTTCGTTGGTCTCCGAGGGAAAGCTCAGTCTCGATTCTTCCACCTCTGATGTTGATGATGCGAAGAAGGCCACTGGAATGACCACGACTTTTGGGCCATTCGGTGTTGGATGGATCGTTACGAAGAAGAGATCTCCACGAGCGCGAGGGTTGACAATCCACGCCCAGAAGTGGAGTTCTGGTGCAGTTAACGCTGTTGGCCCAAAGAACAGGCAGGTGACTCGGCGAGGTGTCGCTGAGAACTGTAAGAAGCGGACGCGAGCATTCGATCCCACCGAAACCCTAGAAACGGGTAGGGTTTCCAAGAAAACTAAGAAGAAAGGTCTCGCGCCTCTAATCGGACCAAGCGAATTGCCGATACAGTACATGGACAAAATAAGGGAGATGCGTGGTCGGGATGTGACGCTCGTGGTGGAGAAGAAACTTACTACCACCGACATGAGCCGATGCCAAAGCAGGCTCTCTATACCCAGGTGGCAGATAAGGGGGGAAACATTCTTGGGCGAAGAAGAAATTCGAATCCTAAATGGGAAGGAGGGCATTACGGTTTCCCTCATTGAGCCATGTCTCGAAGTATCTCACGGGTTGCAACTAAAGAAGTGGAATTACATGAGCGACAATTTTTCTTATGTGTTGAAAGGGAGGTGGAACGGGGTGGCGCATCCGTACCAGCGGAATGAACTCATAAAGGATGTCCGCATCCAGCTTTGGTCCTTTAGAGTGCATGGCAACCTTCACTTTTGCCTCACGAAGGTTGAAGAAGCCCCAGTCAGCGGCATTTGAGGAAATTCATGAAATTTCACTGAGTTAAGTAATTTTGCCGGTGCATATCTTGTTAAATTCATCTGCCTCGTTCAGTCCCCTAACTCTGGTGTCCAGGAAATTTAATTTTTTTTCCCCGTTATTTAGGGATAGCCATTAGAGTTGTGGTATTCAGTTTCATGGATCAACTATGGTTGTCCGTGACTTTTTGATGGAGGATTTTGTTGTTTTGAGTTTGTTGTTTTTTTTTTTTGGGTTGAATTTTGCAATTCATATGTTCAAATGCAAGTGTACATAGTTGTGGATTTGATGATCATTGCACCGCACATAGACATTCATAATGAAGTTCTGGTTATTTGAGTTCTTAAGTGTTCTTTTGAAAATTATGGCACCCGATGTGTATTTAGTCAATTTCTATATTTGTTTCCGACCGAAAAATGAAATTTCTATATTTGTGAGTCTCCCAAAAGCGACAGTGGCTCAAAAAATACGAAAGAAAATAATGGCTTACAATTTTTTGATTGATTATCTTCGCTGAAGAGCTCGTAAGGTTGCACCAACCAGAACATACGATATTATCATATAGTCTCGAAATACAAATGCATTATTACCTTGTCACGAACCAAAGCACGAGAACAATTAATATACACGGAATATTGCATTGACATGGCAGTCTTTCCAGCGAAACATTTCCAAAAATGCCACAGTCAATGTGGTACTACATCCCACAAATTAGGGGTGATCGATTCCTGGTTCGCTCCGGTTCCCCTCAAGAATCGGGAATCGGATCGATGGTTCCGGTTCTCAATTTGTCGGAATTGGGAACCAGATCAACCATCCTGGGAACTGGACTGGACCGGACCGACAAATGGGCCGGATCGGACCGAACCGTACCGGACTTGACAAAAAAAAATGTAACCAAAATTATTTTTTAATTGTTGAAATTAATAACGTTATATGACTTCAATGTCTATATAAAATGACTTCCCAATAAAAAAAAATAAGAGGCCCAAAGAGCTGAAAGAGATTCACGGACCGAATTTGAAAAAAATTTTAAAAAAAAGGACCGGTTCGGTTCGGGCTGTCTGATTCGGTCCTAGAAATCGGGAACCGGGGACTGGACCGCCCGGTCACCGGTCCCAATTTTAGGAACCGGGAATTGGACTGGACCTCTATAGAACCGGAAACCGGACCACCGGTCCCAGTCTGGTCTGGGCGGTTCCGATTTAGGTAGTCCAAGTGGCTCACCCCTACCACAAACTACCGCGAACCTTGTCAAGGATTTAAAGCCATTGTAGAAATCTGTGAGTACTTCATGGGATAAACTGGATCTCAAAGGAGTAACAAAACTCCAGGCTGTATATAGGTTATGAAATGCAATGTCGACTATTGTTAGAACCCTTTAGAACTACCCAGCCTTTTGCACAGGTTGTCTGAATATCTATCACTGGAAAGTACAAGAGAAGTAGTTTTCCAGCTTAAGGAACAAGGAATGCATCCCAAAAAGGGGGAAATCAATAAGTCATGACAGATGACCTGTTAAACGCACATTGGACAAGTCCAAAATCCTTTGCCTCGGAGAGGACAAAGTACTAGCAGTAGGATCAATTTCCATGTTTATGATGCTCTTTCTTTTCTGAGTATCCGAGCTTCTTCTTTCTGCGCGAACCTAGGCAATAAGAGCTAGTAATTGTGCTTCTTTCTAGTGTAGCGACACCATGGCTTGAGCTTCTGCCACAATCGATGCATCACCATCTTCTGCATAAAGTATCTTCTTTATTTCTCCCACAATCTGCCAAAGTAAGAACTAAACAAGTAATCAGCATTTAGATAGCAACGGAGATGAACAAATAGGTCAACCCCATTTAAGTCGGATTGATCTTTCTTTATCTTATCTTTGATTACAGACACTTATAATTTATGTGAATTTTATAATCCAGTCATATGAATCTGAATTTGTTTAATCAAGTCCATGTTAGTCCAATATTGTCCTCTAGTTACTACATAACTCTTAATTATCAGATAAAAAGTTATGACGAAAAAGGAAAATATATTCGGAATAACTCACATCAGAAAATCCTGTTGATGCAATGTCAGCTGGAGAGCGATTCTGTGAAGAAATACCGCTTTCTTAATCTGCTGATAAAATGCTGAATTGAACTGTGTACCAACAAACTGGATATATGATTAGAAGTAGAAAAAAAAAAACATCAGATCATATCCAATTCGCGGCACAAAACACAACGGAACTGGAAAAGTCCATTACTCTTGATTATGTGGCAATCAAGGTTAACCACAATTTCAGCGAAGCCAAAAGATTGTTTGCTAAAAGGGTCAAATTTGCAGACAAACCATGATCTATTCATGGCAATAAAATTGCGTGGCATTATTTTAGGTCCACGGCATTATTCTGATAGCGAAAATACAGGCGAGCCTCGTATTTCAGGATAGTAGCACAAGGTCTCAATATCTATGAGACTTTCGAAGTAGAAATCTCTCTTACTCTCAAGACTATGCGCTTCAACTCTGTTATCTGCAGCGTAAATTGTTGTTATCATTGCCAGAAATTACCCAACTTGCTCAACTACTTCCAACTTAAAGTACCTTCTCATCACATGCCGAAGCTGCACCAGGAGCTGGTCTGGAGGTCTCGGCTGACTGAGTAGTCAAGCTTGCAGATGAATCTACCCCTCTTGGAAGCCCTCTTTCCAACATCAAAAGATATGCGCCTAACAAAAGGAAAACAAAATCGGTTTTAATCTTCATTTGCAGAGAAAAACGAATAAGCATTGCGGAAGAGACACTACTCTCGTTGCTAAGTGGGACAACCACATAGGAAACGGAATAAATCCAATTAGTCGTTGTATGGCATACTAAAGAGCTGCGAAAAGCCGGAAAGCTCCGTGATTGTGGCACGTTATCAAACAGTTAGCTGCAAGCTCTTGGTTCAAGGCATCGTTCTAGACCCATCAACTTTTTACCTCTTCCCTTTCTTTTCCAACCAACTCCACCAAATGACGCGAACAGAGCAGAAGAAACTCCGAAAGACCGAACAATTTCTGTACCAAAAAGGGCAAAAGCTTCCCTCATGAAGACGCCCAAAACGACAAACCATCAAAGAAAAGAAACCCGAGTGCAGTGGCAATGACAATGCCATACAAATGAAGAAGAAATCACAGAGAACCTATTGTTGCGCATCTCTCTCTCTCTCTCTCTCTCTCTGAGACTAATCTGTGTGTATTGTTAGCGTGTGGTGAGGTGAAAGAGGAGAGAAACTCGAGACGAAGAGGGAAGGCGGGACGGATGTGGGAGCGAGATTGTCAGTGTAGTTTTGGAGGTGAAGAAACATAAAACTGAGAAAATATTGGAGCACCAGTGCACATCTGAGTCAGACCATTCAGAGATCGCCACGTGGCAAGCTGGTCCCACCTGTCTAATTCCTTCCTTCCCCTCTTCTCTTTCACCGTTAGTGTCTCTCTCTCTCCTCCCCTCCGTTACTGCATTGCAGAATCTCTCTCTTCCTCCCTACTTCTCTTTTTTTCCTTCTTCGTTCACACAAAAGAGAAAACTTTGAGCTGTAATTGTCTTAGTTCCGGTGGATCGGGCCGCCGAGCGAGTCTCCACCGGCAAGATGGCGCGGTCCGCGATCCAGAGCTCCACGGCCTGGAAGGCGACCTCGAACTGGTCATACAGGATCGATTCGCAGTTGGGATAGGCTTTCCCGATGGCTGCTTCGGAGTAGGGTCCAGGGACGCCTTGTAGGCCACGCGGATCTGAGAGCCGTGCATCGGAGCCGGGGACAGGTCAGTGATGGTGAACGGCTTAGGTGACTGGGGGGCGGTAGGGTTGAGCTTCTTGTTGGCATTGATGGGGACAAGGGTAAGGTCGACGGCGGCCTGGGGCCCGTTGACGCGGCGACATTATCGGGTCGGCCGCCGTTGACGTCGTCGTCGGTCAAGGGGGCTGCTTGTCCTGGGAGACGATCTTGCTGTCCAGGATGGCGCAAGAGCTCTGCCAGTAGGCGTTGCAGGAGTCGACGCCGTTGGGGTAGTGGACGGAGTCGGACCGGTGGGCGCACTCGGTGGCGTGAGGGGCGGCGACCCGGGCGAGTTGCTCCGGGCGGGGGGTCGTACGGATGATGGACCTGAGGCTAGTCGGAGGTTGAGGAGATAGAGATTGCATTTTGCGGGTACAAACAACCTCCGAACCAGAAGGAAAGAGAGGAAAACGTGGGAAAAAAAAACCAAGAGCAAATTTCTTGAGTAGAGGGATAAAAAAAAGCTTGGAGTTGCTTCTCGGAGGACGAGAAGGGAACCTCCAGTCTCCGGTCAACAAAAGAAACGTATGCTGAATCCAACCGAACCTCAGGTCACCGGAAATCTTACGACAGATAGAGAGAGAAAAGACTCTCCTGTTTGCGTTCAGTCACATAACTCCCGAACGTAGAGAAAAGTCAAGGAAGAGAAAAACAGGTCACCGGAACCTCAGGTTTTCGTTTTCTCTTTTCTCTGAATGAAGAAGAAGAAAAGAGAAGTAAGGAGGAAAAGAGAGATTCTGCAACGCAGTAACGGGGGCAAGGAGAGAGCGGCTAAAGGAGACACAGAAGAGGGGAAGTAACAAGAAATATTAGGTAGCCACGGCGTATTACTGACGTGTTCCCCATTTCCATTCATTTTTCGACACGTGTCAAAAGAGGACCCACCAGTCCAAAAAAAATGAAAACCTCTCCTCTCTTCTCACAGTGACCATTTCCGTCTCTCTTTCACTCTTCCGCGCCTCTCCCGTCCGCTTGCCCCTCTTTCTTCTCCAACCTCGAGCCCAAGCCTTTGCCATTTTCGGCCGCCGCGAATCGCAATTGGTATCCCGTCGCCGATGACGGTTGGTGGCCATGGCTGCCAGATTCGAGCTCAAGCGACCATTGCCACGAGTTGAGCTCGAGCAGCCATGGTTGAGGATCCTCGCCGGTTTGCGGCCATGGCCGCCAGGTGTCAAGCTTGCAGCTACTCACCCGCGACCGGCGAACCCAAAGCTCGAGCTCGAGAGGCCATGGCAGCTGCATGCTAGAGGACTCGGGTAATCCTCCCTCGCCGGCCTTGCTGACCCAGCCGACCGGATCTGGTTCTACGCCGACGACGGCCATGGATGAGCCTACGCTGCTTGTCCCGAGTCGTGAGCCAGTGGTCCATGGCTAGCCACCGCCAGTGCCGCCGCCGCCACCATCTTGATAGGAAAGGTGTTCAAGTTAAAAAAAAAAAAAGGCAACGAAAGAGAGATAAAATCAGAGAGAGGGAAACCGTCTTGTCCGATTGTGATTCGCGGCGGCTGACAATGGCAGAGGTCGGAGAAGAAAGAGGGTAACACGCGAGGGTTGGGTGGGTGTTGGTCAGAGAGAGACAAAGCGGACGAGAGAGGGGGGTGTTGGGGTTGAATACAGAGTGAGAGAGAGAGAGAGAGAGAGAGAGAGAGAGAGAGAGAGAGAGACGAAAACCGTGGAGAGATGAGGGGGTTTTGATTTTCTCTGACCGGTGGGTCCCGCTTGGGATACGTGTCGAAAACTGAGTGAAAACGAGGACCACGTCAGCAATATCCAGTGGGTACCTAATATTTGCTCGGTGGGACCAGTTTGACACGTGGCGATCTTTGAGTGGTCCAATCAGTGATGCGCTGGCGCTCCAGGAGCACTCAAATTTTTCTGTATAATGATTCTGAGTCTTTCGGGTTAAGCGTGAAATTTCACTCATAATTTGAGAGTATTGTCACAATGCCTAATTAGTCATGTAATAAAGATTTGTTTTTGTAATATCTGAAATGGGACAAGGACAATACAGTAATTTCGAGTCATCAATGTGCCCATGCTTTGCCTTTTCTTCACAACCCCCGCGGATCGAAAATGGTGTGGGCCGGGGGGTGGGAGTGGATTTTGGACATTCTCTGTCAATTTTGTTGCTCCCCCGATACTCTCTGTCTGTCCGAAACGGAGTGTGCGCCAGATTTGGGTTAAGGGTGCCCAAAGAAGTGAGAAAATAAAATAATATAAGAGATGTGTTCCTTTGGCAAAAAATAAATGATTTAAAAACTATTTTACAAAATATGATTACTTATATTATTTAGAAAAATTAATCAACGAAATTTTTTTCATCATGAATAACAATCTACTGCTAATTATTTTGTTGCTTGATGAAAAAAATTTCTATTTATTTATTTATTTATTTTTATAAACAATACTATTTCTCGAAAAAAAAAAATAATCTCCAAAGCACTCATTTTTCGTCAAACGAACGTACCCAAAGTTTACAGTGGAATATACATTACAATAAAACATCGAAAATAACAAGGATGTTTGAAAATCTCAAAGAAAATTGCTAGGGTGGGTATTACTGTCTAGACAACAAAATATTTGAGGATGGTATGCATTGGTCTCTAAACTATCGATTATTATATAATGCCCCATGTATTTTCTATCTGTTGCTATCATAAACTTTTTCTCTATGTACACGGTTTTTGTGGCGTAAAAGTATATTCTTATTGAAAATCTCACGGTTACAAAAAATTTTACCCATATTTTTTGGAGCACTGTACAAATCATATAGCTGGTTATGTGCTTGTTCGACATCCCTGCAACCGCAAATGAGGAAAAAAACCAACGACTGTGGAGGAAGAGGGGTCATTGCTGTTTGCACAATTGGAGGTTGGTGATTACCTCGAGTGGGACGCCAGCCCGGAGTCACAACGTAGTTGGGACATCAAACCAAATTAATTGTGAAAATGAAATTGATATTGATGTTGGAAGAGATATGCTTGTTATATTCATGAAGTCTCCACCATCTATGAACTTAAACTTTAGGGTTGGACTCTCTGACGTAGCATTGTAATTTTTTACTAATTTTTCTTAGCTATTACAGATATCATCAAGACTGAAGGAAGAACACGAAACGTTTTGGCACTTTCAGTTTCTTATTCATTATGGACGGTTGCTTCATAACCACATAAAACCGTTATCATCAGCTGACAGAATGTCTACAACATGCTCTCTCTTAATTAACTTATGTCTACAACATGCTCTCTCTTAATTTACTTCTCTTTGACCCACTCAATTTCACTTATCTGGAGAGTGTCAGCCTGAACCCTAATCCTGTATTTAGCCCGGGTTGATCTTTTCTGTTACCTAAAGTTTAGACAGATAGACCCCTAATCCTGTACTTAGGTACTTGATTAAAGTTGGATTGTGTGGGACTAATTTGAAGTTGATCAGGTTCATGGCGCAACTGGTCATTGTAGCAGTACTTTAGACCTTTTGCTAATGAAACGATTGCACACGCCCAAGCAAGTCCTCACGTCATCAGTCTCACTCGTTGCATTAGCATCTATTTAACTAATAAATATCTTCAATGGGTAAAAGTCGAGTCGATTTGCCTCGCGTTTATTGAGAAAGTTGATATCCTATTTTTCGCTACACTGCATATGAAAGAACTTCGCTTGACTCAAAATTTACGGTCATTTTAAAACATCAATCCACATAAAAATAAATCTAGAGGATTGTGTTCCATCGTGGTTAAAATCACGTACAATCTGTCGTGGGAAATTCGGAAACTAGCCTGTTCAATTCGGAGATTGAAAATAAAATCTTTATTAAAATCCTTTGGTCCAACTAATCCTAGGGGGACAACAATTCGGAAGTCCGCAATGACCCTCATATAACGGTCATATGGCTGCCGGTTGCCCTAATATTGCCTAATTTCGAACTCTCTAATCTCAATGGTAATCCGAAGGCATCTGCACTGAGAAGTCTCATGTTCTTCAAATATTTGCCCGATGCAATCTCTCTCGGTTCTCTCTCACAAACGTAGAAATTGAAATTCCCACGCAGCTTTGTTCTGTCGCTCTCTCTCTCTCTCTCTCTCTCCCCTTCCCTGTCTTTGACTCTCGAAACCCACCATCATCATCTCTTTGTCTCTTGTCCAGTCGGGGAATCGAAGCATTGCAGTGGCGATGATCTACTTTCAGTTGACAGATCGTCTTTCTAGGTGGGAGAGAGATATGGAACTCGATCTCTCATCTCTTCATCTCTTGGCGGACGTGGCTTCGTCGGTCTCCGAGGGAAAGCTCAGTCTCGATTCTTCCATCTGTGATCTTGACGATAAGAAGAAGGCCACTGGAGTGACCTCAACTTTTGGGCCATTCGGTGTTAGATGGATCGTTACGAAGAAGAGATCTCCACGTGTGCGAGGGTTGACGATGCACGCCCAGAAGTGGAGTTTTGGTGCAGTTAACGTTGTTGGCCCAAAGAACAAGCGGGAGACTTGGAGAGGTGTTGCGGAGAATCGTAAGAAGCGGACGCGAGCATTCGATCCCACCGAAACCCTAGAAACCGGTAGGGTTTCCAAGAAAGCTAAGAAGACGGGTCTCACAGCTCTTATGGGACCAAGCAAATTGCCGATACAGTACATGGACAAAGTAAGGGAGATGTGTGGTGGGGATTTGACACTCGTGGTGGAGAAGACACTTACTGCCACCGACATGAGGCCGAGCCAAAGTAGGCTCTCTATACCCAAGTCGCACATAAGGGAAACATTCTTGAGTGAAGAAGAGATCCGAATCCTAGGCAGGAAGGAGGGCATTACAGTTTCCCTCATCGAGCCGTGTCTCGAAGTGTCTCACGGGTTGCAACTCAAGAAGTGGAATTACATGAGCAATAATTTTTCTTATGTGCTGACAGAGAGGTGGAATGGGGTCGCGCATCCGTACCTGCGGAATGCGCTCATGAAGGATGTGGTCATCCAGCTTTGGTCCTTTAGAGTGGATGGCAACCTTTGTTTTTGCCTCACGAAGGTTGAAGAAGCCCCAGTCGGAGGCAATTGAGGAAATTTATGAAATTTCACCAAGTTAAGTAATATTGCTGGCGCATATCTTGTTAAATTCATCTACCTTGTTCAGTCCCTTAAATTTTGTGTCTAGGAAATTTCATTTTTTCTTTCCCGTTATTTAGGGATAGCCATTAGAGTTGTGGTATTCATTTTCATGGATCAACTACGGTTGTCCGTGACTTTTTGATGGAGGATTTTGTCGTTTTGATCTTCTTTTTTTGGGTTGAAATTTGCATTTCATAAGTTCAGATGCAAGTGTATATAGTTGTGGTTTTGATGATCAGTGCAACGCGCATAGACATCCATAATGAAGTTCTGGTTACTTTTGTTCTGAAGTGTTCTTTTGAAATTTACTGCACCCATAGTAGTCATTCGATTTCCAGATTTGTCAGAGTTACCATATATTGATTGATTGTCTTCGGGGAAGAGCTCGTAAAGATCAACAACCAGTACAGACAATATATTATCCCATAGTCCTGAATGATAAACTGCCCGTGAACCTTGTGAAGGATGTGAAGCCATTGCAGATATCTCTAAGTACTTCATGAGACAAACTGGATCTCAAAAGGAGTAACAAAACTCCAGACTGCATACAGGTTATGAAAGGCCATGTCGACTATAGTTAGAACCCTTTAGAACTACACAGGCTTTTGCACAGGTAGGAGTCGTCTGAATATCTATCAATGGAAAGTACAACAGAAGTAGTTTTCAAGCTTATGGAACAAGGGATGCATCCCAAAACGGGGGAAATCAGTAAGTCACAAGAGATGACCCGCTAGAACCGCACGCGCAAATGTCCAAAATCTTTCGCCGAGGGGTGGACGAAGTACTAGCAGCAGCTCAACTTTCGAGTTTATGATGTTCTTTCTTTGCTGAGTATGTGAACTTCAGTAACTCTGCTTCTTCCTGTTGTAGCGACACCATGGCTAGAGCTTCTGCATCATCATCTGCTGCATAAAGTATCTTCTTTATTGCCCCCACAATCTTCCAAAGTAAGAGGTAAATAAGTAATCGCCATCTAGATAGCAACAGAGATTAACAAAACAAGTATGCCTGAAACGACGGACAAGTATACCGAAATGCTATGTGATTGTGGCACCCGATCAAACAGTTCAGCTGCAAGCCGTTGGTTCAAGTTATTGTTCGAGACCCATCAACTTTCTCACCCGTCCTTTCTTTTCCAACCAACTCCATCAAATGACTTGAACAAAACGCACAACAAAATCCAGAAGACAGTACAATTTATTACCGAAAAAGGCAAAAGCTTTCCTCATGAAGACGCCCAAAACGAGAAACCATCCAAGAAAAGAAACCCGAGCGCTGTGGCAATGCCATATAAATGGAGAAGAAATCACAGAGGCCTGATTGTTACGCATCTCTCTCTCTCTCTCTCTGTCTGAGATTAATCTGTGGGTATTGTTAGTGTGTGGTGAGGTGAAAGAGGAGAGAAATTCAAGATGGAGAGGGAAGGCGGGACAGATGTGCGAGCGAGACTGTCGTCAGTGTCTGGAAGAGTAGTTTTGAAGGTGAAGAGGGACATAACATTCTCCCTGTTGTTCCGGTAAACGTGAAATTACACTGTTGACCTTTTGGGTTCAATCTCGTAAATTGGGAGCATTCTTCCAAAAATCATTTAATAAAATAATTTTTTTTTTGTAATTCTGAAGTGGGACAAGGACAATACAGTAATTTCGGGTCGTCACGTGCCCAATCTTTACCTTTTCTTCACACGCCCCCTGATGGTAAAAAAATGGCGTGGGCCCGGTGGAAGTGGATCTTCGGACATTCTCTGTCAATTTTGTTGCTTCCCCAATACTCTCGTCTGTCCGAAACGGAGAGTTTAATGTGCGAGAGCACGGGAGATTTGGGTTAATGGGGCCCAAAGAAGTGAGAAAAAGCATAAAATAAAAAAGGGTGTTAGTTTTGCGGAAATAAAAGCTTATTTATCGAAAAATATTTTTCAAATAACTCAATTTTTACGAAATGGATGCATCCAGAATTTATCATGGAATACAACACCGAAAATAACCAAGATGTTTGATCTCAAGAAAATTGCTAGGGTGGAAATTATTGTCTAGACAACAAAATATTTGAGAACTGGATACGTTTCTCTCCGAACTTTCAATTATTACATAATATCACATGTATTTTTCATCTGTTTATGCCATAAATTTTTTTCTATTTTTTCCTATGACCGCAGGTGAGATTTGGGTGAGGGGGCCAAAGAAGTGACGAAAAAGCATAAAACATAAAAGATGCGTTCGTTAATATGATTACTTATATCGTTTAAGAAAATTAGTCAACAGGAAAATATTTTTATCATCAATAACAATTTATGGCTAATTATTTTTGTAGGCCATGAAAAGAATTTTCATTTATTTAATTTTATGAGCGATATAAACGATTATTTCTCAAAAAATGTATGTTAAATTAATTAATTTTCGCGAAATGAACACGTCCCAAATTAACAATGGAACATAAATGACAAGAAAACATAAAAAATAATCAGTGTCGCGACCCTCTAAAAAAATTATTTTTATTATAAAGGGGGTTAACGGATTATTAGGTTAATTAGATTTGACTAACCTAACGCGGACCCTCCCAAGCCCTACCGAATCGCAACTTTGGTTTTTGTTTAAATGATTTTGAAATTTGGAGTCGCCACTAATCGTTCTTGGTAGGTCGATTAGAAATCTAAATAAATTAGCAGGAGAACTAATTTATTACTGCGAACCAGAGATTATGAACTCGGGGACTTGGTTACACTAGTTAATTAAAACTAATGCCCTTTCGGTACCTTAACTTCATGGATATCCTAATTCGGCAACTCAAACTTGGTTTATTCGTAAGGCTCTAGTAGGGTATTCTCTTTTGTGTTTTCACTTTTTAAATAGGATGCATGGATGTAATATATTTTTATTTGTTATATTTTTTTAAGTGTTAAAGATTCCCTGAAGCCGAAAGAAGGAGTGTGTTAACGACTTCTGTGCAGTATTATGACATACTCATCTTTTGAGTCTGATGATTCAACAATTAAATTATAGGAAGTACATGACAGTGAATAAACACCTCCAATGGGAGGCCTAGCATTGGTTTGACTCTTCCCTTTGAGATTTAAGGTACAAGTATTTAAGTTGCAAGTATTTAAACTGATGTAAGTAAAAACCTCCAATGGGAGACTAAGCATTGGCTTTGCTCTTCCCTTTGGGATTTAAGCTACAGGTATTTAAATTACAGGTATTTAACTACTGTAAGTAAAAACCTCCAATGGGAGGCTAAGCATTGGCTTGGCTCTTCCCTTTGGGATTTAAGGTACAAGTATTTAAGTTGCAGGTATTTAACTACTGTAAGTAAAAACCTCCAATGGGAGGCTAAGCATTGGCTTGGCTCTTCCCTTTGGGATTTAAGGTACAGGTATTTAAGTTGCAGGTATTTAACTACTGTAAGTAAAAACCTCAAATGGGAGGCTAAGCATTGGCTTGGCTCTTCCCTTTGGGATTTAAGGTACATGTATTTAAGTTGCAGGTATTTAACTACTGTAAGTAAAAACCTCCAATGGGAGGCTAAGCATTGGCTTGGCTCTTCCCTTTGGGATTTAAGGTACAGGTATTTAAGTTGCAAGTATTTAACTACTGTAAGTAAAAACCTCCAATGAGAGGCTAAGCATTAGCTTGGCTCTTCCCTTTGGGATTTATGGTGCAGGTATTTAAATTGCGGATGGACTTTGTCCTCTCCATTTTGAAGTGTGAATTCTTTAAAATGAAATACAACAAATTGATTCAACAATTTGAAATTTGTACGCGCTTGAGGACTCCTCCAAGCCAATTTTGTGCTTCCATAGGGTTGACCATTGATATAGAGCTGCGGCTTCATGACATAAAATAAAGTGAAGTGTCAGTATACAAAATATGTGCTAATCTGCACCTAAAACCAAAAGAGTGGAAAGAGTACTTATCTCCCATTTTTTTTTGGAGGGATTTCTATAATTGATTTTCGCTCTCTATGTTCCCAATATAGAGAGTTTCTTTTGAATTAAGAGGGACTTTTAGTCACAGATCAGTTGAGAAATCGGTGGACAGCTTAGGAGCTTGTCTGGGCCGATTTTTGCATCTCTACGAGATTTTTGCTGTTGACGTAGAGATATCCTTCTCCTGACATAAAATATGGAAAAAAAAAGATGGAGAAAGTGTATACAATTTGTGCTAATTTGCGAGTAAAACCATAAATAAATGAATAAATAAAAACACTTAGCTCGAATTTGCTTGCTCGTTGACGAGGATGAACTCTTGATTTATATTGATCGATGAAGGAATTTGTGATGATAACCCATAACTTTAAACTCCCATCATCTTCAAAATTCTCTCTCTTTTGGTATTTTCTTTCTCTCAAATTTTTCTTCAATCTCCCAAAACTCTCTCAAACATCCAAAATTTTCTCTCAAAAAAAAATTCTTCTCTCAAGCTCACTTCTTCCTCCTTTTATAATCTACTCATCTATCTCCCATTCTAATTTTTCCACTAACTCTATCTTTTTGATCAAAATTGGTTCCCTAGGCTTGGCTAAGGTTCTCAAAGTTGATTTTTCAATTTTATGAATTTTTATGGATTTTCTATTAATTTTCGAAAATAAATAAATTAAAAATACGTAAAAATACTGAAAATATGAAAAATCGTTTTTTGGTCAAAATTGGTTCCCTAGGCTTGGCTAAGGTCCCCAAAGTTGATTTTTCAATTTTGTGAATTTTTATGGATTTTTTATTACTTTAGCAATAGAAAAAATGATTAAAAATCAGGTGTCAACAATGAGGAAGTTTGATCTCAAGAGAATTGCTAGGGTGGATATTACTACCTTTACAACAAAATATTTTAGAGTAGTATGTGTTTTGTCTCTGAACTTTTGATTATCATAGAATACCACATGCATTTTCCGTCTGTTGCTGTCATAAACTGTTTCACTATGTATATGGTTTTTATGGCGTAAAAGTATATTCTCAATGAAAATTTTACGGTTACTAAAATTTTACCCCTATTTTTTTGGAGCATTGTATAAACATCTAGACGGTCCACAACCGAGGAAAAAAATCAACGACTGTGGAGGAATAGGGGTAGTTGCTACTTGCACAATTGGAGCTTGCTGAGTGTCTCAAGTGAGATGCGAGACAGCGCGGAGTCAGTCACAACATATATTTTGTCATCTTTATTCTTGTAATGTTATCATTGATCAAAATATTTCAATGCGATTAATGAAAAACTTTCACTTTTTATTTATTTATGAAAATCGAGTGAAAATGTATTAATTTGTAATGTCTTCGGGTGAGTCTTCAAAATCTATGTCGAATTTGAGTATTTCTAAATGAATTATAGTCATGTTACTTTTTGTATCCATGCTTCTTCAACTATCCAAGCGTACAGAACTTTTTGGTTGAATTCTTTGATGTTAAATTACAATTTCGATCTTCAACCCGCCAGCCAAAAAAAAAAAAAAAAACAAAAGTGGTTTTAGAGACGTACCAAAAAGGACCGTGAGCCTTATCTACGCTATGTTGACGTCCATCTGTTCTTCATCAAAAAGGAAGATACAGTAATTTGGCGAAGACACATCGCCAACAACCAGCGCAAATGCACATATTAGGTGAGGCAAGGTCAGATCTACATTGACAATCTTATGGTCACTAGGCACACACGGCAACATTTCTATTTCAAATATCAACTTCGGAACATTTCTACTTCTTCTCATAAGTAGAAGTTGATTTTTCTATTTTATTTTAAAAGTTGATTTCTGATCAGAAAAATTCATTTGGTAATGGTTGACTTATGAAACATTATTAATACAAAATCTCCTATGAAAAATTATTATCGGCGACCGAAAAATTTTTACTTTATTTTTAAACGTTTTAAATTTCTTTAAATTATTATTATTATTATTATTATAAAAAATATATTATTAAAGAATATTATTTATTTTTTAAAAATTAAAAATTATTGTTTATTTTTTACTTTGGTGGAGGTCAGCGGTAGACTGCGGTGGTGGGCGGTACATTGGTCGATAGTTGGCGGCGGTTGTGACTAGCAGAGGTCGGCAGCGAGTGGCGATGATTGTGGGCAACGATGGGCGGAGGTTGGTGGTGGTTGGCGGTGAGAGGCAGTGGGCGATGGTCAATGGTTGGCGGTGGTCACAGGTGGTAATGGGTGGTGCCCAATGGGTGGCGGCTGATATAGCTAGCAACGACACCTAGAGGGGGGTGAATAGGTACTTCTGCAAATTTTGAGTTATAAGCGCAAGTAAGCACAGAAACTGAGTATTGAAACTAAACTGATCAAGTATGCACGAAATAAAGGAGTTTAGAAGGAGAAATGTGCACACAGATTTATAATGGTTCGGCTATGGTAAGCCTACGTCCACTCTCCCACGATGACAGCCGATTGGCTGGATTTCACTATGATGATAGCAAGGTTACAATAAACTTCCCCCAACTCACTCACAAGAGTATTTCCACGAGAAGTTAAAATAACTTTCTCAACAGTTTTGCTCGTCTTTTTCAACTGTCTCAATTTTCCTTCTTCTACTTCTTGCTTTCTTTTTTACTTGTCTTTTTGTCATATTTAGAACGAATACCAGCACTTTCCTTTTATACCCCTTTCACCTCGAACAAGTCGTTGTCAAGGTGCTCCACGGGATCACTCGTCAAGTATGGAGCAGAGTCATAAGTGAAAGGATGGGAGAGTAGATGAAAATTTTCTCTCGTTCAATGGGAACATGCTTTTGTCTTTTCTTTATTTTTTATTCCTCTTGATTTTGCTTCGTAACTTCAATGTTCTCCTGGTTCAATTTTACTTTTGAGATTTATAGGTCATTATGAACCCATTCCTCAATGATGTCCCCTCCTTATCATTGTGGACATCATCACATCGACTAGCAACGATACACTGACCATCACCCTTTCGCGACCCCGTCAAACCGATCCGAAGTCCAAGCTTGACCCATAAGGCAATGTGGGGTTTGAATTTGGCAATCCGTTAGCCAAATTAGGTAACGAATACTTATCCTCATAATATTTTAAGTTCTGTTACTTGATTCGGTGAAACTGCGTATCATCTTTGAATATTCTGCATATCTCACATGCTGTGGATAAGTATTACTTCGATAGAACATATATTTTAAATTTAGTGATTATCTGAAAATATCGTTTCAAAATCTCAACAAATAATTACTTGATTTTTTAAAGATGTGAATCTTTTGCAGATAAGGTAAGGTTGCCTTTAAATTTTGGCTACCTCATGCAATTTTCGAAATCTTTTGGATAACAATTGATTTGTTGTGGATAGACTTTCGATTCAATGATTATTTTCAAAACATGAGTTGGTTGGATGGATTATCTCATGGTTGAATTGCCTCATCTCTTGTGGATTTTCTGAGTTCATTTGACTTGAGGATAAGATTTTAGTTCAATTGGATAATCATTTGAAATAAATTTGCAAATCTTAAGGGATAATCTTCTCAAAAAAAAGATCAAGATCAAACCTTGACCTCATATTTTTTGGCCGTCCCTCTTATTTTTTGAAAAAATAATAAAAAAACTCAAGACAAGTTTGATTGATTTTTTCTTTTTGTCTTTGGACATGTTTGTTTATTTTTGTTTTTATAATAAAGTTTGCACATTTATAAACAAATATGCTCATAATATATGCTCTCTTATGTCTTGTCCATTGTGTAAAATAAATTGCATACCTTAGCCACGATCTTGTGGAATCGAACGGCAATTTGTGTAGAATTTCCTATTATGTCCTTTGTATTAAGGGACGATGCTATTCTATAACTTTGATTCGCTTACTAACTCGAATTTAAGAGTACGTTGTGAATAAATTTCCTCCGACCCTAACCTTTGCGTACAAGCAAATTAATCAAAAATTTTAGAATCAAAGTACATTATGGGTATTTTTGTTTATTTTGTTCAATCTTTGCATTTTGTCTTTCGTTTAATTAAATAAAAAGATCTCAAAAAGGAACTCTCATTTTTCTATACTTGATCATGTCAAAAATCTATTTTTATATCATAAATATCATCTAATATAAGTTAGGACTTGGAGAAATCATTTTCTTAAGTTAAATTGGATGATATCATATTTTAAAGCATGTTTTCATAATTGTTGTCATTTAATCCGAAAATACAAATGGAAATAATCATTTCATTCACATCATCAATCAAAGAGATTTTTCATGAAATTTGGTACTCAAAGGGCATTACTTTTTCTAAATTAATGTAATCAAGTTTCCGGACTCATTTTCTCATGTTTGTGTAAATAAATTAATTCTCCCATTAATTTATTTAGATTTCTAATCAACCTACCATAAATGATTAGTGGTGACTTCGAATTGAATTAATTTTGTATGGAAAAAAAATCTAAGTTGCGATTCGGTATGACTTGGGAGGGTCCGAGTTAGGTTAGTTAATTTAATTAACCAGATAATCTATTAGCCTGATTTTTAGATCGTGACAACTTGTCATATTGGGATCAAAGTTAGGGGACCAATTGTGTCATTATTCCAAAAGAAATTACGCAAGCCAAAGCTATAATTGAGTTCTTCATTGATGTAAACTCGATGCGATAAGGAGAAAATGACATACTGAATAACACGATGGTTTTTTTATATTTGAGAGTTTAAAAGAAAGTATAAAAATATACCGAATGAAGGACATAGTGCGCGTGAATTCGGTAAGCCTCAGATATGTGACGTGGGTATTGTATCCCGAAAATTGGGGAATATGGAGCAACAATCATGGGCGCAAATAGGATTTTGAAAGTTAAGGGATATCATTCAAAAAGGATTCAATCAACTATGTCGGTTACAAGTGGGATAGAAAATGTTTCGATTTCCATGGACAAGTTATAAAAATCGTGGGTTGAGAGGAGATAAGCAATGGAGCTAAAATTCAAAGATTTGAAATTAAAGAATAACTGTTCAAGCAGTTGAGAATGCAAGGTGAATAAGTATCTAGAAAAGATGAGAGAGGAGACAGGATACACATCACAGAGAAAATGTTCAATTTCTTTCGTGTTTTCATTACTGCTTATAGTTTAACTTTTCTGTACTTTCCATTCCTTGCACCTTCAGATTCCAGTAATTTATTTTCCATCTACAGCAAGTAGGAGTATTGTAATCATAGATTGTTTAACTTTTGAAGCACCTCCTCATTCAGATTCTCCATCAGAACAGAGCCACATAACTCGTATTAATAAAAATCGAAGAATGAGTTTTGGTAAAAGATATTCCTGATACAAATCGCGCGAACAATAACACATATTGTCCATTGTTTTGAAGTATGATAAGATCAGAATGTTTTACTTTCTCTATTTTTATAGGTTTTCAGAAAAGCTAAACTGAAGTGGAGTGGCAAATTTATCTAACTTATTAATCTCTCTCTCTCAGGTTATGAAAGTCTCCATAGTCCACTGAGCAACAAACAATTGATTAAATAGTCAAAATGAGAGCACAGAAGCAACATTTTGAATTCTTTCAGTCAAATCCTTACATTTACGATTTGATTACCAAAGTGTTACTATCACTACAAAAAAAAGGCCATTTAACCACAAAAAATTAGCGACAAAATTAATTCGTCGCTAATTTGTGACGAATTTTGCGACTGAAAAAATATTCGTCGCTAACTTGCGACGAATTTTGTGACGAAAAAATATTCCTCGCTAATTCGCGACAAAAAAATATTCGTGGCTAATGTGCGACGAATTTTGCCACGAAAAAATATTCGTCGCAAATTAGCGACGACTTTTGCGACGAAAAAAATTTGTGACTAATTTGCAACGAATTTTGTGACGGAAAAAATTTCGTAATTTTGCGACGAAAAATAATTTGTCGCTAATTCGCGATGAATTTTGCCACGAAAATTGCTTTCATCGCAATGAATTTTGCTTTCATTGCTAATTCGCGATGAATTTTGCCACGAAATTCCAATGTGATCCTTCTAGAGAGGCACTAGGTGGGACAATCGGTGATGACTGGATCGTCATGTCAGCTATTTCTACGAAAATTGATTGAAAGCAAGCACTACAAAAATAAGGGCTTTTAGCCATGAAAAATTAGCGACGAAATTGATTTTCATCGCTAATTATTAGCGACAACGTTGAAAAATACCTATTAACGAAGCAAATTCAATGAAACAATAACTGGTACCATAAAGAACCCCCCATAAACTAGAGAGCCTTGACCAATTTGAAAGATCATTTGATGTAGTTGAAATAATTGAATTTTGGGTTGTTCGAGCAAGCAAGGGAAATTCTATGAAATTCATAACTGTCTTAATGTTATTTTTTTTTACTTTAAGAAAAACCATTTCAACATAAAAAACAACAAAAACTAGAGCAAACATATAATAATGGATTCGAAATTATAACCAAGCATCGCCCATTGGCTTTACACCTGATTCATAACTCGAAAGTTTCTCTGGCCGTTTGCTAATCAGGGCTAAAATTCCGGAAATTAGAAATAAAATAGCGACGAAACACAATTCGTCAGAAAATTAGCGACGAATTGAGAAATTTGTAGCAAAATTAGCAATGAATACGGAAATTCGTCACAAAGTTAGCGACGAATTCATAAATTCGTCGCAAAATTAGCCACAAACAAAAAATCGTCAGAAAATTAGCGACGAATTTAGAAATTCGTAGAAAAATTAGCGACGAATTTAGAAATTCGTAGCAAAATTAGCGACGAATTAGCCCAAACAAAATTAGCGACGAATTCATAAATTTGTCGCAAAATTAGCCACAAACAAAAAATCGTCAGAAAATTCGCGACATTTGTCGCCAAGTTAGCGACGAATTCGGAAATTCGTCGCAAAATTAGCCACAAATAAAAAATCGTCAGAAAATTAGCGACGAATTTAGAAATTCGTAGCAAAATTAGAGACAAATTTCCAAATTCGTCGCTAATTAGCCCAAACAAAATTAGCGACGAATTTAGAAATTCATAGTAAAATTAGCAACGAATTTCCAAATTCGTCGCTAATTAGCCCAAACAAAATTAGCGACGAATTTAGAAATTCGTAGCAAAATTAGCGACGAATTTACAAATTCGTCGCTAATTAGCCCAAACAAAATTAGCGACGAATTCATAAATTCGTCGCAAAATTAGCCACAAACAAAAAATCGTCAGAAAATTCGCGACGAATTTAGAAATTTGTCGCAAAGTTAGCGACGAATTCGGAAATTCGTCGCAAAATTAGCCACAAATAAAAAATCGTCAGAAAATTAGCGACGAATTTAGAAATTCGTAGCAAAATTAGCGACAAATTTCCAAATTCGTCGCTAATTAGCCCAAACAAAATTAGCGACGAATTTAGAAATTCATAGCAAAATTAGCGACGAATTTCCAAATTCGTCGCTAATTAGCCCAAACAAAATTAGCGACGAATTTAGAAATTCGTAGCAAAATTAGCGACGAATTCATAAATTCGTCGCAAAATTAGCCACAAACAAAAAATCGTCAGAAAATTTAGCGACGAATAAGTATTTTTCGTCGCTAAAGTTAGCGACAAAAATACATGGTCGTCGCTAATTTAGCGACGAAAAGGCCTGTCGTCGCTAAATTTAGCGACGAAACGTTATGTCGTCGCTAGATTTAGCGATGAAAAGGCGCGTCGTCGCTAATTGTCGTCTCTAATTTTCGGAAGTGAAATCTTTAGCCCTCCCTTTTCATTTTCCTCTGTCTCTCTCTCAACTCTGCGCTCGTCTGCAAAGCGAAGGTCTGTCTTCGCTCGCCGTCTGCGAAGCTCGACTCTTTGCTCATCTACAAAGCGAAGGGTCTGTCTCTACGAAGCTCGACTGTCATCAAAAAGTGACGAGAGCACCTGTCTCTCTCTTCGCTCGCTCTCTGTACAAGTGACCCACCGTGAAGCTCGACCTCAATCCTCGTCGCACGCTGATCCCGAAACTCAGATCTGCGGAGGTTAGGGTTTTCTCCCTCGCGTTTGTGTTGAATTTATTTTGAGTTCGATTTTAGGGTTTTCTGGCCCCTATTACTCTTCGGCCAGTTCCTCAACTTCAGGTACCCCCAAAGCCCACAAAGAAAAAGAAAAAAAAAACGATTTCCCCTTTGTTTGATGTGGTTATATGACTTATGTCTGGTGAATTATGGGCGTTGCAGTGTTATTTTGGATGTTTGTTGACTGGCATGGCTCTCCGTGGATAAGCCGTCTAGAGAATTGTAAGCCCTATTGGTGGACTAGGGCTTGCGATCCAGCTTGATAGTAGTTAGGTTCTGTCATTTTGTGTATGGAAGTTTCACTGCTATTCTATCCCCTGTTGCTTTGCTCTTTTCACATATCGTGATTATATGTTTGTAATTTTGAAAGGTCAAGTTTTAGATTACCGTAAGGATGGGTCATGTTTGTTTATCTTTTCTTTGCTCCGTCATCTGTGCAGTTTCACGGATGTTAGATGTTCCACTTGGTGCTTGATACCAAGAACTATGTACTTTAAGAAAAGTAAGTAGAGCAAGTGGACATTGCTCAGAATTACGATTTTTGAGAAAAAGTTACAGGAAACCTGTAAAACAGAGAGCATGTTGGCCAATACAGAGTTTCATGGTCATCACTCGATTATAAAGACGTTTAGTTGACTTAGGCCTAGATCTCTTATCCCATCTAACTATGATTATGTAAGAGAGATATAATGCGATTGCTCATGGGGTTAGCGAATTAATAATCTGAGGAAAGATGCACAAAAATCAAAAGGATGAAAAAATATGCAATCTGGAAAGCTGTGAATGAAAATCCTTAAAGTGATTCTGTTTGACAACGATGTCACTGAAGCATAATGCGATTGCTCATGGTGGTGATCTGTTATCCACGAATTTTTTTTTTAGTTTCCTATTTTCTCTCTCTTTCCTTAAGCTGTCTTAATGTACTAGTCATTCATTATCTGTTCGTTCATTCATTATCTATGCCACTACAGGTTTTCTTCAGTTACCCATGCCCACCCAAACTTACTGCACATGGATTTGTACTTGTTGAAATTCGTGACAGCTTTGTGTGTTTTTACAAATTTGTTGGCTTTTAGAAGGTTGAAGGGTTCAACTCTTGCTCAATATTTAATAACTTTTTCTTCGGGGGGAAGAAATGCTTATGTGATATCAACATCAGGGGGGAAGATCTCCCTGTTCAATATTGTGACTCGTAAGGTGAATATTTTCCCAAATGCACGTTTAAGACGATGAACTACCCCTTTGTGCTGAATATGCATGCACTATTAGCAAAAATTAATCGTTACTATCATGTATGGAGAGTATTAAGCTCTATTGTTAGGAGGTCCATGAAAGCAACTGCTCTGATTTTCGTGTCCTTTTTTCCTTGCTAAGTGGGAAGAGTGCTTTGCTCTGTCTTCAATGGAATCTTTTTGGCCTTACTGATTAAAGAAAGCAAGGAAAGAGATGTAATGAGACAGGCTTTCTTTTTACTTGCTAAGTGAGACAGGCTTTTCCCAGTCTTCAATGAAATCTTTTTGCTCTTACTGATCAAAGAAATGAAGGAACCATCTTTTTTTCAACCAACCATCCTGAGGTCTAACGGTCGAACTTGCTCTCTCCCTTTCCCAAGAGGTAAGCGCCTCTTGGCACATATGTCCCACTGTTACTTATAAATTGTTAATACTATCTTGCCTGCTGATATCCAGATGATGACAACATTTATGCCCCCACCATCAGCAACAACATTTCTGGCGATCCATCCTCGAGACAATAAAATTTTTGCAATAGGAATGGAGGACTCCTCTATTCTAATTTACGATTTTCAAGCTGATGTGGTGAGACCTGTTTTCTTCGTGTTGAAAGTTAACCTTGTTATCATCTACGACAAAGTTTTGGATATTGACTGTTTCCCTTTCTCAGGTCGAGGCAAATCTAAAAGGACATCAGAAAAGAATTACAGGCCTCGCCTTCTCTAAGCTCTTAAATGTTCTTGTGTCTTCTGGCGTCGACTCTCAGGTACCAGACCACTGCTGCATCTTCCTTTCCATGTATACATGCCTAGGTTTTGGGTAGAGTGAGCAATGTAGTTTGAAGTGCTCCGAACAAAAACAGGGTTGATGTTCGCTCTGGATATATTGATGCTTATGTCCTCAGCATACATCGGTTCATGAAGGCATCCTTTTCTGGCAGAATAAATCCTTCTAGAAAACTTCGTCTTTTGTTTTGACAAATTAATCTCATCGCATTAAGCAAGAAAAAAGAAGCTATGATGTCCTGTTGTTGCTTGCAACAGACGATCGGTTTGGTTCCCATATGAAAACAAAATTTTATTCTTTCATATGTAATGTAGAAGTTCCCTTTGATGAATGCCTTATCATCATTGCAGTTGTTTGTTTGGAGCACTAATGCATGGGAGAAGCAGGCTAGTAGGTTTCTTGCTGATACTCGTGTTCAATTTCATCTGGATCAGGTACATCTGCTGGTTGTTCATGAAACACAGATCGCTATTTTGTGAGTCCTTGCAAGATAGTTTGTTCAAAGTTTGTATAGAAAATTTCAGCTGGGTATTTTTCTGCTAGACAATGGATTTGCAAGCTCTACCGTGCGAGATCAACAGGTTGCAAGTCTGAGACTTCTTCCAAGTTTGGAAAATGGGAATGGACAAGCAGCTAGTCCCCACGTGAATGCTCTGAGCGAACTGGAGTTTAGAACTGCAGGATGTCTACATTAAAGGCTTCATGATATAGACAGGTCAAAAGGAGCTTTCCCTCCTTTTCTTCTATGGCATTAATCGCTTTTAGTATGGATTGTTAGCTTTGGTCATTTAAGTTGAAAAGGAGAACAATCAGTATGTACAAATACATTATTGACTTATACATAAGCATTATATTTTTCTTGAGATATTATGGAGACATTTCTATTAGGTTAGGTTTTGATATTTATGGATATTTTTTTGTGGAGAAAAGATATAATTGTGGTAGGGCAAGTATAACAAGAATCCTCTCTGTTATCGTCGGGAGGTCCTGGCTTTTTAAATATATGAAAGCTAATTTTTTTCTTTACGATTTTCTTAACGAACAACGTTCATGGTAAAATAGTGACGAAAATTTTCGTGATTAATGTTGTTGCTCAATTTTGTTAAATTCATAGTATTGCTAATCGGCGTCCATGGCTCTCACTATAACGTTCGTCGAAAATTAGCGAGGAATTAGCAACGAATTTGTTTTCGTAGCTAATTTTTGTGACCATGTCACCGACGTTGAGGATTCCATTTTCGTCCCAATCGTCCCAATTCGTCGGTATTTAAATCATTAAATTCTGCGAATTTTCATTGTAACATTCGTGGCAAATATCGTTGCTAATGCAAAAGCTTCGTCGCTAATTATCGACGAATTTTGCCACGAAGAGCGGTCGTCGCAAGTTAACAACGAACATTTTAGCGACGAATTTTGCTGCGAACGCCGTGCGTCGCAAATTAGCGATGACTATTGCCACGAACATATTTGGTCGCTAATTTAGTTTGGCCACGAATTTGTTTCGTCGCAAATTAGCGACGAATTTTGCCACGAATATATTTCGTCGCTAATTAGCGACGAATTTTGCCACGAATTGGTTTCGTCGCAAATTAGCGACGAATTTTGCCACGAATATTTTTCGTCGCTAATTAGCGACGAATTTGGTCAGATTTTTCGTCGCAAATTCCGTGGCTAAAACCACTTTTTTTTGTAGTGTATATATAATTGTGCTCTTCTTGCTTGCATCTATACGTTTTTCCTCGGTAGCCAATCCCCCAAATCTTTGATTAGGTCATAAGAAATTCATGGAATTAATTAATTTCCCACCTTCAGTTTCTAAATATGAAAAGATAGTAGGATGTTTTTTGGACATTAAACCAAACTAAACGTTAAAACAAAGTTGCTAATGCCGTGCAAAAGGAAGAGTTGAAATATCAGATATCGCTTGACAATGTGATTGATATGCTCTTCATTTACATGCGATATCCCTCCATTTATTAACTTGAACTTATGGATTGGGCTTTCTAAGGGAAACACTCCAAAAAAAGTCCTACACTTATTGCATTGGTACAAATGCAAGCTATCCTAAACCTTTAAATTGGCTCAATTTACACTTAGATCTTTTCACATTGATACCAATCGAGCCAATCTAGCCAATTTAAGACAAAATTATTGACGTAGATGTCGACCGTCTTACATGGTATTGTCGTTGACGTGGATATTCTTAAATATTTTTTTCAAAAATTAACATTTCAAGGATTTATAATTATTTGTGCTTGCCAAAACAAAAGGAAAGCATAAAAGGAATAAAAATAATAAAAAAGAAAAGAAATAATAAAATCAAAAAATAAATTTAAAAATTATTAGAAAACTTTCAAGTCAACAACAACTCCATCACGTAGGAAGGCTACCATCTATGTCAGCAATTTTTGGCCTAAATCTGGCGGGTAAGATCAATTGATACCAATGTGAATATTTTTAGGGCTAAATTAGTCCACTTCAGAGATTTTATACTGAATCAATACCAACACAATGAATTTAAGATTTTTTTTTTGTATTTTTTTCGACTTTCTAACATGGTATAACATCAAAGTTCTCAATCACATCATAGTAGGAGAGACATCATTTTTTTATTAAATTTTATTCGAAATTACTTTTTAGTTCTAAACCATTGTTTCATAATCAAAATAGACTTATCTTCAACAAATAACATAATTTTTACCACATTCTCACTCTTAATGGGAAAATTACCAAAAGAAGTCCTAAATCTATTACAATTTTACTAACTCAGTTTTAATTTTCTTTTTGCCAATTTGGAAAGCATTTGTGTAAATTCAGTCCATCCTTAAAAATCACTTATGTGGTCTGACTTGTGATGATGTGACAATTTTTTTTTATTATATCCCAATATTTTTTTGAACTTTTATTTAATTTATTTTTTTACTTTTTTTATTTCCTTCTTCCTCTAGCCAATTATTGGACCCCGGAGATTAGCTACAAGCGAAGGTTGGCGAGGGTAAGCCTCGCTAGTGGATAGGCAGGCCTAAACTTGCTGAATCTGGTGACGGTGATCCTCGCCCAAGTGAAGACGAGACCAGCCTTACCCACCCCTAGTGATGCTCGACCAAAAAATCACTAGGTGACATTAGCTTCGCCAATGGCTATGCTACCTCACCAGGGGCTTGGGCAAAGTTTGCCTCTCACTGGATCTGGTGAGGCAAACCTTACCCAATGATGGCAAGGCCGACTTTGCTAGGGGCTAAGTGTAGCTGACCTCGCCAGTGGCTAGGCAACCTCACTTGGGGCTAGGTGAGGTCAAGCCTCACTAGCCTTGCCTAGTATTGGCGAGGCTTGCCCTGGTCAGCCCTGCGCTCTGGCTGGTCACTGGGAAGTTAAAAAAAAAAGAGCGGGAAAGAAAATAAAAAAAGAAAAAAGTAAAATACAATAAAAATACAATAAAAAATATTAAAAGTACTATTAAAAATTGTTATGTTAGCATTGGCTACGTCATGTCGGTGATTTCTGGTCAAATAGACCGAACAAACTAAATTGCAATAAGTATATGACTTTTTTGGCAATTCCCCCACTCTTTATAAACTCTTCTTTTAACCCTGTTATGGAAAAAAAAATCATCTACAGCAACTCTTTTTGACAAACTCACCTTCACATATTTGCTAAGTTTCCTTCACACGGGTTCATCTTTTCTTACTTTTAATTTTATATTAACATATGTCGACACATATAGAATGCTATTAGCTAAAATTTAGATAGATAGACCCCAAATCCTATTTTAGGTACTAGATTAACGTTGGATTTTCTGAGACTAACATGGCCTTAATTAATTTGAAATTGATCATGTTCATCCGCAACTGGTCATTGAATTAGCACGGTAGACCTTTTGCTTTTAAAGTTGACACGATTTCACACAAGCAAGTCCTCACATCATGTATCTAATTTGTTGTGTTAGCATTTATTAGAATAATTAATATCATAAAAACCCTCTGTTTTGAACTTATTATTATTTTTTTTATGTTGGTAATGCATTAAACTCTTGAATGGGTAATTGCATATATTGAGAAAACTGATATCCTATTTTGGTAATGCATTAAACTCTTGAATGGGTAATTGCATATTTTGACAAAATTGATATCCTATTTTTCGCTGCACTGCATATGAAAGAACATTGTTTGACTGAAAATTTTCATTCATTTAAAAACGTTAATACACATTAAAATAATCTAAAGAATTGTGTCCATCGTGTTTAAAATCACCAACAATCTGTCGTGATGTGTTCAATTCGGAGATTGAAAACAAAATATCTATTAAAGTCACTCGTCCAACTTTCCTAGGATGAGGACTACAATTCGGTAGTTAGCACTTAACCGGCAAGGCGGTCATATAGTTGCCAGCTGCATAAATATTGCCTAATCTACGGTCCATCTGAGCATTAAGCCACATGAAAATAGAGCTGAAGAATCGTGTTCAACGCATGATTAAATCGCGTACAGTTTTTTTTTGGTGATAAACGTGGAGACCGATAGCAATCGGTGTTCAATTCGGATATTGAAGATAAAATCTTTTATTAAAATCACTCAGTCCAACTCTCCTAGTACGACAACAATTCGGAAATTCGCACTCAACCGTCATAACGGCCATGTCGTTATCAGCTGCCCACATGAATTTGAAAACTCTTGTGTCTCCCTATGAATAGACAGCTGTACGGGGAAGTCTCATGTTATTCAATCTCTCTATGTTTCTATCTCACAAACGTAGAAATTGAAATTCCCACGCGGCTTTGTTCTGTCGCTCTCTCTCTCAAAACCCACCATCATCATCTCTTCGTCTCTTGGCGTGTTGGAGGAATCGAAGCATTGCGGTGGCGATGGTCTGTCCTCAGTTCACAGATCGTCTTTCAAAGGGGGCGAGAGAGACGGAACTCGATCTCTCATCTCTTCATCTCTTGGCGGACACGGCTTCGTTGGTCTCCGAGGGAAAGCTCAGTCTCGATTCTTCCACCTCTGATGTTGATGATGCGAAGAAGGCCACTGGAATGACCACGACTTTTGGGCCATTCGGTGTTGGATGGATCGTTACGAAGAAGAGATCTCCACGAGCGCGAGGGTTGACAATCCACGCCCAGAAGTGGAGTTCTGGTGCAGTTAACGCTGTTGGCCCAAAGAACAGGCAGGTGACTCGGCGAGGTGTCGCTGAGAACTGTAAGAAGCGGACGCGAGCATTCGATCCCACCGAAACCCTAGAAACGGGTAGGGTTTCCAAGAAAACTAAGAACAAAGGTCTCGCGCCTCTAATCGGACCAAGCGAATTGCCGATACAGTACATGGACAAAATAAGGGAGATGCGTGGTCGGGATGTGACGCTCGTGGTGGAGAAGAAACTTACTACCACCGACATGAGCCGATGCCAAAGCAGGCTCTCTATACCCAGGTGGCAGATAAGGGGGGAAACATTCTTGGGCGAAGAAGAGATCCGAATCCTAAATGGGAAGGAGGGCATTACGGTTTCCCTCATTGAGCCATGTCTCGAAGTATCTCACGGGCTGCAACTGAAGAAGTGGAATTACATGAGCGACAATTTTTCTTATGTGTTGAAAGGGAGGTGGAACGGGGTGGCGCATCCGTACCAGCGGAATGAACTCATAAAGGATGTCCGCATCCAGCTTTGGTCCTTTAGAGTGCATGGCAACCTTCACTTTTGCCTCACGAAGGTTGAAGAAGCCCCAGTCAGCGGCATTTGAGGAAATTCATGAAATTTCACTGAGTTAAGTAATTTTGCCGGTGCATATCTTGTTAAATTCATCTGCCTCGTTCAGTCCCCTAACTTTGGTGTCCAGGAAATTTAATTTTTTTTCCCCGTTGTTTAGGGATAGCCATTAGAGTTGTGGTATTCAGTTTCATGGATCAACTATGGTTGTCCGTGACTTTTTGATGGAGGATTTTTTTGTTTTGAGTTTTTTTTTTTTTTTGGGTTGAAATTTGCAATTCATATGTTCAAATGCAAGTGTATATAGTTGTGGATTTGATGATCATTGCAACGCACATAGACATTCATAATGAAGTTCTGGTTATTTGAGTTCTTAAGTATTCTTTTGAAAATTACGGCACCCGATGTGTATTCAGTCAATTTCTATATTTGTTTCCGACCGAAAAATGAAATTTCTATATTTGTCAGTCTCCCAAAAGCGACAGTGGCTCAAAAAATACGAAAGGAAATAATGGCTTACAATTTTTTGATTGATTATCTTCGCTGAAGAGGTCGTAAGGATGCACCAGCTAGAACAGACGATATTATCATATAGTCTCGAAATACAAATGCATTATTACCTTGTCACGAACCAAAGCACGAGAACAATTAATATACACGGAAGATTGCATTGACATGGCAGTCTTTCCAGCGAAACATTTCCAAAAATGCCACAGTCAATGTGGTACTACATCCCACAAATTAGGGGTGATCGATTCCTGGTTCGCTCCGGTTCCCCTCAAGAATCGGGAATCGGATCGATGGTTCCGGTTCTCAATTTGTCGGAATTGGGAACCAGATCAACCATCCTGGGAACTGGACTGGACCGGACCGACAAATGGACCGGATCGGACCGAACCGTACCGGACCTGACAAAAAAAAAATGTAACCAAAATTATTTTTTAATTGTTGAAATTAATAACGTTATATGACTTCAATGTCTATATAAAATGACTTCCCAATAAAAAAAATAAGAGGCCCAAAGAGCTGAAAGAGATTCACGGACCGAATTTGAAAAAAATTTTAAAAAAAAGGACCGGTTCGGTTCGGGCTGTCTGATTCGGTCCTAGAAATCGGGAACCGGGGACTGGACCGCCCGGTCACCGGTCCCAATTTTAGGAACCGGGAATTGGACTGGACCTCTATAGAACCGGAAACCGGACCACCGGTCCCAGTCTGGTCTGGGCGGTTCCGATTTAGGTAGTCCAAGTGGCTCACCCCTACCACAAACTACCGCGAACCTTGTCAAGGATTTAAAGCCATTGTAGAAATCTGTGAGTACTTCATGGGATAAACTGGATCTCAAAGGAGTAACAAAACTCCAGGCTGTATATAGGTTATGAAATGCAATGTCGACTATTGTTAGAACCCTTTAGAACTACCCAGCCTTTTGCACAGGTTGTCTGAATATCTATCACTGGAAAGTACAAGAGAAGTAGTTTTCCAGCTTAAGGAACAAGGAATGCATCCCAAAAAGGGGGAAATCAATAAGTCATGACAGATGACCTGTTAAACGCACATCGGACAAGTCCAAAATCCTTTGCCTCGGAGAGGACAAAGTACTAGCAGTAGGAT
The DNA here is from genome assembly GCA_016432845.1 of Psidium guajava. Lineage (NCBI taxonomy): Eukaryota > Viridiplantae > Streptophyta > Magnoliopsida > Myrtales > Myrtaceae > Psidium > Psidium guajava. The sequence continues at coordinate 17,905,206 of CM028231.1, forward strand.
CAATTTCCATGTTTATGATGCTCTTTCTTTTCTGAGTATCCGAGCTTCTTCTTTCTGCGCGAACCTAGGCAATAAGAGCTAGTAATTGTGCTTCTTTCTAGTGTAGCGACACCATGGCTTGAGCTTCTGCCACAATCGATGCATCACCATCTTCTGCATAAAGTATCTTCTTTATTGCTCCCACAATCTGCCAAAGTAAGAACTAAACAAGTAATCAGCATTTAGATAGCAACGGAGATGAACAAATAGGTCAACCCCATTTAAGTCGGATTGATCTTTCTTTATCTTATCTTTGATTACAGACACTTATAATTTATGTGAATTTTATAATCCAGTCATATGAATCTGAATTTGTTTAATCAAGTCCATGTTAGTCCAATATAGTCCTCTAGTTACTACATAACTCTTAATTATCAGATAAAAAGTTATGACGAAAAAGGCAAATATATTCGGAATAACTCACATCAGAAAATCCTGTTGATGCAATGTCAGCTGGAGAGCGATTCTGTGAAGAAATACCGCTTTCTTAATCTGCTGATAAAATGCTGAATTGAACTGTGTACCAACAAACTGGATATATGATTAGAAGTAGAAAAAAAAACATCAGATCATATCCAATTCGCGGCACAAAACACAACGGAACGGAAAAGTCCATTACTCTTGATTATGTGGCAATCAAGGTTAACCACAATTTCAGCGAAGCCAAAAGATTGTTTGCTAAAAGGGTCAAATTTGCAGACAAACCATGATCTATTCATGGCAATAAAATTGCGTGGCATTATTTTAGGTCCACGGCATTATTCTGATAGCGAAAATACAGGCGAGCCTCGTATTTCAGGATAGTAGCACAAGGTCTCAATATCTATGAGACTTTCGAAGTAGAAATCTCTCTTACTCTCAAGACTATGCGCTTCAACTCTGTTATCTGCAGCGTAAATTGTTGTTATCATTGCCAGAAATTACCCAACTTGCTCAACTACTTCCAACTTAAAGTACCTTCTCATCACATGCCGAAGCTGCACCAGGAGCTGGTCTGGAGGTCTCGGCTGACTGAGTAGTCAAGCTTGCAGATGAATCTACCCCTCTTGGAAGCCCTCTTTCCAACATCAAAAGATATGTGCCTAACAAAAGGAAAACAAAATCGGTTTTAATCTTCATTTGCAGAGAAAACGAATAAGCATTGCGGAAGAGACACTACTCTCGTTGCTAAGTGGGACAACCACATAGGAAACGGAATAAATCCAATTAGTCGTTGTATGGCATACTAAAGAGCTGCGAAAAGCGGGAAAGCTCCGTGATTGTGGCACGTTATCAAACAGTTAGCTGCAAGCTCTTGGTTCAAGGCATCGTTCTAGACCCATCAACTTTTTACCTCTTCCCTTTCTTTTCCAACCAACTCCACCAAATGACGCGAACAGAGCACAAGAAACTCCGAAAGACCGAACAATTTCTGTACCAAAAAGGGCAAAAGCTTCCCTCATGAAGACGCCCAAAACGACAAACCATCAAAGAAAAGAAACCCGAGTGCAGTGGCAATGACAATGCCATACAAATGAAGAAGAAATCACAGAGAACCTATTGTTGCGCATCTCTCTCTCTCTCTCTCTCTCTCTGAGACTAATCTGTGTGTATTGTTAGCGTGTGGTGAGGTGAAAGAGGAGAGAAACTCGAGACGAAGAGGGAAGGCGGGACGGATGTGGGAGCGAGATTGTCAGTGTAGTTTTGGAGGTGAAGAAACATAAAACTGAGAAAATATTGGAGCACCAGTGCACATCTGAGTCAGACCATTCAGAGATCGCCACGTGGCAAGCTGGTCCCACCTGTCTAATTCCTTCCTTCCCCTCTTCTCTTTCACCGTTAGTGTCTCTCTCCTCCCCTCCGTTACTGCATTGCAGAATCTCTCTCTTCCTCCCTACTTCTCTTTTTTTCCTTCTTCGTTCACACAAAAGAGAAAACTTTGAGCTGTAATTGTCTTAGTTCCGGTGGATCGGGCCGCCGAGCGAGTCTCCACCGGCAAGATGGCGCGGTCCGCGATCCAGAGCTCCACGGCCTGGAAGGCGACCTCGAACTGGTCATACAGGATCGATTCGCAGTTGGGATAGGCTTTCCCGATGGCTGCTTCGGAGTAGGGTCCAGGGACGCCTTGTAGGCCACGCGGATCTGAGAGCCGTGCATCGGAGCCGGGGACAGGTCAGTGATGGTGAACGGCTTAGGTGACCGGGGGGCGGTAGGGTTGAGCTTCTTGTTGGCATTGATGGGGACAAGGGTAAGGTCGACGGCGGCCTGGGGCCCGTTGACGCGGCGACATTATCGGGTCGGCCGCCGTTGACGTCGTCGTCGGTCAAGGGGGCTGCTTGTCCTGGGAGACGATCTTGCTGTCCAGGATGGCGCAAGAGCTCTGCCAGTAGGCGTTGCAGGAGTCGACGCCGTTGGGGTAGTGGACGGAGTCGGACCGGTGGGCGCACTCGGTGGCGTGAGGGGCGGCGACCCGAGCGAGTTGCTCCGGGCGGGGGGTCGTACGGATGATGGACCTGAGGCTAGTCGGAGGTTGAGGAGATAGAGATTGCATTTTGCGGGTACAAACAACCTCCGAACCAGAAGGAAAGAGAGGAAAACGTGGGAAAAAAAAAACCAAGAGCAAATTTCTTGGGTAGAGGGACAAAAAAAAGCTTGGAGTTGCTTCTCGGAGGACGAGAAGGGAACCTCCAGTCTCCGGTCAACAAAAGAAACGTATGCTGAATCCAACCGAACCTCAGGTCACCGGAAATCTTACGACAGATAGAGAGAGAAAAGACTCTCCTGTTTGCGTTCAGTCACATAACTCCCGAACGTAGAGAAAAGTCAAGGAAGAGAAAAACAGGTCACCGGAACCTCAGGTTTTCGTTTTCTCTTTTCTCTGAATGAAGAAGAAGAAAAGAGAAGTAAGGAGGAAAAGAGAGATTCTGCAACGCAGTAACGGGGGCAAGGAGAGAGCGGCTAAAGGAGACACAGAAGAGGGGAAGTAACAAGAAATATTAGGTAGCCACGGCGTATTACTGACGTGTTCCCCATTTCCATTCATTTTTCGACACGTGTCAAAAGAGGACCCACCAGTCCAAAAAAAATGAAAACCTCTCCTCTCTTCTCACAGTGACCATTTCCGTCTCTCTTTCACTCTTCCGCGCCTCTCCCGTCCGCTTGCCCCTCTTTCTTCTCCAACCTCGAGCCCAAGCCTTTGCCATTTTCGGCCGCCGCGAATCGCAATTGGTATCCCGTCGCCGATGACGGTTGGTGGCCATGGCTGCCAGATTCGAGCTCAAGCGACCATTGCCACGAGTTGAGCTCGAGCAGCCATGGTTGAGGATCCTCGCCGGTTTGCGGCCATGGCCGCCAGGTGTCAAGCTTGCAGCTACTCACCCGCGACCGGCGAACCCAAAGCTCGAGCTCGAGAGGCCATGGCAGCTGCATGCTAGAGGACTCGGGTAATCCTCCCTCGCCGGCCTTGCTGACCCAGCCGACCGGATCTGGTTCTACGCCGACGACGGCCATGGATGAGCCTACGCTGCTTGTCCCGAGTCGTGAGCCAGTGGTCCATGGCTAGCCACCGCCAGTGCCGCCGCCGCCACCATCTTGATAGGAAAGGTGTTCAAGTTAAAAAAAAAAAAGGCAACGAAAGAGAGATAAAATCAGAGAGAGGGAAACCGTCTTGTCCGATTGTGATTCGCGGCGGCTGACAATGGCAGAGGTCGGAGAAGAAAGAGGGTAACACGCGAGGGTTGGGTGGGTGTTGGTCAGAGAGAGACAAAGCGGATGAGAGAGGGGGGTGTTGGGGTTGAATACAGAGTGAGAGAGAGAGAGAGAGAGAGAGAGAGAGAGAGAGAGAGACGAAAACCGTGGAGAGATGAGGGGGTTTTGATTTTCTCTGACTGGTGGGTCCCGCTTGGGATACGTGTCGAAAACTGAGTGAAAACGAGGGACCACGTCAGCAATATCCAGTGGGTACCTAATATTTGCTCGGTGGGACCAGTTTGACACGTGGCGATCTTTGAGTGGTCCAATCAGTGATGCGCTGGCGCTCCAGGAGCACTCAAATTTTTCTGTATAATGATTCTGAGTCTTTCGGGTTAAGCGTGAAATTTCACTCATAATTTGAGAGTATTGTCACAATGCCTAATTAGTCATGTAATAAAGATTTGTTTTTGTAATATCTGAAATGGGACAAGGACAATACAGTAATTTCGAGTCATCAATGTGCCCATGCTTTGCCTTTTCTTCACAACCCCCGCGGATCGAAAATGGTGTGGGCCGAGGGGTGGGAGTGGATTTTGGACATTCTCTGTCAATTTTGTTGCTCCCCGATACTCTCTGTCTGTCCGAAACGGAGTGTGCGCCAGATTTGGGTTAAGGGTGCCCAAAGAAGTGAGAAAATAAAATAATATAAGAGATGTGTTCCTTTGGCAAAAAATACATGATTTAAAAACTATTTTACAAAATATGATTACTTATATTATTTAGAAAAATTAATCAACGAAATTTTTTTCATCATGAATAACAATCTACTGCTAATTATTTTGTTGCTTGATGAAAAAAATTTCTATTTATTTATTTATTTATTTTTATAAACAATACTATTTCTCAAAAAAAAAAAATCTCCAAAGCACTCATTTTTCGTCAAATGAACGTACCCAAAGTTTGCAGTGGAACATACATTACAATACAACATCGAAAATAATAAGGATGTTTGAAAATCTCAAAGAAAATTGCTAGGGTGGGTATTATTGTCTAGACAACAAAATATTTGAGGATGGTATGCATTGGTCTCTAAACTTTCGATTATTATATAATGCCCCATGTATTTTCTATCTGTTGCTGTCATAAACTTTTTCTCTATGTACACGGTTTTTGTGGCGTAAAAGTATATTCTTATTGAAAATCTCACGGTTACAAAAAATTTTTACCCATATTTTTTTGGAGCACTGTACAAATCATATAGCTGGTTATGTGCTTGTTCGACATCCCTGCAACCGCAAATGAGGAAAAAAACCAACGACTGTGGAGGAAGAGGGGTCATTGCTGTTTGCACAATTGGAGGTTGGTGATTACCTCGAGTGGGACGCCAGCCCGGAGTCACAACGTAGTTGGGACATCAAACCAAATTAATTGTGAAAATGAAATTGATATTGATGTTGGAAGAGATATGCTTGTTATATTCATGAAGTCTCCACCATCTATGAACTTAAACTTTAGGGTTGGACTCTCTGACGTAGCATTGTAATTTTTTACTAATTTTTCTTAGCTATTACAGATATCATCAAGACTGAAGGAAGAACACGAAACGTTTTGGCACTTTCAGTTTCTTATTCATTATGGACGGTTGCTTCATAACCACATAAAACCGTTATCATCAGCTGACAGAATGTCTACAACATGCTCTCTCTTAATTAACTTATGTCTACAACATGCTCTCTCTTAATTTACTTCTCTTTGACCCACTCAATTTCACTTATCTGGAGAGTGTCAGCCTGAACCCTAATCCTGTATTTAGCCCGGGTTGATCTTTTCTGTTACCTAAAGTTTAGACAGATAGACCCCTAATCCTGTACTTAGGTACTTGATTAAAGTTGGATTGTGTGGGACTAATTTGAAGTTGATCAGGTTCATGGCGCAACTGGTCATTGTAGCAGTACTTTAGACCTTTTGCTAATGAAACGATTGCACACGCCCAAGCAAGTCCTCACGTCATCAGTCTCACTCGTTGCATTAGCATCTATTTAACTAATCAATATCTTCAATGGGTAAAAGTCGAGTCGATTTGCCTCGCGTTTATTGAGAAAGTTGATATCCTATTTTTCGCTACACTGCATATGAAAGAACTTCGCTTGACTCAAAATTTACGGTCATTTTAAAACATCAATCCACATAAAAATAAATCTAGAGGATTGTGTTCCATCGTGGTTAAAATCACGTACAATCTGTCGTGGGAAATTCGGAAACTAGCCTGTTCAATTCGGAGATTGAAAATAAAATCTTTATTAAAATCCTTTGGTCCAACTAATCCTAGGGGGACAACAATTCGGAAGTCCGCAATGACCCTCATATAACGGTCATATGGCTGCCGGTTGCCCTAATATTGCCTAATTTCGAACTCTCTAATCTCAATGGTAATCCGAAGGCATCTGCACTGAGAAGTCTCATGTTCTTCAAATATTTGCCCGTTGCAATCTCTCTCGGTTCTCTCTCACAAACGTAGAAATTGAAATTCCCACGCAGCTTTGTTCTGTCGCGCGCTCTCTCTCTCTCTCTCTCCCCTTCCCTGTCTTTGACTCTCGAAACCCACCATCATCATCTCTTTGTCTCTTGTCCAGTCGGGGAATCGAAGCATTGCAGTGGCGATGATCTACTTTCAGTTGACAGATCGTCTTTCTAGGTGGGAGAGAGATATGGAACTCGATCTCTCATCTCTTCATCTCTTGGCGGACGTGGCTTCGTCGGTCTCCGAGGGAAAGCTCAGTCTCGATTCTTCCATCTGTGATCTTGACGATAAGAAGAAGGCCACTGGAGTGACCTCAACTTTTGGGCCATTCGGTGTTAGATGGATCGTTACGAAGAAGAGATCTCCACGTGTGCGAGGGTTGACGATGCACGCCCAGAAGTGGAGTTTTGGTGCAGTTAACGTTGTTGGCCCAAAGAACAAGCGGGAGACTTGGAGAGGTGTTGCGGAGAATCGTAAGAAGCGGACGCGAGCATTCGATCCCACCGAAACCCTAGAAACCGGCAGGGTTTCCAAGAAAGCTAAGAAGACGGGTCTCTCAGCTCTTATGGGACCAAGCAAATTGCCGATACAGTACATGGACAAAATAAGGGAGATGTGTGGTGGGGATATGACACTCGTGGTGGAGAAGACACTTACTGCCACCGACATGAGGCCGAGCCAAAGTAGGCTCTCTATACCCAAGTCGCACGTAAGGGAAACATTCTTGAGTGAAGAAGAGATCCGAATCCTAGACAGGAAGGAGGGCATTACGGTTTCCCTCATCGAGCCGTGTCTCGAAGTGTCTCACGGGTTGCAACTCAAGAAGTGGAATTACATGAGCAATAATTTTTCTTATGTGCTGACAGAGAGGTGGAATGGGGTCGCGCATCCGTACCTGCGGAATGCGCTCACGAAGGATGTGGTCATCCAGCTTTGGTCCTTTAGAGTGGATGGCAACCTTTGTTTTTGCCTCACGAAGGTTGAAGAAGCCCCAGTCGGAGGCAATTGAGGAAATTCATGAAATTTCACCGAGTTAAGTAATTTTGCTGGTGCATATCTTGTTAAATTCATCTACTTGTTCAGTCCCTTAACTTTTGTGTCTAGGAAATTTCATTTCTTTTTTCCCGTTATTTGGGGATAGCCATTAGAGTTGTGGTATTCAGTTTCATGGATCAACTACGGTTGTCCGTGACTTTTTGATGGAGGATTTTGTTGTTTTGAGCTTCTTTTTTTGGGTTGAAATTTGCATTTCATAAGTTCAAATGCAAGTGTATATAGTTGTGGTTTTGATGATCAGTGCAACGCGCATAGACATCCATAATGAAGTTCTGGTTACTTTTGTTCTGAAGTGTTCTTTGAAATTTACTGCACCCATAGTAGTCATTCGATTTCCAGATTTGTCAGAGTTACCATATTTTGATTGATTGTCTTCGGGGAAGAGCTCGTAAAGATCAACAACCAGTACAGACAATATATTATCCCATAGTCCTGAATGATAAACTGCCCGTGAACCTTGTGAAGGATGTGAAGCCATTGCAGATATCTCTAAGTACTTCATGAGACAAACTGGATCTCAAAAGGAGTAACAAAACTCCAGACTGCATACAGGTTATGAAAGGCCATGTCGACTATAGTTAGAACCCTTTAGAACTACACAGGCTTTTGCACAGGTAGGAGTCGTCTGAATATCTATCAATGGAAAGTACAACAGAAGTAGTTTTCAAGCTTATGGAACAAGGGATGCATCCCAAAACGGGGGAAATCAGTAAGTCACAAGAGATGACCCGCTAGAACCGCACGCGCAAATGTCCAAAATCTTTCGCCGAGGGGTGGACGAAGTACTAGCAGCAGCTCAACTTTCGAGTTTATGATGTTCTTTCTTTGCTGAGTATGTGAACTTCAGTAACTCTGCTTCTTCCTGTTGTAGCGACACCATGGCTAGAGCTTCTGCATCATCATCTGCTGCATAAAGTATCTTCTTTATTGCCCCCACAATCTCCCAAAGTAAGAGGTAAATAAGTAATCGCCATCTAGACAGTAACAGAGATTAACAAAACAAGTATGCCTGAAACGACGGACAAGTATACCGAAATGCTATGTGATTGTGGCACCCGATCAAACAGTTCAGCTGCAAGCCGTTGGTTCAAGTTATTGTTCGAGACCCATCAACTTTCTCACCCGTCCTTTCTTTTCCAACCAACTCCATCAAATGACTTGAACAAAACGCACAACAAAATCCAGAAGACAGAACAATTTATTACCGAAAAAGGCAAAAGCTTTCCTCATGAAGACGCCCAAAACAAAAAACCATCCAAGAAAAGAAACCCGAGCGCTGTGGCAATGCCATATAAATGGAGAAGAAATCACAGAGGCCTGATTGTTACGCATCTCTCTCTCTCTCTCTCTCTCTCTCTCTCTCTCTCTGGGATTAATCTGTGGGTATCGTTAGTGTGTGGTGAGGTGAAAGAGGAGAGAAATTCAAGATGGAGAGGGAAGGCGGGACAGATGTGGGAGCGAGACTGTCGTCAGTGTCTGGAAGAGTAGTTTTGAAGGTGAGGAGGGACATAACATTATCTCTGTTGTTCCGGTGAAACGTGAAATTACACTGTTGACCTTTTGGGTTCAATCTCGTAAATTGGGAGCATTCTTCCAAAAATCATTTAATAAAATAAATTTGTTTATGTAATTCTGAAGTGGGACAAGGACAATACAGTAATTTCGGGTCGTCAACGTGCCCAATCTTTACCTTTTCTTCACACGCCCCCTGGTGGTAAAAAATGGCGTGGGCCCGGTGGAAGTGGATCTTCGGACATTCTCTGTCAATTTTGTTGCTTCCCCAATACTCTCGTCTGTCCGAAACGGAGAGTTTAATGTGCGAGAGCACGGGAGATTTGGGTTAATGGGGCCCAAAGAAGTGAGAAAAAGCATAAAATAAAAAAGGGTGTTAGTTTTGCGGAAATAAAAGCTTATTTATCGAAAATATTTTTCAAATAACTCAATTTTTACGAAACGAATGCATCCACAATTTATCATGGAATATAACACCGAAAATAACCAAGATGTTTGATCTCAAGAAAATTGCTAGGGTGGATATTATTGTCTAGACAACAAAATATTTGAGGACAGCATATGTTTCTCTCCGAACTTTCAATTATTACATAATATCGCATGTATTTTTCATCTGTTTATACCATAAAATTAGATTTGGGTGAGGGGGTCGTCAATATGATTACTTATACCGTTTAAGAAAATTAGTCAACAGAAAATATTTTTATCATCAATAACAATTTATGGCTAATTATTTTTGTAGGCGATGAAAAGAATTTTCATTTATTTAATTTTATGAGCGATATAAACAATTATTTCTCAAAAAAATGTATGTTAAATTAATTAATTTTCGCGAAATGAACACGTCCCAAATTAACAATGGAACATAAATGACAAGAAAACATAAAAAATAATGAGGAAGTTTGATCTCAAGAGAATTGCTAGGGTGGATATTACTACCTTTACAACAAAATATTTTAGAGTAGTATGTGTTTGTCTCTGAACTTTTGATTATCATAGAATGCCGCATGCATTTTCCATCTGTTGCTGTCATACTGTGTTTCACTATGTATATGGTTTTTATGGCGTAAAAGTAAATTCTCAATGAAAATTTTACGGATACTAAAATTTTACCCCTATTTTTTTGGAGCATTGTATAAAACATATAGACGGTCCACAACTGAGAAAAAAAAATCAACGACTGTGGAGGAAGAGGGGTAGTTGCTACTTGCACAATTGGAGCTTGCTGAATGTCTCAAGTGAGATGCGAGACAGCGCGGAGTCAGTCACAACATATATTTTGTCATCTTTATTCTTGTAATGTTATCATTGATCAAAATATTTCAATGCGATTAATGAAAAACTTTCACTTTTTTTTTTTATGAAAATCGAGTGAAAATGTATTAATTCGTAATGTCTTCGGGTGAGTCTTCGAAATCTATTTCGAATTTGAGTATTTCTAAATGAATTATAGTCATGTTACTTTTTGTATCCATGCTTCTTCAACTATCCAAGCGTGCAGAACTTTTTGGTTGAATTCTTTGATGTTAAATTACAATTTCGATCTTCAACCCGCCAGCAAAAAAAACAAAACGAAACAAAAGTGGTTTCTGAGACGTACCAAAAAGGACCGTGAGCCTTATCTACAGTATGTTGACGTCCATCTGTTCTTCACCAAAAAGGACAGAAAGGACGATATAGTAATTTTGCGAAGACACATCGCCAACAACCAGCACAAATGCACATGTTAGGTGAGGCGAGCTCAGATCCACATTGACAATCTTATGGTCACTAGGTACGCACGACAACATTTCTATTTCAAATATCAATTCCGGAACATTTCCACTTCTTCTCGTAAGTAGAAGTTGATTTTTCTATTTATTTTAAAAGTTGACTTCCGATCAGAAAAATTCATTTGATAATGGTTGACTTATGAAACATTATTAATACAAAATCTCCTATGAAAAATTATTATCGGCGATCAAAAAATTTCTACTTTATTTTTAAAATTTTTAAATTTCTTTAATTTTTTTATTATTATAAAAAATTATATTATTAAAAAATATTATTTATCTTTTTAAAATTAAAAATTATTGTTTATTTTTTACTTCGGTGGAGGTCGGCGGTAGACTGCGGTGGTGGGCGGTGCAATGGTCGATAGTTGGCGGCGATGTGACTAGCAGAGGTCGACAGCGGGTAGCCGTGATCATGGGCAACGATGGGCGGAGGTTGGTGGTGGTTGGCGGTGAGAGGCAGTGGGCGATGGTCAATGGTTGGCGGTGGTCACAGGTGGTAATGGGTGGCGGCCTGCGGTAGTTAGCGGTTGGCTGTTGGGGTGGATGGTCGTGGGTGGCAGTAGATGGCGGCGGAGCTGGGTGTGGTCGAAAATAGGGTAAGGACGTAATGAAAAGGGGATGGTGAGGTGAGAAGCACTTCTTGAGGTTTTTTTCTTGGTCTGAAAAGTACTTCTTGAGTTGAGAGGCAATTTTTTTTTTGTCTCTCAATTTGGGGAAAAACGACTCAAGAAGCGAAAATTTATTTCAGAAGTAGAGATTTTTTTTTTTGAAGTAAAATTTTTTATCAAATGAATTTTCTTTTTTAGAAGTTACATTATTAAATGGATTTCTGCTCCAAAAGCACTTCTAAAGTAGAAGTTTTAATTTTAGAAGTGTTACCATGCGCACCCTAAAATTTATAACCCTATTTTTTGGAGCACCGTATAAATCACCTCAATGGATATGTGCTTGGTAGATATCCCTGCTGAAAAAAAAAAACCACATAACGGTTCTCCGATTCACAAAGGAGACTCCAACTTAACATCCATGACTGGCTTTAGTAGGTTGCTAGTGACAAGAGCTCACCATGGCAGGTTAAGAGCAAAATATGCATTACGTATTTAGAGACTTACTTATTTATCAATGGGCCGCGCGCTAGGAGAACTGCACCGTTAAAGTAACGGTGCAATTTGGGCCAGGCATTTTGCTTTGTGAGGTGCAGATATCACATCATGCATATCACATTTAGAAGCATAAACGTAGAAATTAGCTTCTTGCCGCTTTATCCAAAGACCGTGGAGGAAGACTTTCATTTTTATTCTTGTTATCTTATTATGATCAAAATATTTCAACGCGACTAATGATAGACTTTCATTTTTTTTTATATATATAACGAACGGCTGCAACGACTTTGATCAAATGACGTCTTTGTTTATCCACATTTTTTTTTTCAGCTAACGTCTGTACTAAAGTTATTCTCAGGATGGAACTACTTATGCCCACCACAACTTAATCTTCTAATTAAGTTACTTTCTTCACACACAAGTTTTCATCACCACTCACGCACAGGCAATCTCTAACTTTGACACAGTTGTTGGTCACCCTCAACTATTGCCCGGTTGTTTATGATTTGCTAATCGCGCGTCGGATCAGTAAGCAACACAAGTATTTTCCAAGTATTGCCCATTTCATTCTCTCTCCCTCTCTCTCGAAATCCACTATCAACATAAAACCTAACAGCCACATTGCTGATAGAGGGGTTCTGGTGTTAGTTTGCCACGGGAGACGGAAAGATGGAAGTCCAGATTTCTCAGCTCTTCATCTCCTGGCGGACACAGGTTCATTGGTCTCTGAGGGAAAGCTCAGTCTGACTCCTTCCATCGCTGGGGATGATGAAAAGATGGTGAGGGTCATGACCACCACTTCTGAGTCAATCGGTGTTGGAGGGATGGTTAGGATAAAGGAATCGTGGCAGCCGCAAGGGCCAACATTCCACGCCCAGCACTTGAATGCTGATGAAGTTGGCATTGTGGTAAAAATAAGCAAGCAAGAAACTCCGAGACGGGTCATTGAGAACTGCAAGGGGCAGCCATGCACATTCGGATCCACCGAAACCCAAGAAACGGGTAGGAAGAAGCCCGAGAAAGTGAAGATGAAAGATCCCACGGCTCTAGTCAGACCTAGTCAATTGCCGACGATCTTCATGGACGAATGTGACGACCTTTCCGAGGTGAACTCAAGGGAGTTTGACGGATCAGAAAGCGGACGCGAATAATTGTAAATTATTCCATGTCACGTCTTCATGGAGGAAGGCAACTCTTTTCGGGCTTCAACCATAATTGAAGAAACACAAGCACACGATTCAATCACAAGCATATGATTCAATCATATTGATTTTTATGACCAATATTCTTAGCAAACAGTCGATTACACATTCTGCAACTCAGAACTTCTGCCTCTAATAAATTTCTACGGTTAAATCTATATACAGCGTCCATGACGGAAGTTTTCTGCATGCATTCGTATCAAAATTCCTGGCCAACGGCATTCAGGGTTATTCATAATGTGAAACCTCGAATTACTCTTTCAAGAGTTGTTGATAAAGACATGGAATGACCGACCCATTTGCAGCAGCTGAGTCTTTCCCAGCACACGTTTTTACCTTGCATGGCTGCTTTGAACCCAACATGATTAGATCGTCCGAGTTTTCAAAGGCGCTTCAAAAACAGGTAGATATGTCGACAACCCTAAAGTGTGAAGCTCAGGAGCAGAAGAGATTGTCCGAAAACGACTTTGGCAGGCTTATTTCCTGCACCTTGAAGAAGAGGTCCCAACTCAAGATTTAAGTAGTTTGGTCTTTTATTATTTGCTTAGTCTGAAATTAGGTTGTGCCAAAGATTGCATAGCTACGGCCAGTGGGTGGAAATCAAAATATTTTATGTAATATTTTATATACATGCATAATATAATATAATTTCCCTTAAACCCGGTCAAAACAAGAAGGAAAGCCTTTAAAAAAAAATGTTGGCAATTTCTGTGAAATCTGCCCCCAAAAGTATTATATTACATTATATAATATTGGCAAGTGTCTGGATTGTACATTTAGGGAAGGTCTTAGCAGGTTTGCAGCAGCAGCTGTTAGGCTCAGGAGCTCTCCGATTGACCCCATTCACCATTAGGTTTCACAGCATGGTGCAATCTTCGATTAGTTTGTTTTTAGTTGCTTGTTTTCAATTGTCCTTTAGCTTGGTCGTCTTAGGGATGACTATTGGACTTTCTCCCTACCAACATGTGGAGAAGACTTGGTGCAGGGCGAAGCAAGATGGATTTACCCACATTTGTCGAATTATCCTATATTTATGTGACGCTTGTCGTCAGAGCCGTGGCGTTCCAAGCTCGCCACATATACTATCGACTTGATGATTTAATTTAATTGAAATAACATAAAAACAAATGAAAAGCACAATACTTTATTTATTTATGACCGACAATGCGCACATACCGCAAGTCGGCGGTCTTTGGGATGGTGTATGGTGTCACCTTCCAAGAAAAATGGCAAAGTGCTCCTCATGAAATGATGGGAGATTGGCTATGTCACTTACCTATAAAAATTTCAACAATAAAAGAGTGAGAAAATAATCTCAGTAAGTTGGATTTCTAAATCATCGACTAACTGATTCAATGTGATGACAAGCCACTGCATGGCGAGTATTTGTCCATTAATTGATAATTAACTTAACGATTCCACAAAGTATACTACAAATTAACATAGAAATTCACCAGGTCAAGATATCTGGCATTAGTCATACGCATATATTTATTATTGCATCCCCACATCAAAGTTATGTGTTGTAGTCTCATACCACCTCCGAGACCAACCCAATCACACAGCAGGGTCATTCAATCACATAGCAAGGTCTTCTCATAAATTCCATGGGGCATAAAGGAGCATGAAGCTCAATCCACACATGTGCTCTATTCATGTGCATATGCAAACACTAAAATATGTATATACTTATATAAGACACAAGACGTGCACTTTTGGATCTAATTGAAATTTCTTGAGTTCATCAAACATGATCCTAGTGATCTTAGACATTCTTATACCATGTATTAAACAAAAGTCAAATAGCCATCAAGAGGAGAAAAGCTCCTTGTCTAGAGGAAAAATCTATTAGAAGTCCTATTGAGCAACTCGAGTTCTATCTCTAGAGCCTTTTGATTTTCCCCTATCATAATAGTTCATGCCAATAACCGAGAAATCAAGAGTGCACTTTCAATACCATAGTAACACAAGTTAAACTCTCTTACTAACTTGTTTTTCTTTCGGCCACTCATGCGTATTCCTCAGGCCATGATTTCCTATGCTCTGCACTGCTCATTACTTCTTCTTCCTAGACCACTCATCAATCCCAGTATCCATTTTTTTATTCGAAGGACTCTCCCAAAAGCTTGGCCCCACCCCCTCACGGTTTCCTTCCTCTCATGCCTCTCGTGTTTCTTCTCATTCTACTCATATGTTGCCGAGCTTTACTCACTCAATTTCATGCTCGGCAGCCACAATACTCGGATGGTCAGCTAGATATAACACCGTTACTAATGCTCAACCAATTGCTCATGTTCGAGAAAGCCGAACCATTCATACCCAAAATCAGTATAATCACATAAGCAAGGGCGAGAGGGCAGGATTTACCCGTACATATATGTCACGAATCAAGGGTTGATCTATCGATACAATAATCCGTGCAGCCTTAGGATTGAGATCCCAAGTCAGCCTTCGCGTTCAATCGCACTCGCTTGAGGGTCGGATAAGTCGAACCAAATCAAACACACACTCACAATAGCACACGATCGAGAGAGAGTGGAGAGAATCTGATATTGTATTGATGTTTTTTACAATGTACAAGTGTGGGGGTCATCCCCTATTTATACACACAATGGACAATTCTAGCCTGAGTTGGATATCAGATGGGAGTTGAGTTTGGCATTTAGTGCCCAAGTACCCAACCACGGAAGACTCTACACTCGCCCACTGAAGAATCTGGATGCTCAGCCAGCCAAAGGAATCTCTTCCATTCGGGTACGCGATCTTCTTGGAGAATGCTTGATCGGGTCTGGTTGTTTTGGGCCTTTCCTTATCAACCCGTTCAATCTATGAATCAATTCATGCATCATATCATGGTCCATGGGATTGAGCAAATTCGTTGGGCAGGTGATATTCTCCCCCCCCCCCCCCCCCCCTCAATCAGGTGATGCCTTCGTTGCCTCTCTCAGTGTGGAAGACCTCAATGAGTTTTCGAAATTGCCACAATGCTTCATTCAGTTCTTAGCTATTCTCGCTCTAAGGGAGGCCTATCCATTTGATCAAATGCTCTTGTTTGGGTGCCCGATACTGCTTCTTAAAGACTCGATCGGCCAAAATGCATTCAGCTTCCTGATCATATGCTGTTTTCGCCCCTAAGGGCACCCGTGATAATTCTCCTTGTTCCGGTTCCTCCTCGTCCAAGTCATTTTATTTTTATTTTTTACTTTAAGGAGTTGTGACATTATCCTCTAATAGTTTGAATTTTCATCTTGGCCCAATGTACCCAAAATGACTCAATTTTGTAAAAGGGGCTTAGTTGAATTTTGCATTAAAATCTCAAGGACTAAAGTGCAAATACCTAACACTTGAGGAATTATTTTGTAAATAACTAAAAGAAGAGTTAGTGGAGAAATTAGAATAGAGTACGGAAGATGGAGAAGAATAGATGGAGAAAATAAGATTAGAATAGAGAAGGAAGATGGAGAAGAATAGATGGAGAAAATAAGATTAGAATAGAGAAGGGAAGATAAGATGAAGATGAAGATGAAAAAGAATTAGTGGAGAAATTAGAATGGGAGATAGATATAGAGAGGAGAAGATGAAGATGGAGAAGAGTTAGTGGAGAAATTAGAATGAAAGATAGAGTTAAGGGAGAAATTAAAATGGGTGATAAATGAGTGGGCTATAAAAGGAGGAAGAAGAGAGCTTAGAGGGGATATTTTTTTATAGAGAAAATTTGAAATATTTGAGAGGATTTTGGGAGATTAAAGAAAAATTAGAGAGGAAGAAAAAAAAGAAAGAATTCTTTTCCAAAGAGAGTCTTGAAGATAGCGGGAGTTTAAATCTAGGTGTTACCATAATCAATTTCTCTACCGATCACACAACTCACGAGTTCATCTCCGTCGTTCATGCCGCAATCTTAATCCATAAGGTGACACAAAGTCCGAATTCAGCAATCAAATCCGTCAAATCAGATAACGATCCTAACCATACCTACCCAATGATGTTCGACCAAAAAAATCACTAGGTGACATTAGCCGCAATCTTACCCACCCCTAGTGATGCTCGACCAAAAAATCACTAGGTGACATTAGCTTCGCCAATGGCTATGCTACCTCACCAGGGGCTTGGGCAAAGTTTGCCTCTCACTGGATCTGGTGAGGCAAACCTTACCCAATGATGGCAAGGCCGACTTTGCTAGGGGCTAAGTGTAGCTGACCTCGCCAGTGGCTAGGCAACCTCACTTGGGGCTAGGTGAGGTCAAGCCTCACTAGCCTTGCCTAGTATTGGCGAGGCTTGCCCTGGTCAGCCCTTCGCTCTGGCTGGTCACTGGGAAGTTAAAAAAAAAAGAGCGGGAAAGAAAATAAAAAAAGAAAAAAATAAAATACAATAAAAATACAATAAAAAATATTAAAAGTACTATTAAAAATTGTTATGTTAGCATTGGCTACGTCATGTCGGTGATTTCTGGTCAAATAGACCGAACAAACTAAATTGCAATAAGTATATGACTTTTTTGGCAATTCCCCCACTCTTTATAAACTCTTCTTTTAA
Organism: Psidium guajava; assembly: GCA_016432845.1. Classification (NCBI taxonomy): domain Eukaryota; kingdom Viridiplantae; phylum Streptophyta; class Magnoliopsida; order Myrtales; family Myrtaceae; genus Psidium; species Psidium guajava. Next base: position 17,922,619 of record CM028231.1, read on the forward strand.
CCCTGTTATGGAAAAAAAAAAATCATCTACAGCAACTCTTTTGACAAACTCACCTTCACATATTTGCTAAGTTTCCTTCACACGGGTTCATCTTTTCTTACTTTTAATTTTATATTAACATATGTCGACACATATAGAATGCTATTAGCTAAAATTTAGATAGATAGACCCCAAATCCTATTTAGGTACTAGATTAACGTTGGATTTTCTGAGACTAACATGGCCTTAATTAATTTGAAATTGATCATGTTCATCCCCAACTGGTCATTGAATTAGCACGGTAGACCTTTTGCTTTTAAAGTTGACACGATTTCACACAAGCAAGTCCTCACATCATGTATCTAATTTGTTGTGTTAGCATTTATTAGAATAATTAATATCATAAAAACCCTCTGTTTTGAACTTATTATTATTTTTTATGTTGGTAATGCATTAAACTCTTGAATGGGTAATTGCATATATTGAGAAAACTGATATCCTATTTTGGTAATGCATTAAACTCTTGAATGGGTAATTGCATATTTTGACAAAATTGATATCCTATTTTTCGCTGCACTGCATATGAAAGAACATTGTTTGACTGAAAATTTTCAGTCATTTAAAAACGTTAATACACATTAAAATAATCTAAAGAATTGTGTCCATCGTGTTTAAAATCACCAACAATCTGTCGTGATGTGTTCAATTCGGAGATTGAAAACAAAATATCTATTAAAGTCACTCGTCCAACTTTCCTAGGATGAGGACTACAATTCGGTAGTTAGCACTTAACCGGCAAGGCGGTCATATAGTTGCCAGCTGCATAAATATTGCCTAATCTACGGTCCATCTGAGCATTAAGCCACATGAAAATAGAGCTGAAGAATCGTGTTCAACGCATGATTAAATCGCGTATAGTTTTTTTTGGTGATAAACGTGGAGACCGATAGCAATCGGTGTTCAATTCGGATATTGAAGATAAAATCTTTTATTAAAATCACTCAGTCCAACTCTCCTAGTACGACAACAATTCGGAAATTCGCACTCAACCGTCATAACGGCCATGTCGTTATCAGCTGCCCACATGAATTTGAAAACTCTTGTGTCTCCCTATGAATAGACAGCTGTACGGGGAAGTCTCATGTTATTCAATCTCTCTATGTTTCTATCTCACAAACGTAGAAATTGAAATTCCCACGCGGCTTTGTTCTGTCGCTCTCTCTCTCAAAACCCACCATCATCATCTCTTCGTCTCTTGGCGTGTTGGAGGAATCGAAGCATTGCGGTGGCGATGGTCTGTCCTCAGTTCACAGATCGTCTTTCAAAGGGGGCGAGAGAGACGGAACTCGATCTCTCATCTCTTCATCTCTTGGCGGACACGGCTTCGTTGGTCTCCGAGGGAAAGCTCAGTCTCGATTCTTCCACCTCTGATGTTGATGATGCGAAGAAGGCCACTGGAATGACCACGACTTTTGGGCCATTCGGTGTTGGATGGATCGTTACGAAGAAGAGATCTCCACGAGCGCGAGGGTTGACAATCCACGCCCAGAAGTGGAGTTCTGGTGCAGTTAACGCTGTTGGCCCAAAGAACAGGCAGGTGACTCGGCGAGGTGTCGCTGAGAACTGTAAGAAGCGGACGCGAGCATTCGATCCCACCGAAACCCTAGAGAAACGGGTAGGGTTTCCAAGAAAACTAAGAACAAAGGTCTCGCGCCTCTAATCGGACCAAGCGAATTGCCGATACAGTACATGGACAAAATAAGGGAGATGCGTGGTCGGGATGTGACGCTCGTGGTGGAGAAGAAACTTACTACCACCGACATGAGCCGATGCCAAAGCAGGCTCTCTATACCCAGGTGGCAGATAAGGGGGGAAACATTCTTGGGCGAAGAAGAGATCCGAATCCTAAATGGGAAGGAGGGCATTACGGTTTCCCTCATTGAGCCATGTCTCGAAGTATCTCACGGGCTGCAACTGAAGAAGTGGAATTACATGAGCGACAATTTTCTTATGTGTTGAAAGGGAGGTGGAACGGGGTGGCGCATCCGTACCAGCGGAATGAACTCATAAAGGATGTCCGCATCCAGCTTTGGTCCTTTAGAGTGCATGGCAACCTTCACTTTTGCCTCACGAAGGTTGAAGAAGCCCCAGTCAGCGGCATTTGAGGAAATTCATGAAATTTCACTGAGTTAAGTAATTTTGCCGGTGCATATCTTGTTAAATTCATCTGCCTCGTTCAGTCCCTAACTTGGTGTCCAGGAAATTTAATTTTTTTTCCCCGTTGTTTAGGGATAGCCATTAGAGTTGTGGTATTCAGTTTCATGGATCAACTATGGTTGTCCGTGACTTTTTGATGGAGGATTTTTTGTTTTGAGTTTTTGTTTTTTTTTTTTGGGTTGAAATTTGCAATTCATATGTTCAAATGCAAGTGTATAGTTGTGGATTTGATGATCATTGCAACGCACATAGACATTCATAATGAAGTTCTGGTTATTTGAGTTCTTAAGTATTCTTTTGAAAATTACGGCACCCGATGTGTATTCAGTCAATTTCTATATTTGTTTCCGACCGAAAAATGAAATTTCTATATTTGTCAGTCTCCCAAAAGCGACAGTGGCTCAAAAAATACGAAAGAAATAATGGCTTACAATTTTTTGATTGATTATCTTCGCTGAAGAGCTCGTAAGGATGCACCAGCTAGAACAGACGATATTATCATATAGTCTCGAAATACAAATGCATTATTACCTTGTCACGAACCAAAGCACGAGAACAATTAATATACACGGAAGATTGCATTGACATGGCAGTCTTTCCAGCGAAACATTTCCAAAAATGCCACAGTCAATGTGGTACTACATCCCACAAATTAGGGGTGATCAATTCCGGTTCCGTCCGGTTCCCCTCAAGAATCGGGAATCGGATCGATGGTTCTGGTTCTCAATTTGTGGAATCGGGAACCAGACCAACCATCCCGGGAACTGGACCGGACCGGACCGACAAATGGACCGGATCGGACCGAACCGTACCGGACTTGACAAAAAAAAATGTAACCAAAATTATTTTTTAATTGTTGAAATTAATAACGTTATATGACTTCAATGTCTATATAAAATGACTTCCCAATAAAAAAAAATAAGAGGCCCAAAGAGCTGAAAGAGATTCACGGACCGAATTTGAAAAAAATTTAAAAAAAGGACCGGTTCGGTTCGGGCTGTCTGATTCGGTCCTAGAAATCGGGAACCGGGGACCGGACCGCCCGGTCACCGGTCCCAATTTTAGGAACCGGGAATTGGACTGGACCTCTATAGAACCGGAAACCGGACCACCGGTCCCAGTCTGGTCTGGGCGGTTCCGATTTAGGTAGTCCAAGTGGCTCACCCCTACCACAAACTACCGCGAACCTTGTCAAGGATTTAAAGCCATTGTAGAAATCTGTGAGTACTTCATGGGATAAACTGGATCTCAAAGGAGTAACAAAAACTCCAGGCTGTATATAGGTTATGAAATGCAATGTCGACTATTGTTTAGAACCCTTTAGAACTACCCAGCCTTTTGCACAGGTTGTCTGAATATCTATCACTGGAAAGTACAAGAGAAGTAGTTTTTCCAGCTTAAGGAACAAGGAATGCATCCCAAAAAGGGGGAAATCAATAAGTCATGACAGATGACCTGTTAAACGCACATTGGACAAGTCCAAAATCCTTTGCCTCGGAGAGGACAAAGTACTAGCAGTAGGATCAATTTCCATGTTTATGATGCTCTTTCTTTTCTGAGTATCCGAGCTTCTTCTTCTTTCTGCGCGAACCTAGGCAATAAGAGCTAGTAATTGTGCTTCTTTCTAGTGTAGCGACACCATGGCTTGAGCTTCTGCCACAATCGATGCATCACCATCTTCTGCATAAAGTATCTTCTTTATTGCTCCCACAATCTGCCAAAGTAAGAACTAAACAAGTAATCAGCATTTAGATAGCAACGGAGATGAACAAATAGGTCAACCCCATTTAAGTCGGATTGATCTTTCTTTATCTTATCTTTGAATTACAGACACTTATAATTTATGTGAATTTTATAATCCAGTCATATGAATCTGAATTTGTTTAATCAAGTCCATGTTAGTCCAATATTGTCCTCTAGTTACTACATAACTCTTAATTATCAGATAAAAAGTTATGACGAAAAAGGAAAATATATTCGGAATAACTCACATCAGAAAATCCTGTTGATGCAATGTCAGCTGGAGAGCGATTTCTGTGAAGAAATACCGCTTTCTTAATCTGCTGATAAAATGTTGAATTGAACTGTGTACCAACAAACTGGATATATGATTAGAAGTAGAAAAAAAAAACATCAGATCATATCCAATTCGCGGCACAAAACACAACGGAACGGAAAAGTCCATTACTCTTGATTATGTGGCAATCAAGGTTACCACAATTTCAGCGAAGCCAAAAGATTGTTTGCTAAAAGGGTCAAATTTGCAGACAAACCATGATCTATTCATGGCAATAAAATTGCGTGGCATTATGTTAGGTCCACGGCATTATTCTGATAGCGAAAATACAGGCGAGCCTCGTATTTCAGGATAGTAGCACAAGGTTCTCAATATCTATGAGACTTTCGAAGTAGAAATCTCTCTTACTCTCAAGACTATGCGCTTCAACTCTGTTATCTGCAGCGTAAATTGTTGTTATCATTGCCAGAAATTACCCAACTTGCTCAACTACTTCCAACTTAAAGTACCTTCTCATCACATGCCGAAGCTGCACCAGGAGCTGGTCTGGAGGTCTCGGCTGACTGAGTAGTCAAGCTTGCAGATGAATCTACCCCTCTTGGAAGCCCTCTTTCCAACATCAAAAGATATGCGCCTAACAAAAGGAAAACAAAATCGGTTTTAATCTTCATTTGCAGAGAAAAACGAATAAGCATTGCGGAAGAGACACTACTCTCGTTGCTAAGTGGGACAACCACATAGGAAACGGAATAAATCCAATTAGTCGTTGTATGGCATACTAAAGAGCTGCGAAAAGCCGGAAAGCTCCGTGATTGTGGCACGTTATCAAACAGTTAGCTGCACGCTCTTGGTTCAAGGCATCGTTCTAGACCCATCAACTTTTTACCTCTTCCCTTTCTTTTCCAACCAACTCCACCAAATGACGCGAACAGAGCAGAAGAAACTCCGAAAGACCGAACAATTTCTGTACCAAAAAGGGCAAAAGCTTCCCTCATGAAGACGCCCAAAACGACAAACCATCAAAGAAAAGAAACCCGAGTGCAGTGGCAATGACAATGCCATACAAATGAAGAAGAAATCACAGAGAACCTATTGTTGCGCAATCTCTCTCTCTCTCTCTCTCTCTCTCTCTGAGACTAATCTGTGTGTATTGTTAGCGTGTGGTGAGGTGAAAGAGGAGAGAAACTCGAGACGAAGAGGGAAGGCGGGACGGATGTGGGAGCGAGATTGTCAGTGTAGTTTTGGAGGTGAAGAAACATAAACTGAGAAAATATTGGAGCACCAGTGCACATCTGAGTCAGACCATTCAGAGATCGCCACGTGGCAAGCTGGTCCCACCTGTCTAATTCCTTCCTTCCCCTCTTCTCTTTCACCGTTAGTGTCTCTCTCCTCCCCTCCGTTACTGCATTGCAGAATCTCTCTCTTCCTCCCTACTTCTCTTTGTTTCCTTCTTCGTTCACACAAAAGAGAAAACTTTGAGCTGTAATTGTCTTAGTTCCGGTGGATCGGGCCGCCGAGCGAGTCTCCACCGGCAAGATGGCGCGGTCCGCGATCCAGAGCTCCACGGCCTGGAAGGCGACCTCGAACTGGTCATACAGGATCGATTCGCAGTTGGGATAGGCTTTCCCGATGGCTGCTTCGGAGTAGGGTCCAGGGACGCCTTGTAGGCCACGCGGATCTGAGAGCCGTGCATCGGAGCCGGGGACAGGTCAGTGATGGTGAACGGCTTAGGTGACCGGGGGGCGGTAGGGTTGAGCTTCTTGTTGGCATTGATGGGGACAAGGGTAAGGTTGACGGCGGCCTGGGGCCCGTTGACGCGGCGACATTATCGGGTCGGCCGCCGTTGACGTCGTCGTCGGTCAAGGGGGCTGCTTGTCCTGGGAGACGATCTTGCTGTCCAGGATGGCGCAAGAGCTCTGCCAGTAGGCGTTGCAGGAGTCGACGCCGTTGGGGTAGTGGACGGAGTCGGACCGGTGGGCGCACTCGGTGGCGTGAGGGGCGGCGACCCGGGCGAGTTGCTCCGGGCGGGGGGTCGTACGGATGATGGACCTGAGGCTAGTCGGAGGTTGAGGAGATAGAGATTGCATTTTGCGGGTACAAACAACCTCCGAACCAGAAGGAAAGAGAGGAAAACGTGGGAAAAAAAAACCAAGAGCAAATTTCTTGAGTAGAGGGATAAAAAAAAGCTTGGAGTTGCTTCTCGGAGGACGAGAAGGGAACCTCCAGTCTCCGGTCAACAAAAGAAACGTATGCTGAATCCAACCGAACCTCAGGTCACCGGAAATCTTACGACAGATAGAGAGAGAAAAGACTCTCCTGTTTGCGTTCAGTCACATAACTCCCGAACGTAGAGAAAAGTCAAGGAAGAGAAAAACAGGTCACCGGAACCTCAGGTTTTCGTTTTCTCTTTTCTCTGAATGAAGAAGAAGAAAAGAGAAGTAAGGAGGAAAAGAGAGATTCTGCAACGCAAGTAACGGGGGCAAGGAGATGAGCGGCTAAGGAGACACAGAAGAGGGGAAGTAACAAGAAATATTAGGTAGCCACGGCGTATTACTGACGTGTTCCCCATTTCCATTCATTTTTCGACACGTGTCCAAAGAGGACCCACCAGTCCAAAAAAAATAAAAACCTCTCCTCTCTTCTCACAGTGACCATTTCCGTCTCTCTTTCACTCTTCCGTGCCTCTCCCGTCCGCTTGCCCCTCTTTCTTCTCCAACCTCGAGCCCAAGCCTTTGCCATTTTCGGCCGCCGCGAATCGCAATTGGTATCCCGTCGCCGATGACGGTTGGTGGCCATGGCTGCCAGATTCGAGCTCAAGCGACCATTGCCACGAGTTGAGCTCGAGCAGCCATGGTTGAGGATCCTCGCCGGTTTGCGGCCATGGCCGCCAGGTGTCAAGCTTGCAGCTACTCACCCGCGACCGGCGAACCCAAAGCTCGAGCTCGAGAGGCCATGGCAGCTGCATGCTAGAGGACTCGGGTAATCCTCCCTCGCCGGCCTTGCTGACCCAGCCGACCGGATCTGGTTCTACGCCGACGACGGCCATGGATGAGCCTACGCTGCTTGTCCCCGAGTCGTGAGCCAGTGGTCCATGGCTAGCCACCGCCAGTGCCGCCGCCGCCACCATCTTGATAGGAAAGGTGTTCAAGTTAAAAAAAAAAAAAGGCAACGAAAGAGAGATAAAATCAGAGAGAGGGAAACCGTCTTGTCCGATTGTGATTCGCGGCGGCTGACAATGGCAGAGGTCGGAGAAGAAAGAGGGTAACACGCGAGGGTTGGGTGGGTGTTGGTCAGAGAGAGACAAAGCGGACGAGAGAGGGGGGTGTTGGGGTTGAATACAGAGAGAGAGAGAGAGAGAGAGAGAGAGAGAGAGAGAGAGAGAGAGACGAAAACCGTGGAGAGATGAGGGGGTTTTGATTTTCTCTGACCGGTGGGTCCCGCTTGGGATACGTGTCAAAAACTGAGTGAAAACGAGGACCACGTCAGCAATATCCAGTGGGTACCTAATATTTGCTCGGTGGGACCAGTTTGACACGTGGCGATCTTTGAGTGGTCCAATCAGTGATGCGCTGGCGCTCCAGGAGCACTCAAATTTTTCTGTATAATGATTCTGAGTCTTTCGGGTTAAGCGTGAAATTTCACTCATAATTTGAGAGTATTGTCACAATGCCTAATTAGTCATGTAATAAAGATTTGTTTTTTGTAATATCTGAAATGGGACAAGGACAATACAGTAATTTCGAGTCATCAATGTGCCCATGCTTTGCCTTTTCTTCACAACCCCCGCGGATCGAAAATGGTGTGGGCCGGGGGGTGGGAGTGGATTTTGGACATTCTCTGTCAATTTTGTTGCTCCCCCGATACTCTCTGTCTGTCCGAAACGGAGTGTGCGCCAGATTTGGGTTAAGGGTGCCCAAAGAAGTGAGAAAATAAAATAATATAAGAGATGTGTTCCTTTGGCAAAAATAAATGATTTAAAAACTATTTTACAAAATATGATTACTTATATTATTTAGAAAAATTAATCAACGAAATTTTTTTCATCATGAATAACAATCTACTGCTAATTATTTTGTTGCTTGATGAAAAAAATTTCTATTTATTTATTTATTTATTTTTATAAACAATACTATTTCTCGAAAAAAAAAATAATCTCCAAAGCACTCATTTTTCGTCAAATGAACGTACCCAAAGTTTGCAGTGGAACATACATTACAATACAACATCGAAAATAATAAGGATGTTTGAAAATCTCAAAGAAAATTGCTAGGGTGGGTATTATTGTCTAGACAACAAAATATTTGAGGATGGTATGCATTGGTCTCTAAACTTTCGATTATTATATAATGCCCCATGTATTTTCTATCTGTTGCTGTCATAAACTTTTTCTCTATGTACACGGTTTTTGTGGCGTAAAAGTATATTCTTATTGAAAATCTCACGGTTACAAAAATTTTACCCATATTTTTTGGAGCACTGTACAAATCATATAGCTGGTTATGTGCTTGTTCGACATCCCTGCAACCGCAAATGAGGAAAAAAACCAACGACTGTGGAGGAAGAGGGGTCATTGCTGTTTGCACAATTGGAGGTTGGTGATTACCTCGAGTGGGACGCCAGCCCGGAGTCACAACGTAGTTGGGACATCAAACCAAATTAATTGTGAAAATGAAATTGATATTGATGTTGGAAGAGATATGCTTGTTATATTCATGAAGTCTCCACCATCTATGAACTTAAACTTTAGGGTTGGACTCTCTGACGTAGCATTGTAATTTTTTTACTAATTTTCTTAGCTATTACAGATATCATCAAGACTGAAGGAAGAACACGAAACGTTTTGGCACTTTCAGTTTCTTATTCATTATGGACGGTTTGCTTCATAACCACATAAAACCGTTATCATCAGCTGACAGAATGTCTACAACATGCTCTCTCTTAATTAACTTATGTCTACAACATGCTCTCTCTTAATTTACTTCTCTTTGACCCACTCAATTTCACTTATCTGGAGAGTGTCAGCCTGAACCCTAATCCTGTATTTAGCCCGGGTTGATCTTTTCTGTTACCTAAAGTTTAGACAGATAGACCCCTAATCCTGTACTTAGGTACTTGATTAAAGTTGGATTGTGTGGGACTAATTTGAAGTTGATCAGGTTCATGGCGCAACTGGTCATTGTAGCAGTACTTTAGGACCTTTTGCTAATGAAACGATTGCACACGCCCAAGCAAGTCCTCACGTCATCAGTCTCACTCGTTGCATTAGCATCTATTTAACTAATAAATATCTTCAATGGGTAAAAGTCGAGTCGATTTGCCTCGCGTTTATTGAGAAAGTTGATATCCTATTTTTCGCTACACTGCATATGAAAGAACTTCGCTTGACTCAAAATTTACGGTCATTTTAAAACATCAATCCACATAAAAATAAATCTAGAGGATTGTGTTCCATCGTGGTTAAAATCACGTACAATCTGTCGTGGGAAATTCGGAAACTAGCCTGTTCAATTCGGAGATTGAAAATAAAATCTTTATTAAAATCCTTTGGTCCAACTAATCCTAGGGGGACAACAATTCGGAAGTCCGCAATGACCCTCATATAACGGTCATATGGCTGCCGGTTGCCCTAATATTGCCTAATTTCGAACTCTCTAATCTCAATGGTAATCCGAAGGCATCTGCACTGAGAAGTCTCATGTTCTTCAAATATTTGCCCGATGCAATCTCTCTCGGTTCTCTCTCACAAACGTAGAAATTGAAATTCCCACGCAGCTTTGTTCTGTCGCTCTCTCTCTCTCTCTCTCTCTCCCCTTCCCTGTCTTTGACTCTCGAAACCCACCATCATCATCTCTTTGTCTCTTGTCCAGTCGGGGAATCGAAGCATTGCAGTGGCGATGATCTACTTTCAGTTGACAGATCGTCTTTCTAGGTGGGAGAGAGATATGGAACTCGATCTCTCATCTCTTCATCTCTTGGCGGACGTGGCTTCGTCGGTCTCCGAGGGAAAGCTCAGTCTCGATTCTTCCATCTGTGATCTTGACGATAAGAAGAAGGCCACTGGAGTGACCTCAACTTTTGGGCCATTCGGTGTTAGATGGATCGTTACGAAGAAGAGATCTCCACGTGTGCCAGGGTTGACGATGCACGCCCAGAAGTGGAGTTTTGGTGCAGTTAACGTTGTTGGCCCAAAGAACAAGCGGGAGACTTGGAGAGGTGTTGCGGAGAATCGTAGAAGCGGACGCGAGCATTCGATCCCACCGAAACCCTAGAAACCGGTAGGGTTTCCAAGAAAGCTAAGAAGACGGGTCTCACAGCTCTTATGGGACCAAGCAAATTGCCGATACAGTACATGGACAAAGTAAGGGAGATGTGTGGTGGGGATTTGACACTCGTGGTGGAGAAGACACTTACTGCCACCGACATGAGGCCGAGCCAAAGTAGGCTCTCTATACCCAAGTCGCACATAAGGGAAACATTCTTGAGTGAAGAAGAGATCCGAATCCTAGGCAGGAAGGAGGGCATTACAGTTTCCCTCATCGAGCCGTGTCTCGAAGTGTCTCACGGGTTGCAACTCAAGAAGTGGAATTACATGAGCAATAATTTTTCTTATGTGCTGACAGAGAGGTGGAATGGGGTCGCGCATCCGTACCTGCGGAATGCGCTCATGAAGGATGTGGTCATCCAGCTTTGGTCCTTTAGAGTGGATGGCAACCTTTGTTTTTGCCTCACGAAGGTTGAAGAAGCCCCAGTCGGAGGCAATTGAGGAAATTTATGAAATTTCACCAAGTTAAGTAATATTGCTGGCGCATATCTTGTTAAATTCATCTACCTTGTTCAGTCCCTTAAATTTTGTGTCTAGGAAATTTCATTTTTCTTTCCCGTTATTTAGGGATAGCCATTAGAGTTGTGGTATTCATTTTCATGGATCAACTACGGTTGTCCGTGACTTTTTGATGGAGGATTTTGTCGTTTTGATCTTCTTTTTTTGGGTTGAAATTTGCATTTCATAAGTTCAGATGCAAGTGTATATAGTTGTGGTTTTGATGATCAGTGCAACGCGCATAGACATCCATAATGAAGTTCTGGTTACTTTTGTTCTGAAGTGTTCTTTTGAAATTTACTGCACCCATAGTAGTCATTCGATTTCCAGATTTGTCAGAGTTACCATATTTTGATTGATTGTCTTCGGTGAAGAGCTCGTAAAGATCAACAACCAGTACAGACAATATATTATCCCATAGTCCTGAATGATAAACTGCCCGTGAACCTTGTGAAGGATGTGAAGCCATTGCAGATATCTCTAAGTACTTCATGAGACAAACTGGATCTCAAAAGGAGTAACAAAACTCCAGACTGCATACAGGTTATGAAAGGCCATGTCGACTATAGTTAGAACCCTTTAGAACTACACAGGCTTTTGCACAGGTAGGAGTCGTCTGAATATCTATCAATGGAAAGTACAACAGAAGTAGTTTTCAAGCTTATGGAACAAGGGATGCATCCCAAAACGGGGGAAATCAGTAAGTCACAAGAGATGACCCGCTAGAACCGCACGCGCAAATGTCCAAAATCTTTCGCCGAGGGGTGGACGAAGTACTAGCAGCAGCTCAACTTTCGAGTTTATGATGTTCTTTCTTTGCTGAGTATGTGAACTTCAGTAACTCTGCTTCTTCCTGTTGTAGCGACACCATGGCTAGAGCTTCTGCATCATCATCTGCTGCATAAAGTATCTTCTTTATTGCCCCCACAATCTTCCAAAGTAAGAGGTAAATAAGTAATCGCCATCTAGATAGCAACAGAGATTAACAAAACAAGTATGCCTGAAACGACGGACAAGTATACCGAAATGCTATGTGATTGTGGCACCCGATCAAACAGTTCAGCTGCAAGCCGTTGGTTCAAGTTATTGTTCGAGACCCATCAACTTTCTCACCCGTCCTTTCTTTTCCAACCAACTCCATCAAATGACTTGAACAAAACGCACAACAAAATCCAGAAGACAGTACAATTTATTACCGAAAAAGGCAAAAGCTTTCCTCATGAAGACGCCCAAAACGAGAAACCATCCAAGAAAAGAAACCCGAGCGCTGTGGCAATGCCATATAAATGGAGAAGAAATCACAGAGGCCTGATTGTTACGCATCTCTCTCTCTCTCTCTCTGTCTGAGATTAATCTGTGGGTATTGTTAGTGTGTGGTGAGGTGAAAGAGGAGAGAAATTCAAGATGGAGAGGGAAGGCGGGACAGATGTGCGAGCGAGACTGTCGTCAGTGTCTGGAAGAGTAGTTTTGAAGGTGAAGAGGGACATAACATTCTCCCTGTTGTTCCGGTAAACGTGAAATTACACTGTTGACCTTTTGGGTTCAATCTCGTAAATTGGGAGCATTCTTCCAAAAATCATTTAATAAAATAATTTTTTTTTTGTAATTCTGAAGTGGGACAAGGACAATACAGTAATTTCGGGTCGTCACGTGCCCAATCTTTACCTTTTCTTCACACGCCCCCTGATGGTAAAAAAATGGCGTGGGCCCGGTGGAAGTGGATCTTCGGACATTCTCTGTCAATTTTGTTGCTTCCCCAATACTCTCGTCTGTCCGAAACGGAGAGTTTAATGTGCGAGAGCACGGGAGATTTGGGTTAATGGGGCCCAAAGAAGTGAGAAAAAGCATAAAATAAAAAAGGGTGTTAGTTTTGCGGAAATAAAAGCTTATTTATCGAAAAATATTTTTCAAATAACTCAATTTTTACGAAATGGATGCATCCAGAATTTATCATGGAATACAACACCGAAAATAACCAAGATGTTTGATCTCAAGAAAATTGCTAGGGTGGAAATTATTGTCTAGACAACAAAATATTTGAGAACTGGATACGTTTCTCTCCGAACTTTCAATTATTACATAATATCACATGTATTTTTCATCTGTTTATGCCATAAATTTTTTTCTATTTTTTCCTATGACCGCAGGTGAGATTTGGGTGAGGGGGCCAAAGAAGTGACGAAAAAGCATAAAACATAAAAGATGCGTTCGTTAATATGATTACTTATATCGTTTAAGAAAATTAGTCAACAGGAAAATATTTTTATCATCAATAACAATTTATGGCTAATTATTTTTGTAGGCCATGAAAAGAATTTTCATTTATTTAATTTTATGAGCGATATAAACGATTATTTCTCAAAAAATGTATGTTAAATTAATTAATTTTCGCGAAATGAACACGTCCCAAATTAACAATGGAACATAAATGACAAGAAAACATAAAAAATAATCAGTGTCGCGACCCTCTAAAAAATTATTTTTATTATAAAGGGGGTTAACGGATTATTAGGTTAATTAGATTTGACTAACCTAACGCGGACCCTCCCAAGCCCTACCGAATCGCAACTTTGGTTTTTGTTTAAATGATTTTGAAATTTGGAGTCGCCACTAATCGTTCTTGGTAGGTCGATTAGAAATCTAAATAAATTAGCAGGAGAACTAATTTATTACTGCGAACCAGAGATTATGAACTCGGGGACTTGGTTACACTAGTTAATTAAAACTAATGCCCTTTCGGTACCTTAACTTCATGGATATCCTAATTCGGCAACTCAAACTTGGTTTATTCGTAAGGCTCTAGTAGGGTATTCTCTTTTGTGTTTTCACTTTTTAAATAGGATGCATGGATGTAATATATTTTTATTTGTTATATTTTTTTAAGTGTTAAAGATTCCCTGAAGCCGAAAGAAGGAGTGTGTTAACGACTTCTGTGCAGTATTATGACATACTCATCTTTTGAGTCTGATGATTCAACAATTAAATTATAGGAAGTACATGACAGTGAATAAACACCTCCAATGGGAGGCCTAGCATTGGTTTGACTCTTCCCTTTGAGATTTAAGGTACAAGTATTTAAGTTGCAAGTATTTAAACTGATGTAAGTAAAAACCTCCAATGGGAGACTAAGCATTGGCTTTGCTCTTCCCTTTGGGATTTAAGCTACAGGTATTTAAATTACAGGTATTTAACTACTGTAAGTAAAAACCTCCAATGGGAGGCTAAGCATTGGCTTGGCTCTTCCCTTTGGGATTTAAGGTACAAGTATTTAAGTTGCAGGTATTTAACTACTGTAAGTAAAAACCTCCAATGGGAGGCTAAGCATTGGCTTGGCTCTTCCCTTTGGGATTTAAGGTACAGGTATTTAAGTTGCAGGTATTTAACTACTGTAAGTAAAAACCTCAAATGGGAGGCTAAGCATTGGCTTGGCTCTTCCCTTTGGGATTTAAGGTACATGTATTTAAGTTGCAGGTATTTAACTACTGTAAGTAAAAACCTCCAATGGGAGGCTAAGCATTGGCTTGGCTCTTCCCTTTGGGATTTAAGGTACAGGTATTTAAGTTGCAAGTATTTAACTACTGTAAGTAAAAACCTCCAATGAGAGGCTAAGCATTAGCTTGGCTCTTCCCTTTGGGATTTATGGTGCAGGTATTTAAATTGCGGATGGACTTTGTCCTCTCCATTTTGAAGTGTGAATTCTTTAAAATGAAATACAACAAATTGATTCAACAATTTGAAATTTGTACGCGCTTGAGGACTCCTCCAAGCCAATTTTGTGCTTCCATAGGGTTGACCATTGATATAGAGCTGCGGCTTCATGACATAAAATAAAGTGAAGTGTCAGTATACAAAATATGTGCTAATCTGCACCTAAAACCAAAAGAGTGGAAAGAGTACTTATCTCCCATTTTTTTTTAGGGATTTCTATAATTGATTTTCGCTCTCTATGTTCCCAATATAGAGAGTTTCTTTTGAATTAAGAGGGACTTTTAGTCACAGATCAGTTGAGAAATCAGTGGACAGCTTAGGAGCTTGTCTGGGCCGATTTTTGCATCTCTACGAGATTTTTGCTGTTGACGTAAAGATATCCTTCTCCTGACATAAAATATGGAAAAAAAAAGATGGAGAAAGTGTATACAATTTGTGCTAATTTGCGAGTAAAACCATAAATAAATGAATAAATAAAAACACTTAGCTCGAATTTGCTTGCTCGTTGACGAGGATGAACTCTTGATTTATATTGATCGATGAAGGAATTTGTGATGATAACCCATAACTTTAAACTCCCATCATCTTCAAAATTCTCTCTCTTTTGGTATTTTCTTTCTCTCAAATTTTTCTTCAATCTCCCAAAACTCTCTCAAACATCCAAAATTTTCTCTCAAAAAAAAATTCTTCTCTCAAGCTCACTTCTTCCTCCTTTTATAATCTACTCATCTATCTCCCATTCTAATTTTTCCACTAACTCTATCTTTTTGATCAAAATTGGTTCCCTAGGCTTGGCTAAGGTTCTCAAAGTTGATTTTTCAATTTTATGAATTTTTATGGATTTTCTATTAATTTTCGAAAATAAATAAATTAAAAATACGTAAAAATACTGAAAATATGAAAAATCGTTTTTTGGTCAAAATTGGTTCCCTAGGCTTGGCTAAGGTCCCCAAAGTTGATTTTTCAATTTTGTGAATTTTTATGGATTTTTTATTACTTTAGCAATAGAAAAAATGATTAAAAATCAGGTGTCAACAATGAGGAAGTTTGATCTCAAGAGAATTGCTAGGGTGGATATTACTACCTTTACAACAAAATATTTTAGAGTAGTATGTGTTTTGTCTCTGAACTTTTGATTATCATAGAATACCACATGCATTTTCCGTCTGTTGCTGTCATAAACTGTTTCACTATGTATATGGTTTTTATGGCGTAAAAGTATATTCTCAATGAAAATTTTACGGTTACTAAAATTTTACCCCTATTTTTTTGGAGCATTGTATAAACATCTAGACGGTCCACAACCGAGGAAAAAAATCAACGACTGTGGAGGAATAGGGGTAGTTGCTACTTGCACAATTGGAGCTTGCTGAGTGTCTCAAGTGAGATGCGAGACAGCGCGGAGTCAGTCACAACATATATTTTGTCATCTTTATTCTTGTAATGTTATCATTGATCAAAATATTTCAATGCGATTAATGAAAAACTTTCACTTTTTATTTATTTATGAAAATCGAGTGAAAATGTATTAATTTGTAATGTCTTCGGGTGAGTCTTCAAAATCTATGTCGAATTTGAGTATTTCTAAATGAATTATAGTCATGTTACTTTTTGTATCCATGCTTCTTCAACTATCCAAGCGTACAGAACTTTTTGGTTGAATTCTTTGATGTTAAATTACAATTTCGATCTTCAACCCGCCAGCCAAAAAAAAAAAAAAAAACAAAAGTGGTTTTAGAGACGTACCAAAAAGGACCGTGAGCCTTATCTACGCTATGTTGACGTCCATCTGTTCTTCATCAAAAAGGAAGATACAGTAATTTGGCGAAGACACATCGCCAACAACCAGCGCAAATGCACATATTAGGTGAGGCAAGGTCAGATCTACATTGACAATCTTATGGTCACTAGGCACACACGGCAACATTTCTATTTCAAATATCAACTTCGGAACATTTCTACTTCTTCTCATAAGTAGAAGTTGATTTTTCTATTTTATTTTAAAAGTTGATTTCTGATCAGAAAAATTCATTTGGTAATGGTTGACTTATGAAACATTATTAATACAAAATCTCCTATGAAAAATTATTATCGGCGACCGAAAAATTTTTACTTTATTTTTAAACGTTTTAAATTTCTTTAAATTATTATTATTATTATTATTATAAAAAATATATTATTAAAGAATATTATTTATTTTTTAAAAATTAAAAATTATTGTTTATTTTTTACTTTGGTGGAGGTCAGCGGTAGACTGCGGTGGTGGGCGGTACATTGGTCGATAGTTGGCGGCGGTTGTGACTAGCAGAGGTCGGCAGCGAGTGGCGATGATTGTGGGCAACGATGGGCGGAGGTTGGTGGTGGTTGGCGGTGAGAGGCAGTGGGCGATGGTCAATGGTTGGCGGTGGTCACAGGTGGTAATGGGTGGTGCCCAATGGGTGGCGGCTGATATAGCTAGCAACGACACCTAGAGGGGGGTGAATAGGTACTTCTGCAAATTTTGAGTTATAAGCGCAAGTAAGCACAGAAACTGAGTATTGAAACTAAACTGATCAAGTATGCACGAAATAAAGGAGTTTAGAAGGAGAAATGTGCACACAGATTTATAATGGTTCGGCTATGGTAAGCCTACGTCCACTCTCCCACGATGACAGCCGATTGGCTGGATTTCACTATGATGATAGCAAGGTTACAATAAACTTCCCCCAACTCACTCACAAGAGTATTTCCACGAGAAGTTAAAATAACTTTCTCAACAGTTTTGCTCGTCTTTTTCAACTGTCTCAATTTTCCTTCTTCTACTTCTTGCTTTCTTTTTTACTTGTCTTTTTGTCATATTTAGAACGAATACCAGCACTTTCCTTTTATACCCCTTTCACCTCGAACAAGTCGTTGTCAAGGTGCTCCACGGGATCACTCGTCAAGTATGGAGCAGAGTCATAAGTGAAAGGATGGGAGAGTAGATGAAAATTTTCTCTCGTTCAATGGGAACATGCTTTTGTCTTTTCTTTATTTTTTATTCCTCTTGATTTTGCTTCGTAACTTCAATGTTCTCCTGGTTCAATTTTACTTTTGAGATTTATAGGTCATTATGAACCCATTCCTCAATGATGTCCCCTCCTTATCATTGTGGACATCATCACATCGACTAGCAACGATACACTGACCATCACCCTTTCGCGACCCCGTCAAACCGATCCGAAGTCCAAGCTTGACCCATAAGGCAATGTGGGGTTTGAATTTGGCAATCCGTTAGCCAAATTAGGTAACGAATACTTATCCTCATAATATTTTAAGTTCTGTTACTTGATTCGGTGAAACTGCGTATCATCTTTGAATATTCTGCATATCTCACATGCTGTGGATAAGTATTACTTCGATAGAACATATATTTTAAATTTAGTGATTATCTGAAAATATCGTTTCAAAATCTCAACAAATAATTACTTGATTTTTTAAAGATGTGAATCTTTTGCAGATAAGGTAAGGTTGCCTTTAAATTTTGGCTACCTCATGCAATTTTCGAAATCTTTTGGATAACAATTGATTTGTTGTGGATAGACTTTCGATTCAATGATTATTTTCAAAACATGAGTTGGTTGGATGGATTATCTCATGGTTGAATTGCCTCATCTCTTGTGGATTTTCTGAGTTCATTTGACTTGAGGATAAGATTTTAGTTCAATTGGATAATCATTTGAAATAAATTTGCAAATCTTAAGGGATAATCTTCTCAAAAAAAAGATCAAGATCAAACCTTGACCTCATATTTTTTGGCCGTCCCTCTTATTTTTTGAAAAAATAATAAAAAAACTCAAGACAAGTTTGATTGATTTTTTCTTTTTGTCTTTGGACATGTTTGTTTATTTTTGTTTTTATAATAAAGTTTGCACCTTTATAAACAAACATGCTCATAATATATGCTCTCTTATGTCTTGTCCATTGTGTAAAATAAATTGCATACCTTAGCCACGATCTTGTGGAATCGAACGGCAATTTGTGTAGAATTTCCTATTATGTCCTTTGTATTAAGGGACGATGCTATTCTATAACTTTGATTCGCTTACTAATTCGAACCTAAGAGTAAGTTGCGAATAAATTTCCTCCTACCCTAACCTTTTGGGTACGAGGGAATTAATCAGAAAATTCGAAATCAAAAGTACATTATGGGTATTTTTGTTTATTTTGTTCAATCTTTGCATTTTGTCTTTCGTTTAATTAAATAAAAAGATCTCAAAAAGGAACTCTCATTTTTCTATACTTGATCATGTCAAAAATCTATTTTTATATCATAAATATCATCTAATATAAGTTAGGACTTGGAGAAATCATTTTCTTAAGTTAAATTGGATGATATAACATTTTTACGCATATTTTCATAACGGTTGTCATTTAATCCGAAAATACAAATGGAAATAATCATTTCATTCACATCATCAATCAAAGAGATTTTTCATGAAATTTGGTACTCAAAGGGCATTACTTTTTCTAAATTAATGTAATCAAGTTTCCGGACTCATTTTCTCATGTTTGTGTAAATAAATTAATTCTCCCATTAATTTATTTAGATTTCTAATCAACCTACCATAAATGATTAGTGGTGACTTCGAATTGAATTAATTTTGTATGGAAAAAAAATCTAAGTTGCGATTCGGTATGACTTGGGAGGGTCCGAGTTAGGTTAGTTAATTTAATTAACCAGATAATCTATTAGCCTGATTTTTAGATCGTGACAACTTGTCATATTGGGATCAAAGTTAGGGGACCAATTGTGTCATTATTCCAAAGAAATTACGCAAGCCAAAGCTATAATTGAGTTCTTCATTGATGTAAACTCGATGCGATAAGGAGAAAATGACATACTGAATAACACGATGGTTTTTTTATATTTGAGAGTTTAAAAGAAAGTATAAAAATATACCGAATGAAGGACATAGTGCGCGTGAATTCGGTAAGCCTCAGATATGTGACGTGGGTATTGTATCCCGAAAATTGGGGAATATGGAGCAACAATCATGGGCGCAAATAGGATTTTGAAAGTTAAGGGATATCATTCAAAAAGGATTCAATCAACTATGTCGGTTACAAGTGGGATAGAAAATGTTTCGATTTCCATGGACAAGTTATAAAAATCGTGGGTTGAGAGGAGATAAGCAATGGAGCTAAAATTCAAAGATTTGAAATTAAAGAATAACTGTTCAAGCAGTTGAGAATGCAAGGTGAATAAGTATCTAGAAAAGATGAGAGAGGAGACAGGATACACATCACAGAGAAAATGTTCAATTTCTTTCGTGTTTTCATTACTGCTTATAGTTTAACTTTTCTGTACTTTCCATTCCTTGCACCTTCAGATTCCAGTAATTTATTTTCCATCTACAGCAAGTAGGAGTATTGTAATCATAGATTGTTTAACTTTTGAAGCACCTCCTCATTCAGATTCTCCATCAGAACAGAGCCACATAACTCGTATTAATAAAAATCGAAGAATGAGTTTTGGTAAAAGATATTCCTGATACAAATCGCGCGAACAATAACACATATTGTCCATTGTTTTGAAGTATGATAAGATCAGAATGTTTTACTTTCTCTATTTTTATAGGTTTCAGAAAAGCTAAACTGAAGTGGAGTGGCAAATTTATCTAACTTATTAATCTCTCTCTCTCAGGTTATGAAAGTCTCCATAGTCCACTGAGCAACAAACAATTGATTAAATAGTCAAAATGAGAGCACAGAAGCAACATTTTGAATTCTTTCAGTCAAATCCTTACATTTACGATTTGATTACCAAAGTGTTACTATCACTACAAAAAAAAGGCCATTTAACCACAAAAAATTAGCGACAAAATTAATTCGTCGCTAATTTGTGACGAATTTTGCGACTGAAAAAATATTCGTCGCTAATTTGCGACGAATTTTGTGACGAAAAAATATTCCTCGCTAATTCGCGACAAAAAAATATTCGTGGCTAATTAGCGACGAATTTTGCCACGAAAAAATATTCGTCGCAAATTAACGACGAATTTTGCGACGAAAAAAATTTGTGACTAATTTGCAACGAATTTTGTGACGGAAAAAATTTCGTAATTTTGCGACGAAAAATAATTTGTCGCTAATTCGCGATGAATTTTGCCACGAAAATTGCTTTCATCGCAATGAATTTTGCTTTCATTGCTAATTCGCGATGAATTTTGCCACGAAATTCCAATGTGATCCTTCTAGAGAGGCACTAGGTGGGACAATCGGTGATGACTGGATCGTCATGTCAGCTATTTCTACGAAAATTGATTGAAAGCAAGCACTACAAAAATAAGGGCTTTTAGCCATGAAAAATTAGCGACGAAATTGATTTTCATCGCTAATTATTAGCGACAACGTTGAAAAATACCTATTAACGAAGCAAATTCAATGAAACAATAACTGGTACCATAAAGAAGCCCCCATAAACTAGAGAGCCTTGACCAATTTGAAAGATCATTTGATGTAGTTGAAATAATTGAATTTTGGGTTGTTCGAGCAAGCAAGGGAAATTCTATGAAATTCATAACTGTCTTAATGTTATTTTTTTTTACTTTAAGAAAAACCATTTCAACATAAAAAACAACAAAAACTAGAGCAAACATATAATAATGGATTCGAAATTATAACCAAGCATCGCCCATTGGCTTTACACCTGATTCATAACTCGAAAGTTTCTCTGGCCGTTTGCTAATCAGGGCTAAAATTCCGGAAATTAGAAATAAAATAGCGACGAAACACAATTCGTCAGAAAATTAGCGACGAATTGAGAAATTTGTAGCAAAATTAGCAATGAATACGGAAATTCGTCACAAAGTTAGCGACGAATTCATAAATTCGTCGCAAAATTAGCCACAAACAAAAAATCGTCAGAAAATTAGCGACGAATTTAGAAATTCGTAGAAAAATTAGCGACGAATTTAGAAATTCGTAGCAAAATTAGCGACGAATTAGCCCAAACAAAATTAGCGACGAATTCATAAATTTGTCGCAAAATTAGCCACAAACAAAAAATCGTCAGAAAATTCGCGACATTTGTCGCCAAGTTAGCGACGAATTCGGAAATTCGTCGCAAAATTAGCCACAAATAAAAAATCGTCAGAAAATTAGCGACGAATTTAGAAATTCGTAGCAAAATTAGAGACAAATTTCCAAATTCGTCGCTAATTAGCCCAAACAAAATTAGCGACGAATTTAGAAATTCATAGTAAAATTAGCAACGAATTTCCAAATTCGTCGCTAATTAGCCCAAACAAAATTAGCGACGAATTTAGAAATTCGTAGCAAAATTAGCGACGAATTTACAAATTCGTCGCTAATTAGCCCAAACAAAATTAGCGACGAATTCATAAATTCGTCGCAAAATTAGCCACAAACAAAAAATCGTCAGAAAATTCGCGACGAATTTAGAAATTTGTCGCAAAGTTAGCGACGAATTCGGAAATTCGTCGCAAAATTAGCCACAAATAAAAAATCGTCAGAAAATTAGCGACGAATTTAGAAATTCGTAGCAAAATTAGCGACAAATTTCCAAATTCGTCGCTAATTAGCCCAAACAAAATTAGCGACGAATTTAGAAATTCATAGCAAAATTAGCGACGAATTTCCAAATTCGTCGCTAATTAGCCCAAACAAAATTAGCGACGAATTTAGAAATTCGTAGCAAAATTAGCGACGAATTCATAAATTCGTCGCAAAATTAGCCACAAACAAAAAATCGTCAGAAAATTTAGCGACGAATAAGTATTTTTCGTCGCTAAAGTTAGCGACAAAAATACATGGTCGTCGCTAATTTAGCGACGAAAAGGCCTGTCGTCGCTAAATTTAGCGACGAAACGTTATGTCGTCGCTAGATTTAGCGATGAAAAGGCGCGTCGTCGCTAATTGTCGTCTCTAATTTTCGGAAGTGAAATCTTTAGCCCTCCCTTTTCATTTTCCTCTGTCTCTCTCTCAACTCTGCGCTCGTCTGCAAAGCGAAGGTCTGTCTTCGCTCGCCGTCTGCGAAGCTCGACTCTTTGCTCATCTACAAAGCGAAGGGTCTGTCTCTACGAAGCTCGACTGTCATCAAAAAGTGACGAGAGCACCTGTCTCTCTCTTCGCTCGCTCTCTGTACAAGTGACCCACCGTGAAGCTCGACCTCAATCCTCGTCGCACGCTGATCCCGAAACTCAGATCTGCGGAGGTTAGGGTTTTCTCCCTCGCGTTTGTGTTGAATTTATTTTGAGTTCGATTTTAGGGTTTTCTGGCCCCTATTACTCTTCGGCCAGTTCCTCAACTTCAGGTACCCCCAAAGCCCACAAAGAAAAAGAAAAAAAAAAACGATTTCCCCTTTGTTTGATGTGGTTATATGACTTATGTCTGGTGAATTATGGGCGTTGCAGTGTTATTTTGGATGTTTGTTGACTGGCATGGCTCTCCGTGGATAAGCCGTCTAGAGAATTGTAAGCCCTATTGGTGGACTAGGGCTTGCGATCCAGCTTGATAGTAGTTAGGTTCTGTCATTTTGTGTATGGAAGTTTCACTGCTATTCTATCCCCTGTTGCTTTGCTCTTTTCGCATATCGTGATTATATGTTTGTAATTTTGAAAGGTCAAGTTTTAGATTACCGTAAGGATGGGTCATGTTTGTTTATCTTTTCTTTGCTCCGTCATCTGTGCAGTTTCACGGATGTTAGATGTTCCACTTGGTGCTTGATACCAAGAACTATGTACTTTAAGAAAAGTAAGTAGAGCAAGTGGACATTGCTCAGAATTACGATTTTTGAGAAAAAGTTATAGGAAACCTGTAAAACAGAGAGCATGTTGGCCAATACAGAGTTTCATGGTCATCACTCGATTATAAAGACGTTTAGTTGACTTAGGCCTAGATCTCTTATCCCATCTAACTATGATTATGTAAGAGAGATATAATGCGATTGCTCATGGGGTTAGCGAATTAATAATCTGAGGAAAGATGCACAAAAATCAAAAGGATGAAAAAATATGCAATCTGGAAAGCTGTGAATGAAAATCCTTAAAGTGATTCTGTTTGACAACGATGTCACTGAAGCATAATGCGATTGCTCATGGTGGTGATCTGTTATCCACGAATTTTTTTTTTAGTTTCCTATTTTCTCTCTCTTTCCTTAAGCTGTCTTAATGTACTAGTCATTCATTATCTGTTCGTTCATTCATTATCTATGCCACTACAGGTTTTCTTCAGTTACCCATGCCCACCCAAACTTACTGCACATGGATTTGTACTTGTTGAAATTCGTGACAGCTTTGTGTGTTTTTACAAATTTGTTGGCTTTTAGAAGGTTGAAGGGTTCAACTCTTGCTCAATATTTAATAACTTTTTCTTCGGGGGGAAGAAATGCTTATGTGATATCAACATCAGGGGGGAAGATCTCCCTGTTCAATATTGTGACTCGTAAGGTGAATATTTTCCCAAATGCACGTTTAAGACGATGAACTACCCCTTTGTGCTGAATATGCATGCACTATTAGCAAAAATTAATCGTTACTATCATGTATGGAGAGTATTAAGCTCTATTGTTAGGAGGTCCATGAAAGCAACTGCTCTGATTTTCGTGTCCTTTTTTCCTTGCTAAGTGGGAAGAGTGCTTTGCTCTGTCTTCAATGGAATCTTTTTGGCCTTACTGATTAAAGAAAGCAAGGAAAGAGATGTAATGAGACAGGCTTTCTTTTTACTTGCTAAGTGAGACAGGCTTTTCCCAGTCTTCAATGAAATCTTTTTGCTCTTACTGATCAAAGAAATGAAGGAACCATCTTTTTTTCAACCAACCATCCTGAGGTCTAACGGTCGAACTTGCTCTCTCCCTTTCCCAAGAGGTAAGCGCCTCTTGGCACATATGTCCCACTGTTACTTATAAATTGTTAATACTATCTTGCCTGCTGATATCCAGATGATGACAACATTTATGCCCCCACCATCAGCAACAACATTTCTGGCGATCCATCCTCGAGACAATAAAATTTTTGCAATAGGAATGGAGGACTCCTCTATTCTAATTTACGATTTTCAAGCTGATGTGGTGAGACCTGTTTTCTTCGTGTTGAAAGTTAACCTTGTTATCATCTACGACAAAGTTTTGGATATTGACTGTTTCCCTTTCTCAGGTCGAGGCAAATCTAAAAGGACATCAGAAAAGAATTACAGGCCTCGCCTTCTCTAAGCTCTTAAATGTTCTTGTGTCTTCTGGCGTCGACTCTCAGGTACCAGACCACTGCTGCATCTTCCTTTCCATGTATACATGCCTAGGTTTTGGGTAGAGTGAGCAATGTAGTTTGAAGTGCTCCGAACAAAAACAGGGTTGATGTTCGCTCTGGATATATTGATGCTTATGTCCTCAGCATACATCGGTTCATGAAGGCATCCTTTTCTGGCAGAATAAATCCTTCTAGAAAACTTCGTCTTTTGTTTTGACAAATTAATCTCATCGCATTAAGCAAGAAAAAAGAAGCTATGATGTCCTGTTGTTGCTTGCAACAGACGATCGGTTTGGTTCCCATATGAAAACAAAATTTTATTCTTTCATATGTAATGTAGAAGTTCCCTTTGATGAATGCCTTATCATCATTGCAGTTGTTTGTTTGGAGCACTAATGCATGGGAGAAGCAGGCTAGTAGGTTTCTTGCTGATACTCGTGTTCAATTTCATCTGGATCAGGTACATCTGCTGGTTGTTCATGAAACACAGATCGCTATTTTGTGAGTCCTTGCAAGATAGTTTGTTCAAAGTTTGTATAGAAAATTTCAGCTGGGTATTTTTCTGCTAGACAATGGATTTGCAAGCTCTACCGTGCGAGATCAACAGGTTGCAAGTCTGAGACTTCTTCCAAGTTTGGAAAATGGGAATGGACAAGCAGCTAGTCCCCACGTGAATGCTTTGAGCGAACTGGAGTTTAGAACTGCAGGATGTCTACATTAAAGGCTTCATGATATAGACAGGTCAAAAGGAGCTTTCCCTCCTTTTCTTCTATGGCATTAATCGCTTTTAGTATGGATTGTTAGCTTTGGTCATTTAAGTTGAAAAGGAGAACAATCAGTATGTACAAATACATTATTGACTTATACATAAGCATTATATTTTTCTTGAGATATTATGGAGACATTTCTATTAGGTTAGGTTTTGATATTTATGGATATTTTTTTGTGGAGAAAAGATATAATTGTGGTAGGGCAAGTATAACAAGAATCCTCTCTGTTATCGTCGGGAGGTCCTGGCTTTTTAAATATATGAAAGCTAATTTTTTTCTTTACGATTTTCTTAACGAACAACGTTCATGGTAAAATAGTGACGAAAATTTTCGTGATTAATGTTGTTGCTCAATTTTGTTAAATTCATAGTATTGCTAATCGGCGTCCATGGCTCTCACTATAACGTTCGTCGAAAATTAGCGAGGAATTAGCAACGAATTTGTTTTCGTAGCTAATTTTTGTGACCATGTCACCGACGTTGAGGATTCCATTTTCGTCCCAATCGTCCCAATTCGTCGGTATTTAAATCATTAAATTCTGCGAATTTTCATTGTAACATTCGTGGCAAATATCGTTGCTAATGCAAAAGCTTCGTCGCTAATTATCGACGAATTTTGCCACGAAGAGCGGTCGTCGCAAGTTAACAACGAACATTTTAGCGACGAATTTTGCTGCGAACGCCGTGCGTCGCAAATTAGCGATGACTATTGCCACGAACATATTTGGTCGCTAATTTAGTTTGGCCACGAATTTGTTTCGTCGCAAATTAGCGACGAATTTTGCCACGAATATATTTCGTCGCTAATTAGCGACGAATTTTGCCACGAATTGGTTTCGTCGCAAATTAGCGACGAATTTTGCCACGAATATTTTTCGTCGCTAATTAGCGACGAATTTGGTCAGATTTTTCGTCGCAAATTCCGTGGCTAAAACCACTTTTTTTTGTAGTGTATATATAATTGTGCTCTTCTTGCTTGCATCTATACGTTTTTCCTCGGTAGCCAATCCCCCAAATCTTTGATTAGGTCATAAGAAATTCATGGAATTAATTAATTTCCCACCTTCAGTTTCTAAATATGAAAAGATAGTAGGATGTTTTTTGGACATTAAACCAAACTAAACGTTAAAACAAAGTTGCTAATGCCGTGCAAAAGGAAGAGTTGAAATATCAGATATCGCTTGACAATGTGATTGATATGCTCTTCATTTACATGCGATATCCCTCCATTTATTAACTTGAACTTATGGATTGGGCTTTCTAAGGGAAACACTCCAAAAAAAGTCCTACACTTATTGCATTGGTACAAATGCAAGCTATCCTAAACCTTTAAATTGGCTCAATTTACACTTAGATCTTTTCACATTGATACCAATCGAGCCAATCTAGCCAATTTAAGACAAAATTATTGACGTAGATGTCGACCGTCTTACATGGTATTGTCGTTGACGTGGATATTCTTAAATATTTTTTTCAAAAATTAACATTTCAAGGATTTATAATTATTTGTGCTTGCCAAAACAAAAGGAAAGCATAAAAGGAATAAAAATAATAAAAAAGAAAAGAAATAATAAAATCAAAAAATAAATTTAAAAATTATTAGAAAACTTTCAAGTCAACAACAACTCCATCACGTAGGAAGGCTACCATCTATGTCAGCAATTTTTGGCCTAAATCTGGCGGGTAAGATCAATTGATACCAATGTGAATATTTTTAGGGCTAAATTAGTCCACTTCAGAGATTTTATACTGAATCAATACCAACACAATGAATTTAAGATTTTTTTTTTGTATTTTTTTCGACTTTCTAACATGGTATAACATCAAAGTTCTCAATCACATCATAGTAGGAGAGACATCATTTTTTTATTAAATTTTATTCGAAATTACTTTTTAGTTCTAAACCATTGTTTCATAATCAAAATAGACTTATCTTCAACAAATAACATAATTTTTACCACATTCTCACTCTTAATGGGAAAATTACCAAAAGAAGTCCTAAATCTATTACAATTTTACTAACTCAGTTTTAATTTTCTTTTTGCCAATTTGGAAAGCATTTGTGTAAATTCAGTCCATCCTTAAAAATCACTTATGTGGTCTGACTTGTGATGATGTGACAATTTTTTTTTATTATATCCCAATATTTTTTTGAACTTTTATTTAATTTATTTTTTTACTTTTTTTATTTCCTTCTTCCTCTAGCCAATTATTGGACCCCGGAGATTAGCTACAAGCGAAGGTTGGCGAGGGTAAGCCTCGCTAGTGGATAGGCAGGCCTAAACTTGCTGAATCTGGTGACGGTGATCCTCGCCCAAGTGAAGACGAGACCAGCCTTACCCACCCCTAGTGATGCTCGACCAAAAAATCACTAGGTGACATTAGCTTCGCCAATGGCTATGCTACCTCACCAGGGGCTTGGGCAAAGTTTGCCTCTCACTGGATCTGGTGAGGCAAACCTTACCCAATGATGGCAAGGCCGACTTTGCTAGGGGCTAAGTGTAGCTGACCTCGCCAGTGGCTAGGCAACCTCACTTGGGGCTAGGTGAGGTCAAGCCTCACTAGCCTTGCCTAGTATTGGCGAGGCTTGCCCTGGTCAGCCCTGCGCTCTGGCTGGTCACTGGGAAGTTAAAAAAAAAAGAGCGGGAAAGAAAATAAAAAAAGAAAAAAGTAAAATACAATAAAAATACAATAAAAAATATTAAAAGTACTATTAAAAATTGTTATGTTAGCATTGGCTACGTCATGTCGGTGATTTCTGGTCAAATAGACCGAACAAACTAAATTGCAATAAGTATATGACTTTTTTGGCAATTCCCCCACTCTTTATAAACTCTTCTTTTAACCCTGTTATGGAAAAAAAAATCATCTACAGCAACTCTTTTTGACAAACTCACCTTCACATATTTGCTAAGTTTCCTTCACACGGGTTCATCTTTTCTTACTTTTAATTTTATATTAACATATGTCGACACATATAGAATGCTATTAGCTAAAATTTAGATAGATAGACCCCAAATCCTATTTTAGGTACTAGATTAACGTTGGATTTTCTGAGACTAACATGGCCTTAATTAATTTGAAATTGATCATGTTCATCCGCAACTGGTCATTGAATTAGCACGGTAGACCTTTTGCTTTTAAAGTTGACACGATTTCACACAAGCAAGTCCTCACATCATGTATCTAATTTGTTGTGTTAGCATTTATTAGAATAATTAATATCATAAAAACCCTCTGTTTTGAACTTATTATTATTTTTTTTATGTTGGTAATGCATTAAACTCTTGAATGGGTAATTGCATATATTGAGAAAACTGATATCCTATTTTGGTAATGCATTAAACTCTTGAATGGGTAATTGCATATTTTGACAAAATTGATATCCTATTTTTCGCTGCACTGCATATGAAAGAACATTGTTTGACTGAAAATTTTCATTCATTTAAAAACGTTAATACACATTAAAATAATCTAAAGAATTGTGTCCATCGTGTTTAAAATCACCAACAATCTGTCGTGATGTGTTCAATTCGGAGATTGAAAACAAAATATCTATTAAAGTCACTCGTCCAACTTTCCTAGGATGAGGACTACAATTCGGTAGTTAGCACTTAACCGGCAAGGCGGTCATATAGTTGCCAGCTGCATAAATATTGCCTAATCTACGGTCCATCTGAGCATTAAGCCACATGAAAATAGAGCTGAAGAATCGTGTTCAACGCATGATTAAATCGCGTACAGTTTTTTTTTGGTGATAAACGTGGAGACCGATAGCAATCGGTGTTCAATTCGGATATTGAAGATAAAATCTTTTATTAAAATCACTCAGTCCAACTCTCCTAGTACGACAACAATTCGGAAATTCGCACTCAACCGTCATAACGGCCATGTCGTTATCAGCTGCCCACATGAATTTGAAAACTCTTGTGTCTCCCTATGAATAGACAGCTGTACGGGGAAGTCTCATGTTATTCAATCTCTCTATGTTTCTATCTCACAAACGTAGAAATTGAAATTCCCACGCGGCTTTGTTCTGTCGCTCTCTCTCTCAAAACCCACCATCATCATCTCTTCGTCTCTTGGCGTGTTGGAGGAATCGAAGCATTGCGGTGGCGATGGTCTGTCCTCAGTTCACAGATCGTCTTTCAAAGGGGGCGAGAGAGACGGAACTCGATCTCTCATCTCTTCATCTCTTGGCGGACACGGCTTCGTTGGTCTCCGAGGGAAAGCTCAGTCTCGATTCTTCCACCTCTGATGTTGATGATGCGAAGAAGGCCACTGGAATGACCACGACTTTTGGGCCATTCGGTGTTGGATGGATCGTTACGAAGAAGAGATCTCCACGAGCGCGAGGGTTGACAATCCACGCCCAGAAGTGGAGTTCTGGTGCAGTTAACGCTGTTGGCCCAAAGAACAGGCAGGTGACTCGGCGAGGTGTCGCTGAGAACTGTAAGAAGCGGACGCGAGCATTCGATCCCACCGAAACCCTAGAAACGGGTAGGGTTTCCAAGAAAACTAAGAACAAAGGTCTCGCGCCTCTAATCGGACCAAGCGAATTGCCGATACAGTACATGGACAAAATAAGGGAGATGCGTGGTCGGGATGTGACGCTCGTGGTGGAGAAGAAACTTACTACCACCGACATGAGCCGATGCCAAAGCAGGCTCTCTATACCCAGGTGGCAGATAAGGGGGGAAACATTCTTGGGCGAAGAAGAGATTCGAATCCTAAATGGGAAGGAGGGCATTACGGTTTCCCTCATTGAGCCATGTCTCGAAGTATCTCACGGGCTGCAACTGAAGAAGTGGAATTACATGAGCGACAATTTTTCTTATGTGTTGAAAGGGAGGTGGAACGGGGTGGCGCATCCGTACCAGCGGAATGAACTCATAAAGGATGTCCGCATCCAGCTTTGGTCCTTTAGAGTGCATGGCAACCTTCACTTTTGCCTCACGAAGGTTGAAGAAGCCCCAGTCAGCGGCATTTGAGGAAATTCATGAAATTTCACTGAGTTAAGTAATTTTGCCGGTGCATATCTTGTTAAATTCATCTGCCTCGTTCAGTCCCCTAACTTTGGTGTCCAGGAAATTTAATTTTTTTTCCCCGTTGTTTAGGGATAGCCATTAGAGTTGTGGTATTCAGTTTCATGGATCAACTATGGTTGTCCGTGACTTTTTGATGGAGGATTTTTTTGTTTTGAGTTTGTTTTTTTTTTTTTGGGTTGAAATTTGCAATTCATATGTTCAAATGCAAGTGTATATAGTTGTGGATTTGATGATCATTGCAACGCACATAGACATTCATAATGAAGTTCTGGTTATTTGAGTTCTTAAGTATTCTTTTGAAAATTACGGCACCCGATGTGTATTCAGTCAATTTCTATATTTGTTTCCGACCGAAAAATGAAATTTCTATATTTGTCAGTCTCCCAAAAGCGACAGTGGCTCAAAAAATACGAAAGGAAATAATGGCTTACAATTTTTTGATTGATTATCTTCGCTGAAGAGGTCGTAAGGATGCACCAGCTAGAACAGACGATATTATCATATAGTCTCGAAATACAAATGCATTATTACCTTGTCACGAACCAAAGCACGAGAACAATTAATATACACGGAATATTGCATTGACATGGCAGTCTTTCCAGCGAAACATTTCCAAAAATGCCACAGTCAATGTGGTACTACATCCCACAAATTAGGGGTGATCGATTCCTGGTTCGCTCCGGTTCCCCTCAAGAATCGGGAATCGGATCGATGGTTCCGGTTCTCAATTTGTCGGAATTGGGAACCAGATCAACCATCCTGGGAACTGGACTGGACCGGACCGACAAATGGGCCGGATCGGACCGAACCGTACCGGACTTGACAAAAAAAAATGTAACCAAAATTATTTTTTAATTGTTGAAATTAATAACGTTATATGACTTCAATGTCTATATAAAATGACTTCCCAATAAAAAAAAATAAGAGGCCCAAAGAGCTGAAAGAGATTCACGGACCGAATTTGAAAAAAATTTTAAAAAAAAGGACCGGTTCGGTTCGGGCTGTCTGATTCGGTCCTAGAAATCGGGAACCGGGGACTGGACCGCCCGGTCACCGGTCCCAATTTTAGGAACCGGGAATTGGACTGGACCTCTATAGAACCGGAAACCGGACCACCGGTCCCAGTCTGGTCTGGGCGGTTCCGATTTAGGTAGTCCAAGTGGCTCACCCCTACCACAAACTACCGCGAACCTTGTCAAGGATTTAAAGCCATTGTAGAAATCTGTGAGTACTTCATGGGATAAACTGGATCTCAAAGGAGTAACAAAACTCCAGGCTGTATATAGGTTATGAAATGCAATGTCGACTATTGTTAGAACCCTTTAGAACTACCCAGCCTTTTGCACAGGTTGTCTGAATATCTATCACTGGAAAGTACAAGAGAAGTAGTTTTCCAGCTTAAGGAACAAGGAATGCATCCCAAAAAGGGGGAAATCAATAAGTCATGACAGATGACCTGTTAAACGCACATCGGACAAGTCCAAAATCCTTTGCCTCGGAGAGGACAAAGTACTAGCAGTAGGATCAATTTCCATGTTTATGATGCTCTTTCTTTTCTGAGTATCCGAGCTTCTTCTTTCTGCGCGAACCTAGGCAATAAGAGCTAGTAATTGTGCTTCTTTCTAGTGTAGCGACACCATGGCTTGAGCTTCTGCCACAATCGATGCATCACCATCTTCTGCATAAAGTATCTTCTTTATTGCTCCCACAATCTGCCAAAGTAAGAACTAAACAAGTAATCAGCATTTAGATAGCAACGGAGATGAACAAATAGGTCAACCCCATTTAAGTCGGATTGATCTTTCTTTATCTTATCTTTGATTACAGACACTTATAATTTATGTGAATTTTATAATCCAGTCATATGAATCTGAATTTGTTTAATCAAGTCCATGTTAGTCCAATATAGTCCTCTAGTTACTACATAACTCTTAATTATCAGATAAAAAGTTATGACGAAAAAGGCAAATATATTCGGAATAACTCACATCAGAAAATCCTGTTGATGCAATGTCAGCTGGAGAGCGATTCTGTGAAGAAATACCGCTTTCTTAATCTGCTGATAAAATGCTGAATTGAACTGTGTACCAACAAACTGGATATATGATTAGAAGTAGAAAAAAAAAAAACATCAGATCATATCCAATTCGCGGCACAAAACACAACGGAACGGAAAAGTCCATTACTCTTGATTATGTGGCAATCAAGGTTAACCACAATTTCAGCGAAGCCAAAAGATTGTTTGCTAAAAGGGTCAAATTTGCAGACAAACCATGATCTATTCATGGCAATAAAATTGCGTGGCATTATTTTAGGTCCACGGCATTATTCTGATAGCGAAAATACAGGCGAGCCTCGTATTTCAGGATAGTAGCACAAGGTCTCAATATCTATGAGACTTTCGAAGTAGAAATCTCTCTTACTCTCAAGACTATGCGCTTCAACTCTGTTATCTGCAGCGTAAATTGTTGTTATCATTGCCAGAAATTACCCAACTTGCTCAACTACTTCCAACTTAAAGTACCTTCTCATCACATGCCGAAGCTGCACCAGGAGCTGGTCTGGAGGTCTCGGCTGACTGAGTAGTCAAGCTTGCAGATGAATCTACCCCTCTTGGAAGCCCTCTTTCCAACATCAAAAGATATGTGCCTAACAAAAGGAAAACAAAATCGGTTTTAATCTTCATTTGCAGAGAAAAACGAATAAGCATTGCGGAAGAGACACTACTCTCGTTGCTAAGTGGGACAACCACATAGGAAACGGAATAAATCCAATTAGTCGTTGTATGGCATACTAAAGAGCTGCGAAAAGCGGGAAAGCTCCGTGATTGTGGCACGTTATCAAACAGTTAGCTGCAAGCTCTTGGTTCAAGGCATCGTTCTAGACCCATCAACTTTTTACCTCTTCCCTTTCTTTTCCAACCAACTCCACCAAATGACGCGAACAGAGCACAAGAAACTCCGAAAGACCGAACAATTTCTGTACCAAAAAGGGCAAAAGCTTCCCTCATGAAGACGCCCAAAACGACAAACCATCAAAGAAAAGAAACCCGAGTGCAGTGGCAATGACAATGCCATACAAATGAAGAAGAAATCACAGAGAACCTATTGTTGCGCATCTCTCTCTCTCTCTCTCTCTCTCTGAGACTAATCTGTGTGTATTGTTAGCGTGTGGTGAGGTGAAAGAGGAGAGAAACTCGAGACGAAGAGGGAAGGCGGGACGGATGTGGGAGCGAGATTGTCAGTGTAGTTTTGGAGGTGAAGAAACATAAAACTGAGAAAATATTGGAGCACCAGTGCACATCTGAGTCAGACCATTCAGAGATCGCCACGTGGCAAGCTGGTCCCACCTGTCTAATTCCTTCCTTCCCCTCTTCTCTTTCACCGTTAGTGTCTCTCTCCTCCCCTCCGTTACTGCATTGCAGAATCTCTCTCTTCCTCCCTACTTCTCTTTTTTTCCTTCTTCGTTCACACAAAAGAGAAAACTTTGAGCTGTAATTGTCTTAGTTCCGGTGGATCGGGCCGCCGAGCGAGTCTCCACCGGCAAGATGGCGCGGTCCGCGATCCAGAGCTCCACGGCCTGGAAGGCGACCTCGAACTGGTCATACAGGATCGATTCGCAGTTGGGATAGGCTTTCCCGATGGCTGCTTCGGAGTAGGGTCCAGGGACGCCTTGTAGGCCACGCGGATCTGAGAGCCGTGCATCGGAGCCGGGGACAGGTCAGTGATGGTGAACGGCTTAGGTGACCGGGGGGCGGTAGGGTTGAGCTTCTTGTTGGCATTGATGGGGACAAGGGTAAGGTCGACGGCGGCCTGGGGCCCGTTGACGCGGCGACATTATCGGGTCGGCCGCCGTTGACGTCGTCGTCGGTCAAGGGGGCTGCTTGTCCTGGGAGACGATCTTGCTGTCCAGGATGGCGCAAGAGCTCTGCCAGTAGGCGTTGCAGGAGTCGACGCCGTTGGGGTAGTGGACGGAGTCGGACCGGTGGGCGCACTCGGTGGCGTGAGGGGCGGCGACCCGGGCGAGTTGCTCCGGGCGGGGGGTCGTACGGATGATGGACCTGAGGCTAGTCGGAGGTTGAGGAGATAGAGATTGCATTTTGCGGGTACAAACAACCTCCGAACCAGAAGGAAAGAGAGGAAAACGTGGGAAAAAAAAAACCAAGAGCAAATTTCTTGGGTAGAGGGACAAAAAAAAGCTTGGAGTTGCTTCTCGGAGGACGAGAAGGGAACCTCCAGTCTCCGGTCAACAAAAGAAACGTATGCTGAATCCAACCGAACCTCAGGTCACCGGAAATCTTACGACAGATAGAGAGAGAAAAGACTCTCCTGTTTGCGTTCAGTCACATAACTCCCGAACGTAGAGAAAAGTCAAGGAAGAGAAAAACAGGTCACCGGAACCTCAGGTTTTCGTTTTCTCTTTTCTCTGAATGAAGAAGAAGAAAAGAGAAGTAAGGAGGAAAAGAGAGATTCTGCAACGCAGTAACGGGGGCAAGGAGAGAGCGGCTAAAGGAGACACAGAAGAGGGGAAGTAACAAGAAATATTAGGTAGCCACGGCGTATTACTGACGTGTTCCCCATTTCCATTCATTTTTCGACACGTGTCAAAAGAGGACCCACCAGTCCAAAAAAAATGAAAACCTCTCCTCTCTTCTCACAGTGACCATTTCCGTCTCTCTTTCACTCTTCCGTGCCTCTCCCGTCCGCTTGCCCCTCTTTCTTCTCCAACCTCGAGCCCAAGCCTTTGCCATTTTCGGCCGCCGCGAATCGCAATTGGTATCCCGTCGCCGATGACGGTTGGTGGCCATGGCTGCCAGATTCGAGCTCAAGCGACCATTGCCACGAGTTGAGCTCGAGCAGCCATGGTTGAGGATCCTCGCCGGTTTGCGGCCATGGCCGCCAGGTGTCAAGCTTGCAGCTACTCACCCGCGACCGGCGAACCCAAAGCTCGAGCTCGAGAGGCCATGGCAGCTGCATGCTAGAGGACTCGGGTAATCCTCCCTCGCCGGCCTTGCTGACCCAGCCGACCGGATCTGGTTCTACGCCGACGACGGCCATGGATGAGCCTACGCTGCTTGTCCCGAGTCGTGAGCCAGTGGTCCATGGCTAGCCACCGCCAGTGCCGCCGCCGCCACCATCTTGATAGGAAAGGTGTTCAAGTTAAAAAAAAAAAAAGGCAACGAAAGAGAGATAAAATCAGAGAGAGGGAAACCGTCTTGTCCGATTGTGATTCGCGGCGGCTGACAATGGCAGAGGTCGGAGAAGAAAGAGGGTAACACGCGAGGGTTGGGTGGGTGTTGGTCAGAGAGAGACAAAGCGGATGAGAGAGGGGGGTGTTGGGGTTGAATACAGAGTGAGAGAGAGAGAGAGAGAGAGAGAGAGAGAGAGAGAGAGACGAAAACCGTGGAGAGATGAGGGGGTTTTGATTTTCTCTGACCGGTGGGTCCCGCTTGGGATACGTGTCGAAAACTGAGTGAAAACGAGGACCACGTCAGCAATATCCAGTGGGTACCTAATATTTGCTCGGTGGGACCAGTTTGACACGTGGCGATCTTTGAGTGGTCCAATCAGTGATGCGCTGGCGCTCCAGGAGCACTCAAATTTTTCTGTATAATGATTCTGAGTCTTTCGGGTTAAGCGTGAAATTTCACTCATAATTTGAGAGTATTGTCACAATGCCTAATTAGTCATGTAATAAAGATTTGTTTTTGTAATATCTGAAATGGGACAAGGACAATACAGTAATTTCGAGTCATCAATGTGCCCATGCTTTGCCTTTTCTTCACAACCCCCGCGGATCGAAAATGGTGTGGGCCGGGGGGTGGGAGTGGATTTTGGACATTCTCTGTCAATTTTGTTGCTCCCCCGATACTCTCTGTCTGTCCGAAACGGAGTGTGCGCCAGATTTGGGTTAAGGGTGCCCAAAGAAGTGAGAAAATAAAATAATATAAGAGATGTGTTCCTTTGGCAAAAAATACATGATTTAAAAACTATTTTACAAAATATGATTACTTATATTATTTAGAAAAATTAATCAACGAAATTTTTTTTCATCATGAATAACAATCTACTGCTAATTATTTTGTTGCTTGATGAAAAAAATTTCTATTTATTTATTTATTTATTTTTATAAACAATACTATTTCTCAAAAAAAAAAAATCTCCAAAGCACTCATTTTTCGTCAAATGAACGTACCCAAAGTTTGCAGTGGAACATACATTACAATACAACATCGAAAATAATAAGGATGTTTGAAAATCTCAAAGAAAATTGCTAGGGTGGGTATTATTGTCTAGACAACAAAATATTTGAGGATGGTATGCATTGGTCTCTAAACTTTCGATTATTATATAATGCCCCATGTATTTTCTATCTGTTGCTGTCATAAACTTTTTCTCTATGTACACGGTTTTTGTGGCGTAAAAGTATATTCTTATTGAAAATCTCACGGTTACAAAAAATTTTACCCATATTTTTTGGAGCACTGTACAAATCATATAGCTGGTTATGTGCTTGTTCGACATCCCTGCAACCGCAAATGAGGAAAAAAACCAACGACTGTGGAGGAAGAGGGGTCATTGCTGTTTGCACAATTGGAGGTTGGTGATTACCTCGAGTGGGACGCCAGCCCGGAGTCACAACGTAGTTGGGACATCAAACCAAATTAATTGTGAAAATGAAATTGATATTGATGTTGGAAGAGATATGCTTGTTATATTCATGAAGTCTCCACCATCTATGAACTTAAACTTTAGGGTTGGACTCTCTGACGTAGCATTGTAATTTTTTACTAATTTTTCTTAGCTATTACAGATATCATCAAGACTGAAGGAAGAACACGAAACGTTTTGGCACTTTCAGTTTCTTATTCATTATGGACGGTTGCTTCATAACCACATAAAACCGTTATCATCAGCTGACAGAATGTCTACAACATGCTCTCTCTTAATTAACTTATGTCTACAACATGCTCTCTCTTAATTTACTTCTCTTTGACCCACTCAATTTCACTTATCTGGAGAGTGTCAGCCTGAACCCTAATCCTGTATTTAGCCCGGGTTGATCTTTTCTGTTACCTAAAGTTTAGACAGATAGACCCCTAATCCTGTACTTAGGTACTTGATTAAAGTTGGATTGTGTGGGACTAATTTGAAGTTGATCAGGTTCATGGCGCAACTGGTCATTGTAGCAGTACTTTAGACCTTTTGCTAATGAAACGATTGCACACGCCCAAGCAAGTCCTCACGTCATCAGTCTCACTCGTTGCATTAGCATCTATTTAACTAATCAATATCTTCAATGGGTAAAAGTCGAGTCGATTTGCCTCGCGTTTATTGAGAAAGTTGATATCCTATTTTTCGCTACACTGCATATGAAAGAACTTCGCTTGACTCAAAATTTACGGTCATTTTAAAACATCAATCCACATAAAAATAAATCTAGAGGATTGTGTTCCATCGTGGTTAAAATCACGTACAATCTGTCGTGGGAAATTCGGAAACTAGCCTGTTCAATTCGGAGATTGAAAATAAAATCTTTATTAAAATCCTTTGGTCCAACTAATCCTAGGGGGACAACAATTCGGAAGTCCGCAATGACCCTCATATAACGGTCATATGGCTGCCGGTTGCCCTAATATTGCCTAATTTCGAACTCTCTAATCTCAATGGTAATCCGAAGGCATCTGCACTGAGAAGTCTCATGTTCTTCAAATATTTGCCCGTTGCAATCTCTCTCGGTTCTCTCTCACAAACGTAGAAATTGAAATTCCCACGCAGCTTTGTTCTGTCGCGCGCTCTCTCTCTCTCTCTCTCCCCTTCCCTGTCTTTGACTCTCGAAACCCACCATCATCATCTCTTTGTCTCTTGTCCAGTCGGGGAATCGAAGCATTGCAGTGGCGATGATCTACTTTCAGTTGACAGATCGTCTTTCTAGGTGGGAGAGAGATATGGAACTCGATCTCTCATCTCTTCATCTCTTGGCGGACGTGGCTTCGTCGGTCTCCGAGGGAAAGCTCAGTCTCGATTCTTCCATCTGTGATCTTGACGATAAGAAGAAGGCCACTGGAGTGACCTCAACTTTTGGGCCATTCGGTGTTAGATGGATCGTTACGAAGAAGAGATCTCCACGTGTGCGAGGGTTGACGATGCACGCCCAGAAGTGGAGTTTTGGTGCAGTTAACGTTGTTGGCCCAAAGAACAAGCGGGAGACTTGGAGAGGTGTTGCGGAGAATCGTAAGAAGCGGACGCGAGCATTCGATCCCACCGAAACCCTAGAAACCGGCAGGGTTTCCAAGAAAGCTAAGAAGACGGGTCTCTCAGCTCTTATGGGACCAAGCAAATTGCCGATACAGTACATGGACAAAATAAGGGAGATGTGTGGTGGGGATATGACACTCGTGGTGGAGAAGACACTTACTGCCACCGACATGAGGCCGAGCCAAAGTAGGCTCTCTATACCCAAGTCGCACGTAAGGGAAACATTCTTGAGTGAAGAAGAGATCCGAATCCTAGACAGGAAGGAGGGCATTACGGTTTCCCTCATCGAGCCGTGTCTCGAAGTGTCTCACGGGTTGCAACTCAAGAAGTGGAATTACATGAGCAATAATTTTTCTTATGTGCTGACAGAGAGGTGGAATGGGGTCGCGCATCCGTACCTGCGGAATGCGCTCACGAAGGATGTGGTCATCCAGCTTTGGTCCTTCAGAGTGGATGGCAACCTTTGTTTTTGCCTCACGAAGGTTGAAGAAGCCCCAGTCGGAGGCAATTGAGGAAATTCATGAAATTTCACCGAGTTAAGTAATTTTGCTGGTGCATATCTTGTTAAATTCATCTACTTGTTCAGTCCCTTAACTTTTGTGTCTAGGAAATTTCATTTCTTTTTTCCCGTTATTTGGGGATAGCCATTAGAGTTGTGGTATTCAGTTTCATGGATCAACTACGGTTGTCCGTGACTTTTTGATGGAGGATTTTGTTGTTTTGAGCTTCTTTTTTTGGGTTGAAATTTGCATTTCATAAGTTCAAATGCAAGTGTATATAGTTGTGGTTTTGATGATCAGTGCAACGCGCATAGACATCCATAATGAAGTTCTGGTTACTTTTGTTCTGAAGTGTTCTTTTGAAATTTACTGCACCCATAGTAGTCATTCGATTTCCAGATTTGTCAGAGTTACCATATTTTGATTGATTGTCTTCGGGGAAGAGCTCGTAAAGATCAACAACCAGTACAGACAATATATTATCCCATAGTCCTGAATGATAAACTGCCCGTGAACCTTGTGAAGGATGTGAAGCCATTGCAGATATCTCTAAGTACTTCATGAGACAAACTGGATCTCAAAAGGAGTAACAAAACTCCAGACTGCATACAGGTTATGAAAGGCCATGTCGACTATAGTTAGAACCCTTTAGAACTACACAGGCTTTTGCACAGGTAGGAGTCGTCTGAATATCTATCAATGGAAAGTACAACAGAAGTAGTTTTCAAGCTTATGGAACAAGGGATGCATCCCAAAACGGGGGAAATCAGTAAGTCACAAGAGATGACCCGCTAGAACCGCACGCGCAAATGTCCAAAATCTTTCGCCGAGGGGTGGACGAAGTACTAGCAGCAGCTCAACTTTCGAGTTTATGATGTTCTTTCTTTGCTGAGTATGTGAACTTCAGTAACTCTGCTTCTTCCTGTTGTAGCGACACCATGGCTAGAGCTTCTGCATCATCATCTGCTGCATAAAGTATCTTCTTTATTGCCCCCACAATCTCCCAAAGTAAGAGGTAAATAAGTAATCGCCATCTAGACAGTAACAGAGATTAACAAAACAAGTATGCCTGAAACGACGGACAAGTATACCGAAATGCTATGTGATTGTGGCACCCGATCAAACAGTTCAGCTGCAAGCCGTTGGTTCAAGTTATTGTTCGAGACCCATCAACTTTCTCACCCGTCCTTTCTTTTCCAACCAACTCCATCAAATGACTTGAACAAAACGCACAACAAAATCCAGAAGACAGAACAATTTATTACCGAAA
Organism: Psidium guajava; assembly: GCA_016432845.1. NCBI lineage: Eukaryota > Viridiplantae > Streptophyta > Magnoliopsida > Myrtales > Myrtaceae > Psidium > Psidium guajava. The sequence goes on from CM028231.1 coordinate 17,963,431, forward strand.
AAGGCAAAAGCTTTCCTCATGAAGACGCCCAAAACGAAAAACCATCCAAGAAAAGAAACCCGAGCGCTGTGGCAATGCCATATAAATGGAGAAGAAATCACAGAGGCCTGATTGTTACGCATCTCTCTCTCTCTCTCTCTCTCTCTCTCTCTCTCTCTCTGAGATTAATCTGTGGGTATCGTTAGTGTGTGGTGAGGTGAAAGAGGAGAGAAATTCAAGATGGAGAGGGAAGGCGGGACAGATGGGAGCGAGACTGTCGTCAGTGTCTGGAAGAGTAGTTTTGAAGGTGAGGAGGGACATAACATTATCTCTGTTGTTCCGGTGAAACGTGAAATTACACTGTTGACCTTTTGGGTTCAATCTCGTAAATTGGGAGCATTCTTCCAAAAATCATTTAATAAAATAAATTTGTTTATGTAATTCTGAAGTGGGACAAGGACAATACAGTAATTTCGGGTCGTCAACGTGCCCAATCTTTACCTTTTCTTCACACGCCCCCTGGTGGTAAAAAATGGCGTGGGCCCGGTGGAAGTGGATCTTCGGACATTCTCTGTCAATTTTGTTGCTTCCCCAATACTCTCGTCTGTCCGAAACGGAGAGTTTAATGTGCGAGAGCACGGGAGATTTGGGTTAATGGGGCCCAAAGAAGTGAGAAAAAGCATAAAATAAAAAAGGGTGTTAGTTTTGCGGAAATAAAAGCTTATTTATCGAAAAATATTTTTCAAATAACTCAATTTTTACGAAACGAATGCATCCACAATTTATCATGGAATATAACACCGAAAATAACCAAGATGTTTGATCTCAAGAAAATTGCTAGGGTGGATATTATTGTCTAGACAACAAAATATTTGAGGACAGCATATGTTTCTCTCCGAACTTTCAATTATTACATAATATCGCATGTATTTTTCATCTGTTTATACCATAAAATTAGATTTGGGTGAGGGGGTCGTCAATATGATTACTTATACCGTTTAAGAAAATTAGTCAACAGAAAATATTTTTATCATCAATAACAATTTATGGCTAATTATTTTTGTAGGCGATGAAAAGAATTTTCATTTATTTAATTTTATGAGCGATATAAACAATTATTTCTCAAAAAAATGTATGTTAAATTAATTAATTTTCGCGAAATGAACACGTCCCAAATTAACAATGGAACATAAATGACAAGAAAACATAAAAAATAATGAGGAAGTTTGATCTCAAGAGAATTGCTAGGGTGGATATTACTACCTTTACAACAAAATATTTTAGAGTAGTATGTGTTTGTCTCTGAACTTTTGATTATCATAGAATGCCGCATGCATTTTCCATCTGTTGCTGTCATACTGTGTTTCACTATGTATATGGTTTTTATGGCGTAAAAGTAAATTCTCAATGAAAATTTTACGGATACTAAAATTTTACCCCTATTTTTTTGGAGCATTGTATAAAACATATAGACGGTCCACAACTGAGAAAAAAAAATCAACGACTGTGGAGGAAGAGGGGTAGTTGCTACTTGCACAATTGGAGCTTGCTGAATGTCTCAAGTGAGATGCGAGACAGCGCGGAGTCAGTCACAACATATATTTTGTCATCTTTATTCTTGTAATGTTATCATTGATCAAAATATTTCAATGCGATTAATGAAAAACTTTCACTTTTTTTTTTTTTATGAAAATCGAGTGAAAATGTATTAATTCGTAATGTCTTCGGGTGAGTCTTCGAAATCTATTTCGAATTTGAGTATTTCTAAATGAATTATAGTCATGTTACTTTTTGTATCCATGCTTCTTCAACTATCCAAGCGTGCAGAACTTTTTGGTTGAATTCTTTGATGTTAAATTACAATTTCGATCTTCAACCCGCCAGCAAAAAAAAAAAAAACAAAACGAAACAAAAGTGGTTTCTGAGACGTACCAAAAAGGACCGTGAGCCTTATCTACAGTATGTTGACGTCCATCTGTTCTTCACCAAAAAGGACAGAAAGGACGATATAGTAATTTTGCGAAGACACATCGCCAACAACCAGCACAAATGCACATGTTAGGTGAGGCGAGCTCAGATCCACATTGACAATCTTATGGTCACTAGGTACGCACGACAACATTTCTATTTCAAATATCAACTCCGGAACATTTCCACTTCTTCTCGTAAGTAGAAGTTGATTTTTCTATTTTATTTTAAAAGTTGACTTCCGATCAGAAAAATTCATTTGATAATGGTTGACTTATGAAACATTATTAATACAAAATCTCCTATGAAAAATTATTATCGGCGATCAAAAAATTTCTACTTTATTTTTAAAATTTTTAAATTTCTTTAATTTTTTTATTATTATAAAAAAAATTATATTATTAAAAAATATTATTTATCTTTTTAAAATTAAAAATTATTGTTTATTTTTTACTTCGGTGGAGGTCGGCGGTAGACTGCGGTGGTGGGCGGTGCAATGGTCGATAGTTGGCGGCGATGTGACTAGCAGAGGTCGACAGCGGGTAGCCGTGATCATGGGCAACGATGGGCGGAGGTTGGTGGTGGTTGGCGGTGAGAGGCAGTGGGCGATGGTCAATGGTTGGCGGTGGTCACAGGTGGTAATGGGTGGTGGCCTGCGGTAGTTAGCGGTTGGCTGTTGGGGTGGATGGTCGTGGGTGGCAGTAGATGGCGGCGGAGCTGGGTGTGGTCGAAAATAGGGTAAGGACGTAATGAAAAGGGGATGGTGAGGTGAGAAGCACTTCTTGAGGTTTTTTTTCTTGGTCTGAAAAGTACTTCTTGAGTTGAGAGGCAATTTTTTTTTTGTCTCTCAATTTGGGGAAAAACGACTCAAGAAGCGAAAATTTATTTCAGAAGTAGAGATTTTTTTTCGAAGTAAAATTTTTTACCAAATGAATTTTCTTTTTTAGAAGTTACATTATTAAATGGATTTCTGCTCCAAAAGCACTTCTAAAGTAGAAGTTTTTATTTTAGAAGTGTTACCATGTGCACCCTAAAATTTATAACCCTATTTTTTGGAGCACCGTATAAATCACCTCAATGGATATGTGCTTGGTAGATATCCCTGCTGAAAAAAAAAACCACATAACGGTTCTCCGATTCACAAAGGAGACTCCAACTTAACATCCATGACTGGCTTTAGTAGGTTGCTAGTGACAAGAGCTCACCATGGCAGGTTAAGAGCAAAATATGCATTACGTATTTAGAGACTTACTTATTTATCAATGGGCCGCGCGCTAGGAGAACTGCACCGTTAAAGTAACGGTGCAATTTGGGCCAGGCATTTTGCTTTGTGAGGTGCAGATATCACATCATGCATATCACATTTAGAAGCATAAACGTAGAAATTAGCTTCTTGCCGCTTTATCCAAAGACCGTGGAGGAAGACTTTCATTTTTATTCTTGTTATCTTATTATGATCAAAATATTTCAACGCGACTAATGATAGACTTTCATTTTTTTTTTATATATAACGAACGGCTGCAACGACTTTGATCAAATGACGTCTTTGTTTATCCACATTTTTTTTTTCAGCTAACGTCTGTACTAAAGTTATTCTCAGGATGGAACTACTTATGCCCACCACAACTTAATCTTCTAATTAAGTTACTTTCTTCACACACAAGTTTTCATCACCACTCACGCACAGGCAATCTCTAACTTTGACACAGTTGTTGGTCACCCTCAACTATTGCCCGGTTGTTTATGATTTGCTAATCGCGCGTCGGATCAGTAAGCAACACAAGTATTTTCCAAGTATTGCCCATTTCATTCTCTCTCCCTCTCTCTCGAAATCCACTATCAACATAAAACCTAACAGCCACATTGCTGATAGAGGGGTTCTGGTGTTAGTTTGCCACGGGAGACGGAAAGATGGAAGTCCAGATTTCTCAGCTCTTCATCTCCTGGCGGACACAGGTTCATTGGTCTCTGAGGGAAAGCTCAGTCTGACTCCTTCCATCGCTGGGGATGATGAAAAGATGGTGAGGGTCATGACCACCACTTCTGAGTCAATCGGTGTTGGAGGGATGGTTAGGATAAAGGAATCGTGGCAGCCGCAAGGGCCAACATTCCACGCCCAGCACTTGAATGCTGATGAAGTTGGCATTGTGGTAAAAATAAGCAAGCAAGAAACTCCGAGACGGGTCATTGAGAACTGCAAGGGGCAGCCATGCACATTCGGATCCACCGAAACCCAAGAAACGGGTAGGAAGAAGCCCGAGAAAGTGAAGATGAAAGATCCCACGGCTCTAGTCAGACCTAGTCAATTGCCGACGATCTTCATGGACGAATGTGACGACCTTTCCGAGGTGAACTCAAGGGAGTTTGACGGATCAGAAAGCGGACGCGAATAATTGTAAATTATTCCATGTCACGTCTTCATGGAGGAAGGCAACTCTTTTCGGGCTTCAACCATAATTGAAGAAACACAAGCACACGATTCAATCACAAGCATATGATTCAATCATATTGATTTTTATGACCAATATTCTTAGCAAACAGTCGATTACACATTCTGCAACTCGGAACTTCTGCTCTAATAAATTTCTACGGTTAAATCTATATACAGCGTCCATGACGGAAATTTTCTGCATGCATTCGTATCAAAATTCCTGGCCAACGGCATTCAGGGTTATTCATAATGTGAAACCTCGAATTACTCTTTCAAGAGTTGTTGATAAAGACATGGAATGACCGACCCATTTGCAGCAGCTGAGTCTTTCCCAGCACACGTTTTTACCTTGCATGGCTGCTTTGAACCCAACATGATTAGATCGTCCGAGTTTTCAAAGGCGCTTCAAAAACAGGTAGATATGTCGACAACCCTAAAGTGTGAAGCTCAGGAGCAGAAGAGATTGTCCGAAAACGACTTTGGCAGGCTTATTTCCTGCACCTTGAAGAAGAGGTCCAAGTCAAGATTTAAGTAGTTTGGTCTTTTATTATTTGCTTAGTCTGAAATTAGGTTGTGCCAAAGATTGCATAGCTACGGCCAGTGGGTGGAAATCAAAATATTTTATATTTTATGTAATATTTTATATACATGCATAATATAATATAATTTCCCTTAAACCCGGTCAAAACAAGAAGGAAAGCCTTTAAAAAAAAATGTTGGCAATTTCTGTGAAATCTGCCCCCAAAAGTATTATATTACATTATATAATATTGGCAAGTGTCTGGATTGTACATTTAGGGAAGGTCTTAGCAGGTTTGCAGCAGCAGCTGTTAGGCTCAGGAGCTCTCCGATTGACCCCATTCACCATTAGGTTTCACAGCATGGTGCAATCTTCGATTAGTTTGTTTTTAGTTGCTTGTTTTCAATTGTCCTTTAGCTTGGTCGTCTTAGGGATGGCTATTGGACTTTCTCCCTACCAACATGTGGAGAAGACTTGGTGCAGGGCGAAGCAAGATTGGATTTACCCACATTTGTCGAATTATCCTATATTTATGTGACGCTTGTCGTCAGAGCCGTGGCGTTCCAAGCTCGCCACATATACTATCGACTTGATGATTTAATTTAATTGAAATAACATAAAAACAAATGAAAAGCACAATACTTTATTTATTTATGACCGACAATGCGCACATACCGCAAGTCGGCGGTCTTTGGGATGGTGTATGGTGTCACCTTCCAAGAAAAATGGCAAAGTGCTCCTCATGAAATGATGGGAGATTGGCTATGTCACTTACCTATAAAAATTTCAACAATAAAAGAGTGAGAAAATAATCTCAGTAAGTTGGATTTCTAAATCATCGACTAACTGATTCAATGTGATGACAAGCCACTGCATGGCGAGTATTTGTCCATTAATTGATAATTAACTTAACGATTCCACAAAGTATACTACAAATTAACATAGAAATTCACCAGGTCAAGATATCTGGCATTAGTCATACGCATATATTTATTATTGCATCCCCACATCAAAGTTATGTGTTGTAGTCTCATACCACCTCCGAGACCAACCCAATCACACAGCAGGGTCATTCAATCACATAGCAAGGTCTTCTCATAAATTCCATGGGGCATAAAGGAGCATGAAGCTCAATCCACACATGTGCTCTATTCATGTGCATATGCAAACACTAAAATATGTATATACTTATATAAGACACAAGACGTGCACTTTTGGATCTAATTGAAATTTCTTGAGTTCATCAAACATGATCCTAGTGATCTTAGACATTCTTATACCATGTATTAAACAAAAGTCAAATAGCCATCAAGAGGAGAAAAGCTCCTTGTCTAGAGGAAAAATCTATTAGAAGTCCTATTGAGCAACTCGAGTTCTATCTCTAGAGCCTTTTGATTTTCCCCTATCATAATAGTTCATGCCAATAACCGAGAATCAAGAGTGCACTTTCAATACCATAGTAACACAAGTCAAACTCTCTTACTAACTTGTTTTTCTTTCGGCCACTCATGCGTATTCCTCAGGCCACGATTTCCTATGCTCTGCACTGCTCATTACTTCTTCCTTCCTAGACCACTCATCAATCCCAGTATCCATTTTTTTATTCGAAGACTCTCCCAAAAGCTTGGCCCCACCCCCTCACGGTTTCCTTCCTCTCATGCCTCTCGTGTTTCTTCTCATTCTACTCATATGTTGCCGAGCTTTACTCACTCAATTTCATGCTCGGTAGCCACAATACTCGGATGGTCAGCTAGATATAACACCGTTACTAATGCTCAACCAATTGCTCATGTTCGAGAAAGCCGAACCATTCATACCCCAAAATCAGTATAATCACATAAGCAAGGGCGAGAGGGCAGGATTTACCCATACATATATGTCACGAATCAAGGGTTGATCTATCGATACAATAATCCGTGCGGCCTTAGGATTGAGATCCCAAGTCAGCCTTCGCGTTCAATCGCACTCGCTTGAGGGTCGGATAAGTCGAACCAAATCAAACACACACTCACAATAGCACACGATCGAGAGAGAGTGGAGAGAATCTGAGATTGTATTGATGTTTTTTACAATGTACAAGTGTGGGGGTCATCCCCTATTTATACACACAATGGACAATTCTAGCCTGAGTTGGATATCAGATGGGAGTTGAGTTTGGCATTTAGTGCCCAAGTACCCAACCACGGAAGACTCTACACTCGCCCACTGAAGAATCTGGATGCTCAGCCAGCCAAAGGAATCTCTTCCATTCGGGTACGCGATCTTCTTGGAGAATGCTTGATCGGGTCTGGTTGTTTTGGGCCTTTCCTTATCAACCCGTTCAATCTATGAATCAATTCATGCATCATATCATGGTCCATGGGATTGAGCAAATTCGTTGGGCAGTGATATTCTCCCCCCCCCCCCCCCCCCTCAATCAGGTGATGCCTTCGTTGCCTCTCTCAGTGTGGAAGACCTCAATGAGTCTTCGAAATTGTCACAATGCTTCATTCAGTTCTCAGCTATTCTCGCTCTAAGGGAGGCCTATCCATTTGATCAAATGCTCTTGTTTGGGTGCCCGATACTGCTTCTTAAAGACTCGATCGGCCAAAATGCATTCAGCTTCCTGATCATATGCTGTTTTCGCCCCTAAGGGCACCCGTGATAATTCTCCTTGTTCCGGTTCCTCCTCATCCAAGTCATTATATTTTTATTTTTTTACTTTTAGGAGTTGTGACATTATCCTCTAATAGTTTGAATTTTCATCTTGGCCCAATGTACCCAAAATGACTCAATTTTGTAAAAGGGGCTTAGTTGAATTTTGCATTAAAATCTCAAGGACTAAAGTGCAAATACCTAACACTTGAGGAATTATTTTGTAAATAACTAAAAGAAGAGTTAGTGGAGAAATTAGAATAGAGTACGGAAGATGGAGAAGAATAGATGGAGAAAATAAGATTAGAATAGAGAAGGAAGATGGAGAAGAATAGATGGAGAAAATAAGATTAGAATAGAGAAGGGAAGATAAGATGAAGATGAAGATGAAAAAGAATTAGTGGAGAAATTAGAATGGGAGATAGATATAGAGAGGAGAAGATGAAGATGGAGAAGAGTTAGTGGAGAAATTAGAATGAAAGATAGAGTTAATTGAGAAATTAAAATGGGTGATAAATGAGTGGGCTATAAAAGGAGGAAGAAGAGAGCTTAGAGGGGGATTTTTTTTATAGAGAAAATTTGAAATATTTGAGAGGATTTTGGGAGATTGAAGAAAAATTAGAGAGGAAGAAAAAAAAGAAAGAATTCTTTTCCAAAAGAGAGTCTTGAAGATAGCGGGAGTTTAAATCTAGGTGTTACCATAATCAATTTCTCTACCGATCAACACAACTCACGAGTTCATCTCCGTCGTTCATGCCGCAATCTTAATCCATAAGGTGACACAAAGTCCGAATTCAGCAATCAAATCCGTCAAATCAGATAACGATCCTAACCATACCTACCCAATGATGTTCGACCAAAAAAATCACTAGGTGACATTAGCCGCAATCTTACCCACCCCTAGTGATGCTCGACCAAAAAATCACTAGGTGACATTAGCTTCGCCAATGGCTATGCTACCTCACCAGGGGCTTGGGCAAAGTTTGCCTCTCACTGGATCTGGTGAGGCAAACCTTACCCAATGATGGCAAGGCCGACTTTGCTAGGGGCTAAGTGTAGCTGACCTCGCCAGTGGCTAGGCAACCTCACTTGGGGCTAGGTGAGGTCAAGCCTCACTAGCCTTGCCTAGTATTGGCGAGGCTTGCCCTGGTCAGCCCTTCGCTCTGGCTGGTCACTGGGAAGTTAAAAAAAAAAGAGCGGGAAAGAAAATAAAAAAAGAAAAAAATAAAATACAATAAAAATACAATAAAAAATATTAAAAGTACTATTAAAAATTGTTATGTTAGCATTGGCTACGTCATGTCGGTGATTTCTGGTCAAATAGACCGAACAAACTAAATTGCAATAAGTATATGACTTTTTTGGCAATTCCCCCACTCTTTATAAACTCTTCTTTTAACCCTGTTATGGAAAAAAAAAAATCATCTACAGCAACTCTTTTTGACAAACTCACCTTCACATATTTGCTAAGTTTCCTTCACACGGGTTCATCTTTTCTTACTTTTAATTTTATATTAACATATGTCGACACATATAGAATGCTATTAGCTAAAATTTAGATAGATAGACCCCAAATCCTATTTTAGGTACTAGATTAACGTTGGATTTTCTGAGACTAACATGGCCTTAATTAATTTGAAATTGATCATGTTCATCCCCAACTGGTCATTGAATTAGCACGGTAGACCTTTTGCTTTTAAAGTTGACACGATTTCACACAAGCAAGTCCTCACATCATGTATCTAATTTGTTGTGTTAGCATTTATTAGAATAATTAATATCATAAAAACCCTCTGTTTTGAACTTATTATTATTTTTTTTATGTTGGTAATGCATTAAACTCTTGAATGGGTAATTGCATATATTGAGAAAACTGATATCCTATTTTGGTAATGCATTAAACTCTTGAATGGGTAATTGCATATTTTGACAAAATTGATATCCTATTTTTCGCTGCACTGCATATGAAAGAACATTGTTTGACTGAAAATTTTCAGTCATTTAAAAACGTTAATACACATTAAAATAATCTAAAGAATTGTGTCCATCGTGTTTAAAATCACCAACAATCTGTCGTGATGTGTTCAATTCGGAGATTGAAAACAAAATATCTATTAAAGTCACTCGTCCAACTTTCCTAGGATGAGGACTACAATTCGGTAGTTAGCACTTAACCGGCAAGGCGGTCATATAGTTGCCAGCTGCATAAATATTGCCTAATCTACGGTCCATCTGAGCATTAAGCCACATGAAAATAGAGCTGAAGAATCGTGTTCAACGCATGATTAAATCGCGTACAGTTTTTTTTTTGGTGATAAACGTGGAGACCGATAGCAATCGGTGTTCAATTCGGATATTGAAGATAAAATCTTTTATTAAAATCACTCAGTCCAACTCTCCTAGTACGACAACAATTCGGAAATTCGCACTCAACCGTCATAACGGCCATGTCGTTATCAGCTGCCCACATGAATTTGAAAACTCTTGTGTCTCCCTATGAATAGACAGCTGTACGGGGAAGTCTCATGTTATTCAATCTCACTATGTTTCTATCTCACAAACGTAGAAATTGAAATTCCCACGCGGCTTTGTTCTGTCGCTCTCTCTCTCAAAACCCACCATCATCATCTCTTCGTCTCTTGGCGTGTTGGAGGAATCGAAGCATTGCGGTGGCGATGGTCTGTCCTCAGTTCACAGATCGTCTTTCAAAGGGGGCGAGAGAGACGGAACTCGATCTCTCATCTCTTCATCTCTTGGCGGACACGGCTTCGTTGGTCTCCGAGGGAAAGCTCAGTCTCGATTCTTCCACCTCTGATGTTGATGATGCGAAGAAGGCCACTGGAATGACCACGACTTTTGGGCCATTCGGTGTTGGATGGATCGTTACGAAGAAGAGATCTCCACGAGCGCGAGGGTTGACAATCCACGCCCAGAAGTGGAGTTCTGGTGCAGTTAACGCTGTTGGCCCAAAGAACAGGCAGGTGACTCGGCGAGGTGTCGCTGAGAACTGTAAGAAGCGGACGCGAGCATTCGATCCCACCGAAACCCTAGAAACGGGTAGGGTTTCCAAGAAAACTAAGAACAAAGGTCTCGCGCCTCTAATCGGACCAAGCGAATTGCCGATACAGTACATGGACAAAATAAGGGAGATGCGTGGTCGGGATGTGACGCTCGTGGTGGAGAAGAAACTTACTACCACCGACATGAGCCGATGCCAAAGCAGGCTCTCTATACCCAGGTGGCAGATAAGGGGGGAAACATTCTTGGGCGAAGAAGAGATTCGAATCCTAAATGGGAAGGAGGGCATTACGGTTTCCCTCATTGAGCCATGTCTCGAAGTATCTCACGGGCTGCAACTGAAGAAGTGGAATTACATGAGCGACAATTTTTCTTATGTGTTGAAAGGGAGGTGGAACGGGGTGGCGCATCCGTACCAGCGGAATGAACTCATAAAGGATGTCCGCATCCAGCTTTGGTCCTTTAGAGTGCATGGCAACCTTCACTTTTGCCTCACGAAGGTTGAAGAAGCCCCAGTCAGCGGCATTTGAGGAAATTCATGAAATTTCACTGAGTTAAGTAATTTTGCCGGTGCATATCTTGTTAAATTCATCTGCCTCGTTCAGTCCCCTAACTCTGGTGTCCAGGAAATTTAATTTTTTTTCCCCGTTATTTAGGGATAGCCATTAGAGTTGTGGTATTCAGTTTCATGGATCAACTATGGTTGTCCGTGACTTTTTGATGGAGGATTTTTTTGTTTTGAGTTTGTTTTTTTTTTTTTGGGTTGAAATTTGCAATTCATATGTTCAAATGCAAGTGTATATAGTTGTGGATTTGATGATCATTGCAACGCACATAGACATTCATAATGAAGTTCTGGTTATTTGAGTTCTTAAGTATTCTTTTGAAAATTACGGCACCCGATGTGTATTCAGTCAATTTCTATATTTGTTTCCGACCGAAAAATGAAATTTCTATATTTGTCAGTCTCCCAAAAGCGACAGTGGCTCAAAAAATACGAAAGGAAATAATGGCTTACAATTTTTTGATTGATTATCTTCGCTGAAGAGGTCGTAAGGATGCACCAGCTAGAACAGACGATATTATCATATAGTCTCGAAATACAAATGCATTATTACCTTGTCACGAACCAAAGCACGAGAACAATTAATATACACGGAATATTGCATTGACATGGCAGTCTTTCCAGCGAAACATTTCCAAAAATGCCACAGTCAATGTGGTACTACATCCCACAAATTAGGGGTGATCAATTCCCGGTTCCGTCCGGTTCCCCTCAAGAATCGGGAATCGGATCGATAGTTCTGGTTCTCAATTTGTTGGAATCGGGAACCAGACCAACCATCCCGGGAACTGGACCGGACCGGACCGACAAATGGGCCGGATCGGACCGAACCGTACCGGACTTGACAAAAAAAAATGTAACCAAAATTATTTTTTAATTGTTGAAATTAATAACGTTATATGACTTCAATGTCTATATAAAATGACTTCCCAATAAAAAAAAATAAGAGGCCCAAAGAGCTGAAAGAGATTCACGGACCGAATTTGAAAAAAATTTTAAAAAAAAGGACCGGTTCGGTTCGGGCTGTCTGATTCGGTCCTAGAAATCGGGAACCGGGGACTGGACCGCCCGGTCACCGGTCCCAATTTTAGGAACCGGGAATTGGACTGGACCTCTATAGAACCGGAAACCGGACCACCGGTCCCAGTCTGGTCTGGGCGGTTCCGATTTAGGTAGTCCAAGTGGCTCACCCCTACCACAAACTACCGCGAACCTTGTCAAGGATTTAAAGCCATTGTAGAAATCTGTGAGTACTTCATGGGATAAACTGGATCTCAAAGGAGTAACAAAACTCCAGGCTGTATATAGGTTATGAAATGCAATGTCGACTATTGTTAGAACCCTTTAGAACTACCCAGCCTTTTGCACAGGTTCTCTAAATATCTATCACTGGAAAGTACAAGAGAAGTAGTTTTCCAGCTTAAGGAACAAGGAATGCATCCCAAAAAGGGGGAAATCAATAAGTCATGACAGATGACCTGTTAAACGCACATCGGACAAGTCCAAAATCCTTTGCCTCGGAGAGGACAAAGTACTAGCAGTAGGATCAATTTCCATGTTTATGATGCTCTTTCTTTTCTGAGTATCCGAGCTTCTTCTTTCTGCGCGAACCTAGGCAATAAGAGCTAGTAATTGTGCTTCTTTCTAGTGTAGCGACACCGTGGCTTGAGCTTCTGCCACAATCGATGCATCACCATCTTCTGCATAAAGTATCTTCTTTATTGCTCCCACAATCTGCCAAAGTAAGAACTAAACAAGTAATCAGCATTTAGATAGCAACGGAGATGAACAAATAGGTCAACCCCATTTAAGTCGGATTGATCTTTCTTTATCTTATCTTTGATTACAGACACTTATAATTTTATAATTTATGTGAATTTTATAATCCAGTCATATGAATCTGAATTTGTTTAATCAAGTCCATGTTAGTCCAATATAGTCCTCTAGTTACTACATAACTCTTAATTATCAGATAAAAAGTTATGACGAAAAAGGCAAATATATTCGGAATAACTCACATCAGAAAATCCTGTTGATGCAATGTCAGCTGGAGAGCGATTCTGTGAAGAAATACCGCTTTCTTAATCTGCTGATAAAATGCTGAATTGAACTGTGTACCAACAAACTGGATATATGATTAGAAGTAGAAAAAAAAAAACATCAGATCATATCCAATTCGCGGCACAAAACACAACGGAACTGGAAAAGTCCATTACTCTTGATTATGTGGCAATCAAGGTTAACCACAATTTCAGCGAAGCCAAAAGATTGTTTGCTAAAAGGGTCAAATTTGCAGACAAACCATGATCTATTCATGGCAATAAAATTGCGTGGCATTATTTTAGGTCCACGGCATTATTCTGATAGCGAAAATACAGGCGAGCCTCGTATTTCAGGATAGTAGCACAAGGTCTCAATATCTATGAGACTTTCGAAGTAGAAATCTCTCTTACTCTCAAGACTATGCGCTTCAACTCTGTTATCTGCAGCGTAAATTGTTGTTATCATTGCCAGAAATTACCCAACTTGCTCAACTACTTCCAACTTAAAGTACCTTCTCATCACATGCCGAAGCTGCACCAGGAGCTGGTCTGGAGGTCTCGGCTGACTGAGTAGTCAAGCTTGCAGATGAATCTACCCCTCTTGGAAGCCCTCTTTCCAACATCAAAAGATATGCGCCTAACAAAAGGAAAACAAAATCGGTTTTAATCTTCATTTGCAGAGAAAAACGAATAAGCATTGCGGAAGAGACACTACTCTCGTTGCTAAGTGGGACAACCACATAGGAAACGGAATAAATCCAATTAGTCGTTGTATGGCATACTAAAGAGCTGCGAAAAGCCGGAAAGCTCCGTGATTGTGGCACGTTATCAAACAGTTAGCTGCAAGCTCTTGGTTCAAGGCATCGTTCTAGACCCATCAACTTTTTACCTCTTCCCTTTCTTTTCCAACCAACTCCACCAAATGACGCGAACAGAGCACAAGAAACTCCGAAAGACCGAACAATTTCTGTACCAAAAAGGGCAAAAGCTTCCCTCATGAAGACGCCCAAAACGACAAACCATCAAAGAAAAGAAACCCGAGTGCAGTGGCAATGACAATGCCATACAAATGAAGAAGAAATCACAGAGAACCTATTGTTGCGCATCTCTCTCTCTCTCTCTCTCTCTCTCTCTCTCTCTGAGACTAATCTGTGTGTATTGTTAGCGTGTGGTGAGGTGAAAGAGGAGAGAAACTCGAGACGAAGAGGGAAGGCGGGACGGATGTGGGAGCGAGATTGTCAGTGTAGTTTTGGAGGTGAAGAAACATAAAACTGAGAAAATATTGGAGCACCAGTGCACATCTGAGTCAGACCATTCAGAGATCGCCACGTGGCAAGCTGGTCCCACCTGTCTAATTCCTTCCTTCCCCTCTTCTCTTTCACCGTTAGTGTCTCTCTCCTCCCCTCCGTTACTGCATTGCAGAATCTCTCTCTTCCTCCCTACTTCTCTTTTTTTCCTTCTTCGTTCACACAAAAGAGAAAACTTTGAGCTGTAATTGTCTTAGTTCCGGTGGATCGGGCCGCCGAGCGAGTCTCCACCGGCAAGATGGCGCGGTCCGCGATCCAGAGCTCCACGGCCTGGAAGGCGACCTCGAACTGGTCATACAGGATCGATTCGCAGTTGGGATAGGCTTTCCCGATGGCTGCTTCGGAGTAGGGTCCAGGGACGCCTTGTAGGCCACGCGGATCTGAGAGCCGTGCATCGGAGCCGGGGACAGGTCAGTGATGGTGAACGGCTTAGGTGACCGGGGGGCGGTAGGGTTGAGCTTCTTGTTGGCATTGATGGGGACAAGGGTAAGGTCGACGGCGGCCTGGGGCCCGTTGACGCGGCGACATTATCGGGTCGGCCGCCGTTGACGTCGTCGTCGGTCAAGGGGGCTGCTTGTCCTGGGAGACGATCTTGCTGTCCAGGATGGCGCAAGAGCTCTGCCAATAGGCGTTGCAGGAGTCGACGCCGTTGGGGTAGTGGACGGAGTCGGACCGGTGGGCGCACTCGGTGGCGTGAGGGGCGGCGACCCGGGCGAGTTGCTCCGGGCGGGGGGTCGTACGGATGATGGACCTGAGGCTAGTCGGAGGTTGAGGAGATAGAGATTGCATTTTGCGGGTACAAACAACCTCCGAACCAGAAGGAAAGAGAGGAAAACGTGGGAAAAAAAAAACCAAGAGCAAATTTCTTGGGTAGAGGGACAAAAAAAAGCTTGGAGTTGCTTCTCGGAGGACGAGAAGGGAACCTCCAGTCTCCGGTCAACAAAAGAAACGTATGCTGAATCTAACCGAACCTCAGGTCACCGGAAATCTTACGACAGATAGAGAGAGAAAAGACTTTCCTGTTTGCGTTCAGTCACATAACTCCCGAACGTAGAGAAAAGTCAAGGAAGAGAAAAACAGGTCACCGGAACCTCAGGTTTTCGTTTTCTCTTTTCTCTGAATGAAGAAGAAGAAAAGAGAAGTAAGGAGGAAAAGAGAGATTCTGCAACGCAGTAACGGGGGCAAGGAGAGAGCGGCTAAAGGAGACACAGAAGAGGGGAAGTAACAAGAAATATTAGGTAGCCACGGCGTATTACTGACGTGTTCCCCATTTCCATTCATTTTTCGACACGTGTCAAAAGAGGACCCACCAGTCCAAAAAAAATGAAAACCTCTCCTCTCTTCTCACAGTGACCATTTCCGTCTCTCTTTCACTCTTCCGCGCCTCTCCCGTCCGCTTGCCCCTCTTTCTTCTCCAACCTCGAGCCCAAGCCTTTGCCATTTTCGGCCGCCGCGAATCGCAATTGGTATCCCGTCGCCGATGACGGTTGGTGGCCATGGCTGCCAGATTCGAGCTCAAGCGACCATTGCCACGAGTTGAGCTCGAGCAGCCATGGTTGAGGATCCTCGCCGGTTTGCGGCCATGGCCGCCAGGTGTCAAGCTTGCAGCTACTCACCCGCGACCGGCGAACCCAAAGCTCGAGCTCGAGAGGCCATGGCAGCTGCATGCTAGAGGACTCGGGTAATCCTCCCTCGCCGGCCTTGCTGACCCAGCCGACCGGATCTGGTTCTACGCCGACGACGGCCATGGATGAGCCTACGCTGCTTGTCCCGAGTCGTGAGCCAGTGGTCCATGGCTAGCCACCGCCAGTGCCGCCGCCGCCACCATCTTGATAGGAAAGGTGTTCAAGTTAAAAAAAAAAAAAAAGGCAACGAAAGAGAGATAAAATCAGAGAGAGGGAAACCGTCTTGTCCGATTGTGATTCGCGGCGGCTGACAATGGCAGAGGTCGGAGAAGAAAGAGGGTAACACGCGAGGGTTGGGTGGGTGTTGGTCAGAGAGAGACAAAGCGGACGAGAGAGGGGGGTGTTGGGGTTGAATACAGAGTGAGAGAGAGAGAGAGAGAGAGAGAGAGAGAGAGAGAGAGAGACGAAAACCGTGGAGAGATGAGGGGGTTTTGATTTTCTCTGACTGGTGGGTCCCGCTTGGGATACGTGTCGAAAACTGAGTGAAAACGAGGACCACGTCAGCAATATCCAGTGGGTACCTAATATTTGCTCGGTGGGACCAGTTTGACACGTGGCGATCTTTGAGTGGTCCAATCAATGATGCGCTGGCGCTCCAGGAGCACTCAAATTTTTCTGTATAATGATTCTGAGTCTTTCGGGTTAAGCGTGAAATTTCACTCATAATTTGAGAGTATTGTCACAATGCCTAATTAGTCATGTAATAAAGATTTGTTTTTGTAATATCTGAAATGGGACAAGGACAATACAGTAATTTCGAGTCATCAATGTGCCCATGCTTTGCCTTTTCTTCACAACCCCCGCGGATCGAAAATGGTGTGGGCCGGGGGGTGGGAGTGGATTTTGGACATTCTCTGTCAATTTTGTTGCTCCCCCGATACTCTCTGTCTGTCCGAAACAGAGTGTGCGCCAGATTTGGGTTAAGGGTGCCCAAAGAAGTGAGAAAATAAAATAATATAAGAGATGTGTTCCTTTGGCAAAAAATAAATGATTTAAAAACTATTTTACAAAATATGATTACTTATATTATTTAGAAAAATTAATCAACGAAATTTTTTTCATCATGAATAACAATCTACTGCTAATTATTTTGTTGCTTGATGAAAAAAATTTCTATTTATTTATTTATTTATTTTTATAAACAATACTATTTCTCGAAAAAAAAAATAATCTCCAAAGCACTCATTTTTCGTCAAATGAACGTACCCAAAGTTTGCAGTGGAACATACATTACAATACAACATCGAAAATAATAAGGATGTTTGAAAATCTCAAAGAAAATTGCTAGGGTGGGTATTATTGTCTAGACAACAAAATATTTGAGGATGGTATGCATTGGTCTCTAAACTTTCGATTATTATATAATGCCCCATGTATTTTCTATCTGTTGCTGTCATAAACTTTTTCTCTATGTACACGGTTTTTGTGGCGTAAAAGTATATTCTTATTGAAAATCTCACGGTTACAAAAAATTTTACCCATATTTTTTGGAGCACTGTACAAATCATATAGCTGGTTATGTGCTTGTTCGACATCCCTGCAACCGCAAATGAGGAAAAAAACCAACGACTGTGGAGGAAGAGGGGTCATTGCTGTTTGCACAATTGGAGGTTGGTGATTACCTCGAGTGGGACGCCAGCCCGGAGTCACAACGTAGTTGGGACATCAAACCAAATTAATTGTGAAAATGAAATTGATATTGATGTTGGAAGAGATATGCTTGTTATATTCATGAAGTCTCCACCATCTATGAACTTAAACTTTAGGGTTGGACTCTCTGACGTAGCATTGTAATTTTTTACTAATTTTTCTTAGCTATTACAGATATCATCAAGACTGAAGGAAGAACACGAAACGTTTTGGCACTTTCAGTTTCTTATTCATTATGGACGGTTGCTTCATAACCACATAAAACCGTTATCATCAGCTGACAGAATGTCTACAACATGCTCTCTCTTAATTAACTTATGTCTACAACATGCTCTCTCTTAATTTACTTCTCTTTGACCCACTCAATTTCACTTATCTGGAGAGTGTCAGCCTGAACCCTAATCCTGTATTTAGCCCGGGTTGATCTTTTCTGTTACCTAAAGTTTAGACAGATAGACCCCTAATCCTGTACTTAGGTACTTGATTAAAGTTGGATTGTGTGGGACTAATTTGAAGTTGATCAGGTTCATGGCGCAACTGGTCATTGTAGCAGAACTTTAGACCTTTTGCTAATGAAACGATTGCACACGCCCAAGCAAGTCCTCACGTCATCAGTCTCACTCGTTGCATTAGCATCTATTTAACTAATCAATATCTTCAATGGGTAAAAGTCGAGTCGATTTGCCTCGCGTTTATTGAGAAAGTTGATATCTTATTTTTCGCTACACTGCATATGAAAGAACTTCGCTTGACTCAAAATTTACGGTCATTTTAAAACATCAATCCACATAAAAATAAATCTAGAGGATTGTGTTCCATCGTGGTTAAAATCACGTACAATCTGTCGTGGGAAATTCGGAAACTAGCCTGTTCAATTCGGAGATTGAAAATAAAATCTTTATTAAAATCCTTTGGTCCAACTAATCCTAGGGGGACAACAATTCGGAAGTCCGCAATGACCCTCATATAACGGTCATATGGCTGCCGGTTGCCCTAATATTGCCTAATTTCGAACTCTCTAATCTCAATGGTAATCCGAAGGCATCTGCACTGAGAAGTCTCATGTTCTTCAAATATTTGCCCGTTGCAATCTCTCTCGGTTCTCTCTCACAAACGTAGAAATTGAAATTCCCACGCAGCTTTGTTCTGTCGCGCTCTCTCTCTCTCTCTCTCTCCCCTTCCCTGTCTTTGACTCTCGAAACCCACCATCATCATCTCTTTGTCTCTTGTCCAGTCGGGGAATCGAAGCATTGCAGTGGCGATGATCTACTTTCAGTTGACAGATCGTCTTTCTAGGTGGGAGAGAGATATGGAACTCGATCTCTCATCTCTTCATCTCTTGGCGGACGTGGCTTCGTCGGTCTCCGAGGGAAAGCTCAGTCTCGATTCTTCCATCTGTGATCTTGACGATAAGAAGAAGGCCACTGGAGTGACCTCAACTTTTGGGCCATTCGGTGTTAGATGGATCGTTACGAAGAAGAGATCTCCACGTGTGCGAGGGTTGACGATGCACGCCCAGAAGTGGAGTTTTGGTGCAGTTAACGTTGTTGGCCCAAAGAACAAGCGGGAGACTTGGAGAGGTGTTGCGGAGAATCGTAAGAAGCGGACGCGAGCATTCGATCCCACCGAAACCCTAGAAACCGGCAGGGTTTCCAAGAAAGCTAAGAAGACGGGTCTCTCAGCTCTTATGGGACCAAGCAAATTGCCGATACAGTACATGGACAAAATAAGGGAGATGTGTGGTGGGGATATGACACTCGTGGTGGAGAAGACACTTACTGCCACCGACATGAGGCCGAGCCAAAGTAGGCTCTCTATACCCAAGTCGCACGTAAGGGAAACATTCTTGAGTGAAGAAGAGATCCGAATCCTAGACAGGAAGGAGGGCATTACGGTTTCCCTCATCGAGCCGTGTCTCGAAGTGTCTCACGGGTTGCAACTCAAGAAGTGGAATTACATGAGCAATAATTTTTCTTATGTGCTGACAGAGAGGTGGAATGGGGTCGCGCATCCGTACCTGCGGAATGCGCTCACGAAGGATGTGGTCATCCAGCTTTGGTCCTTTAGAGTGGATGGCAACCTTTGTTTTTGCCTCACGAAGGTTGAAGAAGCCCCAGTCGGAGGCAATTGAGGAAATTCATGAAATTTCACCGAGTTAAGTAATTTTGCTGGTGCATATCTTGTTAAATTCATCTACTTGTTCAGTCCCTTAACTTTTGTGTCTAGGAAATTTCATTTCTTTTTTCCCGTTATTTGGGGATAGCCATTAGAGTTGTGGTATTCAGTTTCATGGATCAACTACGGTTGTCCGTGACTTTTTGATGGAGGATTTTGTTGTTTTGAGCTTCTTTTTTTGGGTTGAAATTTGCATTTCATAAGTTCAAATGCAAGTGTATATAGTTGTGGTTTTGATGATCAGTGCAACGCGCATAGACATCCATAATGAAGTTCTGGTTACTTTTGTTCTGAAGTGTTCTTTTGAAATTTACTGCACCCATAGTAGTCATTCGATTTCCAGATTTGTCAGAGTTACCATATTTTGATTGATTGTCTTCGGGGAAGAGCTCGTAAAGATCAACAACCAGTACAGACAATATATTATCCCATAGTCCTGAATGATAAACTGCCCGTGAACCTTGTGAAGGATGTGAAGCCATTGCAGATATCTCTAAGTACTTCATGAGACAAACTGGATCTCAAAAGGAGTAACAAAACTCCAGACTGCATACAGGTTATGAAAGGCCATGTCGACTATAGTTAGAACCCTTTAGAACTACACAGGCTTTTGCACAGGTAGGAGTCGTCTGAATATCTATCAATGGAAAGTACAACAGAAGTAGTTTTCAAGCTTATGGAACAAGGGATGCATCCCAAAACGGGGGAAATCAGTAAGTCACAAGAGATGACCCGCTAGAACCGCACGCGCAAATGTCCAAAATCTTTCGCCGAGGGGTGGACGAAGTACTAGCAGCAGCTCAACTTTCGAGTTTATGATGTTCTTTCTTTGCTGAGTATGTGAACTTCAGTAACTCTGCTTCTTCCTGTTGTAGCGACACCATGGCTAGAGCTTCTGCATCATCATCTGCTGCATAAAGTATCTTCTTTATTGCCCCCACAATCTCCCAAAGTAAGAGGTAAATAAGTAATCGCCATCTAGACAGTAACAGAGATTAACAAAACAAGTATGCCTGAAACGACGGACAAGTATACCGAAATGCTATGTGATTGTGGCACCCGATCAAACAGTTCAGCTGCAAGCCGTTGGTTCAAGTTATTGTTCGAGACCCATCAACTTTCTCACCCGTCCTTTCTTTTCCAACCAACTCCATCAAATGACTTGAACAAAACGCACAACAAAATCCAGAAGACAGAACAATTTATTACCGAAAAAGGCAAAAGCTTTCCTCATGAAGACGCCCAAAACGAAAAACCATCCAAGAAAAGAAACCCGAGCGCTGTGGCAATGCCATATAAATGGAGAAGAAATCACAGAGGCCTGATTGTTACGCATCTCTCTCTCTCTCTCTCTCTCTCTCTCTCTCTCTGGGATTAATCTGTGGGTATCGTTAGTGTGTGGTGAGGTGAAAGAGGAGAGAAATTCAAGATGGAGAGGGAAGGCGGGACAGATGTGGGAGCGAGACTGTCGTCAGTGTCTGGAAGAGTAGTTTTGAAGGTGAGGAGGGACATAACATTATCTCTGTTGTTCCGGTGAAACGTGAAATTACACTGTTGACCTTTTGGGTTCAATCTCGTAAATTGGGAGCATTCTTCCAAAAATCATTTAATAAAATAAATTTGTTTATGTAATTCTGAAGTGGGACAAGGACAATACAGTAATTTCGGATCGTCAACGTGCCCAATCTTTACCTTTTCTTCACACGCCCCCTGGTGGTAAAAAATGGCGTGGGCCCGGTGGAAGTGGATCTTCGGACATTCTCTGTCAATTTTGTTGCTTCCCCAATACTCTCGTCTGTCCGAAACGGAGAGTTTAATGTGCGAGAGCACGGGAGATTTGGGTTAATGGGGCCCAAAGAAGTGAGAAAAAGCATAAAATAAAAAAGGGTGTTAGTTTTGCGGAAATAAAAGCTTATTTATCGAAAAATATTTTTCAAATAACTCAATTTTTACGAAACGAATGCATCCACAATTTATCATGGAATATAACACCGAAAATAACCAAGATGTTTGATCTGAAGAAAATTGCTAGGGTGGATATTATTGTCTAGACAACAAAATATTTGAGGACAGCATATGTTTCTCTCCGAACTTTCAATTATTACATAATATCGCATGTATTTTTCATCTGTTTATACCATAAAATTAGATTTGGGTGAGGGGGTCGTCAATATGATTACTTATACCGTTTAAGAAAATTAGTCAACAGAAAATATTTTTATCATCAATAACAATTTATGGCTAATTATTTTTGTAGGCGATGAAAAGAATTTTCATTTATTTAATTTTATGAGCGATATAAACAATTATTTCTCAAAAAAATGTATGTTAAATTAATTAATTTTCGCGAAATGAACACGTCCCAAATTAACAATGGAACATAAATGACAAGAAAACATAAAAAATAATGAGGAAGTTTGATCTCAAGAGAATTGCTAGGGTGGATATTACTACCTTTACAACAAAATATTTTAGAGTAGTATGTGTTTGTCTCTGAACTTTTGATTATCATAGAATGCCGCATGCATTTTCCATCTGTTGCTGTCATACTGTGTTTCACTATGTATATGGTTTTTATGGCGTAAAAGTAAATTCTCAATGAAAATTTTACGGATACTAAAATTTTACCCCTATTTTTTTGGAGCATTGTATAAAACATATAGACGGTCCACAACTGAGGAAAAAAAAATCAACGACTGTGGAGGAAGAGGGGTAGTTGCTACTTGCACAATTGGAGCTTGCTGAATGTCTCAAGTGAGATGCGAGACAGCGCGGAGTCAGTCACAACATATATTTTGTCATCTTTATTCTTGTAATGTTATCATTGATCAAAATATTTCAATGCGATTAATGAAAAACTTTCACTTTTTTTTTATGAAAATCGAGTGAAAATGTATTAATTCGTAATGTCTTCGGGTGAGTCTTCGAAATCTATTTCGAATTTGAGTATTTCTAAATGAATTATAGTCATGTTACTTTTTGTATCCATGCTTCTTCAACTATCCAAGCGTGCAGAACTTTTTGGTTGAATTCTTTGATGTTAAATTACAATTTCGATCTTCAACCCGCCAGCAAAAAAAAAAAAAACAAAACGAAACAAAAGTGGTTTCTGAGACGTACCAAAAAGGACCGTGAGCCTTATCTACAGTATGTTGACGTCCATCTGTTCTTCACCAAAAAGGACAGAAAGGACGATATAGTAATTTTGCGAAGACACATCGCCAACAACCAGCACAAATGCACATGTTAGGTGAGGCGAGCTCAGATCCACATTGACAATCTTATGGTCACTAGGTACGCACGACAACATTTCTATTTCAAATATCAACTCCGGAACATTTCCACTTCTTCTCGTAAGTAGAAGTTGATTTTTCTATTTTATTTTAAAAGTTGACTTCCGATCAGAAAAATTCATTTGATAATGGTTGACTTATGAAACATTATTAATACAAAATCTCCTATGAAAAATTATTATCGGCGATCAAAAAATTTCTACTTTATTTTTAAAATTTTTAAATTTCTTTAATTTTTTTATTATTATAAAAAAAATTATATTATTAAAAAATATTATTTATCTTTTTAAAATTAAAAATTATTGTTTATTTTTTACTTCGGTGGAGGTCGGCGGTAGACTGCGGTGGTGGGCGGTGCAATGGTCGATAGTTGGCGGCGATGTGACTAGCAGAGGTCGACAGCGGGTAGCCGTGATCATGGGCAACGATGGGCGGAGGTTGGTGGTGGTTGGCGGTGAGAGGCAGTGGGCGATGGTCAATGGTTGGCGGTGGTCACAGGTGGTAATGGGTGGCGGCCTGCGGTAGTTAGCGGTTGGCTGTTGGGGTGGATGGTCGTGGGTGGCAGTAGATGGCGGCGGAGCTGGGTGTGGTCGAAAATAGGGTAAGGACGTAATGAAAAGGGGATGGTGAGGTGAGAAGCACTTCTTGAGGTTTTTTTCTTGGTCTGAAAAGTACTTCTTGAGTTGAGAGGCAATTTTTTTTTTGTCTCTCAATTTGGGGAAAAACGACTCAAGAAGCGAAAATTTATTTCAGAAGTAGAGATTTTTTTTCGAAGTAAAATTTTTTACCAAATGAATTTTCTTTTTTAGAAGTTACATTATTAAATGGATTTCTGCTCCAAAAGCACTTCTAAAGTAGAAGTTTTAATTTTAGAAGTGTTACCATGCGCACCCTAAAATTTATAACCCTATTTTTCGGAGCACCGTATAAATCACCTCAATGGATATGTGCTTGGTAGATATCCCTGCTGAAAAAAAAAAACCACATAACGGTTCTCCGATTCACAAAGGAGACTCCAACTTAACATCCATGACTGGCTTTAGTAGGTTGCTAGTGACAAGAGCTCACCATGGCAGGTTAAGAGCAAAATATGCATTACGTATTTAGAGACTTACTTATTTATCAATGGGCCGCGCGCTAGGAGAACTGCACCGTTAAAGTAACGGTGCAATTTGGGCCAGGCATTTTGCTTTGTGAGGTGCAGATATCACATCATGCATATCACATTTAGAAGCATAAACGTAGAAATTAGCTTCTTGCCGCTTTATCCAAAGACCGTGGAGGAAGACTTTCATTTTTATTCTTGTTATCTTATTATGATCAAAATATTTCAACGCGACTAATGATAGACTTTCATTTTTTTTTTATATATAACGAACGGCTGCAACGACTTTGATCAAATGACGTCTTTGTTTATCCACATTTTTTTTTTCAGCTAACGTCTGTACTAAAGTTATTCTCAGGATGGAACTACTTATGCCCACCACAACTTAATCTTCTAATTAAGTTACTTTCTTCACACACAAGTTTTCATCACCACTCACGCACAGGCAATCTCTAACTTTGACACAGTTGTTGGTCACCCTCAACTATTGCCCGGTTGTTTATGATTTGCTAATCGCGCGTCGGATCAGTAAGCAACACAAGTATTTTCCAAGTATTGCCCATTTCATTCTCTCTCCCTCTCTCTCGAAATCCACTATCAACATAAAACCTAACAGCCACATTGCTGATAGAGGGGTTCTGGTGTTAGTTTGCCACGGGAGACGGAAAGATGGAAGTCCAGATTTCTCAGCTCTTCATCTCCTGGCGGACACAGGTTCATTGGTCTCTGAGGGAAAGCTCAGTCTGACTCCTTCCATCGCTGGGGATGATGAAAAGATGGTGAGGGTCATGACCACCACTTCTGAGTCAATCGGTGTTGGAGGGATGGTTAGGATAAAGGAATCGTGGCAGCCGCAAGGGCCAACATTCCACGCCCAGCACTTGAATGCTGATGAAGTTGGCATTGTGGTAAAAATAAGCAAGCAAGAAACTCCGAGACGGGTCATTGAGAACTGCAAGGGGCAGCCATGCACATTCGGATCCACCGAAACCCAAGAAACGGGTAGGAAGAAGCCCGAGAAAGTGAAGATGAAAGATCCCACGGCTCTAGTCAGACCTAGTCAATTGCCGACGATCTTCATGGACGAATGTGACGACCTTTCCGAGGTGAACTCAAGGGAGTTTGACGGATCAGAAAGCGGACGCGAATAATTGTAAATTATTCCATGTCACGTCTTCATGGAGGAAGGCAACTCTTTTCGGGCTTCAACCATAATTGAAGAAACACAAGCACACGATTCAATCACAAGCATATGATTCAATCATATTGATTTTTATGACCAATATTCTTAGCAAACAGTCGATTACACATTCTGCAACTCGGAACTTCTGCTCTAATAAATTTCTACGGTTAAATCTATATACAGCGTCCATGACGGAAATTTTCTGCATGCATTCGTATCAAAATTCCTGGCCAACGGCATTCAGGGTTATTCATAATGTGAAACCTCGAATTACTCTTTCAAGAGTTGTTGATAAAGACATGGAATGACCGACCCATTTGCAGCAGCTGAGTCTTTCCCAGCACACGTTTTTACCTTGCATGGCTGCTTTGAACCCAACATGATTAGATCGTCCGAGTTTTCAAAGGCGCTTCAAAAACAGGTAGATATGTCGACAACCCTAAAGTGTGAAGCTCAGGAGCAGAAGAGATTGTCCGAAAACGACTTTGGCAGGCTTATTTCCTGCACCTTGAAGAAGAGGTCCAAGTCAAGATTTAAGTAGTTTGGTCTTTTATTATTTGCTTAGTCTGAAATTAGGTTGTGCCAAAGATTGCATAGCTACGGCCAGTGGGTGGAAATCAAAATATTTTATGTAATATTTTATATACATGCATAATATAATATAATTTCCCTTAAACCCGGTCAAAACAAGAAGGAAAGCCTTTAAAAAAAAATGTTGGCAATTTCTGTGAAATCTGCCCCCAAAAGTATTATATTACATTATATAATATTGGCAAGTGTCTGGATTGTACATTTAGGGAAGGTCTTAGCAGGTTTGCAGCAGCAGCTGTTAGGCTCAGGAGCTCTCCGATTGACCCCATTCACCATTAGGTTTCACAGCATGGTGCAATCTTCGATTAGTTTGTTTTTAGTTGCTTGTTTTCAATTGTCCTTTAGCTTGGTCGTCTTAGGGATGGCTATTGGACTTTCTCCCTACCAACATGTGGAGAAGACTTGGTGCAGGGCGAAGCAAGATTGGATTTACCCACATTTGTCGAATTATCCTATATTTATGTGACGCTTGTCGTCAGAGCCGTGGCGTTCCAAGCTCGCCACATATACTATCGACTTGATGATTTAATTTAATTGAAATAACATAAAAACAAATGAAAAGCACAATACTTTATTTATTTATGACCGACAATGCGCACATACCGCAAGTCGGCGGTCTTTGGGATGGTGTATGGTGTCACCTTCCAAGAAAAATGGCAAAGTGCTCCTCATGAAATGATGGGAGATTGGCTATGTCACTTACCTATAAAAATTTCAACAATAAAAGAGTGAGAAAATAATCTCAGTAAGTTGGATTTCTAAATCATCGACTAACTGATTCAATGTGATGACAAGCCACTGCATGGCGAGTATTTGTCCATTAATTGATAATTAACTTAACGATTCCACAAAGTATACTACAAATTAACATAGAAATTCACCAGGTCAAGATATCTGGCATTAGTCATACGCATATATTTATTATTGCATCCCCACATCAAAGTTATGTGTTGTAGTCTCATACCACCTCCGAGACCAACCCAATCACACAGCAGGGTCATTCAATCACATAGCAAGGTCTTCTCATAAATTCCATGGGGCATAAAGGAGCATGAAGCTCAATCCACACATGTGCTCTATTCATGTGCATATGCAAACACTAAAATATGTATATACTTATATAAGACACAAGACGTGCACTTTTGGATCTAATAGAAATTTCTTGAGTTCGTCAAACATGATCCTAGTGATCTTAGACATTCTTATACCATGTATTAAACAAAAGTCAAGTAGCCGTCAAGAGGGGAAAAAGCTCCTTGTCTAGAGGAAAAATCTATTAGAAGTCCTATTGAGCAACTCGAGTTCTATCTCTAGAGCCTTTTGATTTTCCCCTATCATAATAGTTCATGCCAATAACCGAGAATCAAGAGTGCACTTTCAATACCATAGTAACACAAGTCAAACTCTCTTACTAACTTGTTTTTCTTTCGGCCACTCATGCGTATTCCTCAGGCCACGATTTCCTATGCTCTGCACTGCTCATTACTTCTTCCTTCCTAGACCACTCATCAATCCCAGTATCCATTTTTTTATTCGAAGACTCTCCCAAAAGCTTGGCCCCACCCCCTCACGGTTTCCTTCCTCTCATGCCTCTCGTGTTTCTTCTCATTCTACTCATATGTTGCCGAGCTTTACTCACTCAATTTCATGCTCGGTAGCCACAATACTCGGATGGTCAGCTAGATATAACACCGTTACTAATGCTCAACCAATTGCTCATGTTCGAGAAAGCCGAACCATTCATACCCCAAAATCAGTATAATCACATAAGCAAGGGCGAGAGGGCAGGATTTACCCATACATATATGTCACGAATCAAGGGTTGATCTATCGATACAATAATCCGTGCGGCCTTAGGATTGAGATCCCAAGTCAGCCTTCGCGTTCAATCGCACTCGCTTGAGGGTCGGATAAGTCGAACCAAATCAAACACACACTCACAATAGCACACGATCGAGAGAGAGTGGAGAGAATCTGATATTGTATTGATGTTTTTTACAATGTACAAGTGTGGGGGTCATCCCCTATTTATACACACAATGGACAATTCTAGCCTGAGTTGGATATCAGATGGGAGTTGAGTTTGGCATTTAGTGCCCAAGTACCCAACCACGGAAGACTCTACACTCGCCCACTGAAGAATCTGGATGCTCAGCCAGCCGAATCTCTTCCATTCGGGTACGCGATCTTCTTGGAGAATGCTTGATCGGGTCTGGTTGTTTTGGGCCTTTCCTTATCAACCCGTTCGATCTATGAATCAATTCATGCATCATATCATGGTCCATTGGATTGAGCAAATTCGTTGGGCCGTGATATTCTCCCCCCCCCCTCAATCAGGTGATGCCTTCGTTGCCTCTCTCAGTGTGGAAGACTTCAATGAGTCTTCGAAATTGTCACAATGCTTCATTCAGTTCTCAGCTATTCTCGCTCTAAGGGAGGCCTATCCATTTGATCAAATGCTCTTGTTTGGGTGCCCGATACTGCTTCTTAAAGACTCGATCGGCCAAATGCATTCAGCTTCCTGATCATATGTTGTTTTCGCCCCTAAGGGCACCCGTGATAATTCTCCTTGTTCCGGTTCCTCCTCATCCAAGTCATTATATTTTTATTTTTTTACTTTTAGGAGTTGTGACATTATCCTCTAATAGTTTGAATTTTCATCTTGGCCCAATGTACCCAAAATGACTCAATTTTGTAAAAAGGGCTTAGTTGAATTTTGCATTAAAATCTCAAGGACTAAAGTGCAAATACCTAACACTTGAGGAATTATTTTGTAAATAACTAAAAGAAGAGTTAGTGGAGAAATTAGAATAGAGTACGGAAGATGGAGAAGAATAGATGGAGAAAATAAGATTAGAATAGAGAAGGAAGATGGAGAAGAATAGATGGAGAAAATAAGATTAGAATAGAGAAGGGAAGATAAGATGAAGATGAAGATGAAAAAGAATTAGTGGAGAAATTAGAATGGGAGATAGATATAGAGAGGAGAAGATGAAGATGGAGAAGAGTTAGTGGAGAAATTAGAATGAAAGATAGAGTTAATTGAGAAATTAAAATGGGTGATAAATGAGTGGGCTATAAAAGGAGGAAGAAGAGAGCTTAGAGGGGGATTTTTTTTATAGAGAAAATTTGAAATATTTGAGAGGATTTTGGGAGATTGAAGAAAAATTAGAGAGGAAGAAAAAAAGAAAGAATTCTTTTCCAAAAGAGAGTCTTGAAGATAGCGGGAGTTTAAATCTAGGTGTTACCATCATCAATTTCTCTACCGATCAACACAACTCACGAGTTCATCTCCGTCGTTCGCGCCGCAATCTTGATTCATAAGGTGACACGAGGTCCGAATTCAGCAATCAAATCCGTCAAATCAGGTAACGATCCTAACCATTAAAATTTTCGAAAATATCGTTACCCCAATGGATTGATTTAAATTTCGATTATGTCGTGACATATTCACATGTCGTATTCGTATTGTAATTTTTTGCATTTTTCGCTTAAAAGATCCGAATCCTAAATTGCGATAGATTCTGCCCCATACTTAGTAGTGCAAAGATCTCTTGTATTCCATCTCTTATATTTTGATTTCTATATTGTCAAACTCCAGAATTGGAGAGCCGAGCCGCCTGCTAGAGGTTCTTTATTTACTGTATTCTATTTTCCACATTTTAATTTCTATATTGTCAAACCCCAGAATGGGTATGTCGCGACCCTCCTGAGATTTTCCAGATGATCCCGAGGGAGTTAATGGATTGCTAAGCCCATTGGGTATCTAGGCTTGGCGCGGGCCCTCCCAGGCCCACACCAAATCGCGTCAAAAAAATTTAGATCGAAGTCGACCCTAGTGTGGTCAGGTGGCATGTGAATAGTGTGCGTGCCATAGGAGTCGCCACCAATCATTTATTGGAGGGTATGATTGGAAACCCTATCGAATGATTGGGAGGGATCGTCCGATCCTACGAAAACCAGAGATCTAGATTCGAGGACTTAGTTACGTCGATATCGACGCCCTTTCGATACCTAAGTTGAGTGATTCCCTAATCTAACGAATTCATACAGGCGAGATTGGATAAGGTAGGCTCTAAAAATCAAAGGGGTTCATGCAGGTGGGATTATCTATCCTATCAATCACAACTAGAGAAATAAATGCACAATCAAGAAATCAAATCAAGAAGTAAACATTTCACATTAAGTTAATTACAAACAGATGAGAGTCTTAGAAGCTTGGAAAACACATCAATGAGATTTGAAGATGATTTGGGATGGTTTGGAATGATTTGGGTCAAATTGACCAGAAGGGCAGAATGGTCATTTTAGGAGATTCTGGAAGCCAAAGTCATGAAAATAGGTCAAACCAGTTGAATGTGGTTTTTCCCTGATTTTCGCGACTTTTAGGAATTTCTCTAATTTTCTAAGATTTTCTATAATTTTTCTAGAATTTTTCAAAGTTTCTAAGAATTTTCTAAGGATTTTCCTATATTTTTTTAGAATATTTTCTATGTTTTCTGGAATTTTTATTTTTATTTTTTAATACTTTCCCTAATTTTTAGGATTTTCTAAGACTTTCTAGGGATTTTCCTATTTTTTAGAACATTTTCTATATTTTCTGGAATTTTTATTTTCATTTTCTAACACTTTTCCCAATTTTTCCAAGCATTTTCTACATTTTTTTAACAAATTTACCAATTTTCTGAATTTTCTATGATTTTTTATTTTTATTTATTATTTTATTTATTTCCCTATAATTTCGAATTTTCTAATTTTTTTTATAAGATTTTCAGAATTTTTTATTATTTTTATTGTATTTTTGTATTTTTATTCGATTTTTTATTTTTTATTTTATTATTATTTTTTTTATTTTCTAATAATATTTTTTGTTTTGGACCGGGTCGGGTCAACCCAGCCCGTCCGAGAACCCGGCCCGAAAGTCCAAATCTAAACCTGAACCCGAAACGACGTCGTTTCTATTCTTACTAATTTCTCATTTTTATTATTTTCTGAATTTTATTTAATTTTCTAATTTTTTTTTATTATTTTATTCTGAATTAGGTTATACGGACCGGGTCGAGTGGACCCGGCCCACTACCTGTTGACACCTGATTTTTAATCATTTTTTCTATTGCTAAAGTAATAAAAAATCCATAAAAATTCATAAAATTGAAAAATCAACTTTGGGGACCTTAGCCAAGCCTAGGGAACTAATTTTGACCAAAAAACGATTTTTCATATTTTCAGTATTTTTACATATTTTTTATTTATTTATTTTCGAAAATTAATAGAAAATCCATAAAAATTCATAAAATTGAAAAATCAACTTTGGGAACCTTAGCCAAGCCTAGGGAACGAATTTTGACCAAAAAATAATTTTTCATATTATATATATTTTAAATTTTTTTAAAAAAATACAAAAATATTTGAAAATTTTGGAAAAATAACATTTGAGGCCAAAAAATACACAAAGATAGTTAATATTTTTATTTTAAATCTATTTTCATATTGGCCATCGCAAATTCAGAAAAATCCAATTCGAGTCACGTGTTCCTTCACGAGTATAATCTCGAATCGGGCCTAAAAAAATTTAATTTGAGTCAACTTATTTTAACTTTCACTTTTTATGAGTTGTGACATTGTCTTCTAATATTTTAAATTTTCATCTTGGCCCAATTATACCCAGAATGACTTAATTTTGCAAAAGGGCTTTAATTAAATTATACATTATTTTCAGCGACAAGAAATGAGCTTAAATTTGACATGTGGTAAATTTTAGTGTGTCAAAAATTGTGAGGAAATTTGGACTTAAAGAAATATTTTTTTTTCAGGGACTGAATTGTAAATACTTAAAATTCAAGGACTAGAGTGCAAATACCTAACTCTTGAAGGATTATTTTACAAATAATAAAAAGAAGAGTTAGTGGATAAATTAGAATAGAGAAGGGAAGATGAAGAAGAGGAGATGAAGAAGAGAAGTTGGAGAAGAATGGATGGAGAAAATAAGATAAGAATAGAGAAGGGAAGATGGAGATGAAGAAGAGTTAGTAGAGAAATTAGAATGGAAGATAAGAATAGAGAAGGGAAGATGGAGATTAAGAAGAGTTAGTGGAGAAATTAGAATGGGAGATAAATATGGAGAAGGGAAGATGAAGATGAAGATGAAGAAGAGTTAGTGGAGAGATTAGAATGTGAGATAGAGATGGAGAATGGAAGATGAAAATGAAGAAGAGTTAGTGGAGAAATTAGAATGGGAGATAGAGTTAGTGGAAAAATTAGAATGGGAGATAGATGAGTAGGTTATAAAAGGAGGAAGAAGTGAGCTTGAGAGAGGATTCTGGAGAGAGAAAATTTGAAGTGTTTGGGAGAATTTTTTGAGAGAAAATTTTGGATGTTTGAGAGAGTTTTGGGAGATTGAAGAAAATTTTGAGAGAAAGAAAATACCAAAAGAGAGAGAATTTTGAAGATGATGGGAGTTTAAAGCTAGGGGTTATCATCACAAATTCCTTCATCGATCAATATAAATCAAGAGTT
Source organism: Psidium guajava (assembly GCA_016432845.1). Taxonomy (NCBI): domain Eukaryota; kingdom Viridiplantae; phylum Streptophyta; class Magnoliopsida; order Myrtales; family Myrtaceae; genus Psidium; species Psidium guajava. The sequence goes on from CM028231.1 coordinate 17,996,093, forward strand.
CATCCTCGTCAACGAGCAAACAAATTCAAGCTAAGTGTTTTTATTTATTCATTTATTTATGGTTTTACTCGCAAATTAGCACAAATTGTATACACTTTCTCCCTCTCCTTTTTCTTCCATATTTTATGTCAGGAGAAGGATATCTCTACGTCAACAGCAAAAATCTCGTCGAGATGCAAAAATCGGCCCAGACAAGCTCCTAAGCTGTCCACCGATTTCTCAACTGATCTGTGACTAAAAGTCCCTCTTAATTCAAAAGAAACTCTCTATATTGGGAACATAGAGAGCGAAAATCAATTATAGAAATCCCTCCCAAAAAAATGGGAGATAAGTACTCTTTCTACTCTTCTGGTTTTAGGTGCAGATTAGCACATATTTTGTATACTAACATTTCACTCTATTTTATGTCAGGAAGCCGCAGCTTTATATCAATGGTCAACCCTATGGAAGCACAAAATCGGCTTGGAGGAGTCCTCAAGCGCGCACAAATTTCAAATTGTTGAATCAATTCGTTGTATTTTATTTTAAAGAATTCATACCCCAGAATGGAGAGGACAAAGTCCATCCGCAATTTAAATACCTGCACCATAAATCCCAAAGGGAAGAGCCAAGCCAATGCTTAGCCTCCCATTGGAGGTTTTTACTTACAGTAGTTAAATACCTGCAACTTAAATACCTGTACCTTAAATCCCAAAGGGAAGAGCCAAGCCAATGCTTAGCCTCCCATTGGAGGTTTTTACTTACAGTAGTTAAATACCTGCAACTTAAATACCTATACCTTAAATCCCAAAGGGAAGAGCCAAGCCAATGCTTAGCCTCCCATTGGAGGTTTTTACTTACAGTAGTTAAATACTTGCAACTTAAATACATGTACCTTAAATCCCAAAGGGAAGAGCCAAGCCAATGCTTAGCCTCCCATTGGAGGTTTTTACTTACAGTAGTTAAATACCTGCAACTTAAATACATGTACCTTAAATCCCAAAGGGAAGAGCCAAGCCAATGCTTAGCCTCCCATTGGAGGTTTTTACTTACAGTAGTTTAAATACTTGCAACTTAAATACCTGTACCTTAAATCCCAAAGGGAAGAGCCAAGCCAATGCTAGGCCTCCCATTGGAGGTGTTTATTCACTGTCATGTACTTCCTATAATTTAATTTTTGAATCATCAGACCCAAAAGATAAGTAGGTTGTAATACTGCACAGAAGTCGTTAACACACTCCTTCTTTCGGCTTCAGGGAATCTTTAACACTTAAAAAAATATAACAAATAAAAATATATACCATCCATGCATCCTATTTAAAAAGTGAAAACACAAAAGAGAATACCCTACTATAGCCTTAGGAATAAACCAAGTCTGAGTTGCCGAATTAGGATATCCATGAAATTAAGGTACCGAAAGGGCATTAGTTTTAATTAACTAGTGTAACCAAGTCCCCGAGCTCATAATCTCTGGTTCGCAGGAATAAATTAGTTCTCCTGCTAATTTATTTAGGTTTCTAATCGACCTACCAAGAACGATTAGTGGCGACTCCAAATTTCAAAATCATTTAAACAAAAACCAAAGTTGCGATTCGGTAGGGCTTGGGAGGGTTCGCGTTAGGTTAGTCAAATCTAATTAACCTAATAATCCGTTAACCCCTAGAAATAATAAAAAATATTTTCAGAGGGTCGCGACAGACTGGCGACTCCGCTGGGGATAGAGATTTTTAAATTTTCGACAAAAGATACCAATTGGAATACTTAAATTTTTTCGAAATTTTAAGAGTCTTAGTGGACTTAGGCCAATGAAAATTTCATGCATATCTCGCTTCTGGCGATATTGTTTGGGACTCATTCTATAGGTGTTATATGTTTTTGCAGGATGGGAGTTATAAGGGGCGGAGTGTTTGGCTAACCTCTTTGTTTTGCAGGCTCGGTGTTGGGTTTATTTGTTTAATTTCGCACATTTTTAGAAGCGCTGTTTTGATATCAATTGCTGTGCATGTCTTGCATACTCTGAGGATCACGACACCTGCACACACAAGCGTCTAAACCCAAGTCGCGAAATTCTTCCTAGAAAACCATAGATAGGGATCGAATATGCAAAGCTCTTGCGTCGATTGCGCTCGGGTTGACCATATTTTATTCCGCTCATTATCTGAATTGACAATTCTTCCCATTGTGATTTGATTGCGCGGAGGGTAAGTTTGTCAATTCAGATAGTGGGAGCCTTTTTAGGTCCATACCTTGTCTCTCCTTCTTTTATTTTCTAGAGTCCACTCCTCACTTGAGTCATGCGCATGACTATGTGATTTGCATTTCTCCAAGGTAAAAGTAAGTTCTCTAATTTTATCTTGTATTTATTTTCGGTCGGTCCATGCTAGGTGTTAGTCAGTTTTTGAGCTTGATATTATGACCATTCTTTTTAAAAGAAAATAAAAATTAAATTTGTCCCTCATTTCTTTTAAAAAAAAATTTTTTTTGAAAAAATGATGTAAAAAAATCCCTTCATGGGAATTTTATTAACCAATAAGGGATTTTTGTCATATTTTTATTGCTTCAATAAAAATGAAATTTTCCTGAAAAAAATTTTCCTCTGAAAATTTCAATAAAAAGAAAAATTCCTTAAAAAAAAAAACTCTAGTAGACATCAAGTGATTTTATCACATTTTTCAAATTATAAAAACTTGCAAGAAAATTCTTTTCGAGAAATTCGCTCATGTTTTTCTAAGAAAATTTTCTCTAAATAAAATTAGACTAATTGACCAATAAGAGATTTTTGTCATGTTTTTTTTTCTCCAATAAAAATGAAATTTTCCCGACAAATTTTCCTCTGAAAATTTATTTCGATAAAAAGAAAAATTCCTTTAAAAAAAAACATCAAGTGATTTTATCACATTCTTTCAAATTATAAAAACTTGCAACAAAAATTCTTTTCGAGAAATTCGCTCATGTTTTTCTAAGAAAAGTTTCTCTAAATAAAATTGGACTAATGTCTCGGGGGAATTTCGTTAACCAATAAAGGATTTCTGTCATGTCTTTCCTGCTTCAATAAAAATAAAATTTTCCTGACAAATTTACCTCTGAAAATTTATTTTGATAAAAAGGAAATTCCTTCAAAAATTTTAGTAAACGTCAAGAGACTTTGTCACATTCCTTTAAAAAAATAAAAAAAAGAATAATAAATCTGAAAAAAATTCTGTATCAGAAATTAACCCATTTCTTCCTAAGGAAATTTTTTTTTCTTTCTTCTGATTTCTCTATAAAATAGAAAAAATCAAATTGGACTAATATAGGAGTCATGGACCGACATTTCTTGTGTCGCATACTAATTATATCTTTTTCTTTTGCAGGGAGATCCTAGATACCCCAGACGGGTGTAAAAATTAAGTTCAATAATATATCAAGAATCATCTTCAGAAATACCAAAAGACGAAAAACACCGAGGCTTCAACCGTTAATTCTGGGGGGCAAACGAACATTGTCCATCTTTGACAGACAAAGTTGTGTCAATCCGTAAACTTGTATGGGCAGTGTATTCTGATATGACGGTGGATTTATACTGATTAAACATGGGGGCATATTTAATGTATTGCAGAGGATCCCGCGTCTTTTGAAAAACAATATGGATTATATAATCAAAACCCATGAAACAAATACCTTTACCTGATCAAATCAACCAGAGACCGGTCTTAAAATTTCCTCTTATCCGAAACATGCGGAGGGCTTTAGAGGACCGAGGTTCTATTAATGAACGTGGCCCACAGGAATTTCTCCCGACGCTACAGGCGACCGACACGAGCAAGTGGACGCCGAAAGAAACAAAATATGGATAAAAGTGGGCACACAACAGGTGGCCGGATTTACTACCAGCGCACTGATCGAGTTGTCATAGCGTTATTGTTCGTGATCTCAAGATGGATAGTGGGGGCCACCGCCGAACCCATCATCAATGTTCTCGATATCATCGTCTGGAGCAATTAAACAAGAACATCAAGAAGAACATTAAGCCTCGACATCTTCGGTACCTCAAATCGTTCTGTTATGCTATGCGGAAGAAACGATAGCAGGAAAATTAAAAAAAAAACAAAACAAAACACGTGAAGCTTTTCTTTCATTCCATTCATCAAAGAGTATTACAACAACTCACTGGGGAGGAAAGGTAAAGCCAAACTGGGCCCTGATGACCATTACGAAAGAGCTCAACTGACTCTCCAAACAGTTGATGCTCTGGATGCACCGGGCACTCTCGGGATCAAGCTCCGCGAGCCTAAAGAAGAGGCGATCGCACTTCTCTTTAACCTGGGCCATAGTGGCCTCGTAATGCTCAACAGCAAACTCCAGGTCCGGAACCGCTGCCCTCTCGAAAGCAATGTCTGTCGTAATGTCATCAAGTCTCTCCTGCAGCCAACCACATTTACACCTCATCACAATATTGCCTGGCTCCTGTTCGGCGTAAGTTCGGACCAAGGCCAGACGGTCCACCAACTTTCCCCTCTCACGAACCAGCCACGAAAGCTGATCGTTGGCAAACTTGAGGGCCTTTTTGTGATTATCAGCCACAAACGTAACTGTTGCCAGACGCTCGTGCCGGTCTCGGTAACGGGCTTTCACGACGGCGGTCACAAGGACCGTCTCATAAGCACGGTTATAGGCAGCCAGAAAATTGATGAAGAGGGTCGAGAAGTTCCGGTACTCCTTCCCTAGTTGGGTACCCTCAACAGAAGCAGCGTCCACGGTCCTAAATAAACCGAGGATTTCAGCCTCAACGGTAGAGTTTTTGGCTATATGAGCGTAACCTCTACCAAGAAGATTGTAGAGTCTCTCCCACCCAGCTAGGACTTCGGCGGATAAGGTATGGTTAGGAGAATTGGCCATTTTTGAAAGCAGAATACGAAAGAAAAGGGGAGAGAGGTGAGGCAGATGAGCGGAATGCGAAGATGGTAATCTGCTTTGAAGTAAATATTGATTTCATAGTGACGGTATCAACCAGTCAAGATTTCTCTTATCTACCATTCTCTATTGGCACCACCCTCGTTGGCTCGAATTCCCATCAGATGGCGACTGTGAGCTAAGCGAGTCTGAAATCTCCGCAGAAAGTTTGACGAGACACCGCCACTTTGAAAAAGAAGACGGAAAGATGAGCTGAGTGGAAGACACGGCAAACGTTAGCGAAAAGGAGATACGACTTGTCTTCATTGGAGGACCCGCCAGTAAATCGACGGTGGAGATCTTGACAGGGGCCCTCTATCACGAAAAGAAAAAAGAAGACAAACTGAGCGAGAAACAAGGATTTCCCCTTTGATCAAAAGCTGAATATCAGATTTTCTCCCTCGGAAAATCTAATAGCGCTGCCCGTGAAGAGGGAAGTCGTTGCTATTGCCAGAGAGAGAACTTGTCCCCATTTGATAGTCAGAGTTCATTCGCAAGAACTCGCAGGAGAAAGATAGAGAGGAAGGAGTTCTCGTGGAAGAGGAATTCAAAACCTTCACCATCAAAGCATCGGCTTTCAAAGCCTGTTACGAAAAGGCATCAACGATCTCGTGATCCCTCAAGTCCGAGAAGACATCCCGAGGCGGTCTCGAATCGGCAATCCTAGATCCAGAAATATGTCGAGTGTTAGGGGAACGGGCGCATGTTCAACCCTGGTCAAAGCTGATGAAGTTCCTTACCCTGAGGGTCTACTGGTCATGGCCATTGACGGTAATCCAGTCTCTCTGTCAATCCTTGTTACCGTATTAAGAAAATGCCGGTATAAGGTTGTAGCTCAAGCAAAGGCGACAGAGGCCTTAGAGATATTAAGGAGGAGTAGTGACCCGTTTGATATCGTCCTCACCGCCATGGTAGGGATTGACATGGATGTTTTCACTCTCTTGGAAGTCATCAATTCTAAATTAAACATGCCAGTCCTCGTAATATCGGCAAGCGATGATCAGCAAGCCCTAATGAAGGCTGTCTTAAATGGGGCCCAAGACGTCGTAACGAAACCAGTTAGAGTTCAGATGCTTCAAAACATATGGCAGCACGTGGTAAGGAAGCAATTGCACGATCATGAGAACAAGCATCAAGCCTTCAATTTTGTTCCAAGCAACTGGAGAAAGAAGATGAGTTGGTCTCCCGAGCTGCATCGTATGTTTGTTAATGCAGTTCAGCAGCTAGGAATAGATTCGGCACGGCCGCAACATATACTGGAAATTATGAAGGTAGAGGGACTCACTAAAGCAAATGTTTCGAGTCATCTTCAGAAGTACAGAAAAAGGGTGAGAGAACACAATGCAGCTCAGAATCAAGAAAACCAAGGCGGGACTGATCCAAGCCTGAACGTCGAGTCTCCTCGCCACCATAAGTTCCCCAGGTTAGCATGGGGCGAGCCACTTCCCATCATCAACCAAGCTAGTAGCCATGCCATCAATCCCCCAGGCGTTAATCAAAGTATCCCCCAGAATCACCCTAATGCTCTTCAAGAGTATAGACTGCAGGAGCAGTGTATTCAGATTCCTTGGTTTGAGCACCAACCTGTGGCTAGAATTCATCCCATGATCAGCGCGCCTGCGCAGCCAAAGAATCAGACAAGAAATTATCCTGAGCACTTCCACTTCTCTAATCCTCGAATGGAAGGAGTTCTTGGCAGCAGGACAGTTGGTGATCCCCACACTTTCTCGAGTAATGATGAAGGCTCCAGCACGAGAAGTCAAATTGCTCATGGCGATGACAGAATGAGAAATCTACCGCCAGCATTTGCCAACAACAATACCCAATTCGAGTATCAGTTGCTGGAAGGTTCAAGAGATTACCCAGATGATGAGCTTACTGCCCTGGTCAACCAGTTTAGGGTTGACAGACGTCCCAAGCCGCGATCAGGAGCTAGTGAGTAAGGACTCTCAAACATCGGTCATCCACACCCGAACCGACACGAGACTAGCTGATTATCAAAGAGCCACAGGAGAGGCAGAACTGACCTTGAATAAATGCACCTTTCATTTCATGCTTAATCCCCTGCGTATGATATTTCCAGCTTTCTAGGTGACTAGATTTAATTCAGGGGCAAGGGGGTAATTTGTTTTTTTATCTCGTCGAATGCGTGAATCCCTTTTTTATGCTAGATTTAAGGCGGATCAATTTGTGGCAACGTCGCTTACTGCCATAATGAGAAATGTTGAATGGCCTCACGTAGGGAAATTTCAAGTGAAAAGCCCAGGCGAGCTCGAAGACGGGTAACTGTGTGTCGTTCCAATTTACCCTTAATCGTTGCAAAATGCTAAATTGGATTTGTTCCATTCTCACCCAGGGGATTGCAAAGTACCTCAAGAGTGTCGCAAAATAAAATGACCCAATGGAATGCGATAGGACTCATTCGCCTTCAAGGTAACCTTCAAATTAAAGGAGCCCTCCGGTCCACGGACCCGATGGCATGGAAAATAATGATGGTCCAAGGCAACCCGAAAGAAAACAAGGCCCAACTAAGCAAAGCACATATGTGGCAAGCTCAAAGTGAAAGGCAACTCGGGACATACAATTCAATCCAATCCAAATGAAGGAACTTCCTCAATTCAAATTCAATGGAAGTATACACAAGGGTAAAACAGTATCGTTCCAATTTTTCTAGAATATGAAGAACATATACTGCCGCATTCTCTTTCATTTTTGCAGGGGAAGTCTCTACTGGCCAGATTTTCCTGTCTACCATTCCCTATCAGTATCACCTCCGCTACTCGTCTCCAATCTCGAGCCAAGTAAATCCGACGTCTCTACGGAAAAGTTGGACGGGACGCCACTACTTTGAAAAAGAAAGGATAAAAAATAAGCTGAGTGGGAGACAAAGACATTTTCGGTAGAAAAGAGATACGACTCGTCTTTATTGAAGAACTCGCCAGCAAATTGACGGTGGAGACAGCAACAAGGGGCCCCCTTCCACGAAAAGATGGAAGGAGACGAGCTGGGCGAGAGATACGATGAAAAGAAAATCGAGGAAGCCAGAACACTCGAGAGAGGCAATACAGTTGGAAAACCCACGTCTAATTTTAAAGGAGGCATCTTCTTGATAATTCTCATTCGTGCTCGAAAGAGAGACTCTTAAAGCATACGCAATCTCCAAGAAAAATCCAGAGAGTGAAAATACAAGAAGAGATATCAAACTTTGAGAAATCGTTAACCAAATCAAAGATGTCTCAACCCAACACACTTGAAAGCTATCGTTACTTGCTGAATATGGGAGAGGAAGAGTTCGAAGCCATGTTTGGGATCGAGCCTATGGAGTCCGGCCCTTCCACCGACGACGTCCAAGAGCCCGATAAGGATAAGGACAACAACGGTAAAGGTCAAAAGAAGCGTTACCGTCGCCATACTGAGGAGCAAGTACGAAAGCTTGAAGATTTCTTCAGAACGTGCCCTATGCCAGGCGGCAAACAGAAAATGGAACTGAGTCAAGAGCTAAGACTTGAACCTTCGCAAATCAAGTTCTGGTTTCAAAATAGACGAACCCGAATGAAGACTCGTCATGAGCACAACGAAGCCGAATTTCTAAGAGTTGAAAATGAAAACCTCCGAGCGGAGAACAAGATATATAAAGAGGCTTTTGCCTCCGCCACCTACCCCAACTGCAATACTCTCCTCACCCTCGATGAAATACATTTTCTGAGGATCGAAAATGCACGTTTAAGAGGTGAGTTAGATCAGTTCATAGCAGGATCAAGTTCTGTTGGAGCAAGACACAAAAAGACCGAGACTATGGGACCAGCATGGATGCCTTCTGAGGAGGAGGTGAGGTATCATCACCAGGCAAGTGGCATTGGCGACGAACTCGCCGCCATGATCAGGCAATTTAATGCTGATGAAGCACCAGGGCTTTAATGTGCATACGGATCCTGTATTTCAAAACTAGTGATCACGGGACCTGCAACACAGCCGACGCGTACCTGATCCGAAACAACGCTAGCTGATCACTCAAGAACCTGCAAAGGGAAGAAGATCAAACCTGGACGAATACGTCTACTTAGTTTCATCGCACATTCTCACCTTTTATCGATGTCCAAAATCAATGCACAAGCTAGAAGTAATCATTTCCATTTCCCCCTTATTAAATGCTCGGAGCCGTTACCGCACCAAACTCGAAAAAATTAATATCGAGAAGAAATCCGCGTAAATCCGAAGGGTAAACCCGTATCGTTTCAAGTTACCCTCGAACTACCCATGTTTTAAAATTAAACCCCTCATATTTTCAGGAATTTGCAAAAAGACCCAAAAACGAAATTCCTTGGTTGGACTAAATTGGGGCAAATCAACTCGTGGACATTACCACGGAATGAACAGCTTCAGACAAAGGAAAGTGCGAACGAGAGACCCGAACAAATCTCAGACATAGGTAATTCTGTATCGTTCTAATTTGTTCATAATCATCACAAGTCCTGAATTGTTTTATTCCATTCTTAACAGGGATTGCAAATTATCTCGAGAAATACCGTAACATGGCCCAAGGTGATACAACAGGGCTGTTTTATCCCCAAAGATTAACCTTTGAAAGGATAGCCCCATGGACACCTACGGTCCAATGGACCGAATGGTATGGGGGATGACAGTAGGTCCGAAATATCCCGAGTTCGATCCCCGAGGGTGGGGAATGTTGTATGTATTATAAATAAATGAAACAACTTTTTGTGCATTTTTTTTAACAAACAGGAATACTTGACGACCTTACCAAAAAACAGGAATACTCGACGAGTAATATCAAATTCAGTATTTTACTATAGTCTTGCAATAATGGTGAGGTGCCTAACAAAAGTCGAGGAAAATTCAATCCAACAAAACTGGTAAAAGACTCGTGCAAGACATTCAAGATGAAGGGTAAATCAGTATCGTTTTCAATTTATCCCTTTTAATACTGGCTGATATGTCTCTTTTTCTTTTTACAGGAAATATTTACACTAACATTTAACATGTTGAAGGAGACAAATCCAAAAGAAAATTATGACCATCTGACAAGATCTATTTTGGTGAAAAATGGGGCAAATTGATCACAAGCTCTGAAGCGAAAAAGCAAATATGTCTTCCTTATCTCGTTTGATTTCGAGAATAATTTCTCTGCTTTTTACAGGGGCATTCAACCGCTAAACCGTGGCGGTCGCTGTCATTAAACAAACCGAAATGCTCCCTCACCCATATGCTTCATCACGTAGAGACAAAGTTTGAGACGAACCACCCCTCGACATAAGGAGTAGGCTTCCCAATTTGTTCGGTCCGCCCACATACCAGGGGCAATTCAAATCCGCCCATATTTGCACATTATATAAACACACGTAATGCTAAAAAATTGTCACATCTGCATTGTGCTTACACAGTTCATGAATTATGTATGACTATTCCGTGTGTTTAACTTACCAACTCCAACTTAGAGCATAAACTGCACAGGAGACATCAAATGTGCAGAATGGGGCATGACAGGATGAGGAAAGGCAAACCATTTCCACGCAAGTCTAACATTTTAATTTACAGATAAACAGCCTTTCCCCAGAGTGAGAGAAGGCCCTTTCGGATTGAAGTCCCCCATTCAGATTACATTCGAGGCGTTCATACTATGAGAACCTCCTTAAACAGAATTGGTAATGCAAGCTTGACAGAATAGTTTTGCATGATCCATATTTGGATTGATTGCATCATGAGTTATCACACAGACTACTTCTAATCATTGCCGACTTGGTTGAATAGTTTTACATGAACCGATCAACTCATTGATGAAAATGCTTGCACATGTTACCTCTGATACTGCCTGACAGGCAACACATTCCCAATGTTCAAACTACCTTCCAAAGTCTTGAAATTCATTCAGCGATTATTGAATGAACAAGCCTGGTTGTCGAGAAGCCACCAAGCATTTCTTCCAAATTCTCAGGTAAGTATATCTTCAACCTGAACCTTTCAAGAGAATGAATTCTGACGGTTGTTGGGGTACTCGAATCCATTGCGGTACATACAGGTATCCACCTTCTTCAATAAAGCATGATTTGTCTCAAGGACAGAAAAGTTCGAGACCTTTTGATCTCTGCCTCTTTGGTTTATTCCTAAAGCGACAGGATAATATAATTTGGGTTTGAGCTTCTGCAGGATTCCTGATCTTTCCAGATTCCAGAATGGCACCCTTTGAGGTACACCAAGTCCTTCTTACAGGCAAAATAAGTCCTTCTTACAGGCAAACCAAGTCCTTCTTACAGGCAAATCAAGTCCTTCTTATAGGCACAAAGTCCTTCTTACAGGCAAATCAAGTCCTTCTTACAGGCAAATCAAGTCCTTCTTACAGGCAAAACAAGTCCTTCTTACAGGCAAATCAAGTCCTTCTTACAGGCAAAACAAGTCCTTCTTACAGGCACAAAGTCCTTCTTACAGGCAAATCAAGTCCTTCTTACAGGCAAAACAAGTCCTTCTTACAGGCAAAACAAGTCTTTCTTACAGGCAAATCAAGTCCTTCTTACAGGCATAAAGTCCTTCTTATAGGCAAACCAAGTTCTTCTTACAGGCACCAAGTCCTTCTTACAGGCAAACCAAGTCCTTCTTACAGGCAAAACAAGTCCTTCTTACAGGCACAAAGTCCTTCTTACAGGCAAATCAAGTCCTTCTTACAGGCAAAACAAGTCCTTCTTATAGGCAAAACAAGTCCTTCTTACAGGCAAATCAAGTCCTTCTTACAGGCATAAAGTCCTTCTTATAGGCAAACCAAGTTCTTCTTACAGGCACCAAGTCCTTCTTACAGGCATAAAGTCCTTCTTACAGGCAAACCAAGTCCTTCTTACAGGCAAACCAAGTCCTTCTTATAGGCACCAAGTCCTTCTTATAGGCAAACTAAGTCCTTCTTACAGGCAAACCAAGTCCTTCTTACAGACACAAAGTCCTTCTTAAAGGCAAATCAAGTCCTTCTTACAGGCACAAAGTCCTTCTTACAGGCACAAAGTCCTTCTTACTGGCAAATCAAGTCCTTCTTACAGGCACAAAGTCCTTCTTACAGGCATAAAGTCCTTCTTACAGGCAAATCAAGTCCTTCTTACAGGCATAAAGTCCTTCTTACAGGCAAACAAAGTCCTTCTTACAGGAAAATCAAGTCCTTCTTACAGGCACAAAGTCCTTCTTACAGGCAAAGTAAGTCCTTCTTACAGGCAAAACAAAGTCCTTCTTACATGCAAACAAAGTCCTTCTTACAAGCAAATCAAGTCCTTCTTACAGGCAAAGCAAGTCCTTCTTACAGGCACAAAGTTCTTCTTACAGGCAAAGCACCAAGTCCTTTTTACTGGCACCAAGTCCTTTCTACAGGCACCAAGTCCTTCTTACAGGTATCTCCATGTGGTGACCTACCATACGGGTCAAATCTCAATCAAAATTTAATCAGTAGAATCCTTTTATTAGGAATCTACCATGGTACGACCCACCATACTGGTCAAATGGTATGACCCACCATACGGGTCAAATTTTAATTCAATTTTTAATCAGTAGAATCCTTTTATTAGGAATCTACCATGGGTTGATCCACCATACGGGTTCAAGTTCAACCACCCTAAAGTTTTTTTATATAACGAATCCTTAGGTTCTCATTTTATTTTCAGTGGAACAATCATGTCACGACTCTTTTTATTTACTTGTATTGAGTCGATAAGAATTCAGGTGTCATCTCGTCTTTGAAATGAACCTCTACCGAGCTTCCTTTCAAAGAGGGGCAGCTGTTGACACCTGATTTTTAATCATTTTTTCTATTGCTAAAGTAATAAAAAATCCATAAAAATTCATAAAATTGAAAAATCAACTTTGGGGACCTTAGCCAAGCCTAGGGAACTAATTTTGACCAAAAAACGATTTTTCATATTTTCAGTATTTTTACATATTTTTTATTTATTTATTTTCGAAAATTAATAGAAAATCCATAAAAATTCATAAAATTGAAAAATCAACTTTGGGAACCTTAGCCAAGCCTAGGGAACGAATTTTGACCAAAAAATAATTTTTCATATTATATATATTTTAAATTTTTTTAAAAAAATACAAAAATATTTGAAAATTTTGGAAAAATAACATTTGAGGCCAAAAAATACACAAAGATAGTTAATATTTTTATTTTAAATCTATTTTCATATTGGCCATCGCAAATTCAGAAAAATCCAATTCGAGTCACGTGTTCCTTCACGAGTATAATCTCGAATCGGGCCTAAAAAAATTTAATTTGAGTCAACTTATTTTAACTTTCACTTTTTATGAGTTGTGACATTGTCTTCTAATATTTTAAATTTTCATCTTGGCCCAATTATACCCAGAATGACTTAATTTTGCAAAAGGGCTTTAATTAAATTATACATTATTTTCAGCGACAAGAAATGAGCTTAAATTTGACATGTGGTAAATTTTAGTGTGTCAAAAATTGTGAGGAAATTTGGACTTAAAGAAATATTTTTTTTTCAGGGACTGAATTGTAAATACTTAAAATTCAAGGACTAGAGTGCAAATACCTAACTCTTGAAGGATTATTTTACAAATAATAAAAAGAAGAGTTAGTGGATAAATTAGAATAGAGAAGGGAAGATGAAGAAGAGGAGATGAAGAAGAGAAGTTGGAGAAGAATGGATGGAGAAAATAAGATAAGAATAGAGAAGGGAAGATGGAGATGAAGAAGAGTTAGTAGAGAAATTAGAATGGAAGATAAGAATAGAGAAGGGAAGATGGAGATTAAGAAGAGTTAGTGGAGAAATTAGAATGGGAGATAAATATGGAGAAGGGAAGATGAAGATGAAGATGAAGAAGAGTTAGTGGAGAGATTAGAATGTGAGATAGAGATGGAGAATGGAAGATGAAAATGAAGAAGAGTTAGTGGAGAAATTAGAATGGGAGATAGAGTTAGTGGAAAAATTAGAATGGGAGATAGATGAGTAGGTTATAAAAGGAGGAAGAAGTGAGCTTGAGAGAGGATTCTGGAGAGAGAAAATTTGAAGTGTTTGGGAGAATTTTTTGAGAGAAAATTTTGGATGTTTGAGAGAGTTTTGGGAGATTGAAGAAAATTTTGAGAGAAAGAAAATACCAAAAGAGAGAGAATTTTGAAGATGATGGGAGTTTAAAGCTAGGGGTTATCATCACAAATTCCTTCATCGATCAATATAAATCAAGAGTTCATCCTCGTCAACGAGCAAACAAATTCAAGCTAAGTGTTTTTATTTATTCATTTATTTATGGTTTTACTCGCAAATTAGCACAAATTGTATACACTTTCTCCCTCTCCTTTTTCTTCCATATTTTATGTCAGGAGAAGGATATCTCTACGTCAACAGCAAAAATCTCGTCGAGATGCAAAAATCGGCCCAGACAAGCTCCTAAGCTGTCCACCGATTTCTCAACTGATCTGTGACTAAAAGTCCCTCTTAATTCAAAAGAAACTCTCTATATTGGGAACATAGAGAGCGAAAATCAATTATAGAAATCCCTCCCAAAAAAATGGGAGATAAGTACTCTTTCTACTCTTCTGGTTTTAGGTGCAGATTAGCACATATTTTGTATACTAACATTTCACTCTATTTTATGTCAGGAAGCCGCAGCTTTATATCAATGGTCAACCCTATGGAAGCACAAAATCGGCTTGGAGGAGTCCTCAAGCGCGCACAAATTTCAAATTGTTGAATCAATTCGTTGTATTTTATTTTAAAGAATTCATACCCCAGAATGGAGAGGACAAAGTCCATCCGCAATTTAAATACCTGCACCATAAATCCCAAAGGGAAGAGCCAAGCCAATGCTTAGCCTCCCATTGGAGGTTTTTACTTACAGTAGTTAAATACCTGCAACTTAAATACCTGTACCTTAAATCCCAAAGGGAAGAGCCAAGCCAATGCTTAGCCTCCCATTGGAGGTTTTTACTTACAGTAGTTAAATACCTGCAACTTAAATACCTATACCTTAAATCCCAAAGGGAAGAGCCAAGCCAATGCTTAGCCTCCCATTGGAGGTTTTTACTTACAGTAGTTAAATACTTGCAACTTAAATACATGTACCTTAAATCCCAAAGGGAAGAGCCAAGCCAATGCTTAGCCTCCCATTGGAGGTTTTTACTTACAGTAGTTAAATACCTGCAACTTAAATACATGTACCTTAAATCCCAAAGGGAAGAGCCAAGCCAATGCTTAGCCTCCCATTGGAGGTTTTTACTTACAGTAGTTTAAATACTTGCAACTTAAATACCTGTACCTTAAATCCCAAAGGGAAGAGCCAAGCCAATGCTAGGCCTCCCATTGGAGGTGTTTATTCACTGTCATGTACTTCCTATAATTTAATTTTTGAATCATCAGACCCAAAAGATAAGTAGGTTGTAATACTGCACAGAAGTCGTTAACACACTCCTTCTTTCGGCTTCAGGGAATCTTTAACACTTAAAAAAATATAACAAATAAAAATATATACCATCCATGCATCCTATTTAAAAAGTGAAAACACAAAAGAGAATACCCTACTATAGCCTTAGGAATAAACCAAGTCTGAGTTGCCGAATTAGGATATCCATGAAATTAAGGTACCGAAAGGGCATTAGTTTTAATTAACTAGTGTAACCAAGTCCCCGAGCTCATAATCTCTGGTTCGCAGGAATAAATTAGTTCTCCTGCTAATTTATTTAGGTTTCTAATCGACCTACCAAGAACGATTAGTGGCGACTCTAAATTTCAAAATCATTTAAACAAAAACCAAAGTTGCGATTCGGTAGGGCTTGGGAGGGTCCGCGTTAGGTTAGTCAAATCTAATTAACCTAATAATCCGTTAACCCCTTTAAAATTTAAAAATATTTTTAGAGGGTCGCGACACTACCCAAGCCCAAGATCCAATATTTTAAACCCAACTCAGAAACGACTGCGTTTTGGACCTGATTTTTGTGAATTTTTGAATTTTTTTTTTTATTTATGCTTTCCCGCCTAAATACTGATCCTACAGGAGAGATATTGCCACGCGGCATAATCCTAACCGATCATTGCCTATACTAAATCTATGGTTGGGATCTAATCCAAGGACCTGATCTCAGCCATCGATTTTTATTTTCGGAGAAGAAGATACGATTTCGACACGCGGCAATTCCAAGGCCATCCGATTCAGATTGCCATTTGACCTGTGGCTGTAAGGATAGAACGACGTGGAGTCCATCTCAGCGTATGACTTAGTCAACCTCCGACGTGGTATACGATGTGTCTTACCACGTCATCGCCACGTCAGATTTTGGCTGAGTCAAACGACTGACTCATCATCGTCTTCTTCCTCCAGCCAACCTTGGATGGACGGCCATAGAATGCCGGTGACTATCCGACGGTGAACTTAACTCCGATCAAGTCGCTTCCCGTCCTAATCGACTCGTCGTCGATTCCAAACCAACATACTTGAGACTCGAATAGATCTCTCGGTTAGAACTCAGTAATCGAAACATTCACAGTGAATACCCATGGCGGTTCGATCAAGCAACACAGACCATAGCCATTCAATTAACTTGCATACGAGCATCATATGGAGTTCAGGAAGCTTACCTGGGGTCCTGATCAAACCCTAAATTGCCAGATTGAGCTTGCCAGGTCACGATAGTTTGGTGGATTTTCGAGGCTTTGAGTAGATACCCTCACACGTAATTGATGCAAGAAGACAACACGACCATGCTCAGTGATGCGGGGGGGAGTGAAAAGCACAAAGTAATTGCAAGAATGATGGTCGGATTATAAATCCGCCATTAAAGCACAGAGTGAAGCTCGGGTTTGAGACCCACCTCTTTTGGCAACGGCGAACTCCGAAACTCGTACAGGCAGGTTCCAGTCGGCCTCAGCAATCTTCCCAAAATGGTTTTACACCTTCACTCCCTCTCAATTTCCCCGATTCCCCATTTACAGTCCTCGTTTTCTCTCGGCCAAAAGGTCCCCCGGAAATGATCTCCTCTCCTCCTTTTAAACTCGATTTTTTTGCATTTTCCAACTCCCCGAGATCGTCTCGTTCTAGTTCAGCTCCAATCTTCGCTCAACTTCCCTCAAATCTCTTAGAATCACCTTCAATCATTCAGTTCAGATTTCCCCTCATTTTGAACTCCATTCGCGCGAAGAAGAAGGACCAGATTCGGTCCTGTTGACTTCAGGTTGGTTGACCGAGCCATCGGGTCGGATCCGACCCGACCCGACTGACCCGGTTGACCAAATTTCCTCAAATTAACCCTCCAAAGGCCAAAATTAGGAAAATTAAATTCCAAAATTGAATTCTATGGCATCAAATACATTAGGAAACTGACATTTCATGTCAATTAACCCAAAGATTAATGTAAAAACCCAATTTCTAAATTCGACCCGATAACCCATTTTGCAAAATCCAAAGTCCTAGGGCCTTCTTTTGCAAACATTGTTGCCACCATTGAACTCAGAGGGTCAAAAACTAGGGGGTGACGTCACCCTATTTTCAATTCAGTCCCTGGAAAAGTTTTAATTGCATTTTTAGTGATTTTAGGGACTAAATTGAAAAATCAGAAATTGCATTTTGGTCCTTTTTAGCGAAATTGGGTGATTCTGAGGGCTTTTGGACTCGATTTTAATTTTAGAAAATAGAGGAGGATGACACGACTCTAAAAATGAAAAATTGGAAAATTAAAAGATAAAATGGAATTTCTATAATTATTTGAATATTCAGAAAATTGAAAATGACAAATAAACCCGAGATTCCAGACTTCATTTTTCAAAATTTATTCATCCAAAATGTATAAAAAATTAAATAAAAGATATTGAATATTTTTTGGTAATTTTCTGACTTGAAATGCCATTTTTTTATTAATTTTTTATTATTTTCCTATTTTCTGAAAATATTAAAAATGCGAAAAATAAGGAAAATTATTTTTTGCTCAAAATTGGTTTCCTAGGCTATGCTGAGGTTCTCAAAGTTGATTTTGTAATTTGTTTACTTTTTATGGATTTTTTTATGAATTTTTGAAAATAAAATGCAGAAAAATACAAAAAATAAGGAAAATTATTTTTTGCTCAAAATTGGTTCCCTAGGCTATGCTGAGGTTCCCAAAGTTAATTTTGGAATTTTTTTCACTTTTTATGGATTTGTTTATGAATTTTTGAAAATAAAATGCAGAAAAATACAAAAAATAAGGAAAATTATTTTTTGCTCAAAATTGGTTCCCTAGGCTATGCTGAGGTTCCCAAAGTTGATTTTTCAATTTTCTGACTTTTTATGGATTTTCTAAAAAATTTTGAAAATAAAATTAGCCAAAAATCGAGTGTCAACAGCTGCCCCTCTTTGAGAGGGGTCTCGTGAGAGATCACTCTCAAAGACAAGGTGACACTTGAAGTTTAACCGACTCTACTGGGAAAAGTGAAAAGTCGTGACATCCAACTCTAGTTTCCTCCCTGAAAGCTTAAGTTTAGATTTCATGCTGCTCACTTTGATGTCGAAGAGAGGGAGAAAAGCTAGTCAGGAGATTTACCTGGAACTTACCTGTTTGCCTCGTGTCGCCACTGACTGCTCTAGAATGAAGACCTAAGGATTGGTTATAAGAAGACCTTAGGGTGATTGAACTCGGACCCGTGTGGTAGGTCAACCCATGATAGATTCCTAATGAAAGGATTCTACTAATTAAAACTTGATTTGGCTTTTGACCCGTATGGTAGGTCATCCCATGGTAGATTCCTAATGAAAGGATTCTACTGATTAAAAACTTGATTTGACTTTTGACCCGTATGGTAGGTCATCCCATGGTAGATTCCTAGTGAAAGGATTCTACTGATTAAAACTTGATCAAGATTTGACCCGTATGGTAGGTCCCCCCATGGTAGATTCCTAATGAAAGGATTCTAATGATTAAAAACTTGATTTGACTTTTGACCCGTATGGTAGGTCATCCCATGGTAGATTCCTAGTGAAAGGATTCTACTGATTAAAACTTGATCAAGATTTGACCCGTATGGTAGGTCCCCCCATGGTAGATTCCTAATGAAAGAAACCTACTGATTAAAACTTGATTTGATTTTTTGACCCGTATGGTAGGTCACTCCATTGAGATGCCTATATCAAGGACTTGGTACCTATATCAAGGACTTTGGGTGCCATTCTAGGATCTGTGAATAATAGAAATCCTGCAGAAGCTCGAACCCGATTTATCTTGGTGAATAAAGAGTTTGGAAAGAATTCTTATGCATCAAACATATGCAAATTTCAACATGAGCCATGCCCCCGTGAGTCATATGGACTCGTTTCAGTAAATGCAGGGCGTATAAGATGGTTAATCAAGACAATCTTGCAACATACATGTGTAATCGAAAATCCTTTGCTAGGATAATTTTGAATCAATAAATTTGAAGTCTCCAGATGAGTTCGATCGGTCATTGTTGACACTTGATTTTCGGCTAATTTTATATTTAGAAAAGTTTTAGAAAATCCATAAAAATTTAGAAAATTAAAAAAATCAACTTTGAAGACCTTAGCCTAGCCCAGGAAATCAATTTTGAGTAAAAAATAATTTTTCATATTTTTAGTATTTTTCAGCATTTTATCTTTATAAACTCATAAAAAAGTAATAAAAAATGAGAAAATTGAAAAATCAACTTTGGAAGCCTTGGCCAAGCCTAAGGAACCAATTTTGAACAAAAAAATAATTTTCATTTTTTTCGCATTTTTTAATATTTTCGGAAAATACCAAACATAGTAGAAAAATCGAAAAAAATGGCATTTGAGGCCACAAAAATATGGAAAAATAACCAGTATTTTTATTTAAATTTCTTTTTCATTTTGGCTAAAGAAAATTTGGAAAATTTAATTCGAAATTATATGCTCTCTCTTTGAGCATAATTTCGGATTATTCAAAAAAACTGCTTTTCTAACCCAATAAATTCTCATTTTTACATATTAGAGTCGTGACATCATGCCCTATCACCAGAAATTATGTCTTGGCCAAATTGTACCCGGAATTGCTCAATTTTGCAAAAGGGGCCTTAATTAGATTTTGCATTTTTCAATTTAGCCCATAAGTTGACAAAAAAATGAAATTAAACTTTTTTTAGGGGCACTCATGAAAATCCACGACCTCTACCCTACATTTTTCATCATTCTAAATCCATTGGAGGGGGTGGTTTGGACTACTTTGGCCGTTTAGGCTTTGGATTGCTCAAAATTCGATTTCGGGTCAAACTAAAAATTTGGGGTTTTTGTGCAATTTCAACCAACTTTTTTGCAAGAACCACATGTTTAGATGTAATCCATGTTGGAGAATCCAATTTGGGCGTCAATTAGATGAAGAGACGTCAATTTGAGGGTCAATTTGGCCAAATTCGTGAAATCGGGTCGGGCCGACCCGACCCATGACCCGGCCACTATTCTCCTTCTTCCTCCCATGATGCACGCGTGAAGGATGGGCAGAGGGGGGCAGCTTTTTTCTGAAAAAATGGGGAACAAAGGGAAGAAAAGAAGAGAAAGGAGAGGCTTTTTCAGGTTTTGGAGTTGTTGAATGTGGAGTTCCCAATGGCGTGGAGTCCCGGAAGCGCCAGAATTCATCAGGGAGGTGACGGGAGAGAAAGAAAAGGAGGGGAAGAAAAGAAAGAGAGGGGGTGGCGGGTTTTTAGAAGGGAGTTCGGGTTGGCCAATAGGGGGTGTTCGGGAGCGATTTCAGAACACACCGAGAGGCTCCATGAGCGACCACCACCCAACCAAGATATACCTACACACCACCTACCTACCGAGCCATCACCGACGTCCATCCGCCATCTAAGTCGCCGGAAAAGGTAATGCAAACACCCCTCCGCGATTGTTTTTCTCTGGTTTGAGCCTTTGCCTGCACATAAGGTGTTTGATGAAATGCCTCGGGTGGTTCAAACCCCCGACTTTGAACCTGATTTTCGTGGTGATTTCACGTGATATTCGGTCGTTTCTTTGCTCAAATGCATTCTACACGTGTAGATCTTCGTTTTGATATGCTGTGCTGCTCTTGATTACGATCGAGGTGTGAGATATGCTCTTCCAAAGTTGCCTCATTAGTCTGATCAGAACCTGGAAATTCAATCTGAAAATTTTGCCTAAGTGTTGGACTCGATCCGACTTGCTTGCTTCGTGCTCATTTTTCATTATCTTACCATGGGTATTTCTGGGAGATTCTTGATCGATTGTGTTCCTGGTATGTAGTAGAACACGTATATACAATCGGTTGCCCTCGGTTCAATCTTTGACGATAGTTACGAGGTCGGGAATACCCCATGTTGGTCTGGTTTGTGCCCTGATTTGAGTTTAAAACAGCCCAAACCCCCGACTTTCGGGGCATTTTTCTCTCTCCTCGAGCATTATTCACGAGTCATTTCTGTTCCATTTTGTTCTTGATGTGTAGCTCTTCGAATCGGTATATTATTTTCCCATTATTTCCAGCGGAGGGATGAGATATGCCCTCTCGAAGTTGCTTGGTTGGTCTGGCTTAAACTGAAAATTTTTTCTAAGTGTTGTAACCACTTCAGACCCGTCACTTCCCGACACCATTACGATGTGCTCGGTCGACCATTTCCTCATTCGTCGATTGTTTTGGAAACTAGATCATACCTAGTTTCATGTGGTATGATCAGTTCCCCTTAGTTTAATTTGAATACAAAGTTATTGGCACTTGAAAACACCTCCATGAGCTGCAAAGTGAGGGGCGAAGCTAGTTTCCCAGATTTGGTTTTGCGGCAAGCCATCTTCGTGGCTTTGTTACAGAGCGCTCCCTTAATATTTTGGGATATTTAAACACATTTTGAAACCTTGTTTGATCTAGTTTCAGGTCATGGGTTTGGTTTTCCTTAATTGTATTCGACCACGGAGATAATCGCTCCCGAACATGCCCTCATGAGCTGGTTTCTGGGAATTTCTGGGTTTCCATTTGTGAATGACCATCTTCCTAACGTCGATGCGACGCGCTCGGTCAATCCTTTTTCGAACCGTTGGTCATTTTAGAAACCTGTTTATACCTAGTTTCACGTGGTATAATCGGTTTCTTCTAATTGTATTTGACCATAGAGATAATCGCTCCCGAATATGCCCTCATGAGCTGATTTCTGGGAATTTTTGGGTTTCCATTTGCGAATGGTCATCTTTCTAACGTCGACGCGACGCACTCGATCAATCATTTTTCGAGCCGTTGGTCATTTTAGAAACCTGGTTATACCTAGTTTCACGTGGTATAGTCGGTTTCTTCTAATTGTATTTAACCATGGAGATAATCATCCTTAAACATGCCTCGGTGAACTGCCAAGTGAGGGGTCTGGAATTTGGCTAAGTGTTGGCTTTCGAGTAGTTGTCTTGTTGATACTATTGCGATGTTCTCGGTTAACCATTTTTCGAACCGTTGGTCATTCTTGAAACCTGGTCACACCTAGTTTCATGAGGTGTGATCTCTTTTCTCTGAATGTATTTGTACACTAAGATAATCGCGTTGAAAGACCCCCTTGCGGTTGACTCCTTTTTTAACAAAAACTTTCTGAAATGGACCGAAATCACGTCTTCAAGCGAGGTTTTCATCACATCTTCAATTAAATCAGCATTGGTCATGTTCAGCTTGCCTCGATATCTTTTTCCAAAAATA
Source organism: Psidium guajava (assembly GCA_016432845.1). Classification (NCBI taxonomy): domain Eukaryota; kingdom Viridiplantae; phylum Streptophyta; class Magnoliopsida; order Myrtales; family Myrtaceae; genus Psidium; species Psidium guajava. The sequence goes on from CM028231.1 coordinate 18,018,633, forward strand.
AAAATAAAAATAAAAATAAAAATAAAAATAAAAAAAAACGGAAAATTTTCGAAAATTCCTTTTATTGCATATTTACATTAACTAGACTCAAGTTCACCATGGAGTATGACCGATGTCCATTCCGGTCTTATTTGTTGTACACCCGATCATGTCTCGGGTTTAATATTTGGGATTGTAAATACCCGACGAGTTGCGGGTTTTTCTTTATTTTTTTTAGCGTAGCTTTTATTATTATCCTTGTCGTTTTATTTCTATTCCCTTTATTTCCTTTGAATGTATTGATTGCTTTTTTCTTAGGATTGCATATTTAGAAAATGCCATGAAATGAACACCTACAAGAACATTTGCATGAACGCTTAGTGACTGACAAAAACATGATTAGGAGTCAGGATTGATATAAACCTCGCGTGCTCACAAGTTAGGCAATAATCAACCCCGAACGGTAACCGAAAGGACTCTAGTTTAAACTAGGGTAACCAAATCCCCGGCTCTAGAATCTCTGGTTGCGTAGGATCGAGTGACTCCTCCCAATCACTCGATAAGGTATCCGATGTACCTCCCAAAAAAACCGGTGGCGACTCCAATTGCATGCACACATAGCACCCGCCACCCGACCACACCAAGGTCGAAATCGACAATTCCCGTCTTGATTTGGTTTGGGCCTGGGAGGGCCCGCGCCAAGAGCCCGTCATCGTAGCCCTCTGGCAATCCATTCGCCCGATCATCTGATCGCCTCGGATGTCGGGTCGCGACAGTCATATCAACTGGAATATCTTTATCAGGGAGAACTTCTCACGATATTCATTTCTGAGAGATTTTGTTTTCTCACTGGGGAAAGATTTCTAGGAACACTCAAACTAACACTCGAAACCTATGCCAAGAATTTCGGGACCATTTGCAGTGCATACAACCTATTGATCAGAGAAGGTCTTCTAAGGGACCGTAATGCAGGCTTGGTCAAAAGCTTACGCAATGGGTAGGCATCCTGAGATTTTCAAAAAAGAATCAACATTCTAAAAGCGATTTCTTCGGGTTTACAAGTCAAGAACCTCGAAGATCAGATAAGACTAGATTGTACTTACTCCCTTAGGCAGTAGTCTCTCGTGTGAAATCCCGTGTTGATCTGAAATGTCTCAATTAGGAGAGGCTTTCGGGATAGGTTGTAACATTGGTTCAGGGTAGGCTTGAAAAGGCCATTTTCAGAGTGAGGGGTACGATATGCTGGTGATCACCTTTGCGTCATTACCCACTGTATTGCTGCTCGAGGTCGAATCTATGTCTTGAGCTCCCAAAGGTTCTCTGGATATTCATATTCAATTAGGCTCCACGTTTTCTTGTTCTCGTCACTCGTTTGCCAACAGACTTTCTTTTTGGCGCCTCATTCATCATGGCTTTTGTTCCTATGGAGGACTTCGGCCTTGCTTTTACCAGGCACTTTGCTTTTGTTAGCCCTATTGCCTTTTGACATTTTCATTGTATTTTTCTTCGATTGGTTTTCAAGCATTGTTGTTTTTCTTCAATAATGGACTTTGGCTTTGCCTTTATCAGGTGTCTTGCTCTTCATTGGCATGTCATATGCATTGCCCCAGGATAGGGAGGTGATCGCCAACTAGTTTTTGAAAAGAAGGTTTGCAGGCTCAAATTGGCTCATCAAAGGATAAAGTGTATAGGATAGAGAAATGAATTGCTCTCCTTCACTTCGATGTTTCAGATCTCCACGGGATACCACCTGAAGTTACCACGAAAGGGTTGATGCAAGTCAGCACAATAAAGTCTTACCTTGATCTTTTCTCCTAGGAATTAACCGATGAACTTCCAAATTGCCCCGGTGTGGGGCGGTTCTTGACAGGGTTATTCTTTTGAATTCTCCATTCACGGGCTCAAATGGGCTTGCAAGGGATTATTATGTGTTTAGAGTAAAGAATGAACATGCCTTCTATCATTCCAATCCATGTAGTCACTGCAAATCCCCCATACGCTTATGGACAAAGGTTTTTATCTTGCCTTTCTTTCACTTATCCTCTCAAGTGTGTAGGGACGTGTTTGGGCGTGGTTGGCCCCTCAGATTTCGGTCACTCCAGCATGACAGACTTGATCGTTCTTATTTGGAGATTTCATTTCTATCTCATCAACATTAGCCCTCACAAGGGATTCATGATGCATGTGAATAACAGATTTTCTGGATGACCTCGAAGATCTTTAAATGAGAATGCGAATGAAGTTGCTTCGCGAATTTCGCCGATGGTGTGATCTATTGTTCATGGCGTAGTAAAACGAAAAGTCTTAGAGTATGGGATACTTACCTGCTCGCGGTGGCTGGAGATTCCTGAGAAAAGTAAAACGTTTCGGGAGTTAGCATCTATTTTCGCGTTAAAAATTGGAACGATACGACTTTTACCCTTGATTGCGAACCTGGGACACCGATAGGCAATCTGTCTCGCGGATCTCTCTTCTTCATGATCCTCTGGTCCGGGCGAGGTCTTTTGAGTTTTTTTTTTATCTGAGGACTTCTCTTTGGACCTGCAACAAAGAAAGAGTAATGTAAATGTATGCGTGTATGCATGAAATGCATGTAGTGAGTCTCGGTGTGGCTCAGACACGAGTGGGGTACGAGAGCCGATCAAATCCTCATCTTATTCAAGGGTAGTATTTCTTGACAGCATTTGCATTTACAGGATTTGCCAATTCTTCCCCGACCATGTTCAAAAGAATCAAAGCGCCGCCTGGTAAGACCTTCTGCACCACGTACGGACCTTCGTAGTTCGGTGCGAACTTGCCCCCAGGATGAGGAACGTTAGGGAGCACCTTCTTCACGACTAAATCCCCGACTGCAAAACTTCTGGGCTTCACCTTGCGGTCAAATGACTTAGCTACCCGCTTTTGGTACGCCTGTCAATGACATATAGCCCTCAGCCGCTTTTCATCAATTAAGTTCAACTGCTCATGCCTTTGCTGGATCCATCCAGCCTCCGAAAGTTCGGCCTGGGCTAATATTCGCAAGGAAGGGATCTCCACTTCCACAGGAGGGACAGCTTCCATGTCGTATACCAAAGAGTAAGGAGTTGCCCCAGTCGAAGTTCGGATTGAAGTTCGGTATGCCATTAGTGCGTACGGCAGCCTTTCGTGCCAATCTCGAAAGTTTTCGGCAGTTTTGGCCAGGATCTTCTTTATATTCTTATTTGCCGCTTCCACAGCTCCATTCATTTGTGGGCGGTAAGGGGAAGAGTTAAGGTGTCTGATCTTAAACCGATCCAAAAGATCATCAACCACCTTGTTATTCAGGTTAGACCCATTGTCTGTGATAATAGCCTGAGGCGTCCCATACCTCGCGATGATATCCCTTTTAATGAACTTCGCGACGCTCTTAGCTGTGACATTAGCATACGAATTGGCTTCGATCCATTTGGTAAAATAATCTATCGCCACCAAGATGAAGCAGTGCCCATTTGAAGCGTGAGGGTTGATTGGCCCGATCATGTCGATTCCCCACATAGAGAATGGCCAGGCCTCAGACATCTGATGAAGCTCATTTGGGGGAGCATTGATCCGATCTCCATACACCTGGCACTGATGGCAGGATCTTACGTGCTTGTTACAATCTGACTCCATGGTCATCCAATAATAACCGAGCCTCATGATCTTTTTAGCGAGGAGGTGGCCGTTCATATGTGGTCCGCATTCCCCTTCGTGGATCTCCTTCATAAGCAGGTTTGCTTCCTTAGCATCTACACACCTCAACAGGATTGAATCAAATGACTTCTTATACAGTGCCTGTCCGCTGAGGAAGAATTTGGTAGCTATCTTGGTTATGTACTTTCTATCTCCCGCCTGCCTCCCTGGAGGATACTCTCTCTTCAGCAAATAATTCTTGATATCATGATACCAGGGTTGGTCGTCAAATCCTTCGTCGATCACCATGCAGTAAGCCGGTTGCTTGATAATGCCGACCCTCAATGGCTCAATGTCTAAGCCTTCCGTGACCTGCAGCATGGACGATAGGGTGGCCAAGGCATCTGTGAAGTGGTTCTGAGTTCTGGGCAGGTACTCGAAGTCGATCTCTTCGAATTCTTCAATTATCTCCTCTAGGAACCTGTGATAGGGGATGAGCTTTGAGTCTTTGGTCTTCCATTCACCCTGGGTTTGCAAAATGATCAGCATGGAGTCTCCATACACTTGCAATTTCTTTACTTTCATAGTGAGTGCCAGTTGCAACCCGAGAATACATGCCTCATACTCGGCAATATTGTTGGTGCATGGGAATGTCAACTTTGCAGCGACCGGATAATGTTGTCCTTCAGGAGATATAAGGATTGCCCCGGTTCCAGACCCCGCGAGATTTACTGCGCTATCGAAATATATCGTCCATTCACCTTCGGACAGATTGGAAATGCGATCTTCCGCCTTTTCACCACTTGGGACACTGGATCCCTGGGCATCTTCAGCCAACATATCCACTATAGCTCACCCCTTTACAGACTTCTGAATTGAGCTTCTAACATCGAATTCTGACAGAAGAACCTGCCACTTGGCCAACTTCCCGATTAGGGCCGGCTTTTCCAGGAGATACTTTATTGGGTCGTTCTCCGTCACCAGCTGTATGCGGTGATAAAGAGTGTATTGCCTCAACCTGTGTAGTACCCAGACTAACGTGACACAGGTCTTTTCGACTGCGGGGTAATTCATTTCCGATGCAATGAATTTCTTGCTCAGATAATAGATGGCCCGCTCCTTGCCATCTTCCGGACTCGTTTGAGCAAGCAAAACTCCTAAGGATTCCTGATGAACGGTGAGGTACAGGGTTAGCGGAGACCCTGGTACGGGAGGCACCAAAACCGGCGGTGAGATAAGGTAGCTTTTGATCTTCTCCAGTGCTTGATGGCATTCGGAATCCCATTTCACCTTGGCTCCCTTTTTCAGCAACTTGAAGAACGGCTTCGCGACATCGGAGAGCTGACAAATGAACCTAGCGATGTAATCTAGTATCGCTTTGACTTTGGAAGGATCGATTTCGACTCCCCGATTACTCACCACAAACCAGAGAAGTTTTCCTTACCGTGCCCCGAATGTGCATTTAGCAGGGTTTAATTTCAACCTATACTTCCGAAGTCGTTCGAACAACTTTCTCAATATTTGAACGTGATCTTCTCCAGGTTTAGACTTCGCGATCATGTCATCGACATATACTTCTATCTCCTTATGCATCATGTCGTGGAATAGAGCCACCATAGCTCTTTGGTATGTTGCCCCTGCATTCTTCAAGCCGAAAGGCATAACCTTATAGCAAAAGGTGTCCCATGGCATTATAAACGAGGTCTTTGCTTTGTCCTCCTCCTTCAGAAAGATTTGGTTCTATCCAGAGAACCCATCCATGAACGAGAACATGTCGAATCCCGCCGCGCTGTCGACCAAGACATCTATATGTGGAAGCGGAAAGTCATCTTTTGGGCTTGCCTTATTCAGGTCGTGATAGTCCGCGCAGACTCTGACCCTTCCGTCTTTCTTCATCACCGGGACGATATTAGCAACCCATTCGGGATAAGCGATCACTTCGATGAATCCCACTTTTAGCAGCTTCATTACCTCTTCTTCGATCTTCTTAGACAACTCCGGTTTCGTCCGTCGAAGCTTCTGTTTCTTGGCAGGAACACTCGGGTCTGTTGGGAGCGAGTGCTCGATAATATTCGGGTCCAAACCTGGCATATCTGCATAGGACCAGGCAAATACATCTTGGTATTCTTTGAGAAGTTCGGTAAATCGAGCCGCCTCAAGCGAAGATAACCTTCCTCCTATCTTGACTTCTTTCACATTTTCAGAATCTCCGAGGTTGACTGTAACAGTGTCCTCTGCGGTCAGTGGTTTGTGTTCCTCATATCTGCCCCAGTCTCTCCTGATATCACTGGTGTCATCATCGTTTTCTTCCTCAACCCCGTAGGAGAAGTTATCGGTGCGGTCTGAGCCACACAATAACCTGTTATGCATGTGAGGGATGGAATGCTTGAAATGTTGTAAACATGGTTAGTATGTCGTCGATTCTGATGACAATGCATGAATTTTACAAACACATTTTTTAAAAAAAAGAGTTTTTTTTTAAGAAATAAAGGAGGGGAGGGGGGCTAATCCTCATTTCATCGGACGCCCTCGTTCCCCTAAAATCTTTTCAGGAAAACAAAGGATCATGTGGGAAATCAGCCCTCAAGCTTCAAAAGTTTGAAGTTGAGTATCATCATTGGGCTGATTTGTCATCCCACATGTCCCCAACAAAATTCATGAGGTTTTTATTAGAAAATGGACCGCATTACAGCATGCACCACTTGAACCAACGGCCCAAGATTCAAGGGCATTCTTTTTCTTTTTTCTCTTTTTTTGATTTTTTTTAAGATTGAAATGCATTGCCTAGGGATGAAAACAACATGCGGGAATTAAAATACATAAGGGAAAAAGGGGCCTCTTTACTCAGGCTGGTTGGATTCCTTCTCGAGTCATTCAATGATGGCATTAATCGTGTCCTCTAAGAACGGGTTGGAAAAATCCGGTTCCACTGTGTTCTGGATCATTTCGTCCGCCAGCATCTTGGGGCGTCCCGAGAAATACTGGTTTAGAGGGCTGTTGATCGTGCTAGCTTTTCCTTTCCAAGCTCTGGAGCCGATGGACGGCCCAACTCTACCTCCCTGGCTTCCATGGCTTCTATACTGGCCTCGGCCTCTAAAAGCGAAACCCCCACTGGACTTACTGGTATACCCCAAATCTGTCCGTCGCTCGTTAATGTCTAACTGCAGTGGCGACTTGATTCCCTGGCCATTCCTTCCTAGCCCGCGTCCGGGAATAAACCCGTGCGCTAGTAATATTTTTCCAGGAGCCAAAGTGTACTAGGAAGGTTCAGGAATTCTCCTTTTAGTCCCGGCAGGCGCGTGCGTAACGGCCACCAACTCGAGAGAGTGGTAGCTAGCCTCCTCCTTCTGCTCTGGCTCTATGTACGAGACTGCACTCCTCTGATACGCTGCCAAATCTGTCTCCCCATGTACAGTTATCACTTTCTCGTTTACCACGAATCTGATTTTTTGGTGTAGGCTCGAAGGTATTGCGCCTGCTGTATAAATCCACGGCCTGCCCAGCAAAAGTTCGAAGGCGCTCGGAAGATCTATAACTTGAAACCCGATGGAGAACTCTACAGGTCCGATGAAAACGTCCAGGTCGATCTCGCCAACTACGGTCTTCCTCATCCCATCAAACGCCCTGATGCTGGCTTTGGAGGTGTGGATGAGTTCCTCGTTTATGCCCAAGTTTCTGAGCGTAGCTAACGGGCATATGTTGAATGCCGAGCCGTTGTCGATCAAAACATGGGACATGTGCTTACCGTGGCTCCTGGCCGATATATACAGCGCCTTGTTATGGGCCTACCCGTCTACAGGGACGTCTTCATCTGAGAAGGATATCTGATCCTTCAGCAAAATGGATCTGACAAATTCCTCCAGCTGCACCTCATTTATCGTCTCTGGTACGTGCACTTCGTTCAGCACCTTCATCAATGCACTCTTATGTTTTTCTGAGTTGACAAATAGATCGAGCAACGATATCTGGGCTGGCATCTTTCTTAGCTGCTCGATTACTTCGAATTCGCTGGTCCTAACGATGGACAAAACCCTCTCTACATCCTCCTTTGACACCTCTCTCTTTTTGGGCTCCCCTTCTCTCGGAGCGTAACACCTACCGGACCTCATGACCGCATCGATTTCTCCTGTCCCATAGTCCCAAGGGACAGCTTTGGGATCATACTCTGTCGGCGGCGGGACTTTTATCACGATCTTTTCAGTCTTACTGTCGCCCTGCGTCTTCTCATCCTCTAACTCCAGATTGGCTAGGGAAATCACCACACGTCCTGCGGAACCACTCCTGACGTCTTTACACTCGTCTACTTTGGCTAACTTGATCACGAAAGGGGCCCTCGTTCCTATCATCGCGATCAGCTCGTCCTCATCGACGTGGTCCGAGTCGTAATCCGGACACCGTGGTTCTGTTGTCATCCTCATCGGTTTCGGCAGAAAGTCGTTTCGCCTTTGGCGATCATTAGTCCGTACCGATCCGGTAGAAGAGCCAGCTGGGTCAGAGTCCCTTTTGCTTCCAAGTTCGCTCCTTTGAAGAATTTGCTCGTGCTTCAATCCGATGCTTATCACATGGTCAAAAGACTGAAATCCGTATACGCACATACGCTCGAGGTATTTCTGGGGGAGGACCTGCATAAAGATTTTCATCATTTCTTTCTCATCCAGTGGGGGTAAAACTTGCCTTGCCTGCAACTCCCATCTACGTGCAAATGCCTTGAACCCTTCGCCCTCCTTCATGGTAACACGGGTCAGATTGTCCTTGCCGACTATAGACTTTACATTGGCCTTAAATCGCTTTATGAACTGCCTTTCGAGATCCTCCCAGTCAGCAATCCAGTCGAGGTCGATCGAGTGATACCAGTACAGGGCCGGGCCGATTAGGCTGCGCTCGAAGTTGCTGATGAGGATCTGATCATCCTCATGATGACTAGCCATCTTGCTGAGGTAGCAGGAGATGTGGTTCAAGGGGCAGCCTTCCCCTCCGAACTTGTGTGGGAACGTTATCGACTGGTCAAGTCGATATTACCTTCCTTCCCGAGTAGCAATTGCCTTCAATTCACGCACCATGTTGGCCAAGTCTTTATACTGATCCTCCAATCCGGCTATCTTTCTGTTTTGCCACTCGATGGTTTTCCTCAGCTCCAGCATCTGATACTTCTCCTCCGCAGGTGGTGCCCGTGTGTTCTCTGCCATTCTTGACAGTTCGGCCATTAGACTGTCCATGCCTTTCTCTAAACCGACGAGTCGTTCTTGAGTTCCCAAATCACACCATTCCTTTGCCTGGGTCGGGGGTGTTTTATCCACTTCGGCTACTGCTTCCTTTTCGTTAATAGGGTCATCCATGCCGTCCCACCCATTAGGGATGATCTCCTCCGTCCTGACGAAAAAGCTTGGCGGAACGGAATAAAGCACCGGGTAGTTGTAGCCTCCGCTATCCTGTCCCAAGGTATCCACTATATCTCCCCTTTCCAGGGCCTCTCGTAGGAACTTCTTGTCGGTCGCATGCGCTCTTTTGCGACGGACGTCCTCATCATCTGGTTCCTCGTCAAACTCTTCAACGGCTCGTTCTTCACTCGGCCCGTGTTCACGTGGGGCCTCTCCTAACCTTCCGTTATCTGCATCACCATTGTCCCAAATAGCGTTCACCCTCCCGTGGTCTGGCAGAGGGTTCTGCTGCACATTCGGCTCTGTCTTATCAAATTCCAGCATTCCCCCGTTTATCAGCGCCTGCACTTTATACTTGAGCACCAGACAGTTGTCCACATTATGCCCATTTTCTCCCATGTGGTATGCGCATGACTGGGTCTCGTCAAACCCAAGGAACCTCGGCGGGTTCGGTCTTGGAGGCTCTTTGGCTACTAAGTGCCCGTATAACAGCATGGGCAGTAGCCTTGACAGAGGGTGAGGGAGCGGTGTGAAGGATGGTGGAGCTTTCTTCCTGGCCTCGAACTTCTTTGGGGCCAATCCTGACGTCCCACCCTGAGTGGGGGTGGATTCTGGGAACTTCTTCGGCTTCGGGGGGTTTGGTACAAATGCAACGTCTCCCACGTTTTCTCGCTCTCTCCTGGTTGGATAAGATCACCTGATCGGTGGTTCTGACATGCGCTTCTCTCTAAGTGCCCACTCATGACGTTCTGCCACCTTAACAAGGTAGGTGAAGGTCTGACAGCCCGACGTGTTCAGTTTCTCGAAATAATCGAGTGGCAGCGTCTTCAAAAACAGGTCCACTAACTCCTCCTCCGGGATAGGCGGTTTCACCTGAGTGGCTATAGCCCGCCACCTCTGAGCAAAGGTGCGGATCGTCTCGTTTCTTCCTTTCGCGGTTCTCAACAGGTCTTCCCTGGTCGGTGCCGTGGCCGTGTTGAACTTGTACTGGTGCAGAAAATCTTCCGCCAAATCCTCCCAGCTATCGTATTCCTCCATGTCCAGCTCAATGAACTAGGCCAGCGCGGCGCCTGACAAGCTCTCCTAGAAGGTGTTCATCAGCAATGGGACGTAGTCCGAGTAGTGCGCTATCTTGCGCAGGTAATATCTCAGGTGAGCCCGGGGACAGCCTGTCACATCATACTTTCTCACGAACTCCGGCTCTTTGTATCCGGCCGGGACTTCGATCTTGGTGAACGGAGAGATCTTGTCGAACCTGACTAGTTCGTAACCCTGGCTGCTCAGGCATTCTTCATTTTTCGCGAGCCTTCTCGCGCCTTCTTCAGTCTTAGCCGGTGGCCTTTCCTTTTTATCCTTTTCCAGGTCGATCACGAACGGAGGGGTTTCATGGGGCACGTCCTTCTCAGATTCAGTGCTAGTGGTCTGGTTGGTGTCGGAATCGTTCGAAGTAGTGGGGTTAACTTCGAGTGCAGCTGGGGCCTTTCCTTGCGTAGTCATCATTGACTTTATTTCCGCCATCATGGCGGCCATCAAGTTAATCTGATCCTTGAGGCCAGTCACTCTGGAAGTCAGCTCTTCAGCCATCTTTCGCGTCTTACTGCGAGTCTTCGTGACTACAGAATTTCACCTGTTTTAAAAGTAGCGAGTCAGGGATTCGCGAGTTGAATAAAAGTGCAGGAACTTAAAAACTTCTCGATACTAAGTTCACACATGGTTAATGGGAGGAAAGACTCGATCGTGAGCCTTAGCCTCATGAAATCGGTCTTTCTACTCATTAAACGTGTATGAGCATATTATCAAGAAGGTGGATAACCCATGGCAATTACTTAGTTTAAGGAAACGATGGTGAATGATCATATATGAAAATGTCATGATCCTATTACAATTAGAAGCAAAATCGAGTAGGGAAATCGTCTATTCTATCCGACGGTGCTTGGAGGCTAAGGCATCCTCACTATCTTCTGATTCATCCAGGTCCTATTCCTGCGGGTTTTCATCTTCTTCGGCCGGTGGCGGTCCCATGTGCTCTGGTATATATGGCTCCACTCCAGGCAGGTGCGGGACGATGTAGTCTTGTACGTATGGCTCTACGAGGGATTGTTGATATTCCTTGAACAACTTGATGTAGTCCTTGGATGCTCGGTGGACGTTCATCTCGTCATCTAGGTAGTCTGGCCATTCCACGCTCTGCAGTGGGGAATTCTTCAAGGTGTGGATGATGAGGTCGATCTTGGCCTGGTACGCTGCCTTTGTTTCCTTGGTAAGCTCACCTCGTGGTAAGTCGAAGGCGAAGACTCCTGGTCGTACTACCGGCGGGACTTCTTGTAGCATGCTAAATTGCCTTACCACCCTGATAGGATAGTAGGCGGTTCCACCCGTGCAGCCTAGTAAAGGGATAGGGTCTCCATCTACTCTTGTGATGCGAGCTTCCAAGATCTTAGGCCAGGTCAAGCGCCAGCGAAGTTGTTTCGGCTCTAGGTCTTCTAGTTTTTTCCTCCAATCCTCGAAGGACAGTTGCTTGACGGCGAACTGACATTTCAGGAAGGCACTGAGTGGGTGGATATGTCGGCTGATCTCATAACATCCGACACAAAGGTTAAGGGTTTTAACGTGCGAGGTGAACCACACGTAGAGAGGACTATTGGACGCTTGGAATGTACCTCTCTGGGTTGGCTGAAAACGGTTTAGGGAAAGGAAGGTTTCGGCTAGAATCATGTAGGAGTATTTCCAGCGGTAGCAGGCTTGCTTGACAATGTGGACCATGGAAGGATGGAAAGTGGTTTGGGAGGTGGGGAATAAGACAAAAGCGAAAAAGACAAGGATGAAAACTCTAGCCGGTTTAAGACCAGCTTCGACTGGGAGGGAGGAATAATTGTTGTATAGGAATGAGAGGGTGAACCTGCCAAAGTTGGATTTGAGGACCTTTTCAATTTTTGAGGTCTTGAGACGCAGGAATTTAGACAGGGCTAAGGTAGAATCTTTTCCCAATACAGGCCGCACGACATGATCATCAAACTCCAATCCGATGATCGCTGTGTACTCTTCCAGGGTAGGTGTGATCTCTATTCCTCGAATATTGAAGGTGACGGTCTCTGGATCCCAAAACCTTGCCAAAGCTTGAATGAGGGTGGGCTGGTAATTGACCTTGAGGAGATCTACTAAGCGTCCCAGGCGTTCTTCAACATAGGTTTGGTTATCCCGGTTGAGACGGCTCCACCACGCTGTAAGCTCCTTACGCGGGACCGGGATGATCTTAATATCCGATTTCCCCATCTATCATGAATATGCAAGAATGTACTAAAATTAATTACCATGGGTTATAATGAAGATGCAATGTAAATGCACTAGCCCAATTTCATATTCTCTCTTGGTGAAATAAGGATTAAAACATTCCTACTTGACCAAAAGAAGTTAGTCAGAGGGTTTTAATCAAGATTTCTCCCAAAGAAATTATGCAATTGGCTAGGATCCCTCGATGATTGGAATGAAAGCCATTGCCTATCTAAAGATCTCGAAAAGGAAATGGGAAAGTATGCGAATACATCTCAAAAGATCCCTAATACATCAAGTCTAAATGGGACGAGGAGGATGCGAAAATACAACATCCAAAAGTATGTAGAAAAATATCCTTCCATCCCAAAATGGCTTTCAGACCAATTATCAAGGTGACGACTAAATGATGTATGGGATGTATGGTATACAGAAATGAATTATGAAACGAAAAATAAGAAAGCCTTACCAACCAGACTCTTTCATGTTTTGGTTTTAGGTATACCAACCGACCAAATCACATGCGCATGAGACAAGTGAGGAATTGACTCTAGAAAAGAAAATAAAAGGAGGAATAGGGTATGGACCTAAAAGGCTCCCACTGTCTGATTCGACAACTTTGCCCACAAGCGCAATCGAACATCAAGTGGGAAGAATCATTAATCCAGACAGCGAGCGGGATCGAATATGGTCAACCCAGGCGCAATCAAACGCTAGAGCTTTGCATACTGATCCCTATCTATGGCTACCTAAGAAAAGTGTTTCGCGGCTTGGGTTTAGGCGCTTGTGTGTGTATGTGTCGTGATCCTCAAAGTATGCAAGGCATGCACAGCAGTTGATATCAAACAGCGCTTCTAATTTGCAGAAAATAAACAAACAACCCCAAACTCCAACCCTGCATAAGACATGTTAGCAATCACTCCTCCCCTTATAACTCCTATCTGCAAAAAACATTTAACACGTTCAATTAGTGGACTTACCTCACCTTCAAGAGCATCTGCAGAAAAATGTGTTAGAGAACACCCAACTTTTTAATAGGCTCAAGTCCTCCAATGGGTTAAACTAAGTCCCCAGTGGAGTCGCCAGTCTGTCGCGACCCTCCCGAGATTTTCCAGATGATCCCGAGGGAGTTAATGGATTGCTAAGCCCATTGGGTATCTGGGCTTGGCGCGGACCCTCCCAGGCCCATACCAAATCGCGTCACGAAAATTTAGATCGAAGTCGACCTTAGTGTGGTCAGGTGGCATGTGAATAGTGTGCGTGCCATAGGAGTCGCCATCAATCATTTATTAGAGGGTATGATTAGAAATCCTATCGAACGATTGGGAGGGACCGTCCGATCCTACGAAAACCAGAGATTTAGATTCGGGGACTTAGTTACGTCGATATCGATGCCCTTTCGGTACCTAAGTTGAGTGATTCCCTAATCTAACGAATTCATGCAGGCGAGATTGGATAAGGTAGGCTCTAAAAATCTAAGGGGTTCATGCAGGTGGGATTATCTATCCTATCAATCACAACCAGATAAATAAATACACAATCAAGAAATCAAATCAAGAAGTAAACATATCACATTAAGTTAATTACAAAGAGATGAAAGTCTTAGAAGCTTGGAAAACACATCAATGAGATTTGAAGATGATTTCGGATGGTTTGGAATGATTTGGGTCAAATTGACTAGAAGGGCAGAATGGTCATTTTAGGAGGTTCTGGAAGCCAAAGTCATGAAAATAGGTCAAACCAGTTGAATGTGGTTTTTCTAGAATTTTTCAAAGTTTCTAAGAATTTTCTAAGGATTTTCCTATATTTTTTTAGAATATTTTCTATGTTTTCTGGAATTTTTATTTTTATTTTTTAATACTTTCCCTAATTTTTAGGATTTTCTAAGACTTTCTAGGGATTTTCCTATTTTTTAGAACATTTTCTATATTTTCTGGAATTTTTATTTTCATTTTCTAACACTTTTCCCAATTTTTCCAAGCATTTTCTACATTTTTTAACAAATTTACCAATTTTCTGAATTTTCTATGATTTTTTATTTTTATTTACTATTTTATTTATTTCCCTATAATTTCGAATTTTCTAATTTTTATAAGATTTTCAGAATTTTTTATTATTTTTATTGTATTTTTGTATTTTTATTCGATTATTTATTTTTTATTTTATTATTATTTTTTATTTTATAATAATATTTTTTGTTTTGGACCGGGTCGGGTCAACCCGGCCCGAAAGTCCAAATCTAAACCCGAACCCGAAACGACGTCGTTTCTATTCTTACTAATTTCTTATTTTTATTATTTTCTGAATTTTATTTAATTTTATGAATAGTTTATTATTTTATTCTGAATTAGATTATACGGACCGGGTCGTGTGGACCCGGCCCACTACCCAAGCCCAAGATCCAATATTTTAAACCCAACTCAGAAACGATTGCGTTTTGGACCTGATTTTTGTGAATTTTTGAGTTTTTTTTTTATTTTCTGCTTTCTTGCCTAAATACTGATCCTACGGGAGAGATATTGCCACGCGGCATAATCCTAACCGATCATTGCCTATACTAAATCTATGGTTGGGATCTAATCCAAGGACCTGATCTCAGCCATCGATTTTTATTTTCGGAGAAGAAGATACGATTTCGACACGCGGCAATTCCAAGGCCATCCGATTCAGATTGCCATTTGACCTGTGGCTGTAAGGATAGAACGACGTGGAGTCCATCTCAGCGTATGACTTAGTCAACCTCCGACGTGGTATACGATGTGTCTTACCACGTCATCGCCACGTCAGATTTTGGCTGAGTCAAACGACTGACTCATCATCGTCTTCTTCCTCCAGCCAACCTTGGATGGACGGCCATAGAATGCCGGTGACTATCCGACGGTGAACTTAACTCCGATCAAGTCGCTTCCCGTCCTAATCGACTCGTCGTCGATTCCAAACCAACATACTTGAGACTCGAATAGATCTCTCGGTTAGAACTCAGTAATCGAAACATTCACAGTGAATACCCATGGCGGTTCGATCAAGCAACACAGACCATAGCCATTCAATTAACTTGCATACGAGCATCATATGGAGTTCAGGAAGCTTACCTGGGGTCCTGATCAAACCCTAAATTGCCAGATTGAGCTTGCCAGGTCACGATAGTTTGGTGGATTTTCGAGGCTTTGAGTAGATACCCTCACACGTAATTGATGCAAGAAGACAACACGACCATGCTCAGTGATGCGGGGGGGAGTGAAAAGCACAAAGTAATTGCAAGAATGATGGTCGGATTATAAATCCGCCATTAAAGCACAGAGTGAAGCTCGAGTTTGAGACCCACCTCTTTTGGCAACGGCGAACTCCGAAACTCGTACAGGCAGTTTCCAGTCGGCCTCGGCAATCTTCCCAAAATGGTTTTACACCTTCACTCTCTCTCAATTTCCCCGATTCCCCAATTACAGTCCTCGTTTTCTCTCGACCAAAAGGTCACCGGGAAATGATCTCCTCTCCTCCTTTTAAACTCGATTTTTTTGCATTTTCCAACCCCCGAGATCGTCTCGTTCTAGTTCAGCTCCAATCTTCGCTCAACTTCCCTCAAATCTCTTAGAATCACCTTCAATCATTCAGTTCAGATTTCCCCTCATTTTGAACTCCATTCGCGCGAAGAAGAAGGACCATATTTCGTCCTGTTGACTTCAGGGTGGTTGACCGGGCCATCGGGTCGGATCTGACCCGACCCGAATGACCCGGTTGACCAAATTTCCTCAAATTAACCATCCAAAGGCCAAAATTAGGAGAATTAAATCCCAAAATTGAATTCTATGGCATCAAATACATTAGGAAACTGACATTTCATGTCAATTAACCCAAAGATTAATGTAAAAACCCAATTTCTAAATTCGACCCGATAACCCATTTTGCAAAATCCAAAGTCTTAGGGCCTTCTTTTGCAAAAATTGTTGCCACCATTGAATTCAGAGGGTCAAAAACTAGGGGGTGACGTCGCCCTATTTTCAATTCAGTCTCTGGAAAAGTTTTAATTGCATTTTTAGTGATTTTAGGGACTAAATTGAAAAATCAGAAATTGCATTTTGGTCATTTTTAGCGAAATTGGGTGATTCTGAGGGCTTTTGGACTCGATTTTAATTTTAGAAAATAGAGGAGGATGACACGACTCTAAAAATGAAAAATTGGAAAATTAAAAGCTAAAATGGAATTTCTATAATTATTTGAATATTCAGAAAATTGAAAATGACAAATAAACCCTAGATTCCAGACTTCATTTTTCAAAATTTATTCATCCAAAATGTATAAAAAATTAAATAAAAAATATTGACTATTTTTTGGTAATTTTCTGACTTGAAATGCTATTTTTTTATTAATTTTTTTATTATTTTCCTATTTTCTGAAAATATTAAAAATGCGAAAAATAAGGAAAATTATTTTTTGCTCAAAATTGGTTCCCTAGGCTATGCTGAGGTTCCCAGAGTTGATTTTGTAATTTGTTTCACTTTTTATGGATATTTTATGAATTTTTGAAAATAAAATGCAGAAAAATACAAAAAATAAGGAAAATTATTTTTTGCTCAAAATTGGTTCCCTAGGCTATGCTGAGGTTTCCAAAGTTGATTTTGCAATTTTTTCACTTTTTATGGATTTTTTTATGAATTTTTGAAAATAAAATGCAGAAAAATACAAAAAATAAGGAAAATTATTTTTTGCTCAAAATTGGTTCCCTAGGCTATGCTGAGGTTCCCAAAGTTGATTTTTCAATTTTCTGACTTTTTATGGATTTTCTAAAAAATTTTGAAAATAAAATTAGCCAAAAATCGAGTGTCAACAGGGTAGTCCGAGCCAACACCGATCCACCCGTTGAAGGTTTTTTATTTACTGCCTTTACTTTCTGCAATTTAATTTCTACATCATCAAACCACATAATGAGAAGGCGGACCCACCCGTTGGAGGTTCTTTATTTACTGTCTTTACTTTCTGTAATTTAATTTCTGTACTGTCAAACTCCAGAATGGGTAGACTAAGCCAAGACTGAACCACCCGTTAGAGGTTCTTTATTTACTACCTTTACTTTCTGCAATTTAATTTCTGCACCATCAAACCCCAAAATGGGAAGGCCAACCCACCCGTTGAAGGTTCTTTATTTACTACATTTACCTTCTGCAATTTAATTTCTGCACTATTAAACCCTAGAATGGGAAGTCCAAACATTAAAAAAAAAAGTCATTCATGTGCATTTCATATAGTATAGCTCATGCATACTTTGCCATAACGCATATGTATTCGTATTGTCATTAATTCATGTATATTCATGCAAAACAAAAAAAAATTCAAAAGAAAAATCTCAAAAACTAGGAAACGAGCTATTTCGACTGGCCGATCCTATTTTTATTGATTTCCCTTCCTAATCTTTTCAAAATGACCATTTTGTCCCACATAGGCAAATTATCTTGAAAAAGTCCAGAGAAATCAGAAAAATCCCAACAATTAGAAAACGGGCCGTTTCGACTAGCCAATCCTATTTTGATGATTTTCCTTCCCAATCTTTTCAAAAATGATGATTTTTCCCCTCATAGGTAAATTGTCTTGAAAAATTTCAAGAAATTCATAAAAATCCCAAAAAAAAATTAGGAAGCGAGCCTTTTTGACTGGCCAATCCTATTTTTGATGATTTATTTGTATGTCACATCCTCATGTCTATGTTCGTATGTCGTATTTTGCGTGTCCACATTCATATGTAACATATGGTTACGTTTGCATGTCATATTTGTATATCTATGCTCACATGTTCATGATTGCATGTCCACGTTCGCATGTATATATTCACATGTCTATATTTGCCTATTCACATTTTGCTTATCCATGCACCAATTACCATCCATGCATTCGATCTAAAAAGTAAATAAAAAAAGAGAACATCTCACTAGAGCCTTAGGAGTAAATCAAGTCTAAGTTGTCAAAATTAGGATATCCATGGAATTAAGATACCGAAAGGGCATTAGTTTTAATTAACAAGTGTAACCAAGTTCTCGAACTCATAATCTCTGGTTCGTAGAAGTAATTAAGTTCTCTCGCTAATTTATTTAGGTTTCTAATCGACCTACCAAAAAATGATTAGTAGCGGCTCCAAATTCTAAAATCACGTGATAAAAAAAATCAAAGTTGCGATTCAGTAAGACTTGAGAGAGTCTATAGTAAGTTAGTCAATCTAATTAACTTGATAATCCATTAACCTGAAAATTTTTCATCGATCGAAATTTTAGGTCGCGACAATAGGTTGCTTAATTTAATAGAATGATTCCATCTATTTTTTTAGTTTATTTATCTTACGATTATAGAAATCCGTCGTGTACGAATTCTTCAATGTGGGTTAGGTTTTCTTGTTTGCTCTATGTCCTTGCTTTTGCTTTCTCTTGGCGCCATTGATGTTGTGAGCAAGCAATGAGGTTGCTAAATTTTTTACTTTCTAGCGATAGCTATATGGCAAGTGCAAATCTTCTTTTCTCAGATTGAGTTGTATTTAATCATTGTTTTTAGATAACTTGAGTGTGAAAGCCATCCGAAGGAAGACCATTGCAACTGGTAGTCCACAATATCCTTCACTAGTTCAAGAGTGGTTTTGGAGAACGTAATTAGTTTCGTCCTTATTGATTTGATTGTCTTTGGAAATAATGTTATTTTTTGCACTTGGTGATGGAATTTTTTTGGCTTATTTGCTTATTTATGGAGTTGATGGTGATGTAGGTACTGAAGTTGCACCACGGCAGCATGCAGCAGATTATGCTTAATTGTTATGATTATTTTGAGACATGAAAGCTTGTAGCACCAGCTTATGCGTCATTGTATAATTTTTTTGAGACATGAAAGCACACAAAACCAACTTATTTGTAATTGTTATGATTTTTTTAAACATAGTAATGTAATTTTGAAGGATTTAGTTTTCACAAGGAACTTTTTGCATATATAGTTGCCCTTTATATATGCCTTTTTTTGTTTCATCTATTGTATTATTTGCAATTTTGAATGAGCAGAAATTAAGCCATTTCTCGATGTCCGCTATGTAGGTGTTGTACCTAAACACAATTGACATTTTCGCTAGTGAGGTGCTGTTGCATGCCAATAAGGGGTCATAGGGGCACTAAATTGATCATTTCATAGGGCATCACCTAGATTCGTAACTCGTGGTTGAGCTTTGGTATGGTTTTTACTACTAAAAGTTGACTAGGGGATCATTAGAAATTCATCTCATCCAAAAGGAAATGATGACGCTTCACGAAAGCTAACCTTGCAAAATCCCCAAGAAAATACTAATCTCGTTACAAAATCCCCAACAAAGTACCAATCTCCTTACATCAAGATGGAGCCAAAACTTGGCAATTTATTGCCTAGATAGGAAAGTTAAGAAATTTCAGTATACGGGTATAATAAACCAAAAAAAAAATTATAACATAGGCAAAGCCTTCTTCCTTCAATATATTGTCTTCTAATATATATATATATATATATATATATATATCTCATGCATACGTGCTACACTGCCTTCATTCAATAGCTGCGACTGGCGGGGCTTTTGGGGGAGGCGACGTGCCAGAGCAAATCTGAACAGCAGCCCTCTTTCTTTCTCCAGCACGTCCCACCGCCTAAAATCACTCCATCGACGTGCTCCTCCATAGCCGTCTTCTCCATCTTCAAGCCCCTCAACTCAGCAAGAAACAAAAATAGAGGTTGTTTCAACATTAATGACTCCTATCGCAGAAACAGGGGACAGGAAAAAACATCGAAACTTTAGTGGTTACCAACCTTAATCCGTCTTGGTTAATAGCTCAGTATATGTTGAGTTTTTTTTTTTTTTTAGGGGAGGCGTCATTTACATGGTGAGGAAGCAAGCTTCGTAATCCAGGGAGGCAATGAAGACTTGGTCGAACTCGGAGCTTCGGTTCCAAAACAGACTTATTCGCGGGGAAAAAAAAAACTCAAGACCCGGAAATTGGAAGGCCAATAGACGACGAGAATGAAGGCGACGAGGACGAAGACGAAGGAAGAGAAGAGGGTTTGAGGTGAGCAAGGATGGAGAAACAAAAGAGAGGATGGAAGTAAAGAGAGGGCTGGAACTAAAAGTCCATCTTTCAAACGTAAAAGAGAGAGTGGAGAAAGAGAAGAGGGGCATTAAATGTTGCTTGTGTCAGTCTCCTTTCATTAATGTCCTAGCTTCCAAGAAAAAAAAAAAGCTTACATGTCACTCTTCAGACACGTGTCGATATTTTAATAGAGCCACGCACGCCACGTAAGCTAATGATGTGGTCATCACTAACCACTGAGTAATTTCTCCTTAGGTTGCTCACCTGAGTCACCTCATAGAGTGACTCTCTCTCCTCCCCAGTTTTTACGGTCTCTCCCTTCTTTGGCACACTAGCTGCACTAAAGACAGCCCACACTTCTATTCTCTTTCTTCTTTTTGCTTTTTGCCTTTTTGTCTTTTTCCTTTTTTTTTTCTTTTTGTTGTTTTATTTGGAGGGATCTATGGGTTTTTGCAATCCAATGGCACAATGATTTGCTTCTCAAGACAATAGGTGTTGCCGCCAAAAATACATGTAAACTAAAGAACTGGAAGTCGTAAAGATGATATTAACATTTGCAACCCTTAAACGACAATGTATGGAAATAACGTGGTCCAATCCATGGCAAAGAATCGTGTCTGCAGACAATCACAAATCTGATTGACACCCACCAACGATTTGCAAAAAAAAGTAGCTCAAATCAAGTAAACCAGGTTTCAGAACCTTATTCGAGCAAATTGAAAGAATTCACTCGGAGTAAGACATCAACCCAACAGTGGAGAACTCATAAAAATCCTCCAACCAAAACAGAACATTATCAAACATTTCAGAATTATGAGCGCATTACCTTATCACGAACCAAACCACGCAAAAGTTATACATCAAACATGGAACCAACACGCCAGTCTTTCCCATGAAACATTTCCAATTACGCCACCATCAATGTGGCTACTACACAACAACACAAACCACCATGAAGCTAGTCAAGGATGCAAAATCACTGTAGATATCTGTCAAAACTGCATGATTAACTGGAGCTCAAAGGTTTAACAAAAGGTCGGACAGTATATAGGCTACTATATGCCATGTTGACTAGCATTAGAACCCTTTATAACTACATAGGCTTTTGCACAGGTAGAGTTGTCTAAAAATCTGTTAAAGCAGAGTACAACAAAAGCAGTTTTTCCCTTACCAAAAAAAAAACAAAAGCAGTTTTCCGGCTTATGGAACAAGAAATGCATCCCAAAAAGGGGAATCAGTAACTCATGAGAGATGACCCACTAGAACGCACATCAGAAGCGTCCAAAACCCTTTGCCTCGGAGAAGACAAAGTACTAGCAGCAGCATCAACTTCCGGGTTGATTATGATTTTCCTTTTCTGAGTATCTGAGCATGTTCTTTCTTCGGGAACCTCGGCAATGGGACTCAGCAAGTCTGCTTCTTTCTGGTGTAGCGACACCATGGCTTGAGCTTCTGCGACAACGGATGCATCATCATCTGCTGCATAAAGTATCTTCTTTATTGCTCCCACAATCTGCCAAAGTAAGAAATAACTAAATAAAGCATTTGGACAACAAAGGAGACAAACAAAACAAGTATGCCTGAAACAAATGGTTGATAGAAACAGTACAGGTAGGTCCTCTATTTCAGGAGACTGGCACAAAATCTCAATATCTCTGAGTTTCGAAAAGTAAAAATCTCTCTCCTTCTCAAGACTATCCACTGATAGCTTCAACTCTGTTATCTGCAGTATAATTTTTGTAGTCATTATCAGAAATTAACCAACTTGCTCAACAACTTCTAACTAGAAGTACCTGTTGATCATATGCTGAACTTGCAAAAGGAACTGCTCTGGAGGTCTTGGCCGACTGATTAGTCAAGTTTGCAGAAGGATCGACATGACGACGGGCATTATTGTTGGGCTGAACTTTGGGAGCAGGTCCTGAACCCTTGGAAGGTTGTGACTGTGTGCTTTTCTTGGTAGCTTCTTTACCTCCCTTGGAAGCCTCTCTCCTTTCCAGCGGATTATAGCTACAAAGGATTTCAAAATACAACATCAAAAGCTAGCATTTGCAGAAGTCCTATCATACAAACCTCATATAGTTGACTTCCAGAAGCACAAGATCTTACAAAATGAACAGTACAGATGTAAGTTTTTATGCTTCAAGAAAATAGAGTAAGCATACTATAAAAGATACATAATCTCGTGGTTAAGTAAGACAAGCATGGGCATAGAACATACACAAGATGTGACATTTACCATTAGCATATTGAAGAGTTATAAGATCCTTTCTAACTGTGAAAATTGAAAATTCAGCAGCAATTATTTTATCTCAATATAAAGTTATCAGCTAAATGTTCACCAGAATTGGACATTCGATCAAATAGCACAATTGCGAGCCCCTGGTTCAAGACATTGTTTCAGACCAATTTAGCTTTTGACTACTTGTTGTCTTCTCCCATTACAATTGAGCTACAAGATCCCCATCAATGGAATCTAAATTCTTACTTAAAGAATGACCACAGTATTACTTAACCTGGTAATAGATAGCTAAGATAACGACTAGAATCAAAAGGAGAACCAGAGGGATCCACCCTTATCAAAAGCAAGGCAACTACCCGGAGCATGGAGAGCAAGAGACAAATCTACATCTATGAACTGTAGCAGCACCAACTCTTGCAATTAGACAGCTTATTCAAACTTACTTGTGAATACCTCCTCCGTTCACGGAATCACAGTACCGCTTCATCCACTGCATGAACTCCAGATTATCAAGCGGCCTACCTTTCACGAGCTTGTTCACTTCAATATGCTAAACAACATCGAACCGCACCAAATCAAAATCCAACATAGAGAGAGCATCATCACTAATAAAAGCACGCCTTTCTTTCAACACACCCAGTGCAAAAGCCTATTTTTTTTTTCGCGAACAGACCTTAGTGATTTTGAGCTTGTTGAAGACATCCTGAAGAACCTTGTAGTTCTGTATCATCTCGTACTCGCCCTTGGCGTCGAAATTGACCTTGTGCATCGGCACCATCCCGGGATGAACCGCGTCCATAAGCTGGCACTGGACAGCACCGGAACACGCCTGCGAGGGGGAGAACGGAAGATGAGATTCAAAGTGCTCGTTCGAGGAATCGTCATCCGGCTCGAGGCCTAGGGTTCGAAACGAAATACCTCTTCGACTTTGGAGAGATTGAGATGGAGGGTCGAGTTGATCCAAGCGAGGATCTCGGATCTCCCGACGAAATAAGCCGCGTCCATCATCCCGATGTTCGTCGCCATTTCTGGATTCTCCTTCGTCTTCTTCCTCCCGTTCGAGGTGGGGGAGAGAGAGAGGAGCGGGAGTTTGAAGAATTCAAAAAATGAGGTGAGAGAAGGGGGCTTCAGAGTCGACCGGAACGGCGTGTCGGATCGAGGGGTATATGAACGTGATGGTTATTGAGAGACGGCCCATCGTATTAGGCCCACGAAAAAAAAAAACTTTGACGCGGGCCTGTGGGTCCCACCACGCAATTTTAAAATTTCGCTGCTGGAAAAAAAAGTTGGAAAAGAACCCCTGCAGTGAAAACAAATTAGGAAAAGGAAAAATGGGCCCCACCATCCAAAAAAAAAAAGGATAAAGGAAAAGATGTTGTCCCAGGATTTCATGAAACTTCGACATGATCCTTCAAAATCGGCTAAAACGGAACAGTAATAGTTATGACATTATTTGATATAGGTTATATGAAATAGCTAGTATTATGTCCAATTTGAAACTTAATATAATAAATTAATTATTTGATTATGATAGTTATGAATAAAATAATGTGAAATTCTACGTGCAACGATGCTATATTATTATATGAACGATTTAAATTGGTCGAGAATTTGACATATTACCTTCTTCTTTTTTTTTGTCAGAATTTGACATATCACTTGGTTGCTCATTTTTTCTTCTTCACCCATTGCATTCAATCGAAATCCCAAGTCCAGGACATTTGAATCCAGCCAAAATCATACAAACATACGTTATAAAAATGAAAACTAACGAGCCAAATTGAAACATAAAAAAAAAAATCCTGCCTAACCAAATTCTGTCATGGAGTATGGGTTTTATCTCTTAAACGAAGTTACCCATCAGTCAATCGCAAATTGAGAACTATGGCAAAGCACCGTCGTAGCGATAGATAAATTGAGAAGGGCATTTTTTGAGTTTTGGTTTGGCCCGAAGAACTATATCCTCGTATTCTTTTAGACTGAAAAATGTTCGAACGTCATGAATCGCACGGTACAAGCATGACCATCCAAAGGGTCAACATTTACAATTGACAAACGATGAAATATATAAGTTCTAAAGACATCCAGCCAGAATAATTTAACCCACCTGCTTTCCTTTTCCTTCATTTTCATCATTTTCACTGAGCGTGATTTTACCACAGTTATTCAAAAGGAACAGCAAAATCAAGCAAGAGAAGTGTCAAGTTGTAGTCGTCGTTCTATAAGGAGAAAAGAGAGTTAATGTAATAGAGTTGTGGCCACATACACAACATAGCGGCAGACCAAACCCACCTAATGTAATTGTCGTTCTGCTTAAGTATAGTTTAAAATTTTACAGATTTACCCAATATCCAACAAATAAAATGTTTAACCCCCAACAAATAAAGCAACGAGACGGCGACTTGTCACGAAACCAACATATAAAGGTGCGTGTAAATTATAATAACATTTTTGTCCTTGGGAACAATTTCTTTTTAGAAATATTTGTTGCTATTTTTATTCTCTAGATGAGTTTCTGTGCAGAAGAACACTTTTGATAGCTATACAAAATTTCTATTCTCGAAATAAAAAAATGAAAAAAAAATACATTCGGTACGACCTTGAAAAAAATATACCAACGGTGGTGTTCGGCGACAGTTAGAGGTGACTGGCGGTAAGGGTAATGGACTCATAATTGTAAAGATAAGCATTAAGTTATATTGAGCTTATTTTTCTACAATGATTTCTCTTATTGCTCTCGAGAACAAAAAAAGCTAGTTTTTTTTTTCACTTCCTATTTTAGTTCCCAATTTATTCCCGGGCAATTTACCTATTTTAGGAACAATAAAATCAACTGACGTACATAAACGGATGTCTATTCTTTCTTTTTTTTTTGCTCCGAGGAACAAAAGAATAGAAAAATAGAGAATCAAAAAGTTATCAAACATGCCATAAAACTCGAGCCTAGTTTCCAATGATTAAGAAATAAAATTGGCATGGAATAGGCCCCGATTAGCGAAAAGCAAGACGTGATTAGGGTCCCACGATGAAAGGAAAAATCTCTGTCTAGCTCGCTATTTCATGATCCAACCACAAACAAATTTGAAAAGCAAGACTTGATTAGGGTGGTCCCGCGATCAAAGAAAAATCTCTATCTAGCTCTCTATTTCATGATCCAACCCCAAACAAATTTGACGAATTTGTCAAGTCAATCATAGATACATCGCTCTCTACAACAGTTTGGCTTTATTCATACCAAGTGACCATCATAGCGCAGGGACGTTGACGAAGATGGGATCTTGTCAAGAACATGTAGGGCCTCCTTCATCGAGGGTCTCTTTTGGGGCACGGGGGATGCGCAGCCGAGCCCGAGTCTGAAGCAAGCCAGCAGGGCGTCCTCCTTGCCCTCCAGCTCGCCCCGGATTGCCCCATCAGCCATCCTCATGGCCCGGCCCTGATCGTCGACCACGACCCCGTTGGCCTGGCCCAGTTCGTCCACCGCCACCGCCTTCCCCGACAGCAACTCGAGCAGCACGACCCCGAACGCGAACACGTCCCACTTCGGGCTCGGTTTGAGGCTCCTCAGTGACTCGGGCGCGTGGTAGGGCGAGATCCCGCCGATCGAGCTCGGGCTCGGGCTGGGGCTAGGACCCGGCCCCAAACCCGGGCCGTGGTCCTGGAAGCTGTCGCGCGAGGCCGTCGACCGCTTGCTCCCGAAGTTCCTGGTGGAGCCCCCCGCCTTGTAGCTCGTGTCGCCAGTGACGAGGCGCTCGAGCCCGAAATCACCTATCTTGGGCTCCATGTCACCGCCGAGCAGGATGTTGCTGGGCTTCAGGTTCCCGTGGACGTGCTTCTTCTCGTGCAGGTACGCGAGCCCGCGGGCCACTCCCTTCGCGATCCTGAGCCGGGCCTCCCACGGCAGATGGCAAGGAGATGAGCCCACTTTCCCTACAAAATCACAAATTACCAAAAAAGACATACATAAATATACAGAATTTAAAGATATTAAGAATAAAAAAAAAATCTATTTCCCCATCCTACTAGTGGAAACTAGAAATATGCGAGAGTCGCTGTCCGCGTAAGTGATGACGTGTCCCGTGGATTGCTAGAGTATTGCATACTCGCTCACGAGTCACTTTCGGTCGCCGGGGGCTAACCAATGCAACCCGACTTGCAGAATGGTTGACTTCCCCGTTGCATTAAAAACAAAGGTTCAGTTACACCTACTCCACGGCCAGACTTCCCCCGGCCCACGATACCGGGTCCCCTTAACCCCATGCTAAAGTACGCCGCCAGTCAAGCCGGTCGGTTTCCAATTTTCCTATTGCCATGCAAATATTTCGGAAATCAACCTTGCAAAAGAAAAAAGAAAAAAGAAAGAGTTTCCCAGTGGAGGACGTGAATCTAATCTAGTACGTGAGAAGACCAAAATTCGCTTTAACGCCTAAAATAAATTTTGTAAATAAGGCTTAGTAATGTGGGAAATTACTGACTGTAACGGGCATTGGCGAGGCTGCCATTGGGGACGAAATCATAGATGATGAGCTTCTCGTCGAGCCCCCAGTAGAACCCGCGAACCCGGACCAGGTTCGGGTGGACCAGCTTGGCCACGGCTCGGACCTGGGCCTCGAAGTCCTTGAACCGCTCCACACCGCTCTCCCCTATCCGCCGCACAGCCAGCGTCGTCCCGTCCTCTAACACCGCCTTGTACATTATGCTCGACCCCGTCGCCCCTAGTATGTACGCCGACGCCTTCAGCAATGTCTCCAGCTCGAGCGCCGCCACCTTGTCCCCACTGCCGTTGTCGATGGTCACTAGCATCCCTTCCTTGTAGGGCTCCTGCTTCTCGCGCCGCTGAGTGTTGTCGTAGCTCTTTGCGTCCTCGTTGTCGTCGATGTCGGAGGCAGTGGTCTCGGAGCTCTCTCCATCGTTGTCGCCTCTTTTCCGCAAGCACGACCATCGCGTGAATCCACGTGACTCCGAGGAGGTGGACGACCATGTATCCCCTGCCGCACTGGGTTCCTTCCTGGCCGGTGCCACGTCAAGGCTCTTCTTCCTCTTCTTTATCCGGCAAACGCACACAACAATCGCTGCCACCATCGCAACGCCCGCAATGTCACCAACCACAATGCCGACTATGGTCACCGGCCGAAGCCCCGTTTGTGTCTTGGACTTGCTCGCTGTCGCGTTCGTCGTCTCTGGGGTCGAGTTGATGTTCCTGGGGAAAGCCGCGAACGCCGGAGGCGAGGTGGGAGCTGACATGTACGGCGGCGAGGACGACGGGGAAGAAGGGAGTGGGCACGGGTTCCTTGTCTGGATCCCGCAGAGGTCCCGGTTCCCGCTGAACGACCTCTCGTCCTGGTTCATCCACACGACAGACTCCGGAATCTCGCCGGAGAGTTGGTTGTAGGAAAAGTCAAGGGTGGCGTTGACCGGGATCCTCCCACCAAAGCCCGCGGGGATCTCCCCAGAGAGCCGGTTGTGGGACACGTTCAGGTATTGGAGGCCCTCGCCGCCGAAATCCTCCGGCAGCGACCCGTTGATCAGGTTCGACGACAGATCGAGGACCTCCACATAGTCAAACCCGCCAGGGAGGTTCCCCGTGAGGTAATTGTTCTCGAGCGACACGACGGTCAGGTTAGTGAGCGCAGTGAGGTTGGCCGGCAGGCTTCCCGTCAAGGAGTTGTAGGAGAGGTTGAGGAGCTGGAGGTTACCGAGCAGCCCAATGGCCGCGGGGATCGGGCCCTCGACCCGGTTTTCGGAGAGATCCAGGACGCGGAGCTCGGCGGCATCGAAGAAAGTGGCGGGGAGCGTGCCGTTGAGGGAGTTGTTGGAAAGGTCGAGGGTGCGCAGGTACTTGAGCATGCCCATGTCGGAAGGGATCGAGCCGGCGAGCCGCGAGCCACGGAGGGAGAGGCCGACGACGCGGGAGGAGGCGGCGGTGTCGTTACTGGGGCCGTCGCCGCACGTGACGCCCGGCCACGAGCACGGCGTGTCGTCGCCGTAGCTCCAGCGATCGAGCGCGCCGAGCGGGTCGCTGGTGACGGAGTACTTGAAGGAGAGCAGGAGGACTCCGTCCATGCTGAGGCCCTGCGTGCGCGGCGCGAGTCTAGCGGCGAGCGCGAGCGCGAGAACAAGAATCGTCCAACAAGATGATGAACCGGTCTTCTCCTTCCTCATGATGATGGTCGTCCAGTCCTCTGGCAATCATGCCTCATCGTTCGTCAGAAAGATCGAGAAAGAGAGAGGGAGAAAGCTGAGATACTTATAGTTATGATGGTACAACATCAGAAGAAGCCATGTGAAGTGGGCTTTTCTGGCTAATTAACATGGAAATGAATACTGGGTCAGAAGCCACACAGCTCACCAAACCAAAACTCTCTCTCTTCTCTCCTCTCTCTCTCTCTCTCTCTCTCTCTCTCTCTAGTAAAGATGGAATTAAATATACAGAGGTGAAGAAGGGAACGAAGTAAAGAAATGCATGGGGAAGATGGGAGATGATTAATGCACTCACCGCAAGAAATGCTTCGCATTGAGCTCACACTTACTTAAGTAGCAGATTTACAGTGAGAGAGAGAGAGAGAGAGGAATAGCATCTTGGGGGAAACGACATGAAGATAGGGTTAAGGCGGTGGCGCAGGTTCTTCCCTCCCCCAGGTTTTAGATTGACTTTATAGATGGCCCATTAACTCAGATTTAATAATTAACTTAAACAAGTTCATTGGGCTGATGCCCATTTTGCAGTAACATGCCTTGCCCTGCTTCTGCTGCACCACCAAGATTTGGGAAATTCATTTTAAGTATCTGAATTCTGCTTGTTGTGATCTGGTCCTACAGTTGGAAAGTGTCCTTGCCAATTAATTTTTTGGATAGATTAGATTCCATTTGATCTAATTGAGATATAAAAAAAAGAAGAAGGGCTCAGAAACATTCGAGCACTGTTTTGGCATGTTGGTCACGTTCAAGAAAATTGAGGAACCATGAATTGAAGGATGTTTCTCTCTGGTGGCAGAATTATTACCAGCGGGGGTCCCAATTTTCCAAGGGGGGTTTTTTTTTCAAGTCTAATTCTCCTTTTTCATTTGGGGTCCGCAAATTCCAATTTAATTTTTGAAAGCATATTTTCCCCAGGCGATTAATGAAAATAGTCTCATCGTCGTCGAGTGCCTCCGGGACACATGCTAAGACACGTTTGTTGATATTCCATCTTGGAATTTTTGAAAGTATTGATTGTGTACGTAGACAGTTAATACATCATCAGTATAATGGATTCGAATCCCCTAACATAGTGCAACTATGTCGAGGGTGACGATTGCCGGTCCGAAACTTGGAATGGTGGATGAGATAGAGGCGTACACTGAAAATTGCTTGCATGCCAAATTTTTTCTAATAAAATGATAAGAAAGTCAGGCGACTTCAATGATGAATCCGTCTAACTTATTCGTGAAAAAGCCATCCGACATTCTTACGAATCATTTGTTCACACTATTCATGAAAATAACGTTCTCGATGCGATAGGCATACAATTGCTTAGGCATACCATAAAAGCAAAAATATGAACTGCATCTACAGTAAATATTTTCTCAAGTAAAATGGATTTTATATTCGGAATTTTCTGAAAATTTATGTTTAAATAAACTGCTTCTTTATTATTACGCATTTAACCCGTGCATGGAAATATAACATTGAACTACGTGGAGGGGCCATTGAACAGCTGGAAAACAGTTACGCTAATAATAATAATCACGAAATTGTGTAAGCAGAAAGAAATATCACTTGATAACAATGTATGTCATTTGGATACTTTAATAGCTTATATTAATCAAACATTTTGTACCAATATTTTACGAAAAATTTATCGATCATGGAATGTTTCTATTCAATCCAAGTCGATTGATCATGGGTTGTTTCTGTTTACTTTGATTGGATTGTTTGGTCATTTTTGTTAAGTATCATTGTCCTTCAAGGAACCTTTAATTATAATCGTATATAACTCTATATATGGATGGAAAAGAAATAATTTTACTATCTATCCTGCATTATGTTGTGAGCGACAAAATAGCAAAAATTTTTACGTGAAATTATATCCATGGCTACTTTCTTTTAATATAATATAGTAGTTAAATTGGCCCTCTTGCCCATACTTCATACGGAATTTTCTTTAAAAGATTGCTAGAACGTTCTTTACTTGCAAAAACTCTCGATATAAGCGATTATTTTTAGAAAAGTAGTTTTCAAATCATTCATTTTTTGCGAAATAAACGGACTTTGAGATTATCTTTGTTTCACTTAAGACTTCATCAAATAGGAAAATATTTTTTTCATGAAAAGTATTTTCAAGGAAAATGGTTATTTTTTATTTGTTTGGTGGTTTAGGGAAAGTATTTTTCTTCTTGCTAGAAAGGGAAATAGTTTTTTTTTTTCAATATAAGCTTGTTATTTTCAATCAATGAAATTTTTTTTTATAGTTTAATTAGTTTTCCAATATCAAAACATCGAAAAGTGGAAAAAAAATCTGAAAAATAGTTCTCTTCCAAATAAAGGGAGCCTAAATATCAAACATTTTATGTTTAACAATGACATTGGAGAATACCCTCGTGATAACCACCAAAGGTTATCGTTTAGACCCTCAAATGCATTCATTATGTGGGGGAAACATTGTCAAGTCATCTAAACACTAAAGGGCTAGTTTCTCTTGCTCTTAGGCTGTATTTATTGGGGACCCAGAACCCCTAAATGCTCAGTCCAAAAAAAAAAAAACGACACATTGTTTTTGACTGCGCTATCACAGTCATGCAACTTGTCCTTTGCCCCTAGAATCTGTAGATGGACATGGTTTGGTCAGCCGAAGGGAGAGTGGCCACCAAACATTGATAGCTCTCAATTTCACCGTCTATGGAAATCTCAATACAGCTGTAGAACAAACCCAACACCAACACCCCCCCCCCCCCCCCCCCACACACACACAAAAGAGAAAATTAGTGTGCTGGAACCAAAAACCAATTTTGAATCACTTTCCATGATTGCTGGGTGACTATTTCAAGAAGTACATCAGCAAAAGAACTGATTACTTCTCAGCATAGAACGCGACATGATATTGAAATAATAATCCATATCTTCACCTAATAAGTTAAGTTTTTATAATAATTGATCGCGTAAAATCTCACATAATATCATAACAGAAGGTCCTAAATTCAAATTTTTACGGGCTCCCTCTACCTCTTCAATTCAATATTTCACATTTAGTACTAGGTAGAAAGATCAAACTAAATGCGTAGGGAGTAATAAATATTGAAATGTAAGTTGTGCTTTTATTTAACAGTTTAAACTTTTAGAATTTCACAGAAGAGACGAGGATGGGAAGAGAAAGAAGAAATATATTGGTAGCATCATGTAACTATATATACAATCAATCAATAAGCAGCAAAATG
Source organism: Psidium guajava (assembly GCA_016432845.1). Classification (NCBI taxonomy): domain Eukaryota; kingdom Viridiplantae; phylum Streptophyta; class Magnoliopsida; order Myrtales; family Myrtaceae; genus Psidium; species Psidium guajava. The sequence goes on from CM028231.1 coordinate 18,050,617, forward strand.
CACTAAAAGTTTATCCCTAAGGTAAACATATGAACAGAAGCGCCGCTCCAACCTAGGGTTTCCTCCTCCCAAAAAGCGCTGCTCAAGACCCTCCTTCTGTGAGCTGCCCCTCGAGGGAGGCTTCTCCCTCCCTCCCATTCCCCTCTGCCTCTTTCTTAGACTAGTTTATCTTTAATTTTTCTTGTGTTCATGTCTCTTTTCTCTCTTCATAAGCTGGAGTTTGTGTTTTTGAATAAGTTTCTGCAACTGATCTTGAAAGGTCGTGAAAACAAGTTCGACCATTTGTCTAATCAATAATCAACAAGAAGGATATTCGTGACGTAGCTCCACTAATTCTTTAAGATTACGCTACTCTCCTCTCCTGATTTGCCATATTTAAGATTGCACTAAAAATTCAATAGCCTTTTGGTCTTCCGCGCTAGATCTAGATGCAAATTTGGAAGTTCCTTATAGATATTTGATTTGGTGATCGGCTGTAGAACATTTATGATGGCAAATCTATTCTCAAAGGATGAGAGTGCGTTTTCGACTGCATAATGTGCTTTGTTATATGCTTTTAAGTTTTTCCCTTCATATACAATTTTTGCTTCTAGTTTAGCGTGTACTCATCACTAAATCCGATGATCTGTCGTCAATTGTTTACGATGGCAAATCTGTTCTCGAGGGACGAGAGTATGTTTCCAGCCGCAGATTGTGCTTTGTCATGTGTGCTTTTAAGTTTTTTGCTTTCGTTTCTAGTTATTTGGAATTTCCCAGAATCAAAAGCCTTCTATATACCTCTTGATTATTCTAATATATATAAATGGCACATTTATTTTGACAAAAAAAGGGGGGTAAATAAAGAAGTTAATAATACGTGAAGCCCCATCATTAGTTGGGGGATGGTCACTTGGTATTTTTGATAGAACCCAATAATTTCTTCAAAATAAGCATTTTCATATTTCCTAGCACATAACTGGAACTACACTTATTTACCAATATCTATGTACATGAAAAGATGATATTTGACTCGTGTCCAAGCAGATGATAAGTGAATCTTCTTTCAAGTGCCAATTTTTTTTAACAGATTCATCAATTTTCTCGTCATGTCCGAATCGCACACCTTCCGTATCAAGACAAACCAATCACGACTGTGTAATGAGCTAAGTAGCTTTTATATGTGGAGCGGCCAAACATTACAAATAAACAAAATTGTTAGCCAATAAATGGTAGCAATAGCTAAATCTGTTTCCATTTGGAGCAATCTCAGTCATAGTCAGGTTGATCTGCATAATTTAATATTGCTATACCTACTATTTAATGTGAAAGTTCATGCACGTGGACACTTAAGCTAGGGGATACTATTCAAGATCAATAACAGTTTGTCACGTTACTTAGTACACCGAGGCTGCATTTATTTCCCAGAAGATGGATGATTCCGAAAAATATTATGCTAAAAATGATCGCTTTTTTCGCTCGAAATAAATAAATAATTAATAATATTTTTATTATCGATAATAATTTTATGTTCATCATTTCTCGTATAATGTAAATACTTTCCGCTTATTCGTTTTTCTAAGCATACGAGTAATCATTTTTCGCATGATGGTTTTTTATCAAATTATTCATTTTTTATTTCGCGAAACAAATGCATCCGAATTTGGCAAACCTTTATTATTATTCTTTTTTTCTGCTCTAGGTGGTAAGGCGGTGTCCAAGCCAACTTCCACGTACGTAACCGGTTCCCCTCCTCGGGCGATTTTTAAGGATGCATTCCCCGGTATCGACCTCCTAGAGAAGGAGCAAAAATCCATCACAATCCAAGTCACCGCCGTTTCGGTGAATCTTTCTTAGCATACTTGGCATCGCCTCTTTTCCTTTTATATGGTGGGCTGTCGACTTTTAGATGCATAATCAAGATCAGGAAGTCGCAGCGATTGCCTTGATGACCCTCTTTAATGAGCTACGAAAGCTCCTTTTGTGGTTTAACTCTGGCGGGTCCAGAAGATGTTGTTCTTTCTCCATCCAAAAAAGGCTGAAAAGATTGGCAAAAGGAATTAGATCCAAAGGGTTCTGCTTTCCTTTCTTTTTTCTTTTTTTTTTCTTTTTGTTTGGGGAAAAAGCTGAGGGAAGGAGCGGGTGGAGGTGGAAGGTGGCGCTTGGCATGTTTTCTCAAAGGCAATATCGAAGAGGAGGCAAAAGATTTAAAAAAAAAAAAAAACAAAGAAGAAGGCATCGCTTTTGGAAAGTTCTTTGTCGATTTCCATCGCGACCCAATCATTTCATGGGCAAGCCTTTTCATGGTGGTGCATGAGCATTGGCGTTTGACATTGACGCCCATAAGAACCTTGAGAATTCTTTTTTTTTATATATATAACTAAGCCCTTTTAATTTTACTTTCGAAGAGGAAAAACACTTTGAATTTATTTTTGGCTATGTTTTTTCTTCATCCAGATCGAAGGAATTTCTCTACCCCATGCCTCCAATTGGCTGGTTACAAGCTATGGCCATCAATTGACGGTTAATTAAATCATAAATCTTTCAATTATGTTAATTTAATCTTTAACTTTTTGACAATTTATCAATCTAATCATTCTAGCCAATTGTGACTAACAATCGTTGATGTGGACTCTAGCTGTCTTACATGACACAATTAATGTTGACGTGAATTTTTTTTCTAAAATTTATCAATCTAGATCGTTTTCTATAGCTGATTTCGATTGAATAGTGCGACAATTCACGAGGGTTTTGCTTTAGATACTTCTCGAGCACTATCGAATAGACTACCACAGTACACGTGTTCACACCTTAACTCCAATACCACTTTGTCGAGAACGTTAAAAAAAAAAATTACAATATCTCATAATGGGATATGAAATTCCGAAAGATCTACACATATCATTCACTGTTTTTAATACTTACTTAATCTGAGTAGGTTAATTTCAACCAACTTCACACCTCACTCGTCCGTGGTATATCTATATAGAAATCAAAGTTAGGTTGGATCGAAGTACCTAATTACCAGCAGCTAAACATAACTAAGTTATTAAACAAATTAAACACTGCGCTTAACTCAATAATTGGGATTAATTTCAAACTGCTTCGCACCTCACCCGCCCATTATGTTTATGTACTATGGAGATTTAGGACGCCAAAATAGGTTAAAGAATGCAGCCGCTCATGAGCACCTTCCGTTGATCGGAACTCATTTGGTTTATGAGAGTACATTTTTTTTTTTTTTGCATGAAGTTGACATTTCCTCCCGTTTAATATTTATGACCCCCGCTTCACTCAGTCCTTGCTCAATCTTGCTTGCGCACACTCACTTCACACTCTCACCTTATATGAGTTTTTTCTATATTGGATTATATATGAAGCTCTTTTAGTAATATAAGTCGGGTCGGATATGATCGCTAGGTTTATATTACGCGAAATATATGTCAAAATGAGTCAAGCGCGTCTATCAAATGGACCTAGAGAGGGGCAGGGGCACTGAAATTGTTCCTGTCTTCTATCCAATCCACCTGTTTGTCTGTCTGGGTCTTACCACATGTCGTTCTGACAAAAATGAAGTAAAATTTGACTTATCCTCTCCCTTGCGTCCTTTCGGTTTCTGGTAACGAAGGTGAGAGAATCTGACTTGCAAGAAAAGAACTAGCAACGTTGTCGATTACAACTCATGTCCTCGTTTTTGCACCAGTCCTGACCGACACTGAGCTATGCTGTTCACTTTCGCTCCCAAGTGAAATGGGTCGCGGTTCACCCTCCATTTTGGGGCACGTGAAGTCGGAGAATCTTGTTCTTGAACGCGACCCTTGTCTAATTTTTCACCAGCAAAGCACATCAATAACAACGCTTGCAGAGAGACGATTTTTCCTTTCTGCTGCAATAGTTTTTCAGTACGACAGATACAAGACGACGGCCAATAACATGGTAGTCTCCAATTCGCTCTTAAATTGATGGTGCACTAATAAGTCGGAATGATGTATGTTTTGTGATTTCGTTTGGTTTTATATAGGGTTTTAAAAAATATGGTTAGGTTCATGCATTTCTGTGATGTGTGCGTAATCCAAATTAACGTTTCTTCATCAGCCGGACATGGTGCTTGACTTGAACCCTCAACCTACAACATCGGGGATGATTATCAAAATAATCTTGACCCTATTGAAATTGTGTCAATTCACTCATAAACTTTTTTTTAGGCCACTTGAGTTCTAAATCTTTTGCATTTGTGGTGATCAGTCGGTCGATGTTGACATTGATAATTTTTAATAATTATTTTATCATTTTAAAATATATTTCTAATTTTTCAATTTTATTTTATTTTCCTTCCTTCTTTTGTTTTTTACATAATGCCGGCGAGGTCGCCGGAGCTCGTCGGCCATTGGATGATGGCAACCTCGCTCGAGGCGAGCGAGGCAGCCTTAGGCAAAGACGGCCATGGCCTTGCTAGCCACAGGCAATGTCGCCTTTGTCCACGACCGAAGAGGCCATGGCAAGGCTAGTGGTTGGCGAGCTCTAGCGACTCTAGCCAATCACAAGCAAAAAGCCAACAAAAATAAAAGATTGATTTAAAAATTTTCAAAAGAATATTTTTCATGTCAACACTGGGCAACCAAAAATGGCAAATTGATAGAATTAGCATAAATATAAAAGGTTTAGGACTTAATTGCCTCAAAAAAATTTAGGGCTGAGTTGATACAATTACAATAAGTTTCGATTGTTTTGGTAATTTTCCCTTGTTGACACTTGATTTTTAGCCAATTTTATTTTCAAAATTTTTTAGAAAACTCATAAAAATTCATAAAATTTAAAAAAATCAACTTTGGGGACCTTGGTTTAGCCTAGGGAACCAATTTTGGACAAAAAATAATTTTCCTTATTTTTTGTATTTTTCTGCATTTTATTTTCAAAAATTCATTAAAAATCCATAAAAAGTGAGAAAATTGCAAAATCAGCTTTGGGGACCTCAGCATAGCCTAGGGAACCAATTTTGACCAAAAACTAATTTTCCTTATTTTTCGCATTTTTAATATTTTTAGAAAATAGGAAAATAATAAAAATTAATAAACAATATCATTTCAAGTCAGAAAATTACCAAAAAATAGCCAATAGTTTTTTTTATTTAATTTTATCTACATTTTGGATGAATAAATTTTGAAAAATAAAGTCTGGAATCTAGGGTTTCTTGGTAAATTTCATTTTCCCGAATATTAAAATAATTTTAGAAATTACATTTTAACTTTTTAATTTTCCATTTTTGAATTTTTAGAGTCGTGCCATCCTCCTCTATTTTTCAAAATTAAAATTGAGTCCAAAAGCCCTCAGAAGTGTCCAATTTCGCTAAAAAGGACCAAAATGCAATTTCTGATTTTTCAATTTAGTTCCTAAAATCACTAAAATTGAAATTAAAAATTTTCTAGGGACTGAATTGAAAATAGGGCGACGTCACCCCCTAGATTTTGACCTTCTGAATCCGATGGTGGCGTCAATTTTTGCGAAAAAAGGTCCCTAAGGCTTTGAATTTTGCAAATCAGTCCCTCGGGTCAAATGTGAAAATTGGGATTTTATGCCAATTCTTAGGAAATTCAGCATGAAAACCTCAAGATGCCTACCCATTGCGTAAGCCTTTGACCAAGCCTGCATTACGGTCCCTTAGAAGACCTTCTCTGATCAGTCAGGTTGTATACACTGCAAATGGTCCCGAAACTCTTGGCATAAGTTTCGAATGTTAGTTTGAGTGTTTCTAGAAATCTTCCCCAGTGAGAAAGCAAAATCTCTCAGAAACGAATATCGTGAGAAGTCCTCCCTGATAAAGGTATTCTAGTTGATATGACTGATCGAACTCATCTGGTGACTTCAGATTTATTGATTCAAAATTATCCTAGCAGAGGATTTTCGATTACACATGTAGGTTGCAAGATTGTCTTGATTAACCATCTTATGCACCCTGCATTTACTGAAACGAGTCCATATGACTCACGGGGGCATGGCTCATGTTGAAATTTGCATATGTCTGATGTATAAGAATTCCTTCCAAACTCTTCATTCACCAAGATAATATGGGTTTGAGCTTCTGCAAGTTTTCTGGTCTCCCCAGACCCCAGAATGGCACCCTCAATGGTAAAATAAATCGGGTTCGAGCTTCTGCAGGATTTCTGGTCTTCCCAGGTCCCAGAATGGCACCCTCAATGGTAAAATAAATCAGGTTTGAGCTTCTGCAAGATTCCTGGTCTTCCTAGATCTTAGAATGGCACCCCAAGTCGTTGATATAGGCGCAAAAGTCCTTGATATAGGCATCTCAATGGGGCGACCTACCATACGGGTCAAATCTTAATCAAATGTCAAATCAGTAGGTTTCTTTCACTAGGAATCTATCATGGGGTGGCCTACCATACGGGTCGAATCTGAATCAAATTTTAATCAGTAGAATCCTTTCGCTAGTCTACCATGGGTTGACCTACCATACGGGTCAAATTCGAATCGAATTTTAAATCAGTAGGTTTCTTTCACTAGGAATCTATCATGTGGTGACTTACCATACGGGTCAAATCTTAATCAAGTTTTAATTAGTAGAATCCTTTCATTAGGGATCTGCCATGGGGTAACCTACCATACGGGTCCAAGTCCAATCACCTTAGGGTTTTCTTAAAGCGAATCCTTAGGCCATCATCCCGGAGCGGTCACTGGCGACGTGAGGCAAGCAGGTAAGTTCCAGGTAACTCTCCTGACTCTTTCTTCTCCTTCTCTCCCCACGTCAAAGTGAGCAGCATGAAATATGGATTTAAGCTTTCAAGGAGGAAACTAGAGTTGGATGCCATGACTTTTCATTTTCCCAGTAGAGTCGGTTAAACTTCAAGTGTCACATTGTCTTTGAGAGTAATCTCTCACGAGACCCCTTTTAAAGAGGGGCAGCTGTTGACACTTGATTTTTAGCCAATTTTATTTTCAAAATTTTTTAGAAAACTCAAAAAAATTCATAAAATTAAAAAAAATCAACTTTGAGGACCTTGGTTTAGCCTAGGGAACCAAGTTTGGACAAAAAATAATTTTCCTTATTTTTTGTATTTTTCTGCATTTTATTTTCAAAAAGTCATTAAAAATCCATAAAAAGTGAGAAAATTGCAAAATCAGCTTTGGGGACCTCAACATAGCCTAGGGAACCAATTTTGACCAAAAACTAATTTTCCTTATTTTTCGCATTTTTAATATTTTCAAAAAATAGGAAAATAATAAAAATTAATAAAAAAATATCATTTCAAGTCAGAAAATTACCAAAAAATAGCCAATAGTTTTTTTATTTAATTTTATCTACATTTTGGATGAATAAATTTTGAAAAATAAAGTCTGGAATCTAGGGTTTCTTGGTAAATTTCATTTTCCCGAATATTAAAATAATTTTAGAAATTACATTTTAACTTTTTAATTTTTGCATCTCTACGAGATTTTTGCTGTTGACGTAGAGATATCCTTCTCCTGACATAAAATATGGAAAGAAAAAAGAGATGGAGAAAATGTATACAATTTGTGCTAATTTGCAAGTAAAACCATAAACAAATGAATAAATAAAAACACTTAGCTCGAATTTGCTTGCTCGTTGACGAGGATGAACTCTTGATTTATATTGATCAATGAAGGAATTTGTGATGATAATCTATAGCTTTGAACTCCCATCATCTTCAAAATTCTCTCTCTTTTGGTATTTTCTTTCTCTCAAATTTTTCTTCAATCTCCAAAAACTCTCTCAAACATCCAAAATTTTCTCTCAAAAAAAAATCCTCCCAAACACTTCAAATTTTCTCTCCCCAGAATCCTTTCTCAAGCTCACTTCTTTCTCCTTTTATAACCTACTCATCTATCTCCCATTCTAATTTTTCCACTAACTCTATCTCCCATTCTAATTTCTCCACTAACTCTTCTTCATTTTCATCTTCCATTCTCCATCTCTATCTCACATTCTAATCTCTCCACTAACTCTTCTTCATCTTCATCTTCCCTTCTCCATATTTATCTCCCATTCTAATTTCTCCACTAACTCTTTTTAATCTCCATCTTCCCTTCTCTATTCTTATCTTTAATTCTAATTTCTCTACTAACTCTTCTTCATCTCCATCTTCCCTTCTCTATTCTTATCTTATTTTCTCCATCCATTCTTCTCCAACTTCTCTTCTTCATCTCCTCTTCTTCATCTTCCCTTCTCTATTCTAATTTATCCACTAACTTTTCTTTTATTATTTGTAAAATAATCCTTCAAGAGTTAGGTATTTGCACTTTAGTCCTTGAATTTTAAGTATTTACAATTTAGTCCCTGAAAAAATATATTTCTTTAAGTCCAAATCTCCTCACAATTTTTGACACACCAAAATTTACCACATGTCAAATTTAAGCTCATTTCTTGTCGCTGAAAATAATGCATAATTTAATTAAAGCTCTTTTGCAAAATTAAGTCATTCTGGGTATAATTGGGCCAAGATGAAAATTTAAAATATTAGAAGACAATGTCACAACTCATAAAAAGTGAAAGTTAAAAATAAGTTGACTCAAATTAAATTTTTTTAAGCCCGATTCGAGATTATACTCGTGAAGGAACACGTGACTCGAATTGGATTTTTCTGAATTTGCGATGGACAATATGAAAATAGATTTAAAATAAAAATATTAACTATCTTTGTGTATTTTTTGGCCTCAAATGTTATTTTTTCAAAATTTTCAAATATTTTTGTATTTTTTTTTAAAAAATTAAAATATATATAATATGAAAAATTATTTTTTGGTCAAAATTCATTCCCTAGGCTTGGCTAAGGTTCCCAAAGTTGATTTTTCAATTTTATGAATTTTTATGGATTTTCTATTAATTTTTGAAAATAAATAAATAAAAAATACGTAAAAATACTGAAAATATGAAAAATAGTTTTTTGGTCAAAATTGGTTCCCTAGGCTTGGCTAAGGTCCCCAAAGTTGATTTTTCAATTTTATGAATTTTTATGGATTTTTTATTACTTTAGCAATAGAAAAAATGATTAAAGATCAGGTGTCAACACTGATCATCGCTTGCCGATATTACGAGGACTGGCATGTTTAATTTAGAATTGATGACTTCCAAGAGAGTGAAAACATCCATGTCAATCCCTACCATGGCGGTGAGGACGATATCAAACTGGTCACCACTCCTCCTTAATATCTCTAAGGCCTCTGTCGCCTTTGCTTGAGCTACAACCTTATACCGGCATTTTCTCAATACGGTAACAAGGATTGACAGAGAGACTGGATTACCGTCAATGGCCATGACCAGTAGACCCTCAGGGTAAGGAACTTCATTAGCTTCGACCAGGGTTGAACATGCGCCCGTTTCCCTAATGCTCGACATATTTCTGGATCTAGGACTTTCGACTCGAGACCGCCTCAGGATGTCTTCTTGGACTTGAGGGATCACGGGATCGTCGATGGTTTCTCGTAACAGGCTTTGAAAGCCGATGCTTTGATGGTGAAGGTTTTGAATTCCTCTCCCACGAGAACTCCTTCCTCTCTATCTTTCTCCTGCGAGTTCTTGCGAATGAACTCTCACTATCAAATGAGGACAAGTTCTCTCTCTGGCAATAGCAACGACTTCCCTCTTCACGGGCAGTGCTATTAGATTTTTCGAGGGAGAAAATCTGATATTCAGCTTTTGATCAAAGGGGAAATCCTTGTTTCTCACTCAGTTCGTCTTCCTTTTTTCTTTTCGTGGTAGAGGGCCCTTGTCAAGATCTCCACCGTCAATTTACTGGCGGGTCCTCCAATAAAGACGAGTCGTATCTCCTTTTCTGCCAAAAATTTCTTTGTCTCCCACTCAACTCGTTTTTTATTCTTTCTTTTTCAAAGTGGTGGCAGCCCGTCCAACTTTTCTGCAGAGACGTCGGGTCTGCTCAGCTTGAGGTTGCCGCTTGACTGGAATTCGAGCCAGCGGGGGTGTTGCCGACAGAGAATGGTAGATAGAAAAAACTCGACCAATAAGGACTGCCCCTGTGAAATCATTATTTAAATTGAAGCAGATTATCACCTTCGCATTCCGATCATCTGCCTCGCCTCTCTCCTCCTTTCTTTCGTGATCTGCTTTCAAAAATGGCCAATTCTCCTAACCATACCTTCTCCGCCGAAATCCTGGCTGGGTGGGAGAGACTCTACAATCTTCTTGGTAGAGGTTACGCTCATATAGCCCAAAACTCTACCGTGGAGGCTGAAATCCTCGGTTTATTCAGGATCCTAGACGCTGCTTCTGTTGAGGGTACCCAACTGGGGAGGGAGTATCGGAACTTCCCGACCCTCTTCATTAATTTTCTGGCTGCCTATAACCGCGCTTATGAGACGGTCATTGTGACTGCCGTCGTGAAAGCTCGTTACCGAGACCGGCACGAGCGTCTGGAAATAGTCACATTTATGGCTGATAATCACAAGAAAGCCTTCAAGTTTGCCAATGATCAGCTTTCATGGCTAGTTCGTGAGAGGGGAAAGTTGGTGGACCGTCTGGCCTTGGTCCGAACTTACGCCGAACAGGAGCCGAGCAATATTATGATGAGGTGCAAATGCGGTTGGCTGCAGGAGAGACTTGATGACATTACGGCAGATATTGCTTTCGAGAGGGCGGCGATTTCGGACTTGGAGTTTGCTGTCGAGCATTACGAGGCCAGTATGGCCCAGGCTAAGGAGAAGCGCGATCGCCTCTTCTTTAGGCTCGCGGAGCTTGATCCTGAGAATGCCCGGTGCACCCGGAGCATCAACTGTTTGGAGAGTCAGTTGAGCTCCTTCGTAATGGTTATCAGGGCTCAGTTTGGCTTTACTTTTCCTCCCCAGTGAGCTGTTGTAATGCTCTTTGATGAATGGAATGAAAGAAAAGCTTCACGTGTTTTTTTTTTGTTTAATTTTCCTGCTATTGTTTCTTCCGCATAGCATAACAAAACGATTTGAGGTACCGAAGATGTCGAGGCTTAATGTTTTTCTTGATGTTCTTGTTTAATTGCTCCAGATGATGATATCGAGAACATTGATGAAGGGTTCGGCGGTGGCCCCCACTATCCATCTTGAGATCACAAACAATAACGCTATGACAACTCGATCAGTGCGCTGGTAATAAATCCGGCCACCTGTTGTGTGCCCAATTTTATCCATATTTTATTTCATTCGGCGTCCACTTGCTCGTGTCGGTCGCCTGTAGCGTCGGGAGAAATTCCTGTGGGCCACGTTCATTAATAGAACCTCGGTCCTCTAAAGCCCTCCGCATGTTTCGGATAAGAGGAAATTTTAAGATCGGTCTCTGGTTGATTTAATCAGGTAAAGGTATTTGTTTCATGGGTTCTGATTATATAATCCATATTGTCTTTCAAAAGACGCGGGATCCTCTGCAATACATTAAATATGCCCCCGTGTTTAATCAGTATAAATCCACCGTCATATCAGAATACACTGCCCATACAAGTTTACGGATTGACATAACTCTGTCTGTCAAAGATGGACAGTGTTCGTTTGCCCCCCGGAATTAACGGTTGAAGCCTCGGTGTTTTTCGTCTTTTGGTATTTCTGAAGATGATTCTTGATATATTTTGAACTTAATTTTTACACCCGTCTAGGGTATCTAGGATCTCCCTGCAAAAGAAAATGATATAATTAGTATGCGACACAAGGAATGTCGGTCCATGACTCCTATATTAGTCCAATTTGATTTTTTCTATTTTATAGAGAAATCAGAAAAAAAAAAATTCCCTTAGGAAGAAATGGGTTAATACAGAATTTTTTTGCAGATTTATTACTCTTTTTTTATTATTTTTTTAAGGAATGTGACAAAATCTCTTGACGTTTACTAAAATTTTTGAAGGAATTTCCTTTTTATCAGAATAAATTTTCAGAGGTAAATTTGTCAGGAAAATTTTATTTTTATTGAAGCAGGAAAGACATGACAGAAATCCTTTATTGGTTAACAAAATTCCCCCGAGACATTAGTCTAATTTTATTTAGAGAAAAGTTTCTTAGAAAAACATGAGCAAATTTATCGAAAAGAATTTTTGTTGCAAGTTTTTATAATTTGAAAGAATGTGATAAAATCACTTGATGTTTACCAAAGTTTTTTTTTGAAGGAATTTTTCTTTTATCGAAATAAAATTTTAGAGGAAAATTTGTCAGGAAAATTTCATTTTTATTGAAGCAAGAAAAACATGACAAAAATCTCTTATTGGTCAATAAAATTTCCATGAAGGGATTTTTCACATCATTTTTTCAAAATTTTTTTTAAAAGAAATGAGGGACAAATTTAATTTTTATTTTCTTTTAAAAGAATGGTCGTAATATCAAGCTCAAAAACTGACTAACACCTAGCATGAACCGACCGAAAATAAATACAAGATAAAATTAGAGAACTTACTTTTACCTTGGAGAAATGCAAATCACATAGTCATGCGCATGACTCAAGTGAGGAGTGAACTCTAGAAAATAAAAGAAGGAGAGACAGGGTATGGACCTAAAAGGCCCCCACTATCTGAATTGACAACCTTACCCTCCGCGCAATCAGATCACAATGGGAAGAATTGTCAATTCAGATAATGAGCGGGATAAAATATGGTCAACCCGAGCGCAATCGACGCAAGAGCTTTGCATATTCGATCCCTATCTATGGTTTTCTAGGAAGAATTTCGCGACTTGGGTTTAGACGCTTGTGTGTGCAGGTGTCGTGATCCTCAGAGTATGCAAGACATGCACAACAATTGATATCAAAACAGCGCTTCTAAAAATGTGCGAAATTAAACAAATAAACCCAACACCGAGCCTGCAAAACAAAGGGGTTAGCCAAACACTCCGCCCCTTATAACTCCCATCCTGCAAAAACATATAACACCTATAGAATGAGTCCCAAACAAGATCGCCAGAAGCGAGATATCCATGAAATTTTCATTGGCCTAAGTCCACTAAGACTTTTAAAATTTCGAAAAAATTCAAGTATTCCAATTGGTATCTTTTTTTCGAAAATTTAAAAATCCCTTCCCCAGCGGAGTCGCCAAGCTGTCGCGACCCTCTAAAAATATTTTTATTAATTCTAGGGGTTAACGGATTATTAGGTTAATTAGATTTGACTAACCTAATGCGGACCCTCCCAAGCCCTACCGAATCGCAACTTTGGTTTTTGTTTAAATGATTTTGAAATTTGGAGTCGCCACTAATCGTTCTTGGTAGGTCGATTAGAAACCTAAATAAATTAGCGGGAGAACTAATTTATTCCTGCGAACAAGAGATTATGAGCTCGGGGACTTGGTTACACTAGTTAATTAAAACTAATGCCCTTTCGGTACCTTAATTTCATGGATATCCTAATCCGGCAACTCAGGCTTGGTTTATTCCTAAAGCTCTAGTAGGGTATTCTCTTTTGTGTTTTCACTTTTTAAATAGGATGCACGGATGGTATATATTTTTATTTGTTATATTTTTTTAAGTGTTAAAGATTCCCTGAAGCCGAAAGAGGGAGTGTGTTAACGACTTCTGTGCAGTATTACGACCTACTCATCTTTTGGGTCTGATGATTCAAAAATTAAATTATAGGAAGTACATGACAGTGAATAAACACCTCCAATGGGAGGCCTAGCATTGGCTTGGCTCTTCCCTTTGGGATTTAAGGTACAGGTATTTAAGTTGCAAGTATTTAAACTACTGTAAGTAAAAACCTCCAATGGGAGGCTAAGCATTGGCTTGGCTCTTCCCTTTGGGATTTAAGGTACAGGTATTTAAGTTGCAGGTATTTAACTACTGTAAGTAAAAACCTCCAATGGGAGGCTAAGCATTGGCTTGGCTCTTCCTTTTGGGATTTAAGGTACAGGTATTTAAGTTGCAGGTATTTAACTACTGTAAGTAAAAACCTCCAATGGGAGGCTAAGCATTGGCTTGGCTCTTCCCTTTGGGATTTAAGGTGCAGGTATTTAACTACTGTAAGTAAAAACCTCCAATGGGAGGCTAAGCATTGGCTTGGTTCTTCCCTTTGGGATTTAAGGTGCAGGTATTTAAGTTGCAGGTATTTAACTACTATAAGTAAAAACCTCCAATGGGAGGCTAAGCATTGGCTTGGCTCTTCCCTTTGGGATTTATGGTGCAGGTATTTAGATTGCGGATGGACTTTGTCCTCTCCATTTTGGGGTATGAATTTTTTAAAATGAAATACAACGAATTGATTCAACAATTTGAAATTTGTGCGCGCTTGAGGACTCCTCCAAGCCGATTTTGTGCTTCCATAGGATTGACCATTGATATAGAGCTGCGGCTTCCTGACATAAAATAGAGTGAAGTGTTAGTATACAAAATATGTGCTAATCTGCACCTAAAACCAGAAGAGTAGAAAGAGTACTTATCTCCCATTTTTTTGGGAGGGATTTTTATAATTGATTTTCGCTCTCTATGTTCCCAATATAGAGAGTTTCTTTTGAATTAAGAGGGACTTTTAGTCACAGATCAGTTGAGAAATCGGTGGACAGTTTAGGAGCTGGTCTGGGCCGATTTTTGCATCTCGACGAGATTTTTGCTGTTGACGTAGAGATATCCTTCTCCTGACATAAAATATGGAAGAAAAAGGAGATGGAGAAAGTGTATACAATTTGTGCTAATTTGCGAGTAAAACTATAAATAAATTAATAAATAAAAACACTTAGCTTGAATTTGTTTGCTCGTTGACGAGGATGAACTCTTGATTTATATTGATCGATGAAGGAATTTGTGATGATAACCCCTAGCTTTAAACTCCCATCATCTTCAAAATTCTCTCTCTTTTGGTATTTTCTTTCTCTCAAAATTTTCTTCAATCTCCCAAAACTCTCTCAAACATCCAAAATTTTCTCTCCAAGAAATTCTCCCAAACACTTCAAATTTTCTCCCTCCCAAGAATCCTTTCTCAAGCTCACTTCTTCCTCCTTTTATAACCTACTCATCTATCTTCCATTCTAATTTTTCCACTAACTCTATCTCCCATTCTAATTTCTCCACTAACTCTTCTTCATTTTCATCTTCCATTCTCCATCTCTATCTCACATTCTAATCTCTCCACTAACTCTTCTTCATCTTCATCTTCCCTTCTCCATATTTATCTCCCATTCTAATTTCTCCACTAACTCTTCTTAATCTCCATCTTCCCTTCTCTATTCTTATCTTCCATTCTAATTTCTCTACTAACTCTTCTTCATCTCCATCTTCCCTTCTCTATTCTTATCTTATTTTCTCCATCCATTCTTCTCCAACTTCTCTTCTTCATCTCCTCTTCTTCATCTTCCCTTCTCTATTCTAATTTATCCACTAACTCTTCTTTTTATTATTTGTAAAATAATCATTCAAGAGTTATGTATTTGCACTCTAGTCCTTGAATTTTAAGTATTTACAATTCAGTCCTTGTATTTGCGAGTTTTGACACACCAAAATCTACCACATGTCAAATTTAAGCTCATTTCTTGTCGCTGAAAATAATGCATAATTTAATTAAAGCCCTTTTGCAAAATTAAGTCATTCTGGGTATAATTGGGCCAAGATGAAAATTTAAAATATTAGAAGACAATGTCACAACTCATAAAAAGTGAAAGTTAAAAATAAGTTGACTCAAATTAAATTTTTTTAGGCCCGATTCGAGATTATACTCGTGAAGGAACACGTGACTCGAATTGGATTTTTCTGAATTTGCGATGGCCAATATGAAAATAGATTTAAAATAAAAATATTAACTATCTTTGTGTATTTTTTTGGCCTCAAATGTTATTTTTCCAAAATTTTCAAATATTTTTGTATTTTTTTAAAAAAAATTAAAATATATATAATATGAAAAATTATTTTTTGGTCAAAATTTGTTCCCTAGGCTTGGCTAAGGTTCCCAAAGTTGATTTTTCAATTTTATGAATTTTTATGGATTTTCTATTAATTTTAGAAAATAAATAAATAAAAAATACGTAAAAATACTGAAAATATGAAAAATCGTTTTTTGGTCAAAATTGGTTCCCTAGGCTTGGCTAAGGTCCCCAAAGTTGATTTTTCAATTTTATGAATTTTTATGGATTTTTTATTACTTTAGCAATAGAAAAAATGATTAAAGATCAGGTGTCAACAGCTGCCCCTCTTTGAAAGGAAGCTCGGTAGAGGTTCATTTCAAAGACGAGATGACACCTGGATTCTTATCGTCTCAATACAAGGAAATAAAAAGAGTCGTGACATGATTGTTCCACTGAAAATGAAATGAGAACCTAAGGATTCGTTATATAAAAAAACTTTAGGGTGGTTGAACTTGAACCCGTATGGTGGATCAACCCATGGTAGATTCCTAATAAAAGGATTCTACTGATTAAAAATTGAATTAAAATTTGACCCGTATGGTGGGTCATACCATTTGACCCGTATGGTGGGTCGTACCATGGTAGATTCCTAATAAAAGGATTCTACTGATTAAATTTTGATTGAGATTTGACCCGTATGGTAGGTCACCACATGGAGATACCTGTAAGAAGGACTTGGTGCCTGTAGAAAGGACTTGGTGCCAGTAAAAAGGACTTGGTGCCTGTAACAAGGACTTGTGCCTGTCAAAAGGACTTAATTTGCCTGTAAGAAGGACTTGATTTGCCTGTAAAAAGGACTTAATTTGCCTGTAAGAAGGACTTGATTTGCCTGTAAGAAGGACTTACTTTGCATGTAAGAAGAACTTTGTGCCTGTAAGAAGGACTTTGTTTGCCTGTAAGAAGGACTTTGTTTTGCCTGTAAGAAGGACTTACTTTGCCTGTAAGAAGGACTTTGTGCCTGTAAGAAGGACTTGATTTGCCTGTAAGAAGGACTTTGTTTGCCTGTAAGAAGGACTTTATGCCTGTAAGAAGGACTTGATTTGCCTGTAAGAAGGACTTTATGCCTGTAAGAAGGACTTTGTGCCTGTAAGAAGGACTTGATTTGCCTGTAAGAAGGACTTTGTGCCTGTAAGAAGGACTTGATTTGCCTGTAAGAAGGACTTTATGCCTGTAAGAAGGACTTGATTTGCTTGTAAGAAGGACTTGATTTGCCTGTAAGAAGGACTTGATTTGCCTGTAAGAAGGACTTTATGCCTGTAAGAAGGACTTGATTTACCTGTAAGAAGGACTTTGTACCTGTAAGAAGGACTTGGTTTGCCTGTAAGAAGGACTTTGTGCCTGTAAGAAGGACTTGGTTTGCCTGTAAGAAGGACTTAGTTTGCCTGTAAGAAGGGACTTGGTTTGCCTGTAAGAAGGACTTAGTTTGCCTGTAAGAAGGACTTAGTTTGCCTGTAAGAAGGGCTTGGTGTACCTCAAAGGGTGCCATTCTGAAATCTGGGGAGACCAGGAATCCTGCAGAAGCTCAAACCCAAATTATATTCTCCTGTCGCTTTAGGAATAAACCAAAGAGGCAGAGATTAAAAGGTCTCGAACATTTCTGTTCTTGAGATAAATCATGCTTTATTGAAGAAGGTGGATACCTGTATGTACCGCAATGGATTCGAGTACCCCAACAACCGTCAGAATTCATTCTCTTGAAAGGTTCAGGTTGAAGATATACTTACCTGAGAATTTGGAAAAAATGCTTGGTGGCTTCTCGACAACCAGGCTTGTTCATTCAATAATCGCCGAATGAACTTCAAGACTTTGGAAGGTAACTCGAACACCGGGAATGTGTTGCCTGTCAGGCAATGTCAGAGGTAACATGTGCAAGCATTTTCATCAATGCGTTCATTGGTTCATGCAAAATTGTTCTGCTAAGTTTGCCATGATTAAAGGCAGTCTGTGTAATAACTCATGATGCAATCGATCAATATATGGATCATGTATTGCATTACCACTTCTGTTTAAGGAGGTTCTTATAGTATGAACACCTCGAATGTAATCTGAATGGGGGACTTCATTCCGAAAAGGGCTTTCTTTCACTCTGGAGAAAGGCTGTTTATCTGTAGATTAAAATGTTAGACCTGTGTGGAAATGGTTTGCCTTTCCTCATCCTGTTATGCCCCATTTTGCACATTTGACGTCTCCTATGCAGTTTATGCTCTAAGTTGAAGTCGGTAAATTAAACATGCGGAATAGTCATACATAATTCATGAAATGTGTAAACACAATGCCGATGTGACAATTTTTAGCATCATGTGTGTTTATATAATGTGCAAACATGGGCGAATTTGAATTGCCCCTGGTATATGGGTGGATCGAACAAATTGGGAAGCCCACTCCTTATGTCGAGGAGCGGTTTGTCCCAAACTTTGCCCCTGCGCGATGAAGCATATGGGTGAGGGAGCATTTCGGTTGGTTTAATGACAGCGACCGCCATGGTTTAGCGGTTGAATGCCCCTGCAAAAAGCAGAGAAATTATTCTTGAAATCAAACGAGATAAGGAAGACATATTTGCTTTTTCGCTTCAGAGCTTGTGATCAATTTGCCCCATTTTTCACCAAAATAGATCTTGTCAGATGATCATAATTTTCTTTTGGATTTGTCTCCTTCAACATGTTAAATGTTAGTGTAAATATTTCCTGTAAAAAGAAAAAGAGACATATCAGCCAGTATTAAAAGGGATAAATTGAAAACGATACTGATTTACCCTTCATCTTGAATGTCTTGCACGAGTCTTTTACCAGTTTTGTTGGATTGAATTTTCCTCGACTTTTGTTGGGCGCCTCACCATTATGAGAAGACTATGGTAAAATACTGACTTTGATATTACTCGTCGAGTATTCCTGTTTGTAAAAAAGAAATGCACAAAAAGTTGTTTCATTTATTTATAATACATACAACATTTCCCACCCTTGGGGATCGAACTCGGGATATTTCGGATCTACTGTCATCCCCCATACCATTCGGTCCATTGGACCGTAGGTGTCCATGGGGCTATCCTTTCAAAGGTTAATCTTTGGGGATAAAACAGCCCTGTTGTATCACCTTGGGCCATGTTACGGTATTTCTCGAGGTAATTTGCAATCCCTGTTAAGAATGGAATAAGACAATTCAAGACTTGAGATGATTATGTGCACATTAGAACGATACAGAATTACCCATTTCTGAGATTGTTCGCGTCTTTCGCTTGTACTTTCCTTTGTCCGAAGCTGTCTATCCCGTGGTAATGCCCATGAGTTGATTTGCCCCCAAATTTTATCCAACCTGTATTCGGATATGATTGCGTTCTCGGGTCGATTTGCAATTTCCTGAGAATAGAAGGGGCTTAATTTTAAAACTTGGAGCAACTGAGGGTAAATTGAAACGATACGGAGTTACCCTTCAGGTTTATGCAGATTTTCACTCGCCATCAATTCGTCGCGAGGTTGGTGAGGTGGCGGATTCGAGCATTTAATAGGGGGAAGTCGGATTATTACTCCTTGCTTTTACACATTCACAAAAGCAGAAAAACACATCACGCAAGGAAATAAAACACATTCACTCATTCAGGATTAGTTCCGCTTCCTCTGCAGGCTCTCCCATGATCAGCTGGCTTCATCCCAAATTAGGTATGCATCGGCCATATTGAAGGTCTCGTGGTCACTGGCTGAACAAGTGCATCACAGTCCAGATGCTTTACCGATATCAAACTGGTTGATTATGGCGAAAAGATCATCGTCAATGTCGCTTGGTGGTGATCTGTCCCTTCTTCCTCGGGAGGTATTGATGCTGATCCAGTATCATTGGTCCTTTTGTACCCTCCTCCAACAGAACTCGATCCTGTTATAAACTGGTCTAACTCACCTCTTAAACGTGCATTTTCGATCCTCAGATCATACATTTCATCGAGGGTGAGGAGGAGGCTATTGCAGTTGGGGCAGGTGGCGGAGTCAAAAGTCTCTTTATACATCTTGTTTTCCGCTCGGAGGTTTTCATTTTCAACTCTTAGAAACTCGGCTTCGTTGTGCTCATGACGAGCCTTCATTCGGGTTCGCCTATTTTGAAACCAGAACTTGATTTGCAAAGGTTCAAGTCCTAACTCTTGACTCAGTTCCATTTTCTGTTTGCCGTCTGGCATAGGGCATGTTCTGAAGAAATCCTCAAGCTTTTGTACCTGCTCCTTAGTATGGCGACGGTAACGCTTCTTTTGACCCTTACCGTTATTGTCCTTATCTTTACTGAGATTTTGGACGTCGTCGGCGGAAGAGCCAGGCTCCATAGGCTCGATCCCAAACATGGCTTCGAACTCTTCCTCTCCCATATTTAGCAGGCAATGATAGCTCTCGGGAGTATTGGGTTGAGACATCTTTGATTTGGTTGATGGTTTCTCAAGATTTGCTACTCGTTTCCGGTGTTTTCACTCTCTTTGAATTTTTCTGAGCGATTGCCTATGCCTTAAGACCCTCTTCCGAGCATGACGTCTCTTTTAAAATTAAACGTGGGTTTAGCAACTGTATTGCTTCTTCCAAGGGTCCGGCCTTTCTCAATCCTCTTTTCTTATCGTGTCTCTTGCTCGGCTCGTCTCCTTCCATCTTTTCGTGATAGGGCCCCTTGTTGTTGTCTCCACCGTCAATTTGCTGGCGAGTTCTTCAATAAAGACGAGTCGTATCTCTTTTCTGCCGAAAATGTCTTTGTCTCCCACTCAGTTTATTTTTTATCTTTTCTTTTTCAAAGTAGTGGCGTCCCGTTTAGCTTTGCCGTAGAGACGTCGGATTTGCTTGGCTGGAGATTGGAGACGAGTAGCGGAGGTGATACTGATAAGGAATGTTAGACAGGAAAATCTGGCCAGTAGAGACTTCCCCTGCAAAAATGAAAGAGAATGCGGCAGTATATATTCTTCATATTCTAGAAAAATTGGAACGATACTGTTTTACCCTTGTGTGTACTTCTATTGAATTTGAATTGAGGAAGTTCCTTCATTTGGACTGGATTGAATTGTATGTCCCGAGTTGCCCTTCACTTTGAGCTTGCCACGTAAGTGCTTTGCTTAGTTGGGCCTTATTTTCTTTCGGGTTGCCTTGGACCATCATCATTTTCTATGCCATCGGGTCCGTGGACCGGAGGGCTCCTTTAATTTGAAGGTTACCTTCGAGGCAAATGAGTCCTATCGCGTTCCATTGGGTCATTTCATTTTGCGACACTCTTGAGGCACTTTGCGATTCCCTGGGTGAGAATGGAACAAATCCAATTTAGCATTTTGCAACGATTGAGGGTAAATTGGAACGACACACAATTACCCGTCTTCGAGCTCGCCTGGGCATTTCACTTGAAATTTCCCTACGTGAGGCCATTCAACATTTCTCATTATGGCAGTCAGCGACGTTACCACAAATTGATCCGCCCTAAATCTAGCATAAAAAGGGATTCACGCATTCGACGGGATAAAAAAAATAAATAAATTGCCCCCTTGTCCCTGAATTAAATCGAGACACCTAGAAAGCTGGAAAATATCATACGCAGGGGAATTAAGCATGAAATAAAATGTGCACTTATTCAAGGTCAGTTCTGCCTCTCCTGTGGCTCTTCGATAATCAACTAGTCTCGTATTGGTTCGGGTGTGGATGATCAATGTTTGAGAGTCTCTACTCACTGGCTCCTGATCGCGGCTTGGGACGTCTGTCAACCCTAAACTGGTTGACCAGGGCAGTAAGCTCATCATCTGGGTAATCTCTTGAACCTTCCAGCAAGTGATGCTCGAATTGGGCATTGTTGTTGGCAAATGCTGGCGGTAGATTTCTCATTCTGTCCTCGCCATGAGCAATTTGACTTCTCGTGCTGGAGCCTTCATCATTACTCGAGAAAGTGTGGGGATCACCAACTGTCCTGCTGCCAAAAACTCCTTCCATTCGAGGATTAAAGAAGTGGAAGTGCTCAGGATAATTTCTTGTCTGATTCTCTGGCTGCGCAGGCGCGCTGATCATGGGATGAATTCTAGCCACGGGTTGGTGCTCAGACCAAGGAGTCTGAATACACTGCCCCTGCGGTCTATACTCTTGAAGAGCATTAGGGTGATTCTGGGGGATACTTTGATTAACGCCTGGAGGATTGATGGCACGGCTACTGGCTTGGTTGATGATGGGAAGTGGCTCGCCCCATGCTAACCCGCGGAACTTATGGTGGCGAGGAGACTCGACATTCAGGCTTGGATCAGTCCCGCCTTGGTTTTCTTGATTCTGAGCTGCATTATGTTCTCTCACCCTTTTTCTGTACTTCTGAAGATGACTCGAAACATTTGCTTTAGTGAGTCCCTCTACGTTCATAATTTCCAGTACATGTTGCGGCCGTGCCGAATCGATTCCTACCTGTTGAACTGTATTAACAAACATACGATGCAGCTCGGGAGACCAACTCATCTTCTTTCTCCAGTTGCTTGGAACAAAATTGAAGGATTGATGCTTGTTCTCATGGTCGTGCAATTGCTTCCTTACCACGTGCTGCCATATGTTTTGAAGCATCTGAACCCTAACTGGTTTCGTTACGACGTCTTGGGCCCCATTTAAGACAGCCTTCATTATGGCTTGCTGATTGTCGCGACCCTCTAAAAAATTAATTTTAAATTTTAAAAGGGGTTAACGGATTATTAGGTTAATTAGATTTGACTAACCTAACGCGGACCCTTCCAAGCCCTACCGAATCGCAACTTTGGTTTTTGTTTAAATGATTTTAAAATTTGGAGTCGCCACTAATCGTTCTTGGTAGGTCGATTAGAAACCTAAATAAATTAGCGGGAGAACTAATTTATTCCTGCGAACCAGAGATTAGGAGCTCGGGGACTTTGTTACACTAGTTAATTAAAACTAATGCCCTTTCGGTACCTTAATTTCATAGATATCCTAATTCGGCAACTCAGGCTTGGTTTATTCCTAAGGCTCTAGTAGGGTATTCTCTTTTGTGTTTTCACTTTTTAAATAGGATGCATGGATGGTATATATTTTTATTTGTTATATTTTTTTAAGTGTTAAAGATTCCCTGAAGCCGAAAGAGGGAGTGTGTTAACGACTTCTGTGCAGTATTACGACCTACTTATCTTTTGGGTCTGATGATTCAAAAATTAAATTATAGGAAGTACATGACAGTGAATAAACACCTCCAATGGGAGGCTAAGCATTGGCTTGGCTCTTCCCTTTGGGATTTAAGGTACATGTATTTAAGTTGCAAGTATTTAAACTACTGTAAGTAAAAACCTCCAATGGGAGGCTAAGCATTGGCTTGGCTCTTCCCTTTGGGATTTAAGGTACAGGTATTTAAGTTGCAGGTATTTAACTACTGTAAGTAAAAACCTCCAATAGGAGGCTAAGCATTGGCATGGCTCTTCCCTTTGGGATTTAAGGTACATGTATTTAAGTTGCAGGTATTTAACTACTGTAAGTAAAAACCTTCAATGGGAGGCTAAGCATTGGCTTGGCTCTTCCCTTTGGGATTTAAGGTATAGGTATTTAAGTTGCAGGTATTTAACTACTGTAAGTAAAAATCTCCAATGGGAGGCTAAGCATTGGCTTGGCTCTTCCCTTTGGGATTTAAGGTATAGGTATTTAAGTTGCAGGTATTTAACTACTGTAAGTAAAAACCTCCAATGGGAGGCTAAGCATTGGCTTGGCTCTTCCCTTTGGGATTTAAGGTACAGGTATTTAAGTTGCAGGTATTTAACTACTGTAAGTAAAAACCTCCAATGGGAGGCTAAGCATTGGCTTGGCTCTTCCCTTTGGGATTTAAGGTACAGGTATTTAAGTTGTAGGTATTTAACTACTGTAAGTAAAAACCTCCAATGGGAGGCTAAGCATTGGCTTGGCTCTTCCCTTTGGGATTTATGGTGCAGGTATTTAAATTGCGGATGGACTTTGTCCTCTCCATTCTGGGGTATGAATTCTTTAAAATAAAATACAACGAATTGATTCAACAATTTGAAATTTGTGCGCGCTTGAGGACTCCTCCAAGCCGATTTTGTGCTTCCATAGGGTTGACCATTGATATAAAGCTGCGGCTTCCTGACATAAAATAGAGTGAAATGTCAGTATACAAAATATGTGCTAATCTGCACCTAAAACCAGAAGAGTGGAAAGAGTACTTATCTCCCATTTTTTTGGGAGGGATTTCTATAATTGATTTTCGCTCTCTATGTTCCCAATATAGAGAGTTTCTTTTGAGTTAAGAGGGACTTTTAGTCACAGATCAGTTGAGAAATCGGTGGACAGCTTAGGAGCTTGTCTGGGCCGATTTTTGCATCTCTACGAGATTTTTGCTGTTGACGTAGAGATATCCTTCTCCTGACATAAAATATGGAAAGAAAAAAGAGATGGAGAAAATGTATACAATTTGTGCTAATTTGCAAGTAAAACCATAAACAAATGAATAAATAAAAACACTTAGCTCGAATTTGCTTGCTCGTTGACGAGGATGAACTCTTGATTTATATTGATCAATGAAGGAATTTGTGATGATAATCCCTAGCTTTGAACTCCCATCATCTTCAAAATTCTCTCTCTTTTGGTATTTTCTCTCTCAAATTTTTCTTCAATCTCCAAAAACTCTCTCAAACATCCAAAATTTTCTCTCCAAAAAAAATCCTCCCAAACACTTCAAATTTTCTCTCCCCAGAATCCTTTCTCAAGCTCACTTCTTTCTCCTTTTATAACCTACTCATCTATCTCCCATTCTAATTTTTCCACTAACTCTATCTCCCATTCTAATTTCTCCACTAACTCTTCTTCATTTTCATCTTCCATTCTCCATCTCTATCTCACATTCTAATCTCTCCACTAACTCTTCTTCATCTTCATCTTCCCTTCTCCATATTTATCTCCCATTCTAATTTCTCCACTAACTCTTCTTAATCTCCATCTTCCCTTCTCTATTCTTATCTTCCATTCTAATTTCTCTACTAACTCTTCTTCATCTCCATCTTCCCTTCTCTATTCTTATCTTATTTACTCCATCCATTCTTCTCCAACTTCTCTTCTTCATCTCCTCTTCTTCATCTTCCCTTCTCTATTCTAATTTATCCACTAACTCTTCTTTTTATTATTTGTAAAATAATCCTTCAAGAGTTATGTATTTGCACTCTAGTCCTTGAATTTTAAGTATTTACAATTCAGTCCTTGAAAAAATATATTTCTTTAAGTCCAAATCTCCTCACAATTTTTGACACACCAAAATTTACCACATGTCAAATTTAAGCTCATTTCTTGTCGCTGAAAATAATGCATAATTTAATTAAAGCCCTTTTGCAAAATTAAGTCATTATGAGTATAATTGGGCCAAGATGAAAATTTAAAATATTAGAAGACAATGTCACAACTCATAAAAAGTGAAAGTTAAAAATAAGTTGACTCAAATTAAATTTTTTTAAGCCCGATTCGAGATTATACTCGTGAAGGAACACGTGACTCGAATTGGATTTTTCTGAATTTGCGATGGCCAATATGAAAATAGATTTAAAATAAAAATATTAACTATCTTTGTGTATTTTTTGGCCTCAAATGTTATTTTTTCAAAATTTTCAAATATTTTTGTATTTTTTTTAAAAAAATTAAAATATATATAATATGAAAAATTATTTTTTGGTCAAAATTCATTCCCTAGGCTTGGCTAAGGTTCCCAAAGTTGATTTTTCAATTTTATGAATTTTTATGGATTTTCTATTAATTTTTGAAAATAAATAAATAAAAAATACGTAAAAATACTGAAAATATGAAAAATCGTTTTTTGGTCAAAATTGGTTCCCTAGGCTTGGCTAAGGTCCCCAAAGTTGATTTTTCAATTTTATGAATTTTTATGGATTTTTTATTACTTTAGCAATAGAAAAAATGATTAAAGATCAGGTGTCAACAGCTGCCCCTCTTTGAAAGGAAGCTCGGTAGAGGTTCATTTCAAAGACGAGATGACACCTGGATTCTTATCGTCTCAATACAAGGAAATAAAAAGAGTCGTGACATGATTGTTCCACTGAAAATGAAATGAGAACCTAAGGATTCGTTATATAAAAAAACTTTAGGGTGGTTGAACTTGAACCCGTATGGTGGATCAACCCATGGTAGATTCCTAATAAAAGGATTCTACTGATTAAAAATTGAATTAAAATTTGACCCGTATGGTGGGTCATACCATTTGACCCGTATGGTGGGTCGTACCATGGTAGATTCCTAATAAAAGGATTCTACTGATTAAATTTTGATTGAGATTTGACCCGTATGGTAGGTCACCACATGGAGATACCTGTAAGAAGGACTTGGTGCCTGTAGAAAGGACTTGGTGCCAGTAAAAAGGACTTGGTGCTTTGCCTGTAAGAAGAACTTTGTGCCTGTAAGAAGGACTTGCTTTGCCTGTAAGAAGGAATTTGTTTGCCTGTAAAAAGGACTTACTTTGCCTGTAAGAAGGACTTTGTGCCTATAAGAATGACTTGATTTGCCTGTAAGAAGGACTTTGTTTGCCTGTAAGAAGGACTTTATGCCTGTAAGAAGGACTTGATTTGCCTGTAAGAAGGACTTTGTGCCTGTAAGAAGGACTTTGTGCCTGTAAGAAGGACTTGATTTGCCTGTAAGAAGGACTTTGTGCCTGTAAGAAGGACTTTATGCCTGTAAGAAGGACTTGATTTGCCTGTAAGAAGGACTTTGTGCCTGTAAGAAGGACTTGATTTGCCTGTAAGAAGGACTTTGTGCCTGTAAGAAGGACTTGATTTGCCTGTAAGAATGACTTTGTGCCTGTAAGAAGGACTTAGTTTGCCTGTAAGAAGGACTTAGTTTGCCTATAAGAATGACTTGATTTGCCTGTAAGAAGGACTTTATGCCTTTAAGAAGGACTTGATTTGCTTGTAAGAAGGACTTTGCTTGCCTGTAAGAAGGACTTTGTGCCTGTAAGAAGGACTTGATTTGCCTGTAAGAAGGACTTTGTGCTTGTAAGAAGGACTTGATTTGCCTGTAAGAAGGACTTGCTTTGCCTGTAAGAAGGACTTTTTTTGCCTGTAAGCAGGACTTGATTTGCCTGTAAGAAGGACTTGGTTTGCCTGTAAGAAGGACTTTGTGCCTGTAAGAAGGACTTTGTTTTCCTGTAAGAAGGACTTAGTTTGCCTGTAAGAAGGACTTGATTTGCCTGTAAGAAGGACTTTGTGCCTGTAAGAAAGACTTGATTTGCCTGTAAAAAGGACTTACTTTGCCTGTAAGAAGGACTTGGTTTGCCTGTAAGAAGGACTTGGTGCCTGTAAGAAGGACTTGGTTTGCCTGTAAGAAGGACTTGATTTGCCTATAAGAAGGACTTGGTTTGCTTGTAAGAAGGACTTTATGCCTGTAAGAAGGACTTGATTTGCCTGTAAGAAGGACTTGATTTGCCTGTATGAAGGACTTTATGTACCTCAAAGGGTGCCATTCTGAAATCTGGGAAGACCAGGAATCCTGCAGAAGCTCAAACCCAAATTATATTCTCCTGTCGTTTTAGGAATAAACCAAAGAGGCAGAGATCAAAAGGTCTCGAACATTTCTGTCCTTGAGACAAATCATGCTTTATTGAAGAATGTGGATACCTGTATATACCGCAATGGATTCGAGTATCCCAACAACCGTCAGAATTCATTCTCTTGAAAGGTTCTGATTGAAGATATACTTACCTGAGAATTTGGAAGAAATGCTTGGTGGCTTCTGGACAACCAGGCTTGTTCATTCAATAATCGCCGAATGAATTTCAAGACTTTGGAAGGTAATTCGAACATTGGGAATGTGTTATCTGTCGGGCAGTGTCAGAGGTAACATGTGCAAGCATTTTCATCAATGAGTTGATCGGTTCATGCAAAACTATTCAACCAAGTCGGCAATGATTAGAATTAGTCTGTGTGATAACTCATGATGCAATCAATCCAAATGTGGATCACGCAAAATTATTTTGCCAAGCTTGCATTACCAATTCTGTTTAAGGAGGTTCTCATATTATGAACGCCTCGAATGTAATCTGAATGGGGAACTTCAGTCCGAAAGGCCTTTCTCTCACTCTAGGCTGTTTATCTGTAGATTAAAATGTTAGACCTGTGTGGAAATGGTTTACCTTTCCTCATCCTGTTATGCCCCATTTTGCACATTTGATGTCTCCTATGCAATTTATGCTCTAAGTTGGAGTTGGTAAATTAAACATGCGGAATAGTCATACATAATTCGTGAAATGTGTAAACATAATGCCGATGTGATAATTTTTAGCATCATGTGTGTTTATATAATGTGCAAACATGGGCGGATTTGAATTGCCCCTGGTATGTGGGCGGGCCGAACAAATTGGGAGACCTACTCCTTATGTCGAGGGGCGGTTCGTCTCAACTTTGCCCCTGTGCGATGAAGCATATGGGTGAGGGAGCATTTCGGTTTGCTTAATAACAGCGACCGCCGTGGTTTAGCGGTTGAATGCCCCTGCAAAAAGAAGAGAAATTATTCTTGAAATCAAACGAGATAAGGAAGACGTATTTGCTTTTTTTGCTTCAGAACTTGTGATTAATTTGCCTCATTTTTCACCAAAATAGATCTTGTCAGATGATCACAATTTTCTTTTGGGATTTGTCTCCCTCAACATGTTAAATGTTAGTATAAATATTTTCTGTAAAAAGAAAAGGATACATGTCAACCAGTATTAAAATGGATAAATTGGAAACGATACTGATTTATCCTTCGTCTTGAATGCCTTGCACGAGTCTTTTACCAGTTTTGCTGGATTGAATTTTCCTCGACTTTTGTTGGGCGCCTCACCATTATGGCAAGACTATGGTAAAATACTTACTTTGATATTACTCGTCGAGTATTCCTGTTTGTAAAAAGAAATGCACAAAAAGTTGTTTCATTTATTTATAATACTTACAACATTCCCCACCCTTGGGGATCGAACTTGGGACATTTCGGACCTACTGTCATCCCCCCATACCATTCGGTCCATTGGACCGTAGGTGTCCACGGGGCTTTCCTTTCAAAGGTTAATCCTTGAGGATAACGCAGACCTGTTGTATCACCTTGGGCCATGTTACGGTATTTTCTCGAGGTAATTTGCAATCCCTGTTAAGAATGGAATAAAACAATTCGAGACTTGAGATGATTATGTGTAAATTAGAACGATACAGAATTACCCATGTCTGAGATTGTTCGGATCTTTCGCTTGTATTTTTCTTTAACTGAAGCTGTCCATCCCGTGGTAATGTTCATGAGTTGATTTGCCCCCAATTCAGCCAGACCAAGAAATTTGGTTTTTGGATACAACTGTATTCTCGAGTCGCTTTTGCAAATTCCTGAAAATAGAAGGGATCAAATTTAAAACCGGAGCAATTTAAGGGTAAATTGGAACGATACGAATTTACCCTTCAAATTTACACGGATTTCGTCTCGATATTAATTTTTTCGAGTTTGGTGTGGTTAACGGCTCCGAGCATTTAATAGGGGGAAAGGGAAATGATTACTTCTAGCTTGTGCATTAATTTTGGACATCGACAAAAGGCGAGAACGTGCGATGAAACTAAGTAGACGTATTCGTCTAGGTTTAATCTTCTTCATGATGCTCTCGCGGGTTGCGGTAGACGATGATATCAAGAACATTAGAGAGGCATTCAGTGTGGCTTTCCACCAGCCACCTAGAGACTCGCGTTCAATCATGTAAATTAATAAAGCTGCCACCACTTAATTAGTGTGCCAATAAATTCGGCCATTTTTTGCGTGCCCCACTTCAACCGTGTTTTGTTGCTTTCGGCGTCCACTCGTATGTATCAGGCACCTGTAGCATCGGGGGAGTGTCATGTGGGCCACGTTCATTAATAGAACCTCGGTCTTCTAAAACCTTCCGCGTGTTTCGGATCCGAGGAAATTTTAAGACCGGTCTCTGGTTGATTTAATCAGATTAATGTACTTATTTCATGGTTTCTGATTATATAATCCATATTGTCTTTCAAAAGACGCGGGATCCTCTGCAATACATTAAATATGCCTCCGTGTTTAATCAGTATAAATCCACCGTCATATCAGAATACATTGCCCATACAAGTTTAAGGATTGACACAACTTTGTCTATCAAAGATGGACAGTGTTCGTTTGCCCCCCCAAAATTAACGGTTGAAGCCTCGGTGTTTTTCGTCTTTTGGTATTTCTGAAGATGATTCTTGATATATTATTGAACTTAATTTTTACACCCGTCTGGGGTATCTAGGATCTCCCTGCAAAAGAAAATGATATAATTAGTATGCGACACAAGGAATGTCGGTCCGTGACTCCTATATTAGTCCAATTTGATTTTTTTCTATTTTATAGAGAAATCAGAAAAAAAATTTCCTTAGGAAGAAATGGGTTAATTTCTGATACAGAATTTTTTTGCAGATTTATTACTCTTTTTTTATTATTTTTTTAAAGGAATGTGACAAAATCTCTTGACGTTTACTAAAATTTTTGAAGGAATTTCCTTTTTATCAAAATAAATTTTCAGAGGTAAATTTGTCAGGAAAATTTTATTTTTATTGAAGCAGGAAAGACATGACAGAAATCCTTTATTGGTTAACAAAATTCCCTCGAGACATTAGTCTAATTTTATTTAGAGAAACTTTTCTTAGAAAAACATGAGCGAATTTCTCGAAAAGAATTTTTGTTGCAAGTTTTTATAATTTGAAAGAATGTAATAAAATCACTTAATGTTTACCAAAGTTTTTTTTTGAAGGAATTTTTCTTTTTATCGAAATAAATTTTCAGAGGAAAATTTGTCAGGAAAATTTCATTTTTATTGAAGCAAGAAAAACATGACAAAAATCTCTTATTGGTCAATTAGTCTAATTTTATTTAGAGAAATTTTTTTTATAAAAACATGAGCGAATTTCTTGAGAAGAATTTTCTTGCAAGTTTTTATAATTTGAAAAATGTGATAAAATCACTTGATGTCTACTAGAGTTTTTTTTAAGGAATTTTTCTTTTTATTGAAATAAATTTTCAGAGGAAAATTTTTTCAGGAAAATTTCATTTTTATTGAAGCAATAAAAATATGACAAAAATCCCTTATTGGTTAATAAAATTCCCATGAATGGATTTTTTCACATCATTTTTTCAAATTTTTTTTAAAAGAAATGAGGGACAAATTTAATTTTTATTTTCTTTTAAAAGAATGGTCGTAATATCAAGCTCAAAAACTAACTAACACCTAGCATGGACCGACCGAAAATAAATACAAGATAAAATTAGAGAACTTACTTTTACCTTGGAGAAATGCAAATCACATAGTCATGCGCATGACTCAAGTGAGGAGTGGACTCTAGAAAATAAAAGAAGGAGAGACAGGATATGGACCTAAAAGGCCCCCACTATCTGAATTGACAACCTTACCCTCCACGCAATCAAATCACAATGGGAAGAATTGTCAATTCAGATAATGAGCGGGATAAAATATGGTCAACCCAAGCGCAATCGACGCAAGAGCTTTGCATATTCGATCCCTATCTATGGTTACCTAAGAAAAATTTCGCGACTTGGGTTTAGACGCTTGCGTGTGCAGGTGTTGCGATCCTTAGAATATGCAAGACATGCACAACAATTGATATCAAAACAGCGCTTCTAAAAATGTGTGAAATTAAACATAATCCCAACACCGAGCCTGCAAAACAAATGGCTTATCCGAACACTCCGCCCCTTATAACTCCCATCCTGCAAAAACATATAACACCTATAGAATGAGTCCCAAGCAAGATCGCCAAAAGCGAGATATCAATGAAATTTACATTGGCCTAAGTCCACTAAGACTTTTAAAATTTCGAAAAAATTCAAGTATTCCAATTGGTATCTTTTTTCGAAAATTTAAAAATCCCGTCCCCAGTGGAGTCGCCAGTCTGTCGCGACCCTTTAAAAAATTAATTTTAAATTTTAAAAGGGGTTAACAGATTATTAGGTTAATTAGATTTGACTAACCTAACGCGGACCCTCCCAAGCCCTACCGAATCGCAACTTTGGTTTTTGTTTAAATGATTTTAAAATTTGGAGTCGCCACTAATCGTTCTTGGTAGGTCGATTAGAAACCTAAATAAATTAGTGGGAGAACTAATTTATTCCTGCGAACCAGAGATTAGGAGCTCGGGGACTTGGTTACACTAGTTAATTAAAACTAATGCCCTTTCGGTACCGTAATTTCATGGATATCCTAATTCGGCAACTCAGGCTTGGTTTATTCCTAAGGCTCTAGTAGGGTATTCTCTTTTGTGTTTTCACTTTTTAAATAGGATGCATGGATGGTATATATTTTTATTTGTTATATTTTTTTAAGTGTTAAAGATTCCCTGAAGCCGAAAGAGGGAGTGTGTTAACGACTTCTGTGCAGTATTACGACCTACTTAACTTTTGGGTCTGATGATTCAAAAATTAAATTATAGGAAGTACATGACAGAGAATAAACACCTCCAATGGGAGGCTAAGCATTGGCTTGGTTCTTCCCTTTGGGATTTAAGGTACAGGTATTTAAGTTGCAAGTATTTAAACTACTGTAAGTAAAAACCTCCAATGGGAGGCTAAGCATTGGCTTGGCTCTTCCCTTTGGGATTTAAGGTACAGGTATTTAAGTTGCAGGTATTTAACTACTGTAAGTAAAAACCTCCAATAGGAGGCTAAGCATTGGCTTGGCTCTTCCCTTTGGGATTTAAGGTACATGTATTTAAGTTGCAGGTATTTAACTACTGTAAGTAAAAACCTTCAATGGGAGGCTAAGCATTGGCTTGGCTCTTCCCTTTGGGATTTAAGGTATAGGTATTTAAGTTGCAGGTATTTAACTACTGTAAGTAAAAATCTCCAATGGGAGGCTAAGCATTGGCTTGGCTCTTCCCTTTGGGATTTAAGGTATAGGTATTTAAGTTGCAGGTATTTAACTACTGTAAGTAAAAACCTCCAATGGGAGGCTAAGCATTGGCTTGGCTCTTCCTTTTGGGATTTAAGGTACAGGTATTTAAGTTGCAGGTATTTAACTACTGTAAGTAAAAACCTCCAATGGGAGGCTAAGCATTGGCTTGGCTCTTCCCTTTGGGATTTAAGGTACAGGTATTTAAGTTGTAGGTATTTAACTACTGTAAGTAAAAACCTCCAATGGGAGGCTAAGCATTGGCTTGGCTCTTCCCTTTGGGATTTATGGTGCAGGTATTTAAATTGTGGATGGACTTTGTCCTCTCCATTCTGGGGTATGAATTCTTTAAAATAAAATACAACGAATTGATTCAACAATTTGAAATTTGTGCGCGCTTGAGGACTCCTCCAAGCCGATTTTGTGCTTCCATAGGGTTGACCATTGATATAAAGCTGCGGCTTCCTGACATAAAATAGAGTGAAATGTCAGTATACAAAATATGTGCTAATCTGCACCTAAAACCAGAAGAGTGGAAAGAGTACTTATCTCCCATTTTTTTGGGAGGGATTTCTATAATTGATTTTCGCTCTCTATGTTCCCAATATAGAGAGTTTCTTTTGAGTTAAGAGGGACTTTTAGCCACAGATCAGTTGAGAAATCGGTGGACAGCTTAGGAGCTTGTCTGGGCCGATTTTTGCATCTCTACGAGATTTTTGCTGTTGACGTAGAGATATCCTTCTCCTGACATAAAATATGGAAAGAAAAAAGAGATGGAGAAAATGTATACAATTTGTGCTAATTTGCAAGTAAAACCATAAACAAATGAATAAATAAAAACACTTAGCTCGAATTTGCTTGCTCGTTGACGAGGATGAACTCTTGATTTATATTGATCAATGAAGGAATTTGTGATGATAATCCCTAGCTTTGAACTCCCATCATCTTCAAAATTCTCTCTCTTTTGGTATTTTCTTTCTCTCAAATTTTTCTTCAATCTCCAAAAACTCTCTCAAACATCCAAAATTTTCTCTCAAAAAAAAATCCTCCCAAACACTTCAAATTTTCTCTCCCCAGAATCCTTTCTCAAGCTCACTTCTTTGTCCTTTTATAACCTACTCATCTATCTCCCATTCTAATTTTTCCACTAACTCTATCTCCCATTCTAATTTCTCAACTAACTCTTCTTCATTTTCATCTTCCATTCTCCATCTCTATCTCACATTCTAATCTCTCCACTAACTCTTCTTCATCTTCATCTTCCCTTCTCCATATTTATCTCCCATTCTAATTTCTCCACTAACTCTTCTTAATCTCCATCTTCTCTTCTCTATTCTTATCTTTAATTCTAATTTCTCTACTAACTCTTCTTCATCTCCATCTTCCCTTCTCTATTCTTATCTTATTTTCTCCATCCATTCTTCTCCAACTTCTCTTCTTCATCTCCTCTTCTTCATCTTCCCTTCTCTATTCTAATTTATCCACTAACTTTTCTTTTATTATTTGTAAAATAATCCTTCAAGAGTTAGGTATTTGCACTTTAGTCCTTGAATTTTAAGTATTTACAATTCAGTCCCTGAAAAAATATATTTCTTTAAGTCCAAATCTCCTCACAATTTTTGACACACCAAAATTTACCACATGTCAAATTTAAGCTCATTTCTTGTCGCTGAAAATAATGCATAATTTAATTAAAGCCCTTTTGCAAAATTAAGTCATTCTGGGTATAATTGGGCCAAGATGAAAATTTAAAATATTAGAAGACAATGTCACAACTCATAAAAAGTGAAAGTTAAAAATAAGTTGACTCAAATTAAATTTTTTTAAGCCCGATTCGAGATTATACTCGTGAAGGAACACGTGACTCGAATTGGATTTTTCTGAATTTGCGATGGCCAATATGAAAATAGATTTAAAATAAAAATATTAACTATCTTTGTGTATTTTTTGGCCTCAAATGTTATTTTTTCAAAATTTTCAAATATTTTTGTATTTTTTTTAAAAAAATTAAAATATATATAATATGAAAAATTATTTTTTGGTCAAAATTCATTCCCTAGGCTTGGCTAAGGTTCCCAAAGTTGATTTTTCAATTTTATGAATTTTTATGGATTTTCTATTAATTTTTGAAAATAAATAAATAAAAAATACGTAAAAATACTGAAAATATGAAAAATAGTTTTTTGGTCAAAATTGGTTCCCTAGGCTTGGCTAAAGTCCCCAAAGTTGATTTTTCAATTTTATGAATTTTTATGAATTTTTTATTACTTTAGCAATAGAAAAAATGATTAAAAATCAGGTGTCAACACTGATCATCGCTTGCCGATATTACGAGGACTGACATGTTTAATTTAGAATTGATGACTTCCAAGAGAGTGAAAACATCCATGTCAATCTCTACCATGGCGGTGAGGACGATATCAAACTGGTCACCACTCCTCCTTAATATCTCTAAGGCCTCTGTCGCCTTTGCTTGAGCTACAACCTTATACCGGCATTTTCTCAATACGGTAACAAGGATTGACAGAGAGACTGGATTACCGTCAATGGCCATGACCAGTAGACCCTCAGGGTAAGGAACTTCATTAGCTTCGACCAGGGTTGAACATGCGCCCGTTTCCCTAATGCTCGACATATTTCTGGATCTAGGACTTTCGACTCGAGACCGCCTCAGGATGTCTTCTTGGACTTGAGGGATCACGGGATCGTCGATGGTTTCTCGTAACATGCTTTGAAAGCCGATGCTTTGATGGTGAAGGTTTTGAATTCCTCTCCCACGAGAACTCCTTCCTCTCTATCTTTCTCCTGCGAGTTCTTGCGAATGAACTCTCACTATCAAATGAGGACAAGTTCTCTCTCTGGCAATAGCAACGACTTCCCTCTTCACGGGCAGTGCTATTAGATTTTTCGAGGGAGAAAATCTGATATTCAGCTTTTGATCAAAGGGGAAATCCTTGTTTCTCACTCAGTTCGTCTTCCTTTTTTCTTTTCGTGGTAGAGGGCCCTTGTCAAGATCTCCACCGTCGATTTACTGGCGGGTCCTCCAATAAAGACGAGTCGTATCTCCTTTTCTGCCAAAAATTTCTTTGTCTCCTACTCAGCTCGTTTTTTATTCTTTCTTTTTCAAAGTGGTGGCAGCCCGTCCAACTTTTCTGCAGAGACGTTGGGTCTGCTCAGCTTGAGGTTGCCGCTTGACTGGAATTCGAGCCAGCGGGGGTGTTGCCGACAGAGAATGGTAGATAGAAAAAACTCGACCAATAAGGACTGCCCCTGTGAAATCATTATTTAAATTGAAGCAGATTATCACCTTCGCATTCCGATCATCTGCCTCGCCTCTCTCCTCCTTTCTTTCGTGATCTGCTTTCAAAAATGGCCAATTCTCCTAACCATACCTTCTCCGCCGAAATCCTGGCTGGGTGGGAGAGACTCTACAATCTTCTTGGTAGAGGTTACGCTCATATAGCCCAAAACTCTACCGTGGAGGCTGAAATCCTCGGTTTATTCAGGATCCTAGACGCTGCTTCTGTTGAGGGTACCCAACTGGGGAGGGAGTATCGGAACTTCCCGACCCTCTTCATTAATTTTCTGCCTGCCTATAACCGCGCTTATGAGACGGTCATTGTGACTGCCGTCGTGAAAGCTCGTTACCGAGACCGGCACGAGCGTCTGGAAATAGTCACATTTATGGCTGATAATCACAAGAAAGCCTTCAAGTTTGCCAATGATCAGCTTTCATGGCTAGTTCGTGAGAGGGGAAAGTTGGTGGACCGTCTGGCCTTAGTCCGAACTTACGCCGAACAGGAGCCGAGCAATATTATGATGAGGTGCAAATGCGGTTGGCTGCAGGAGAGACTTGATGACATTACGGCAGATATTGCTTTCGAGAGGGCGGCGATTTCGGACTTGGAGTTTGCTGTCGAGCATTACGAGGCCAGTATGGCCCAGGCTAAGGAGAAGCACGATCGCCTCTTCTTTAGGCTCGCGGAGCTTGATCCTGAGAACGCCCGGTGCACCCGGAGCATCAACTGTTTGGAGAGTCAGTTGAGCTCCTTCGTAATGGTTATCAGGGCTCAGTTTGGCTTTACTTTTCCTTCCCAGTGAGCTGTTGTAATGCTCTTTGATGAATGGAATGAAAGAAAAGCTTCACGTGTTTTTTTTTGTTTAATTTTCCTGCTATTGTTTCTTCCGCATAGCATAACAGAACGATTTGAGGTACCGAAGATGTCGAGGCTTAATGTTTTTCTTGATGTTCTTGTTTAATTGCTCCAGACGATGATATCGAGAACATTGATGAAGGGTTCGGCGGTGGCCCCCACTATCCATCTTGAGATCACAAACAATAACGCTATGACAACTCGATCAGTGCGCTGGTAATAAATCCGGCCACCTGTTGTGTGCCCACTTTTATCCATATTTTATTTCTTTCGGCGTCCACTTGCTCGTGTCGGTCGCCTGTAGCGTCGGGAGAAATTCCTGTGGGCCACGTTCATTAATAGAACCTCGGTCCTCTAAAGCCCTCCGCATGTTTCGGATAAGAGGAAATTTTAAGATCGGTCTCTGGTTGATTTAATCAGGTAAAGGTATTTGTTTCATGGGTTCTGATTATATAATCCATATTGTCTTTCAAAAGACGCGGGATCCTCTGCAATACATTAAATATGCCCCCGTGTTTAATCAGTATAAATCCACCGTCATATCAGAATACACAGCCCATACAAGTTTATGGATTGACATAACTCTGTCTGTCAAAGATGGACAGTGTTCGTTTGCCCCCCGGAATTAACGGTTGAAGCCTCGGTGTTTTTCGTCTTTTGGTATTTCTGAAGATGATTCTTGATATATTTTGAACTTAATTTTTACACCCGTCTAGGGTATCTAGGATCTCCCTGCAAAAGAAAATGATATAATTAGTATGCGACACAAGGAATGTCGGTCCATGACTCCTATATTAGTCCAATTTGATTTTTTCTATTTTATAGAGAAATCAGAAAAAAAAAATTCCCTTAGGAAGAAATGGGTTAATACAGAATTTTTTTGCAGATTTATTACTCTTTTTTTATTATTTTTTTAAGGAATGTGACAAAATCTCTTGACGTTTACTAAAATTTTTGAAGGAATTTCCTTTTTATCAGAATAAATTTTCAGAGGTAAATTTGTCAGGAAAATTTTATTTTTATTGAAGCAGGAAAGACATGACAGAAATCCTTTATTGGTTAACAAAATTCCCCCGAGACATTAGTCTAATTTTATTTAGAGAAAATTTTCTTAGAAAAACATGAGCAAATTTCTCGAAAAGAATTTTTGTTGCAAGTTTTTATAATTTGAAAGAATGTGATAAAATCACTTGATGTTTACCAAAGTTTTTTTTTTGAAGGAATTTTTCTTTTATCGAAATAAAATTTTAGAGGAAAATTTGTCAGGAAAATTTCATTTTTATTGAAGCAAGAAAAACATGACAAAAATCTCTTATTGGTCAATAAAATTCCCATGAAGGGATTTTTCACATCATTTTTTCAAAATTTTTTTTAAAAGAAATGAGGGACAAATTTAATTTTTATTTTCTTTTAAAAGAATGGTCGTAATATCAAGCTCAAAAACTGACTAACACCTAGCATGGACCGACCGAAAATAAATACAAGATAAAATTAGAGAACTTACTTTTACCTTGGAGAAATGCAAATCACATAGTCATGCGCATGACTCAAGTGAGGAGTGAACTCTAGAAAATAAAAGAAGGAGAGACAGGGTATGGACCTAAAAGGCCCCCACTATCTGAATTGACAACCTTACCCTCCGCGCAATCAGATCACAATGGGAAGAATTGTCAATTCAGATAATGAGCGGGATAAAATATGGTCAACCCGAGC
Organism: Psidium guajava; assembly: GCA_016432845.1. NCBI lineage: Eukaryota > Viridiplantae > Streptophyta > Magnoliopsida > Myrtales > Myrtaceae > Psidium > Psidium guajava. Next base: position 18,089,168 of record CM028231.1, read on the forward strand.
GCAATCGACGCAAGAGCTTTGCATATTCGATCCCTATCTATGGTTTTCTAGGAAGAATTTCGCGACTTGGGTTTAGACGCTTGTGTGTGCAGGTGTCGTGATCCTCAGAGTATGCAAGACATGCACAACAATTGATATCAAAACAGCGCTTCTAAAAATGTGCGAAATTAAACAAATAAACCCAACACCGAGCCTGCAAAACAAAGGGGTTAGCCAAACACTCCGCCCCTTATAACTCCCATCCTGCAAAAACATATAACACCTATAGAATGAGTCCCAAACAAGATCGCCAGAAGCGAGATATCCATGAAATTTTCATTGGCCTAAGTCCACTAAGACTTTTAAAATTTCGAAAAAATTCAAGTATTCCAATTGGTATCTTTTTTTCGAAAATTTAAAAATCCCTTCCCCAGCGGAGTCGCCAAGCTGTCGCGACCCTCTAAAAATATTTTTATTAATTCTAGGGGTTAACGGATTATTAGGTTAATTAGATTTGACTAACCTAATGCGGACCCTCCCAAGCCCTACCGAATCGCAACTTTGGTTTTTGTTTAAATGATTTTGAAATTTCGAGTCGCCACTAATCGTTCTTGGTAGGTCGATTAGAAACCTAAATAAATTAGCGGGAGAACTAATTTATTCCTGCGAACAAGAGATTATGAGCTCGGGGACTTGGTTACACTAGTTAATTAAAACTAATGCCCTTTCGGTACCTTAATTTCATGGATATCCTAATTCGGCAACTCAGGCTTGGTTTATTCCTAAAGCTCTAGTAGGGTATTCTCTTTTGTGTTTTCACTTTTTAAATAGGATGCACGGATGGTATATATTTTTATTTGTTATATTTTTTAAAGTGTTAAAGATTCCCTGAAGCCGAAAGAGGGAGTGTGTTAACGACTTCTGTGCAGTATTACGACCTACTCATCTTTTGGGTCTGATGATTCAAAAATTAAATTATAGGAAGTACATGACAGTGAATAAACACCTCCAATGGGAGGCCTAGCATTGGCTTGGCTCTTCCCTTTGGGATTTAAGGTACAGGTATTTAAGTTGCAAGTATTTAAACTACTGTAAGTAAAAACCTCCAATGGGAGGCTAAGCATTGGCTTGGCTCTTCCCCTTGGGATTTAAGGTACAGGTATTTAAGTTGCAGGTATTTAACTTCTGTAAGTAAAAACCTCCAATGGGAGGCTAAGCATTGGCTTGGCTCTTCCCTTTGGGATTTAAGGTGCAGGTATTTAACTACTGTAAGTAAAAACCTCCAATGGGAGGCTAAGCATTGGCTTGGCTCTTCCCTTTGGGATTTAAGGTGCAGGTATTTAAGTTGCAGGTATTTAACTACTATAAGTAAAAACCTCCAATGGGAGGCTAAGCATTGGCTTGGCTCTTCCCTTTGGGATTTATGGTGCAGGTATTTAGATTGCGGATGGACTTTGTCCTCTCCATTTTGGGGTATGAATTTTTTAAAATGAAATACAACGAATTGATTCAACAATTTGAAATTTGTGCGCGCTTGAGGACTCCTCCAAGCCGATTTTGTGCTTCCATAGGATTGACCATTGATATAGAGCTGCGGCTTCCTGACATAAAATAGAGTGAAGTGTTAGTATACAAAATATGTGCTAATCTGCACCTAAAACCAAAAGAGTAGAAAGAGTACTTATCTCCCATTTTTTTGGGAGGGATTTCTATAATTGATTTTCGCTCTCTATGTTCCCAATATAGAGAGTTTCTTTTGAATTAAGAGGGACTTTTAGTCACAGATCAGTTGAGAAATCGGTGGACAGCTTAGGAGCTGGTCTGGGCCGATTTTTGCATCTCGACGAGATTTTTGCTGTTGACGTAGAGATATCCTTCTCCTGACATAAAATATGGAAGAAAAAGGAGATGGAGAAAGTGTATACAATTTGTGCTAATTTGCGAGTAAAACCATAAATAAATGAATAAATAAAAACACTTAGCTTGAATTTGTTTGCTCGTTGACGAGGATGAACTCTTGATTTATATTGATCAATGAAGGAATTTGTGATGATAACCCCTAGCTTTAAACTCTCATCATCTTCAAAATTCTCTCTCTTTTGGTATTTTCTTTCTCTCAAAATTTTCTTCAATCTCCCAAAACTCTCTCAAACATCCAAAATTTTCTCTCCAAAAAATTCTCCCAAACACTTCAAATTTTCTCCCTCCCAAGAATCCTTTCTCAAGCTCACTTCTTCCTCCTTTTATAACCTACTCATCTATCTCCCATTCTAATTTTTCCACTAACTCTATCTCCCATTCTAATTTCTCCACTAACTCTTCTTCATTTTCATCTTCCATTCTCCATCTCTATCTCACATTCTAATCTCTCCACTAACTCTTCTTCATCTTCATCTTCCCTTCTCCATATTTATCTCCCATTCTAATTTCTCCACTAACTCTTCTTAATCTCCATCTTCCCTTCTCTATTCTTATCTTCCATTCTAATTTCTCTACTAACTCTTCTTCATCTCCATCTTCCCTTCTCTATTCTTATCTTATTTTCTCCATCCATTCTTCTCCAACTTCTCTTCTTCATCTCCTCTTCTTCATCTCCTCTTCTTCATCTTCCCTTCTCTATTCTAATTTATCCACTAACTCTTCTTTTTATTATTTGTAAAATAATCCTTCAAGAGTTAGGTATTTGCACTATAGTCCTTGAATTTTAAGTATTTACAATTCAGTCCTTGAAAAAATATATTTCTTTAAGTCCAAATCTCCTCACAATTTTTGACACACCAAAATTTACCACATGTCAAATTTAAGCTCATTTCTTGTCGCTGAAAATAATGAATAATTTAATTAAAGCCCTTTTGCAAAATTAAGTCATTCTGGGTATAATTGGGCCAAGATGAAAATTTAAAATATTAGAAGACAATGTCACAACTCATAAAAAGTGAAAGTTAAAAATAAGTTGACTCAAATTAAATTTTTTTAGGCCCGATTCGAGATTATACTCGTGAAGGAACACGTGACTCGAATTGGATTTTTCTGAATTTGCGATGGCCAATATGAAAATAGATTTAAAATAAAAATATTAACTATCTTTGTGTATTTTTTTGGCCTCAAATGTTATTTTTCCAAAATTTTCAAATATTTTTGTATTTTTTTTAAAAAAAATTAAAATATATATAATATGAAAAATTATTTTTTGGTCAAAATTCGTTCCCTAGGCTTGGCTAAGGTTCCCAAAGTTGATTTTTCAATTTTATGAATTTTTATGGATTTTCTATTAATTTTCGAAAATAAATAAATAAAAAATACGTAAAAATACTGAAAATATGAAAAATCGTTTTTTGGTCAAAATTGGTTCCCTAGGCTTGGCTAAGGTCCCCAAAGTTGATTTTTCAATTTTATGAATTTTTATGGATTTTTTATTACTTTAGCAATAGAAAAAATGATTAAAAATCAGGTGTCAACAACAATAAAAGGAGGGAGAGGGAGAGCTCGACTAAAAGTCGGTCGCGGAGAAGAGGAGTGAGCCTGCAACCGAGGAACCCACTCGATTCCGGCTACGTCGAACCCCCATTTTACCTTGGGAAGTTTGCCGCATCTCCAAGAATTCAATCCCGAGCAACCTCGAAGCTCGCCGTCGCCTCAAACGGTAAATACCATTCTCGATCTTCGCTCTGTGCATCAATGGCAAGTTCTAATTTCGGCCATGAAACTTCGAATTATTGTGTGCGTTTCATTGTTTGAACTCCACTGAACCTCCCCCAACTCTTCTTTTGCATCGATTTCGTGTAAAACATTCGACCCAAACCTCCGACGGCCGTGAGTCTATCTCGAGTTCGTCGACCAATTCTGGCAATTTAGGAGTCGATCGGGACCTCAGGTGAGTATCCCTATACCCCATTGATAATTCTTGTGCGTGCAATTGAATTGTTATGGTCTGTGTTGTGAGTTCTGAATATGGGATTTGAGCTCTGTGAATGATCAATTGAGATAGTTTCAACCGATAGATCAGATTGATTGATACATATGTGAATCCGTTTGATGATACGAATCGATTGGGACCGATTTTATGTAATTCTATGGTGGTTTGGTCGTCGATCGACGCCGAGGAACCCTCTGCCATTGAATCGGCGATGACTCGAGGAAGAAGACGAGCTGACGTGGCACTGACACGTCATCAAGTTGACCAGTCAACGATGATGTGGCATTGCCACATCGGCGGTCCTCAACCACGTCAGCTCGAATGTCCCGAATCAATTGAGTCAAATAATAATATAGATCGGACGGCTAGGATTGGTCTTAGGTTCGATCTCGACCGTAGATCTTAGTAATCGGAATAGATGGCCTGAATCTGGTCAAAGGTGGATCCGATGGTGAAGTTTAGTCAGCCGATCCAAGGGTTGTAGCGTAGCCACGTCGGTCATTCTAGGCCGTTGGATTAGAATAAGGAAAAATGAAACTAGGTTAAAAAAAATCTCAAAAAAAAAATAAATTAATTAAAAATTAAAAAAAACCTAAACTACGTCGTTTTAGCTTGTTAGTTTTGATTTCGGGCTGGTTCTGGTTAGTGGGCCGGGCCCGTCCGGCCCGGTCGGCATAATAAAAATAATAGAAATTCAGAAAATAAATATAAATTAATATAAAAATCAGGAAATCAATAAAAACAAAAAATAGAAAAACAAAAAAACTAAACGGCGCCGTTTTGGTCTAGGGATTAAAAAAAAGAATAAAAATTATGAAAAATAGAAAAATAAGAAGTAGGAAAATAATATAAAAAATATAGAATAAAAAATATATAAAAATAATTCTGAAAATTTTGTAGAAAAGGAATTCGGGAATTATAGGGAAATAAATAAAAAATATAAATAAATAAAAATCAATAGGAAAATCGTGAAAATTCGTAGAAACCCTAAAAAAAATTTAGAAAAGTTGCTAGAACATATGAAAAATGTTTTGAAAAATTAAAATATTAGAAAATTAAAAATAAAAATTCCAGAAAATATAGAAAATGTCCTAAAAAAATAGGAAAATCCCTAGAAAGTCTTAGAAAATCCTAAAAAATTTAGAATAAAAATAAAAATCCCAGAAAATATAAAAAAATATTCTAAAAAATAGGCAGATTCTTAGGAATTCTTAGAAAAGTTCGAAAAAATTATAAAAAAATCTTCAAAAAAACCAAAAAAATTCCTAAAAATCGTGAAAATTAAGGAAAAACCACACTCAACTAGTTTGACCTATTTTCATGTTTTGACTTCCCTCGCCTTCCAAAATGACAATTTCGCCCTTCTGGTCAATCTGACCCAAATCATTCCAAATCAACCTTGAACCAAATTGGCATGTAATCTAGGCTTTTCTAAGACCCCCCTAGGCCCGCTTTGACTTGACTTGGTGTATTTTCTTTGCGTATTGATTTTTTTGATTGCACATTTACTTCCCTGATTGTGATTGATAGGACAAATAATCCCACCTGCATGAACCCCTTAGACTTTTAGAGCTTACCTTATCCAATCTCGCCTGCATAAATTCTTTAGATTAGGAAATCGCTCAACTTAGGTACCGAAAAGGCGTCGATAGCAGTATCAACGTAACTAAGTCCCCGAATCTAGATCTCTGGTTTTCGTAGGATCGAGCGATCTCTCCCAATCATTCGATAGGGTTTCCAGTCATACCCTCCAATAAATGATTGGCGGCGACTCCTATGGCATGCACACTATTCACATGTCACTTGACCACACTAAGGTCAACCTCGATTTAAATTTTCCTGACGCGATTTGGTATGGGTCTGGGAGGACCTGAGCTAAGCCCAGATATCTAATGGGCCTAGCAATCCGTTAACTCTCTCGGGATCCCAGAAAATCTCGGGAGGGTCGCGACATCCTTTCAACATCGCCATCGTACAGGAATTGAAGGTTCCTAGCGGTACTTGAAGTGTCCTAAGGGGAAATCATTGAGACACAACAGAAGGAGAATTCTTATAATCTCTTTCTCGAACCCTTTCCCTCTTATCCACTTGAGCCACGCAAAGTCCTAGAATGATGCGTGATTGATAGTGGTGCCTAAGCCCGGACAAAGTGATCCCTTTGGTGCAAATTTAGTTAGTTTCAAGTGGGAGAATGTTTGAGTTACATATACTTCGGAGACCCTTGTTTCTCACATTGGGCATGTCCACGTGAGCTTAAGAAAACAAAAGTATGAACTAACGACATGTGATCTTTACGCACGGAATACGGGAGTTTAGGGGCAGCGCCTCCAACACGAAGGTCCCGCTGGTTGATCAGCGGGAGAGGATTTCGCTCCTTGGTGAGCGGACGGCTGTCCTGCTTGCCGATAAGCGGGCGGGGGTGTAGAGGCAACGCCCCTGAGATAGTATCGATTTTAGGTTTTATTTAAATTGGTCCATTACTTATGAAGCCTATTTTGAGCTATATATATATATATATTATTTTTTCGTTCATTACAACCGTGCGACAGAAAACCTAATAATACAGACCGTAGGACGTAGCTCCTTTCTAGATGAACTTGGGTAAATCGCATTGTTCGTTTTTTCTTATCTCTGCCGTTCTTCCGATTCGATTATATAAATCTCATCAAAGAATTGTGTAGGGGGAGTTCCGAAGACAAGATTATCCGAACTGATTTTCGTGCTTTGATTAGCCATAGGGACGAGCGCACAGACCTGACTATATAGAGATCCATGGAATTTCTTGTTAGCCCATTTAGCAAGTCGGGTTCAAGTTTTTTTTAATTCAAGCAGGTGGCCTCTTGGCTCACGTCAGTCTTCTCGAAGTGGTGAAATTTGAAAGATGACCCTCGATTCTTACATTGAATATCTTAATGATCAAATCAACTATGCCAACCTTAAGAAGTTATGGTTTTTGTAATTAATCTTACCGTTTATGTTTGGTACAATACCCTTTTTTTTTTTGTTCTTCTTGAAGGGCAAAAAAGTCGATACAAGATTCTTCGTCAGCAATACAGGGAGTTTTAGATGACTTGCTCGCTTTAATAGACGTCGCTTTCGTGTTTTACTTGTGATAATACAGCACCCCCAACCATAAGGAGAGGTCATTAACTCGTGGTGACGCCTACTCTTCACAAGTAAAGTAAAGTGGACCTCATTTTTAGCGAATTATTTTCCCCAAGGAAAACGAAAATTCTTCCGTAGTAAATTTTGGTTATTAAAAATAAGTTCATTTATTTTCGTGGTAAACCATGCTCGTGGAACATTGGCTAGAAAGTGCTAAACCTATTCAATGGCTATCAATTTCGTTTTAGACTTTCCAATTTGACCAAAGCGGTCCTATACCTTTTGAAATTTTTTTCAATGTAGTCCATTCAGCTAATTTATGATGAAAATCACTGATGAGACAGTCTAGCCATCGTTGGCCGTCCTACATAGTACGGCCAACTATTGATATGGACAATCTTAGGTGAAACAACGTCCTTTTGCATTTTTTTTAAGTTTCTTTTTCTCCATTTCTTTTCTCGTTTTCTCCTTTTCCTTCATTGTTCATCTTCTTGGAAAGAGCCGGTAAGGGTCACTCGGGCGTTGGTTGGGGTTGGCGAGGGCAGGGGCATGCAAGCCCTCTCTAAATCTCATTACTAATTCAACTCGACGTAATTTAAATTCGAAATGTTTGGAATTTTTCTTTAGATATCAATTGTGACGTGCAAATCCATACAAAAAAAATTCCTCGCAGTTTTTTTATTTGACATTTGAATTTGGGGGGGACAACGAAAACAACACCTTCCTTTTTTTCCTTTTTTCTTTTTGGCCTTCCAAGAACAAAGAAAAGAATGACCTTTTGTCACCCACCACCCATTTGCTTAAAGGCCACTTTACCAACACCGCCTTTATCCCTGCCTCACCACCCCCACACAATAATTAGAGAAGCCATCGCCACATCTTAGTCAAAAAAAAAAAAAAAGAAAAGAAAAAGAAAGGCCTATCTCCCCATCCTCCTCCGTACTCGCACGTGCTTCCCTCTTTAATTAATCCCACGCTAACACCATAATTAACCCCCCCACGCACGTGTAGAGAGTCAGGAGAGGAGGGGGGATGAGCTGGTCGTGACTTCGAGAAGCGCAGTCGAACCCCGTGAAGGAGAAGTCACGGAGCAGACTCCGAGTTGGGAAGACCGGTCTCCTTGGGGGAGGGGGGGGGGGGGTGGGGCGTGGTGAATGCGACGGTGATTCATGGACTGATCTTTGGATTGTCCGGAGCGGTGTCGGTCTTTTAGGGGAAGGATTTTATCCGGAGATTAAAGATTCTGCAGGTGCTCATTAATTGCAGGCAGGGAATTGGATTCCCCAAGTTGTGATGGTGGGAGTGGAATTTTATGATTCTGCGATAAGGTTTGCGCTTTCCACATTCCCCGCTGAAAAATTCTGGTTCTTCGCTCTCGAGAGGAAGGACTTTGGAGCGGGAAACAGTGCACAAGGCCATCTTTTTCTTTTTTCTTTTTCCTTTTTTGGTCTTTGCTTCCTTTCATTCGACCCACAAATGCAAGGAAGTTATTATTATTATTATTATTTTTCTATTATAATCGGGACCATTTTGCTTTGCTTTCCTCCGACCAATTTTCCGATCGGTGGATTATGGATATGTTTTTTTTCTTATGGAAAGATGGATTGCGGATTGCCGAAGTTGTTGTCATATATTTTTGAAAATAGATATTATATGCTTTTTATATTCATGTGATTTCTCTCTACTTATTAGTTTAAGCTTTTGAATTGAATTTTTTAGCATACTATCAGAGTTAGCGTTATCCTTAGTGCGATTGTACCTTCGCCCTCCATTAATCAAATTCTTTTATATGATCTTTATATTCACATGGTCCTCCTCCACTTATCAACATAAGTTTTTGTATTGTACTTTCTAACATGCATATGTTCATCAAGCACATTACCATTTAATTTAGTTCGTATGTAGGTGATGTTCCATAAGTGCCCGATTTGTGTGTTTCGCCTAGGAGGTGTCGCACTTACGTTTTCCATACTGAAAATATGGATTCATTAAGCAAGGCGTGTGGATGCTTCTTTTTTCTTTTACTTTTACTTTTATCAACAGTCAATGTGATGCATTTAGTGGCAATGGCGGTAAATGGGTAATCTCTGGATGACTCATGCTGCGTTACCAAACTGTGACGTACTTAGTATAGAGAAATTTTTTAGTTGCTAATATCTTGGTGGGACTGCAATGTTGGACTCGCCATTCTTGGACCTCTCGAGCCGAAGTGGAGCCTAGCTGCCCTAAACCGGGAAGGATACAATCGTGTTGTGATACATTCGAACAAGAACACTTTAAATCAGAAAATACCGAAAAACTCATTTTTAAGGATGTCATGTCGGATTCTTCCGATACATCAGCATATAGAGCATGATACGATGCTTCTTTTTAAGCGTAAACACTTGGTCGACTTTTGGTACGATCCTTATGCGATAAGAACTCTTTTTAGTTACCCACATGAACGCCTAAAACATCTCCTAGAACTTGTTCTTTCTTCATGACACGAGGCTAAGACCAACCCCCCAATTCCTGACCTCTACAAAGTAACATTTGCGACATGAAAATGCACCCTTAGTTTGAAGACACATCTATGAATTGCCTCGTCCCTTTGATCTAACGCTTGAGACGATCGAAGAGGTCTAAAGTTCTTGGGCAAAGGGAAAGCAGAAACCTGGAAGTTAAGAAGATCACATGGCCCATCATGATATACCACGAAATGGCGTACAAAGCTACGCACCATTTACTTCTTTGGGTGGAAAGCTCCTAAAGCTTCAATTGGCCAGTCAACATGTACTGCAAAGTCTATCTGGTAGAACATTAAAGAAGGGAAGAGCAATAATGTGATCATGGATTGACATTATTTAGTAAGACTCACGCCGACCAAGCACAGTCCACCGGGCACGTTCTCACTTTTGGGTGGTCCAAATGTACGTTTTGTGACTGACTTTTTCTACAAGGAACTCAAGTAAGGTCAATACCACGACCCTCGAACCTGCAAAATATCTATTATTCTAATGAATCGGGTAAAGTATAAGTCGAGTCGATGCATAGACATGATGTTCTAGCAAGGGGTGTACCGAGTTATAGATGGCTCATAATCATCACAAGCGTTGCTACTATGACACTTATGCTATTTCTTTGGAAAGCTCATAATCTCATGAATGTTTAGGTTAAACTTCGAGAATAGAATTTCATGTCTCTTAGGCTCCGTTCATTTCTTAAAAAATAACTTCTAGGAAATTATTTTTCAAATTTTGCAACATTCGGTTCATAGAAAATAAATGAGTCAGGAAAAATATTTTTCACGCATAGAAAAAATACCTTGTAAAGTGAGGGGAAATGATTTCCTTTTTTTGAGAGGAGAAAATATTTTTCCTCTTTTTCCCTCCCTACACTCCCTGCCAATTACCTTCCTTTCTAATTATTTTTCGTTTTTCATTTATCTTTTTCTTTGTTGGTTGTCGGCAGTTGGCCACAGGTGAGGCACAGGTGAGACCCCAACTTGCTAGATCCAACGAGCTCAAGCCTCACCTGTGGCTAGCGACCAAGAAGGGAAAGTTGAAATAGGAAAAGAAATAAGAAAGAAAGAAAGAAAGAGCAAAAAGAAAATTTTAAAACTTCAATTTTTAAAAATAAAATAAAAATACAAACAAATTATTAAAATGAGTGCTCCAAGGAAAATTAAATCATACCGAATCATGAAAAATATTTTTTAGGCTTCAGTTGAATATAAAAAAAATAGTCATCTTTCTAAAGAAATAACTTCCAAAATTTCCAAAAACAACTCATTTTTCACATAACAAATGAATCCTTTGACTATCTTTACCATTCACTTTGGCGATCGTCTTATTTATTAGGGTTAATACCACGAAAAACCCTAAACTGGTACGCCTGTGACAAATTTACCTCAAATTATTTTTTTGACCACGAAAAACCCCAAACTAGTACACATGTGACAAATTTACCAAAAATTATTTTTTTAACCTCAAAAAACCCCAAACTGGCACATTTGTGACAAATTTACCCCAACTGATATATTTGTGACAAATTTACTCTCCGTTAATTTTTGTTAAATTTAACGTTAAATTACTTAGTTGGATGACATGTGCCAGTTTGGGATTTTTTATGGTAAGAAAAATAATTTAGGGTAAATTTATCACGGATGTACCAATTTGGGGTTTTTCGTGGTAAAAAAAATAGTTTGGGGTAAATTTGTCATATGTGTACCAATTTGAGATTTTTCGTCATTAAAAAAATAATTTGGGGTAAATTTGTAACTAGCGTACTAATTTGGGGTTTTTCGTGGTATTAACCCTATTTATTATATGGAAACTAATGGTGCTTCTTCTTCTTCTTCTTTGTTTGGGGGGGGGGGGGGGGAAGTTGATGTGATTCGCAATAAAGACAAATAAATAAATAAAAGTCCCAAACCCAAAAGCATAAAATGTGAGTCGAGGCCGTTGGTGGAGATATTATTTGTACATACATACAGATACCCTAAATTGTGTTCTAGTCAAATTCCTTACTTAGTACAAGAAGACGAAGGAGAAAAGAAGGAAAAATCACGTCAAGAAAAAGCCAAATCCGTCACTTGATAGAAACAAAACACAATTTACATTTCTGAATTCCACATTTTATCTCTTCCTAGACACTACAAATCGTGCGGGGCTGAACCGAGTCAGGTCCACGGTCCGGGCCCGCCCTTCGAGCACGAGCTCCGCCACTGCCGCCCCAGTAGCGGGCCCATTAAGGATGCCCCAGCAGCCATGGCCCGCTGCCACGTAGCAACCTTCCAAACCTGGTAGCTCCCCGATCACGGGGACCCCGTCCTCGGTGCACGGCAAGAAGCAGGCTTGCTCCGCCTTCACCCGCGCCGCGCCGTCCGCCAAGCGAGTCGACACGGCCCGGGCCACCCGCTTCAGCACCTTTATGGATTCCGGGTTGGGTGAGACCTCGCTGGGGTCGTCCGGCACCTCCTCCCGGGACGACATTCCACACAAATAGACCTCCCCTAAACAAGCACAATCACAACCTAAATCATTTCAAAAAAGATTCCAAAGATATCGAACAATACCGTCTTCGGCAAAATTGAGCGAATCACCGGAGAAAGGCGCACGTGGAGCGGATCGGAAACAATCAATCAAAACCCCACAATTGATACGTCAATTGGAAGATCCGGGCTACTTACGTACCTCAATTTCAAGCTACAGAGAGAGAGAGAGAGAGAGAGAGAGAGAGAGAGCCCTTCCACTTTTGTGTAACAATGCTTCAGCTTTTCCCACGTCATAATTCAGCTAAACATGCGATGGATTGAACTAGGCATTCCTAAATTTAGAAACTGGTTGGACTGAAGCTACAAAAGAATAGCCTTTCCATCTCATTTCATTTCACCATGTACCATATCATGATTTTACTTTGGCCCCCCATCTTTTAGTGATAGACAGGTAGGCAAGCAAAGCTAGCAGAAACTAATAATTGCTTCCCACGACATGACAATACATGCGACGCTTTTCAAATAATTCATCGGACCAAAATGTGTTAGTTGGTCCTAATTAATCAATTAGTTAAGAAAGGAAACTACTTGCAATTAGTAACGAAAAAGAGCGCGCGAAATTATACGTGCAGGGATTACATACCGGTGGGCCGAGGGTAGACTTCTGGGTCCATGGCCGGGCCTCCGCCGGAGGGCAAGAAGCTCAGAAACAGAGCTTGCGGGCCTATTGAACCGGGCTCTCTCGGCTCCAAGACAATGCTATGGGCCTTAAGCCCGTATACACCGAACCGTGACGACAAAAGCCCGAACTTACCTGACCACGGCCCCAGCGCCAGGACCACCGCGTCCGCCTCCATCACCCTCCCTCCCTCCAGCACCACCGACGACACCCTCCCCCGGCCGTCCGCGTTGACCCTTGTCGCCTTCCCGATCACCACTTCGAGCCCGTAATCCCTCGCGGCCTTGTCCAGCAGAGCCCGGGTGAACAGCTGGGGATGGACCTGGGCCGTGGTGTCCGTCGACCCGATCTCCCTCGCGGCCCGCCCCGGCCCGTCGACCCAGTCGGGCAGCACGGCGTCGTCGCGGGGAGCCCGCTTCGGTTGCTGAGCCGACTCCGTTTCCGATTCCTTCACGGTGAGGCTGAGAGTGGTGAGGGCTCGGTAGCCGTAGGTCCGGGGACCGTCGAGCTCCGCGGCGAGCGCGCGGTGGAGGTCGAAGCTGGCGCGGGCGAGGGGGCCTAGGGGGCCGCCGTCGCACCAGTCGAGGGCGAGGAAGCCGCCGGCCTTCCCGGAGGCAGCGCAGGCCACGGACGACTGCTCGACGAGGGCGACGGAGGCGGCACCGGACTTGGAGAGGAAGTAGGCGGTGCAGACGCCGATGACGCCGCCGCCGCAGACGAGGACGCGCTTCGGCGGCTCCTGTTGGGGCGGAGGGGAGTCCATGGAGGATCGGATGGCGACGGCGAGGGAGGTTGGAGATCGAGCTGGGGTGGCGGTGTATGTTCTTGGGGTTGGGCGGGGGAGCGCGAGTGCGGGCGACGACGGCGAGGAGGCGGTCGTTGACATTGGGTGGAATCGTTCATAATCTACTTGCCTTAAGTGGGGCGTTGTGTGCTTGGAAGATGACACGTGTCGTTAGCCCACAGAGGAGAGAGTTCGAGAGTGCCCAAGCCCAATTTTCCTTTGTTATTCTTTTGAAAATTGCCCTACCGTTCTCCAAAATAAGAATAGTCGTGTGCACCAATTTGTAGATGTGGAGATACGTGAAACGAAACTAAGGTCGAGGGAACAAAGAAATACAAAAAGAAACCGTCGTTTGGAATGTAAAACTTAATCAGGTAAAATGTGTTTTTTCCTTATCGTTTGTTGAAGTCTCTCGATGTTGTTCTTGTCAAGTACAATAGCAAGTCCCGATGAATCGAAATACCTGACAGTTGGTCATGTCCGAGAAAACAATCGTCAGCGTAAGAAGGCGCCGGATCGAATCATATGTATACCGGTAATTCACCAACTCTCCCCCACTTCACCACAAGGGGAAAGAGATCATGAAGAAAGAATGAACTAGTCAATGCTAATGTTACAACAACACGGCAATGGAATTCTTGCGGTTTTTAATGGGCAGAGAATTCCACGATATCAGAACAGTTAAACTGACGGCGTCCCCTAATGAATTTGCAAATTGTCGGAAACAGAGCTGGGGACGCTCTGGCTAGGCTCACTCATCTCTCCGCTTTCCTTTCCCTTCTGAAGCTTTGGACCCATCGTATGCGGAAAGGAAGAATGTGCTTTGGTTCTTCTGGAGGAACCTGCATTTTGAACCATGACACAGAAGCTGATCTTAGAGCTTACATCCTTACGAGTTGCAAGTAGAAGAGCGGAGTTAAAACGATGGATCGCAAGCAAATAGCAAAACAATGAAGCAATTCAAAAAGATGTGGACACCACCGTTGAATAGACAGAGGTATGAATCAGTACTTGAGAAAGTCGAGCAGCTTCTGCTGCAACCGCATCAAGGTTTCCTCTTCAATGTTTACATGAGCCAATAACTCGGGCAGCTTTACTGAGAGGCAGAGATTGTGGCATATTAGGGAATTAAACCTGATTACTTTTCTTCCAAAAATAATTGAATTGTACTTGTAAAAGTCAGATAGCGAAGAGGTGTTCTCTACCAAAGTTTAAATGATATTTGACCACAGCCGCTTGTATGACAATACCAGACAACAAAGAACAAGGACGAACTAATCAGCACCCTCTCATTCAGAAGTACCAGTTAGCAGTCTGGTACTCACTTGTAAAGTTAGCCCCCCCAAAAAAACACATTTGAACTTAGAAATATTTCAAGCAAAGCTCAGGCTATGGAGGTAGTAGTTGAAGCTCTAAAACCCTAAGCTATTGCAATTAGATCAGGTAAAACTGCCACCAACATATCTAAAATCTTGAACTTGCATAAAAAACCTTAGTCTCTCTCTAAACTTCTAAAGCTCCTGAAGAGCCAAAACAAATCTTCAGACACTTGTTCCCACCAAAAAGTGGGTACAGACTAAAGTCTGGTGTGGAAACTGATTTAAGTTGAGAGGCAAGTTATAGGTCCCAAAAAATCAAACCCTATCACATGTGGACAGCATTCATCATCTTAAGTGTGCTAAAATTTGCATAGGATGTGAACATAGGAAATATTGGCATCGATTTAGCAGAATCTAGAGGAAGGAAAGACTAGTAAAACCACCTCCACCTCTGTAACTCTTAACTGACCTGCAATTAAAAAGGCATTACCGCAACTGCAGATACATGACAGGCATAACTGAATATTCAACTGATAATGGAATAAAAAACATATGAGAGGATGATACTTGGATTTAGGCATACGAACCAAAAAGCCTCAGGAGATGTTCAGCACCGTAAATAGTTGACGGAGAGACGTCACCTTCAACTGCTTCGCGATATTGTAGGCGCTCCTTTTTGTACAAGAGCATCACAGGCAATGCTATGTCAAAGTAACAACGCAATCCTTTCAAGATTTCTCCTACGAAGTCGGTCATCCTATAATCATCATCACATGCGCAAGGTAAAAAATTCGGAACTGAAGTTAGGGGTAAAATCATCAGGATGAGTTAATGTAAATGAGAGGCCATTTGCCTATTTTTCCAAGAATCAACTGAGAACACAATACACTTTGTCGTCAGCTCATGTAGCAGAGCATTAGCTAAAGCTTTCTACTGGCACAATGCTCTCTGTGCAAAGGTCAAATAACAACACGTAGCAAAAACAATTCTACCAGCATAACAGGACCCGTGTTCCTATTGAATAAATACATTATTCATAGAGAATATCACTTTCACCTCCCAAAGAACTTACAGAAATTTGGGATCTCAGCGGTTTGGAAAAGCAGTTTCTTTTATCTTTCTCTTACACACAGCTAGGTTCCCTTAGTTATAGCTAGACAAATACTTGTCAAATGTCAATGTCATATGAAATTCACTGCTCCATTTCAATAATTCAAACTCGAGTGCCAGACATGGATCATAGAGAAGAGAAGTCTGAATAAGAAAAACAATAAAAATTACATTCCAAAAATTTTCATCCTTTGAATATTATCTTAATTGACATCCCATCACAAAAGAAGCAGGCCAGCAACAGAGAAAGCACTGGATCCAAGGGGATAAAACATTTCAAGAACATCCAGTCTATAAATTAAAGCATGAGCTGAAAAAAGTAAAGTTGAAAGAAACTAAGAGGGACGACTTTCAAGTTCTCACAGCAATAGTTACTAGCATCTAAATATTTGTGAACATACTCATACATGCAAGGTTCTTTGGTTCCACCTGCCAATTATCTATGAAGAGTGAATGTGTATATGTGCGCACCCTTGTGCATGCGTCATCATGTGCATGCATGTGTACATATGTGTCAACAAAGACTCATGCTCGAATGGTTGTGCAAACAATAATTTTAAAGCAAAATTTTCGACAAAGCATAGTGGAGGTCGACTTTTGCATTTGGATGACTGAAATGCAGTCGCTATTATAGAAGGACAGTATGTGAACCTACATGCCATCCTTCTTGGACCTGTATTCGAGGTAATTTGTGAAAATATCATCAACACTTGGAGAGCGGGGAAGTTTAACAAGCTGCAGGGGAAAAAACGAAAATTCAAATTAATCAAATAATTAATAAACCACTATCCATAAAAGAAAATAAACAATCAAAGGTGAATAATGAGTACAATCAGTGAACTTCTTTAATGACATACTTAAGGCACTATACAATTGTCAGATATTTATCCTATTTGCCCATGAACATTGCAAACTATGGCACTATCACTCCCAGATACTGTTCAGCATGCATTTAACAAAAAAAAAAAAAAAATTGGTTGCTCATAGTTACCTTATCCCTCTGAGTAACAAATTCCCAGTCATCAACAAGTTGCTTCCGCAATGCTGATGGAATTTGAATCTTGACAAGCTTCTCCACTGATTCATTGTCTTTCTAACAATTATACAGGTACAATTAGATTACAACTACAAAAAAAGGCATTCCTAAAAAAGTAGCACTGCTGTAATATGTGATGATTTCAAAATGGAGCCTATTACGCTCCCTGTATAGAATAAAGGAGAAGCTTTGATTAGACTACGGATACGTTAACTGCTAATTGTTAGCTGGGGTGATTAAATGAAAAGCATGAAACTTCTTTAATTGCCGTGCTTTGGGTTGTAGTCCAATTTAGTCTTTGTACTTCTAATTGTGCCAATCAAAGTTCTCTACTTTATCATCTTGCAATTTAAGGATATTTGCACAATTTGTGGGGAAAGCTGCGATTATGTAGTTTGGTCATCAACACTCCTATTGTCATTTTTCACATAAAAGAGATAACAATCTGCAATATTGAGCATGATTTCCTCCAATTAAAATCGCCAAATCCACCTTAAGGGCTTTATATGGGATACCAGTAAACGTTACATCAAAAATTCTAATTTCTCCGTCTGATCTGTAGGAATGTCAACCACAAGTCCTGCAATTGCCATCAACATTTATGGAAATTGGTTCACATCCTTAAATTGGCAAGATGATTAAGTATATGGACTACAAAAGTGAAATGTAGACAATGTCAAATTTATGCAAGTCTTTTTAACTTATCAACTGATTGATAGAGTTAATACATTGTAAACAAAGTCAATCGAGTACTTTTATTACTTCCTAAGATAAACGTCAAATGGAATTTTGGGGGAGCTTCAGAATCGTTCTTGTTTTACAACTTCTAACCTGCTTTTTGCGAAAAATGGTTACTGATGGGACACCAATTGTATTTGAAGGCAAATGTGTAAATCATGTACATAGTCCAATTTCATACTGCTTTCACAAATGGATATAACCGACTCAAACTACAATAAACATTCGATTAAACATGTGCGTATGTGTAGATCATTAACGTAGAAGTAAAACCTATTCAATAAACTCTGCTTATATCAATTGTAACATTTGATCAGATATTGACTAAAACAAGCATAGCTTTAGATAAAATATGTAATCTGAGCAAGTAAAAATGTCATCTTGGATACCGTTTTCATGAGTCAACATTTCTGTCAAGGTAATAAAAGACTATTAAGTTCTTTTTAAAACATGAACATTTCAGTCTTCTTGTTCAAGAACTTAGATATAATAAAGCCACTAAGAAGACAAGGTCCCCATAATACATTAGTAATGAGCTAAGGGGAGAAAACATGTATTGCCATTGACCATGGTAGTGCTTGATACATATTACCAGATTCAACAAATATCAAACCAGAAGTAAGGATAATGTCATGATACAACCAGACCTCAACACCAGCTTCACTCTTTCGCTTCTTGCCTTTTGTCACTGCAACCAATTGATAGATCAGTTGTAACAGGTCATTTAGCATTACCCAACATAACTTTTGAAGACAAACAAACAAATGTCTATTAGCTAACTGAAAGAGTATTCCACGACTCTAAACGCAAGAGTACTTTTGGATAACACCTAGGGCTCTACCTTCGCACCCCTAGACTTCTCCTCCTCCACCATTTCCTTTATGTATCAGAAAGGAAAATCACCAAACAACAGGACCCCTATGAGCATAGTCTCACATTGGCAATGGGTGCAGCTGTATTGTCGATGTGAGGTTACTACGGCTTGCAGATGACTCCGAAAGACACAGTACTCCTTTTGGTGAACACTTGCAGCTCTGTCTTTGCAACCCTACTTATTTTCCTCTTCCACTATTACCCATTTGCTATATAAACAGAGGAAAAACAGAAGAAAAAAACTAAAAATGTTTTCCATATATGCATCATTTACTTATCTTTCAAATAGTAAATCCCATGATAGATATTTCACTCATTTCAAATTAGAATGAGCTGGGAGTCCTTCCTAGGGATTAAGAGGAAAAGTTGGCCTGTGAATCAAACTATGATTTTGACCAAAAAGAAAAAAATCAAACTATGACGCGTTCTATACACAAGGGCCATGTAAACCATAACAAACGCAAATAGCAAGGGAGCAGGAGCTGGTCTGATAAGTCAAGGTATTGCAAAATTTCTTATCACAGAAAATTCAAAATTCACAATGCAAAAGATATAGCAAACTGAGATTTTATTGCATGTAGGCATCAGTTCACCAGTTAATGGACTCCAAATAGATATTCCATAAAAAAAGGACCATGTAAATCATAAAAGACACAAATCGTAATGAGCAGGGTTCATAATTCACATTGGATGCATGCCAATGGGACCCTACAATAAGTCTATTGGAATTGGCTCTGTATCAATGGAATTTGATAATCCATACATAACGAATTGATGTGGTATATTCATATCATAACATACGAACAAACAGTAAGAACTCCAATTCTTAATGAGACTCGAACTCATAGGGAAGAAAATCGATTTATGGATGGAATCAACTATGCAGTATTTATAGACAAAAGTATTCGGTTATGGGGGAAAAATCAATATACTTTTAATGTCGAATCAGGAACAATTAGGACAGAAATAAAGCATTGGGTCAAACTCTTCTTTGGTGTCAAGGTAAAAGCTATGAATAGTCACTGACTCCTGGGAAACGGTAGAAGAATGGGACCTATTTTGGGACATACAATGTATTACAGACGTATGATCATTACACTTCAACTGGGTAAAATTTTGATGTCTCAAGCAATTCTAAAGATAGACTATTGATGAAGCATCTACTATCTAGGCACTCCATAAGGTATGCAAAGATTATGGATTTTGGAAGAGGGAATTTCCAGTGGAGCGGTGAAATGCGTAGAGATCGGAAAGAACACCAACGGCGAAAGCACTCTGCTGGCATGATGACTTGACGTCATCCTCACCTTCCTCCGGCTTATCACCGGCAGTCTGTTCAGGGTTCCAAACTTAATAAATTCACCAGAGATTATTGATAGACACAAATGAATCACGTTCAAGCAATATGAAACACAAATTTCATCACTGGTAAAACATTTCATTACATTCCTCTTTGTGCCAATATCATATGCTAATCTGGGGACGAGAAAAGAATACACGTGGCCCCTAATGATGCTCCCTCACAAAAGACTTTAACGGTGAGGAAAACAACCGTAAGAGTTCACATATATGGAACCAGAAAATTCACAGATCAACTCCATTCTCAACATTCAGCAGCCAGAAAGAGAACTGGACAGAAAATGTAATTGCTGCTCAACACTATCATTCACTAATTTCTGAGAACAACGCAAAGTCCAATCAACATTGAAACCCGTTGGACATGTACTACAAGTTGTTGGGCCCAGCTTATGGACAATAGCAGTTTAATTTACTTTATCAGGAACAAGACCTAATCTCAAACCCCTTTTACGTAAGCCAATAGAAACAACGTGCAAATTGCAAAGATGGACTTGAGTTCACCAGGAAAAAAGACAGTAACAGAGAATAAGAAAATGAAACATACCAGTGCTCTTAAGATCCTCCTTATCGACTTTCGCATCTACAAAATTTTGAATAGCACAGTAAGACGTACAGATGGCAAAAGGCAAGCACCAAGACACCCGACAATGTTCAGCAACTCACAAAACTCAGACACTTTTGCTACACAATCGCTAACCAATGATTTCAAAAGAAGGTGTTCACTAGATGAATTCCATGTGCAGACAGAAAGAAATAATTGCTTTCCAATCAGAATGGACTTTTCCAAGCCAAGTCCAGAAAAGGTAAATATCCAAGATTTGTGGACAACGCAATAAGCATAGGACAAAAATCTGGAGACTGGATGCATCTACCCAAAAAATCAAGCAGGTCTTGCAATAACGGCTATTCTCTATAAATTTGTACATACATTTGTATAGATAATTAACTTAGCACTTAAAACAGCATCTATGACAGCATTTATTCTTGACAAGTAAAGCATATTTCCCACAATACCCACTACAACTCTTCTGGCAAGCAACAGGCCACAGTGGTGCCTAATACGAAGGCCTTGCTGGTAGAAAGATATACTTGGTGAGGCCCCCCGATTACACTTTTTTTTGTTTTTTGAGCTCAAGTCGAGAGCACGCTATACATGTTGTATTGCCTTGGAAGCCAAGAAAAAAACCCAGCTTAACATAGAAGAATTTGTTCAAGTAGGGTATAAGGTTGAGAAGCAAGTTAAAGAAACAAATCCGAACAATAGTGGGAAAGAGAGAAATCCAGCTGAGCCTGAAAGTCTCCCATTTTTCACAGAGAGAAGGTCCTTCCCTAAACGGTGAAGTCTTTAAAAGTCGTCATAATAAGTGATTTAGAACTTTATGAATGGAAGCACTTGCCCACTATGGTCATCTGTTGGCAAAGAAGGGACAGTGCTATAGCCTATCAGTAATTAAAGTTGTTTCTCAGACTTCTTCTTGTGCTTCTATGCCGTACTCTAAGACCATTCAAGTGCATTGAATAGTTTGTTCAAAAGTTATGTTTTGTATGCTAACGTAAGTAGGGAATTGAAGATACATCATCAAACAGGGGCTATCTCTGGTCTAGAATGGCTCCAAAGCAGAGGTTTATAAAAACCAAGAATTACCATCTGAGAGTTAGAACTACAAGCAACTGCTTTTAGCAAAAGTTTCTCTTGTAACCAAAACCACTAATACTAGAAAGTTTTTCCATAAATTTTTACAGCATATTTGCTTCACACAAAAAAGTTATTCTAATGCTCATTTATTTGGGGATGGTATAGTTATTCGATGTCTGGTGAGATAAATATTGTGCAATAGTTTTCTAAACAAGGTTCCTCTCCATAAATGTGGAGTAGCAATAACTCCCCATTGGATAGATATTCCAACAGCAATGATGATATTAACAATTGCTCCCTCACAAAAGACAACCCAAGACCTACGCAATCAAGGCCCTCCTAATATCCATTGAAGGAGTTGAATTCCATTGCCACAGTTATTGTCTTGGCATCTTCAATTTCCCATGGTTGCACCATGGAATCCTCACGTCATTTTTCTAGTTGTCCATTTTCCTTCGCTTGTTGACACTTATTTGTTGAGATATGAACTATTTGTTGCAAAGAATTTGAAATTGGTATATCACCCATAATACTTGAATGAACATATTGAATCAAATAAAGGTCCAAAATTGCACTTAAAAGTCATTCAGGATTCCCAATGGGCACATAAGTGAAATTCCTTGTCAAAATTCCGTGGATTGAGCATTTAGACCTCAAATGGCTATTCTATACTGCAACATACTAGAAATATCTATCCCAAGAATATGTTATTCTTGCTTCCTTTTCTAAAATTGATTGAGCTATCAGGGTTTAGCTTCTTTTCTACATAAAATTGAGCAATGATACTAAAACATGTATGATGCATACTACATACATCATGTAGGATGCCAAACTTTCATAAAATCCCATGAAAACTCGCTCCTGCCAAATTCAGTTCCCGTTCAACTGTTTTGTTGTTTTAAGAGGTCTCAAATATATGTGCCTAAGTCATTTCTAGACGTAGGGGACATGCATGTATTCTTGTAGCCTGCCTTATCTGAGATGAAAATTGAGAGAGGACCATTTCCTCATGGAAGAAGTAAGCATCCATATAAAAACTAAGTAGAAAAATTCAAGGAGGAAATTTGGTCAAAATATCGACGTAAAAAAGAACAAGATTTCTCTTTCACTAAGATCACATAAGAATGTGCTTGAACACCAGCATATACATTTGCATGGTTGCACTATGAAAGTAAATCACTGTGTAAAGCAACATCATAGTTTGCAAAGTAAAGTTAAACTAACCGGTAATACTTTTTGGCTTATTCTGAGTCATACGACCTGACTTTGGGTTCTTGTCTACGCCTTGTTTCTTATCAAGAACTTGCTGCTTCATGATGTTTTCCTCCGTATATTTCATTAGACGGTCTGGGCCTACCCATTCATCCCAACTGTTGGCAAATCAGGCAAAAGAAATTATTTATACACTACTTTTTTTTTTCTCACTTTAGGTGCCAGGAACTTTATGACTCACGTGCTAAACGCAATGTCATAACATCTCAAACAAGACATTAGATGTATTTCTGCGAAGGGAATGGACACTCGTTACTTCTTCTTCGCCATAGGTTTGCAGGATATGCCACAACCGGTCTATTAGTCATTAGGTCCAATAACCTAGATCCAATACAGTTCAATCTTATAACACGCACAGAAAACTGCCAAGCAACTTCATTTAGGTTTTCAAAAAGAAATGGAGATTTTGAAAAAAGTGGGGAAAGAACTCTGACTAGGGTGGTGGACAGAAGTATGACAGATCATAAGATTTTGCAGGATCCATTTATTTGAAGTAGAGACTTAAAGGAGGAAAAAATAGAGATTAATGCTTCTTAAAGACCACAGTGATATTTAACTGAGAGCCCTGAATCATAAGGTGAGATATCTGTAATTGCAACAAGAAAAATAAAAGTATCAGCCATATGCCACAACAATAACACCTCATGTCTTTGGGAGTCCAAAAGACGGGTGATGGATATAATGCAACATGTGAGGTCAATTTCAACAACAAATTCATGCATTATGATTGAAGCATTCATTTTTTTAATGAGTCAAAACAACATGACCAGCAATTGACCAATCAGCAATAGTCCACTGATTTCAAGCAGACATCATGTTCCATGAGAGTTAGACAATAGAATGTGGCTCGATATTCACTATATTGAAGGTGACTGAAAATACAATTATTTCCACAATTTTCCATCACCAATCAGCAATAGTCCACTGATTTCAAGCAGACATCATGTTCCATGAGAGTTAGACAATAGAATGTGGCTGGATATTCAGTAGATTGAAGGTGACTGAAAATGCTCACTTTTTGTTCCATCCCTGCAACGCAGTAAGAGAAACATCATTTAGATATGGTTTCAGGAACATAAAGACTAGAGATACACTTAATACAATGAGTTCCCTAGAGATATTTTGCAACGTAGAGCTTAAAGGATTGACAGCTTTATCAGACGAAAAGCATGCTACAAATTCGACATGAGATAGCTTCAGGCACTGTGGGTGCAAAAGTAAAACTACTTACAAGGTAGTGAACAAAGTATCTCCATTCATTCTTCCGAACCTCAGCCTTTTGAACCTAATCATAAGAACCATAAAGCCATTTAACTAATTGAACAACAGACATGTCACATCAGACACATTATCTTCTATATAATTTGACATAGGAGAAAATGGAAAAGAGAAGCGACTCATTTAGATAAAATGCAATATCCATATTCTAATAGTATATCAAATATTTTTTTTTAACTAATATAAAGATCGAAAATTCTATCGACGGGTGTAACTATAGGTAATCCAGCTATTTTCTTGTCAACCATTCAAAAGACTAATTCTGGTCAACCATTTGATTCGCAAATTAAACAACTGGATGAGATTCCAACTTTTCTTTTCTTCTAGCAGAGACCAATGAGTGGTTAAAGTAAAGTCAACGGACCCTGTTCATTAAATCATCACCTAAAAAAGAACTAAGCAAGCAATCATCAAAGCAAACTAGGGAGAACTGAAATATGCAAGCTTTCTCCCAACACATACAAGTTTTTGCGTTTATTTACTAAAAGACATGTGAAAAAGGATAAGTAAACATCTAAATTATTGCCTAATGAAAAGGAAATTAAACATCAGCCAAAACAAATTGCTGAGAAAAGTGTAAAACCAAAGTTTAAGTGTAGCAGACCAAGCAGCCAGAAAAGGCCACATGCATAAAGTCCATCATGCACTATGCTCGCAAAAACAGTACTCCAACCTAATTGTTTAACAAGAAATATAGCATGAATGACCAAAAGCAATTAACATAAGATGGTGTGAAGCTCCTGCAAACCAGACATTTTCATTGGGACACTACAGGACTCCCCCAAGATGGCAACAGCTAGTCTGATGGGAAGCATGTGCAACAAAATAATTTTTTACCAGGCAATCCAAGATCAAATGGGATACATTCCTGCTAAGAATTGTATTTGAAACACAGTGAAAGAAAATGATGGAGCAACTTGACCAAACTTAAATCCAATTTGGGACCAAACTCCCATTGAGCATGTTTTTCTATACAATCCATGTTGAAAGATCTTGATTGTCAGTGTGCACATAGTGTAAGGAACATTCAATAAGCCCAAGCTCATCTAGAAGTAGTTTACTCAAAGGGTAAGTGTATTGTTTAGCTACAGCAATGGCAACCCCACACGCCCATGGAAGAATGATTAAACGAGAAACGGAAGGCATAGATTCCAGCAACACGAAAATCCACAACAGAATATGAAACAGTCCACCAAAGCAGGATTCCACATCTCGTTCTATTCCAAAACGCCAACGAGGCTGCATTTTTTCACATTCTACAAACCCAATGGCCAAACAAAAGAGGCCTCTAAAGCCCCTCTTGCGTCACTTTCAAGTTCTTCCAACACAGCCAATGTCAGCTGAGCAGAACCTGGAAAGAACATAACAGCTGAAATCACCTAACTATGAGGAAACGCTATCGATACCAGCAAGCAACCGACCGAAGCAGTTTCGTAAACAGTGAATTACCCAAAGCACGAGAAGAGTGAAGGAAATTAAGATGACGGAGAGAGAAGGAAGAGCGAGAGACTATGCCTTGGCCTCGTAGATCCGAGGGCCGTGAAAGGCGAGGACCTTCTCTCCCTCGGAGAAGAGAGTGGAGGACGAGTTCGGAGGGTCGCCGCCGCTCGAATTGTCGCCGTCGCTGCCTGGCTCGTCCTTCGATGAGCTTCCCATTTCAGCTTCTCCGACTCGGACGCTCTCGCAGAGAGGGAGGGGGAGAGAGAGATAGAGATAGAGAGAGAAATGACACGTGCTAAGGGCCTCCTCTGCGATTGGAGAGGAGTCTCAGAGAGTACTTCTTGATTAATTCATTGTTTTCAACGTACAAAAAAAAAATGTTTTCTATGAAACACATACTTTACTGACTATATAAGTTTCATATTTTTCAACGATTTGTGATGATCATGATCCACTCGAAGCGAACCGAACGCTCACGGATTGCTAAATGGGGGCAATGATCCTTCCGCGATATAGCACCTAAGCTTCTCATAGGACTTTCCCAAACCATATCGATTACAATTGAGTTTTCAAAATTCATTCACTCATTTTAACCAATTAGTAGGCCAGTTAAGAATTCGGCAAAGGGCGGATGATCGCTTTATCTTGAACTGCGAAACTAGATTCAAAGATTTAGTTACGCTGGATTAAACTTATGCTAATTCTCTTTTCTTTTTAAGGGAATCTTGCGATGTGATTTTTATTTCCTAACATGCATCTACATGTCCATGCAATTACCGTAAAATCAAACATTTAAAAAGTTACCAATGCCTCAAGATAGGAAAATTTAATGCAAATACTCGTGCAAGTTTACCAAATTCGGCTATTGCATAGAGGGATAGTCCATATGCAAATGCGACATACTATGTAAAAATTTGTACTTAAGAAATTACCAATACGAGCTACTAATAAATATGGAAATTTTAACGCAATGTAATCTACAATGAATAGCGATCCTAAGAGAATAAATTCACAAGTGTACAACAAATTTGCAAATAAATCTAAGTATCGTTAAATCCACCCCTAGTCATATTTTTGTGATTTTCTTAATGAAGATGCAAAGTAAAATGCCTAACATGCGAGATGTGAATTTTTTTTTAAAATATTTCCATTTTACTACACGTGATTTATGGATAAAAACGTGCAAACATGGAAACTAAATAATAACGCAAAATCTTCGATATGTCCAAATATGAACACGCTAGGATATGTAAATATGATTAGTTTTTTTATCATACCAAAAAAAAATATGATTATTCTTTTCTAGATGTGTAAATATTCACATTACTATTTCCTAAATACAGAATATTTTGAAAACATGATTTCATTAATTATTCTTCTAATAGGAAAATATGGATATATGATCAATGCCTGCAACATAAGCATGCATTAATGACTGAAAAGTAATTACGTGCAATGCAAATGTGAAATTATATGCGCTGACGTGATGTGAAATGCCCCCATCAATGTGTCTTTTCATGAAATTTTCTAACGGGGACACGAATTCTCAATCCAATTTGGCTCCTCAAATGTGTGGCTTTGAGTAAGTTGAGTGGTGTGATCTCATGAGATGAAAATCCTTTTATTCGAGTCCATGAGAAAAGTCCTTTTTGACCAGAGAATTTGTTGAATTCTCGAGGTAAACCTTGTGATTTTTTCGGTGAGGTATTCGAATTATGTGTGCCGAATGTTTTCTTAGATCAATTGGGTATCCGTAGCAAAAGCGAATTGCTATCGTCTTTTTTATTTTATTTTTTGTCTCCTAAAGTAGTTCATATGAATTCGGAAAAAACTTAAACACCAAGGCCCAACTTAGCGGTATCATGATACGAAAAATTCAAAGGCTGTGTTTGGTGGGTCAGATAAAATTTCAAATAGGATAACTTTTATCCTACCCAATGTTTGGAGTGACACAACATCTGAAAATGATTGGATATAACTAGATAAAAAATTTTGCCTAAGGAGTCATGGTAACCACAAGAAGATAGAGCCGACTAGATCTGGTTGGTGATACTCCTGGTCCATGATCAACAAGGCAAGATCTGGAGTTACGGTTCATGGTTGAGCAACCATCTTAGTCACAGCGACTTGCAGTCATTGGTCATTTATGGCAGAGCCACCTCTTCGTGGTTGCTTGAGTTTAGGCTTGTCGGTCGATCTAGAAGTGATCTTAGATCTCAAGTCTTCGCGTCGCAGATCTTTGTTTTGGGTCCATAGAAAGCAATATGAAAATTAAGAAGAGTAGGGAAGAGTAGAAAGGAGCAGGCAAAAAAGCTCAGGCATTGCGTGAGATTGTTTTTCCATCATCTCTGAAAAAACTACTCCATCCCCTTCATTTCTCCAAATCCCTTCCTATGCTCTCTCCTCTATGTTCAACAACACCCTATAGACCTAGATTTGATAACATCATCCTTCATTGATCAACCCGGTAACCTGACATTTCCGGCAAATTGAAAAGTTGTTTTTTTTTTTCTTACTTTCTTTCTCAAGTTCAGTTATTTATTGAAGATCCACATGATTGTCTTTCTCCAGCAAAGAGATACTGGGTTCGCCTTACTTCCCATCAATTTTTCTACCAACTTTTAGACTGTTGTTTTCCTTGTGGAAGCTGAGTTGAGTGACAATGGCCTCCTCTACTTCACAGCCTCCTACTCTGCTTCACGAGGAAGAGGGGTTGTTTTATTTTCATGATTTAATTTTAATTTTAATCTTGCAAATCAAATATTTATTTAGATAATGCCTACTTGAATCCATGTTATATCTGGACATCAACAAACATTGAATGGATATTTAAAATCCTATCTTATTTGATATTATCCTATTCAACAAAAATATTCGACTAGACGTAGCCAAAGGGATTAAGGAGGATGTGCTGTCCAAGGAGAATAAAGAGAACTAGACCTATGGGCTTTACAGACCCAATCCCCATCATCCAACGGGCATCACTGATAAGGATGGAGACTTTCCACAGGATAAGATCTAAACTAGATATAGTTTTAACTAAAGTCAAACAATCTTCCGACAAAAAAAAAAATTCAAACAGTCTCACTCAATTTCCACTTCGTCGTACTTCTTTGCTTCGAGGAGAGAGAGGTTATTGAGAAGAGCTAGGATTTCAATTTGAAGAGCCGATGATGCCAGAGTCGAGCTTACCGCTCCGTCCACTAGAGTTCCTGTCGAGTCTCGATTGACACAGGCGATGGAGCCCGACGAGGATCCTTCTATGTATGAGGCATTAGAGTTCGCCTATAAAGCTATTCCCCTCATTTCCAACCCATTATTTTCGAGTAAGATTACATAATGATTATTCCTGTCATATCATGAGAGGGAAAATTGTCTAAAAAGCTCAAACTTATTATACTTTTATCAATTCAATCTTAAAACTTTTTTTTTATTTTTCTAACTATGTCCTAAACTTTTTCACGTTTTGCCAACAGAGTTTATCCGATCAATTTTATTAAGAAATCACTGATATGAACGTTGATCGTCCTACGTAGCAAGAATTAAATGCACAGCTTAAGTGACTTTCACTCGGTGATTTCAACACATCATTTATAGGTAAGATTACATAATGATTATTTCTGTCCTATCATAGAAATCCTTGGCAATTTTCGGAACTCTTATAATCTGGAGAAAGAACTCCTCAGGAATTGACCTTTGTAGAAGAACTCTCTAGGGCAATTTTCCTTTTAAAATGTTGTCCAGGTACTTTGGAGGAAAAACTCTCTTGAACCTTTCCATGGTCAGAAGAACTCATAAGATGTGAGGTTGTCGGTCCTAAGAAATACATAGACCAAATCTAACTCCTAAGAAATACATAGAAAAACTCTCTTGAACCTTTCCATGGTCAGAAGAACTCATAAGATGTTAGGTCTTCGGTTCTAAGAAATACATAGACCAAATCTAACTCCTAATAAAAGTTAGGTCCCTAGGCACAAGAACTACGTATGCGAGGTCTATATAGGGTAAGAAATTCCTTGACTGAAAGAACTCTAAAAATGTTAGGCCTGTTAGAGATATTTTGTTTTTGGTCGGAAAAGAGTTTATTTCATGTACTAACTAAAAAGAAGAGGCCCAAAAAAGGGGGCATCCATAAAAAGAAAAGCTTGGAATTATTCCACATTAGTTGTGAAAAGGGCTAGTGGTTAGTTTATAGGTGTGAGAGAAATCTTATTATTTGATCTAACTTTTGGGATAAGAGAGATCTAAGACCACCCAACATTGGTATCAGAGCCCAAATTATAAAAAAGTATAGACACAACAGTCACACGGAAGAGAATGTTGAGGTTTTTCCACATCGGTTGTGGAAAGGGTCGGTGATTAGTTTATAAGTGTAAGGGGAAGTCTTATCTTGTAAATTAACTTTCAGGATGAGAGAAACCTAAGATCACCCAACATTTTAGGGGATAGGTTAAACAAGCCAGTTTAAGGGAAGTTCATTAAGGGCCTGTATGGTAACTATTATGGTTGTCTAATTCTGTTCTCTAAAACAAAAAAGGTGAGAATCCTATTTAGTAAAATATATAATTCTAATTCTAATTCTGATTTTAATTCTGTT
Organism: Psidium guajava; assembly: GCA_016432845.1. Taxonomy (NCBI): domain Eukaryota; kingdom Viridiplantae; phylum Streptophyta; class Magnoliopsida; order Myrtales; family Myrtaceae; genus Psidium; species Psidium guajava. The sequence goes on from CM028231.1 coordinate 18,119,264, forward strand.
CCCCAAAATAGTTTTGGAGTAAAAATAAGAATAAAAAATTGATTTTATAAAAGAATCAGTTTTGAGAATCACAAAACAGAATAAAGTACTACGTCTCTTACTTTTCTTTTTCAGTTCTCTCGTTACTTTTCTCTCGACATAAAAAAATAAAGTCTCATTTTTGAAGAAAAATATATAAATAATAAAGATAAAATCAAAAATAAAAAAAAAATTGGGAAATTCTAAAAAATCAATTTTTTTAAGAAAATCCCTAAAACTAGAAGAAGCTTAGACTAGGCTAGTTTGACCTCGTTTCATAAATTTGGGCCTAAATTCCCCAGATTTCATAGATTTTATTTTTTTTAGAAAACTCATAAATACCTTCAAAATTAAACCGGAACCACATTCTTTAAGCCCTTAGGGCTCCATTATAGTTTATCATGCAATTTATCAATGTTAATTCCTTAATTTTGCACTTGATTTTATTTATTGTGATTTTCTTAGGTTTATATACTTTAGACTTAGTCTAGTTTTAGAAAATTTTGGAAAAAGCCAAAAACAACCGGCATGAATACTTAGCAAGCTCGCATTCTTAAGTTTTGGATGAATGAAGGACTTATTTGGTTTATCTTTGGGAAATGTCCTTGGGAAAATGCAAATACCTTTAGATTAAAAAGATTTTCAAATGCAAAATAGTGTTTGGCAAAGTATATTTTAAAAATACATTAGAAAATAATTTTATCATAAATGCCGTTTGGTAAAAAATTATTTATTTATTTTTAATTACTTTATTTATTTTTTTTCTCTTTTTTTTCCTTCTTTCTTCGTTAATTTCTTTTCAGCTAATCACTAGCCTCAAGCAAGACCGAGCCTTACTAGATCTAGCATGGGGTTGGGCTACATTTAGCAAGGTCGAGGGTTGCATCGCCAAGCCTCGAACTCATTGGTTAGTGTGTTATGGTCGATTGTTGAGCAGCCATTGAAGCCGAGGTCTACAGTCGGTCAAGGAAGGAGAAAGAAGGAGGGAAAAAAAAGAAAAAATAAAAAAAGAAGAAAATAAAAAGACATAAAAATAAAGAATTGTAATTGCATTATAGAAATGCGACTTTCCAAAGTATCTCCAGAGCTACTTTGGGGTAAAAGTCTTTAGGGGCTTTGCTCCAAAGTTGAGCAGAAAACGAGCCAAATGTTATTTGTACTTGGCCAAGAGACTTTATAGCCCAAAGCCCCTTCAAAATGTTGAACTAAACATGCCCTAAGATTGAGATTTGATTTCTTAGAACAAAAAACGTACACCAATGCAAGGCAGTGTAGTACATTTTCCTTGTAGAATTGAGGATGTTACTCGTATCAGTTGTCCGCTCGCTCAAAAGAGTTGGATGAAACCCCATAATAAATGGTGAAAATGACTTGTGATAATTCTTGATATTTATTTTTACATTTTTATATACAATATATTATATAAGAGAATTAATATGAATTAATCTTTGATTAATTTAAAATATAGGATGAAATTTTACAAAGTAACTACGTAATTATTTTACTTAAATAAAAAATTTGGGATGATAAATTATTCTCAAAAATAGAAATTATGTGCAGTTTCCAAACACATTCTGATTCTCTAAAATTAATACAAGAAAAAAATAAAATAAATTATTTAATCAAAATCACTTTTTCAAATCGGAATGGTTACCATATAAGCCACAAGTCTCTAGGCTTTCACAGCCAATCAGTAGCTACATTTAAACTTTTGGATAATGGGCCAGGCAGATTTTTGGTTAGCTCGTTAAAAGCTTCAAACAATCCACGATAAGCGTCCTGTCTTCCAGCGTGAAGTGAATTGCGTTGTCGCTTATCAAAGACTTCACCTCATCGAGTCGATAGACTCGATCACAAGGGTTTCGAATTAAAGAGTACAACAAGAAGCAAAGAGAAGGGCTTCGTACATAGCTAGGGTTTCCATTTGAGCTGGAGACAAAGCCTTCACTGATTTCACAAAGCCAGCAACAAGCATCCCCCGGTGATGAGAGACATAGTTAGAATGTAAATATTTTGATACTTTAAATAGTCGTCATGTAAAGTCTATGAATAATTTTGTGTGCTCTTCACTTGATAATGAATTAGAATATAACATTTTTCAATCATCACAATCTTCAACTTAATATCAACGCCATCATATTTGAGGAATTGCTACACAAGCCCCGTAACTCCTATGTTTCTGCTAAAAAAGATTGTTGCTTGAGATTTTTTCCGCTGCTCATTGAAGAAAACAAACACTACCATTAGACTACCTACCTTCAGATGTACAAGATCATAAAATTTTGTAGTGAATGGATGTCGGAAGCTGCTATGCGTTCCCCTACGCATTGCAATCTCGGACTCGCCAGGAACCCTCACCTATAAGTGCTTTTTTGAACAAAAAAACCACCATTAGCTTGCTATCTCTAGAGGATGACGACTAGCCAATTGCCACCACCATCCAATGCTTCACATGCCACCGACATTCTTTGCACTTGGGATCCACAACATTGCATGTGATCAGACTCCGGCTGCACTTTGCTGACACCACACTTACACACTGATGCTTCATCTGCTACGTCATCCTTGATATTATCTATCGGCTACCTTCCACCTCATCTATTATATCACTATTGAAAGTTGATTTACGGCTGACCAATTGTTGATCGATTCAGTTCGATCGATTTCGTGGAAACTTTTCTGATTGATTCTTGAAAATCACACATCGATTCCCAAGGTATTTTGACGTGTTAAGTCCATTTTTGTTGTCGAATCTATGTATTGAAACTAGTAAAGTGCATATTATGGATAAGATGAAAGTTTCTATGTCCAATTGCAATCAACAATGGCCTAAGCAACACACTATGTATTCGGATGTGGTTTATACTTTCCATTGACAAGAAAGAACGGGAGTATAGCTCCCCGATGAGTGGGAGTTTGAATTGCCAAAGGGCTTTTATAGTTTGAGCCCATTTAATTAGTAGTTAGGGTTTGAACCCATAAATAGCTATTGCTATATATATTATCTCTTTCTCTGAGAGATAAAATGAGAGGCACGATGTGCCAATTATAGTGAACTTTGCTATTGGATGTGGCCCTAGTTTAAGTGTGAACTAGGATAAAATCTTGTGTCTCAATTTTTCTTTCTCGTTTTTATGCTTTATTTTATTGTGAATGTGCACCAAATCCTAGCACCATGATAATATTTTTTTTCTTTCTATTTTTGGCTTTTGATTTGGAATGAATATCAAGAAAATTAATCTCAATATATAGACTCTAACAGCCTAAACATTCATTATGACAAAAAAATCCTAAACAATCTAAAATGCAATGATGAAAAGTTTGTTGATGTTGGGTTTTATGGGTGTATGGAATGCCGTGGCTTGTCCATGTAGGCTATCCTTGCCCTTTACCAAAGGAATAACTACCAAAGGCAGTTACTTGTGTTTCAAAAGGGAGATAACTACTAAAGGTAGTTACAGATTTCTAACGTGATAATAATTACGTTTCTTCAAACGTTAGTTTCCCTCACTATTTTTTAATATGTTCATTCTGCATTGAAGAACAGTGAGAAAGAAAAAAAAATGCCGCTTCTTCCTTCTCCACTTTGAATGTCAAATGGATGAATGATCTCTCGAGGGTTGCAACGATAACATTTAATCTGTGGAAAACAAGGTATGTTCATTATCCGCGATATACTACTATGATAAGTGATTCATGTAAGATTCTAGCATGTTATTTACGAGTAATTCCATTGCATATGTAATGGGATTGATTTCTTTCGTTAGCATCAGAGCCATATTCCTTGTTTCTTGATCATGTAAGATATATTTGAAAAAATCATGCCATGAAATCAAAGAAAATTTGAAGTTCATATGTTTTTAGCCAAAGAGAGCTTATTAGACAATATTGAAAAGGTTAATTTGCCTATTTGTGAGAATTGCCTAGTGGGAATAATAATGAAAAAACCATTTGGAAAATGAGCAAGAGCTAAGTTTTCTTTCCAGTTGATTTGTATGGACATATGTGGTATGGGGCTGTTTATTTCATCACATTTACATGTGATTATACTTGATTTGGTCATGTCGATTTGATTTCCCATAAATCTAAGGCATTATGTTGCTTTAAGAAATTTATGAGCTTGGTGGAAAATCAATTAGGCAAGATAAAAAAAGGGTTAAAACCCAATTGAGGTCAAGAGTCTTTATCTTATCAGTTTATGTGATAAAAATAAATAGAAAGATTATTGACTGTTCCAATGATTCCTGAATAGAATGGAGTTGTAGAGAGAAGAAATGAGACCCTAATGAAAATGGTTAGGTTAGTGATGGCACAAGTTAATTTGCTAATCACTTTTTGAGGTGATACTTTATTGACTACTGTCTATATGCTTAACTATGTGCTTTCTATATCACTTGCTTCCATTCCATATGAGTTATAGGTAGCTCGAAAAAAAATTTGAGTTTTCTTGAATCTTGGGGATATGTTGTCTATACACATGAGTCCTCCCATAGGTATGAGAAATTTGCTATAGAGATAAAACGAGTATCCTTATGAGATACTAAGAGCACTCGAAAGGGTATGTGTTAAAAGTAAGCAAGAAAGTGGAAGTGTAGCTAATATTGAATCATGAGATGTTACATTCTTAGTGAATGATTTTCAAAAGGGCGAGATAGGTGAAGACAATTCTCTGTTTGAAAGATTGGTCATGATAATGACATTATTGGGGCGTATTATCCAAGTGTAAGCAATATATGAAGTGGGGAATTTGTTTTGAATCAGTCTTAATTGTAGCCACATGATGAGAAGATGTTATTATCTAATCCGATTGGGAGCATAATGGAGCATGATATACTAAGTGTGCAATCTCTAGTACGACGAACAAGCCATCGAGTGGGAGTATAATACAGCATGATATACTAAGTGTACGATCTCCAATACGCAAACAAGCCATTGAGTCGGAGCATAATGGAGCATAATACACTAAGTGCACAATCTCTTGTACAGCAAATGAGTCACAAAAGTATTCATCGTTGACATGTTAATAATGAAGGGGAAGCTTTCATGGTAGTCCATATGGTTGCTCCACAAGGAAAAGATTAGCCAAGAAATATAAATAAGACTCTCACTTGCATTGATAGAAAAAAACAAATATAAGAAATGGAAGAAGAGTTGGAGTCAATAGAATCAAATTAAGTATGAAATTAGTTAATCCTCCAAAAGGACACAAAGTCATTGGAAATAAGTGGGTTTTTAAAATAAAGTGTGAGGCTGATGGCTCAATTAAAAGATATAAGGCTCACCTTATGGTGAAAATGTATAATTAATAGAAATAAATAGATTATGAAGTCTCTTGTGGTAAGATTTAGCTTAATTTGTGTGACGATTCAAGCCTCGCCAATTGCTTAACCTATTTACTAACTACGTGCTTTGCTTTAATATGATATGCTCCAATATATATATATATATATATATATATATATAAGCATGTGGAAGCTTGATAAATAAAAAATAATTGGCGGTCAAACAAATATTACAAGTGCATGAAAGCAAATGGCAGGTACGTCTAAAAGGTATAGCTTTATAGGTTTCACTAACTGGATAAAACACAAGAATCACAATCAACAGGCTCAAAAAATTCGAGTTTATATACAGATACATGTATCTCTATCGCCAGTTCTTTACAAAAGTTCAAAGCATACATGAAAATATCTTCTCTTGATTCGCCAATGCCATTTCCTTCCGTGGCTTCCATTTTTCATGACCACATCACTTTGCTTGCTAGCTCATCTGAAAAAGGTTAGATCTACAGGGGTGAGCTGAAGCTTCGCGAGTACAATCCCTAGCACTTTGAAGATCGAAAACATTAATCACTTAGCAAGCAACACGAATTAGTCCAAACATGGTAAGTAAAATCGACAACTTGACATTAACGTAGACCAATCAAGCAATAAATGTAACAAGCAATTGATTGAGACTGATTATGCACTCCATGAAACTACACATAACTTCTCATGTGAACTAGTCCACAATGCATCCGTTGTCTGGCACAACCATTCGTAAAACTCCACTTATCATTGTCCTTATTACTTCACCAATCTCTCGTTCGAGATATGCAAGCTATACTCGTGGTCCTTCGTGCCCATAAATACTCGAATTTGAACCTTCCTAAGCAACGCCCATCATCATCTGTCACCCATCTATATAATTAAAAATAGTCCTCGTAAACTCAAGACTAACAAGGATAATCTATACTCAAGAACAAGACATATAGGACCCTTCGGTGTATCACAAACTCCAAACAGAACCTTACCTCCTTCGACCTCTACCATTTATCACTAGGGTCAATGATCCGTTATGAATTTCATAAATTTACCACTCATAGGTGCCAATCAAACATGTAAATGACCTTGAAACCTCAAATAGCATATCCTAATTATTGTGAGGCAATTTGGAACTGATAACGAGATGATAGGGCTATATATTAGGTTGCGATTAGACCAAGTACATGAGAAATTGAGACCAAACAAGGATGATAGAGGTACTGGCACATAGGGGGCCATGTGTCAGCACGTGGCCAAGGCAAGGACATGTGGCAAGAGAGGGGATGCGTAACGCGTGGCCAGCTATATGTCTGAATGTGGCGCAACTTATGCCACATGTCATTGCCTGATTGGCTCGGTCTTTAGCTACTTCCCCTTATAAATAGAATCCAACATTAGATTATTCGCCATTTAATCGTTAGAACCTTTACCAATTTACTACTACTATCCACGCCCTACACGCCTATGCCCCTGTAATTCATGCCTAAGCCCTATTGCTGTATACGCCTGGGTCTTATCAATAGACACTCTGAACATGCCTATTGTCATCGTCGATTTGCTGTTAAGAAACTAAGGCGAATGAATCTCTAGTTTTTATAGTTTGTTTGAATTGACGTTGGAATCATACATTAATAATTGAAAATTGTATTCTTGACCCTCGTCTAATATGCATGATAACTTTGTTGAATTCCTGAATGAATCACCAAAGATGGTGAGATAGCATTGTATGTACATATCATGGCATTTCATCATAAGAAACTATACTATTATGCTGTTGCCGGCGATGCCCCATGGAGTCGGAGGGAATTGGGGACTCCATTGATGGTTGTTTTGTTAGAGAATGCTCCTATGTCTCATTCGAACTGGAATACCTCTTGGAGAAGAGATGCCGCATAAAGTTTATCCATGAGGATGATTCACGTGTAATTGGCGTTGCATTTGAGTATTCGAAAGAATCTCTTTCATACATTCTTTTTTATGTGCATGATGAATTGAGAATTGTTAATGCAATGTTTTTATTTCAATGTGTACATTCTATTGGGTTAGAATTGCATTCGTGAGGTATTAGCTCACCATTGTTGATTTATGATTTTTAGATAAACAATGCCACAGGTAAGCCCGGCTACTCCAACCCTTTGCTATGGTATTCCCCAAGAGCATATTACTTCTTAGGAAGACCATGTGGATGCAGATTACCTTGAGGTGAAGTTTAAGAAGCTTGTGAGTACGTTCGTGATAGAGGTAAGCCTGGGTTTTGCAATAGTTATGTACTGTTTCGTAGGCTTGTACCTTGTTGAAGATGATGATGGGCTCATGGGTAGCTTTCCCATGAGCCCTGATGTCAACAGTAGTAATATTGGGGGTGGACAAGCTTAGTTGGAAGTAGTATGATGGGGATAGAGTTTTATATTTTGGATATATAGTAGAGTAGAGTTTCCAAAGACCGACGCAAAAGTTTTTATGTAAGATATCTACGTGACAGTCAATAGTGGTAGTTGTTTTATTATCCGCATCCCAGAAGTTTAACTGCATCGAGCTGTAATTATATGAAATGAAAGAATGGGTTGGAATCTAAATGTAATTCATATCTTTGTTGATTGAGTGTATGTGGTTAATTGAAACCTTGAATGGTCATATCCTATTAGGCATACCTCCTAATTGTCATGGTTTTTTGTATTTTATGCACTTGTCTTATATAGCTGATTGGATTAGTTTAATTAGTCTTCCACTTATGCCATCTATATAATGAAAGATTAAAGAAGAGAGCATGGTTAGTAAACTTTAAAATGTGGCAAACTAGGATTAGAAATCTACTCACCTCAACTTTCATGCACATTAGAACAACCACGAAGAGGTTGAGAGGGAAAAGGGCCGATGCGAAAACGATCACCACGAATCTGAACCATTGCAACCTTTAGCTTGGCCCACCTTGATTCCTCACACAGCCGTCACTGTGAGTCTCCATTACTCTTCGTGCCGCGGCCACCAAGAGGATGAGAGGGTGAACTGAGATCAAAAGAGTGAGGAGCCATGGTCGAGAGGGAGCCTTGAGGACTCGCCATCATCAAATGGTGGTGTTGTTGGCTCAAACACGAGAAAAGGTGGAGTTACGGTGGTGTTTCACCCAAGAGAAAAGAAGAAGAAAAAAAGTGAAGAAGAGAATAGGAGGGGGAGTGTGAGAATTAAGGGAATTCTTCTCAAAAGTGATGAGGAGAGAGAGATGAGGGGGAGTTATTCAATGGAGTGAGGGAGGATGAGTGACAATAAAGAGAGAGGGTGGTGACAAGTAGGTGCCAAGAGGCACTACACGCATGCCATATGTCCACAACCGCCATGTGTTAGTTTTTTTTTCTTGATATATCCCAAATTTGTACATATTTAGCTCTAAGGGGTTCAAATTAAATACATAGTGCTCCCAAAAATATTATTACGCTCAAATAATCCATCGCATCAAAACACTTTAATAATCCCCTCAAAGTGATTTCGCTATAACCTCAAGCCCGATGAGTACTAACCTACCCATAACTTAAGCAGCTGGAAAGTTCGGATTGTTATGGTTTTCCTTAATCTGACAATAGTGGCTAATTTGAATATTGAATTACATCAAATAAATGTGAAAACTATTTTTCTCAATAGAGAATTAGAAGAAGTATATATGGAACTACCTGTTGGTTCATTATAGAAGACCAAGAACAAAAGTTCTGTTGGCTTTTAGGATCGATATATGGTTTTAATAGTATTCAAGACAATGATATATACATTTTCTTAATGCCGTAGTGGCATATGATTTTTGTAATGATTAATGAAGATCATTGTGTATATATCAAAAGATCCATATATGAATTTGTGATCTTATCATTATATGTTGATGATATACTAATTGCTAGGAGTAATATGGAATTCGTTAATACAATTGAGAAATAGTTATGTACCAATTTTGAAATAAAAGATATAGGTGAAATTGCATATATTCTTGGAGTTCGTTCAAAGAGATCATTATCTCTTTTACGAGAGATTAAATAAGTAAAGTCCTTGAACAATTTCGAATGCAAGACTACAAATCTCTAGTATCCTTTATCGTTCCTTCTTTATTTCTTTGGTAAATTTTCATTGATTTATTTGCAAGATCTTATTATTTTTGCATTAATATTACAACAGCCGCGACGGTAATATTTAATCCGTGAAAAACGAGGTATGTTTGTTAATCATGATATACTTATACAATCAATGATTCAAGTAAGATTTTGGACATATTATCTACGAGTAATTCTACTGCATATGCAATGGGATTAGTTCCTTCAAATGAAATATTTTTGGGAGGAAAACAAGTTCCATTTTTTCTGAAAATAAAAGCAACTTTTAGGTGAAAATTTAGGTGTCAAGGGTGGCAATTCCTCAAACTCCATTATCCTTTTATTACTTATGTAAGTGATAGACTCCCATCGAACTATTTTGAATGACTACTTTAATCCCGATTAAGTACACTTTTCAAGTTTCGGCCCTAGTTGCGCCTCACAAGGTAACAATTTGTTATTGTCTTTGTGAATGTAATCGTACTTTCCTCCTTCATCTCTTGAAAAGTCGAATGCCACTGTCTTGATTTTTCACTGTCAAAATGGTGCTACCTTGAGAATATATGTTAGAATGGAAAAAGGATATTTTTAGTGTCAAAACTTGTGTACGATATTTAATTTAGTGCCAAAACTTTCAAAATGATCATTTAAGTGTCAAAAAACTTTTAAAACGATCACTTAAGTGCCAATTTTTTTTAAAATGATAACTTCAATGCCAAAAATTTCAAAACGATCACTTAACTGCCAATTTTTTTAAAAAGTGTTCATTTTTTTGAAAAATGATCACTTCAGTGCCACATTTAGCGATTCAAAATTGGCACTGAAATGATCGTCTTTTTTAAAAAAAATTGATAATTGAGTGTGTGTTTTTCAAAAAATTGGCACTTAGGTGATTGTTTTGCAAATTTGGCACTAAAGTGATCATTTTTAAAAAAATTTGGAACTTAAGTGGTTGTTTTGAAAGTTTTGATACTAAAGTGAGTATGATACATAACTTTTGGCACTAAAAGTGTCCTTTTCCCTCTTATAATTTCTAATGGCCAGTACATATGAACGCAAAATCAAAAGCAAGAGAATTTCCAACATCTTTAACAACTAACAAGTGATAATGCTGTAGGTGACGATTGGAGGCTTAACTACGAGGGACGATGGCATGGGGAGGGAGATGGCTTTGACGGTAATGATGCAATAGAGGCATGTGGGCACCGAAGGTGAAAGGGAGAGAATAGGGTGGGGAAAGAGTTAAGGCTTACTGGGGATGAAAATTTCTAAAAAAGTAATGGCAATTGTGCTCTCTTGGTACAATCACAAAAAAAAAACTATCAAAAATAATCATAAACTTATTATAATTGTGCCAATTCAACCCTCAATTTATTTTTGCTAATTGAATTCTAAACCTTTTGCATTTGTGCCAATACAGTCCATTCAACCAACTTTGGCTAGTCAACGATGACGTGGCAACTTTTATTAATATTATAATATTTTTTTCAATATTTATATATTTTCTCTTTTATTTTTTCTCGTTCTTCATCTAGTCGGTCATTGTATTGGCTATTATGTGTATGCCCTATAGCAATCATGTGATGGTGGTTTTTGGATATTTTGTTGTATTTTCAATCATATTAATAGCAAGACTTATTCATTCATCTTGTCCCATCTCTTTAGATGAATGAGGTCCATAATATTAGTTGTGACTAACGTCGAGAATAAGTGTGATAGGTTTCAGTTAAACACGATCTTTAAATTATTCATGATTGATGGATCACTGAGTGGACGTTAATGATTCTATTGAGACCAATGCGTTCGCAATCTTACCAGCAAGCATTGAATACTTGATGGGATAACGGGTCACAAATCATAGGATATTATATGTCTAAGTTGAAACACAGGTGTTCGTATTGAATAAGTTCGATCGAATTCACTAAATGTGACACACAATGAATGATTAGCAAGCAGGGAAGCTTTGTGCGGGGTTAATGTCTAATCGTTCATGCTTTGGTCAGGTGTAAAGATCTTTAAATTTAAGGCATGATGCTGGCTTGTATGTCAAGTAGCTATAGTTCACAAGTGCACATATTGACGAGTTGTCGATCCACCTCTGTACTTGATGGTCATGGTTCATTCCTATACGAAGTCACAGGTGTAGATGACAATGGGATCTCTTTGCTTTTAAGTATGATGTTGCTGTCTTACGCTATCTATTCATGACTGTGCATGGAAAATCCTCGGCTAGGGTTGAAGAGAACTTCTCGTGTGTATGTATGTCAGATAGATTGATGCATATGAATGAATTGGCAGCTTGACTATAATCCATAGCCTTTGTTTGATCAAGACATGGTAAGAAAGAAGGATCGAATTATGCTATATTCAAAGTTGATAGGTTCATTATGTTCTTGCAATATTCACACTCTCCAGGTAGCTATGATATACTACTAGATATCACTCATGGCTTATAGAACCTAGAGATTGATTATGGAGACTCAATTGTCTTGGTGATACTAATTAGTTAGTATACGTCCTATGCTAGCTCAATGATTAACCCATATATGTCACATACTATAACCAATGTGTGACGACATTGAAATAAAAGATGGAATTGCAAAGGTGTTTGCAATTATGACTAAGAAGATAATCAAGAGAAAGTAAATCAAATGAGATTTGCTTCTAATTTCTAATCCCAACTGATAAGCATACGATGCAAGTACGACCTCAGTATGATGTCATATTGATGTGACATTTGCACGAATCACGAGATGATAAGAGATAAGATTTCTTATCTAATAAAAGTCAAAGGATAAAGTTCATTATCTATTAGACGAGGTGATAAGATCGCATGACGTGAGACGAATATGAATGGAGAGATAGGGCAGTTGCGGGGCAGGATAGCTGGCGGCGCCACCGCCTTTGACTCGATCAAATGTGGTGGACTAGCCACCGCCCCAAATTCGCCCTAAATTAGGGCGGTTTAAGGGGAGTTCCCACATCCATATAGGGGTTAGGAGCTAAGGAGGTCCTTTTCTTCTTGTTTTCGCCCACATCCATGAGTTTTATGTTGTTTTCTTTCGTGCATGTGTGAGAAATGTTCTCGTATGAAACATTTGAGAGTTGTGAGGTTGTTGGTGATTAAAGGTTGAGCTTGGTTTGTTGTCTCTCAAGGGTTGCTAGCACGATCGAGGAGCGATTGTCCACAAGTTTTGTCTTCCGTCGCCATGTAATTGGTGGTTGTCAGAACTAGAGGCATGACATTTGTGAAACTCAAGAACATAGCGAATCAAGTTGGCTCAGGCACACTCCTTGAGGTAAGTCGTGAACCCTCTTGTTGCATGATTTAGCTTTTGATTGAAATGCACAGATAGTCCCCAAGGAATATCCACATATGGGTTACGTTTTATTCCGTTGCATTGCTCTGCTTTGGATGAAAATTTATCGTGTTTGCCCATACGAACCCAACGTTAGTGAGTAGACACAGGTAAGGGCCAGTGAAGCTCGACCTCACTTGCCCTCATCTCTGACCAATTGCCAATCCAATGATCAGGGACCTGCTAGAGGAAGAACGAGAAGAAAAAATGAAAAATGAAAGAAAAGGAAAGAGAAAAGACATAAAAATTTGAAAAAATAATGACTTATTACAAAAACTTGCCAATCAGTTTTGGTTGGCAAAGGTGGCTGGATGACTTGAATTAGCATAAATGTAAAAACTTTAGAATTCAATTGGCAAAAAATGATTTAGAACTGAATTGACACAACTATAATAAATTTGGGATTTTTTTGGTTTCCCCCTACCTAAATAACAACCTTGCCCACACAAAAAAAAAAAGAAAGAAAAAGAAAAAGACATCATTCATCGATCCATATGACGATCAATTGATTGAAGGAAGAAGTGCGAGAAAAAACTACAAAACAATCCGAACAAGGAAAGGAACCTAAAGGTAGAGTTCCCTTCCAAGTCATCGCAGGAGACCTAGAATGCGACGACAAGATGCTTTGAGTGCACCGAAATTACATTAATTAAATATTACCGTTTTTGGCACCACATCTTCGGCCCTGTGCTAGGATCTCAAACACAACCGTCGATGTCACCCTTATCATTGTCGTCCTAATCATCATTTTTATCCAAATAATCTCGAATTTGTAGTTTTCCAAAACGTCGCGTACAGCTAGAATACTTCCACAAACAGGGCATCATACTACTTGCCCCACATGAACACTCAAGTCGTGGCCTCATTGGTGATGTTGATTAGGTTCATGTCGTTTCTATTTTTGTTTTCTAGCAGGGAATATTACAAAAAAGTCCTAAGTTTATTGCAATTGTGCCAATTTATTTTAAACTTTTTTTTCCAATTTAATTTTAAACTTTTTGCATTTCTGACAATTCAGTTTACCCAGTCAATTTTGGCTGGAAATTGTTGATGTGGTGTTGCTAGCACTATGTAGCAATTTTTAAAATATTTTAATGTTTTTTCAAACTTTTTTTTTTATGTTTTTCATTTTTTCTTGCTAGAGGCTGGAGAAGATAGGGAAGAAAAAAATTAAAAATTAAAAATGAAAAAAACCAAAGAAATATTAAGATAGTATTAAAAATAGTCACGTCGGCACTTGTAGTGCCACATTAGCAATTTTTGGCTCAAATTGGCTAGATGGACTAAAGCGGCACAAATGCAAAATAATTATGAATAAATTGGCACAATTATAATAGGTTTAATATATTTTTTTTTTTCAATTCTCGCATTTATAGTATATGTACTTTTGAGGGACATGAGAGTCAGTTGTGCTTTCAGATTATGATTTGATTTCTTTCTTTTTTTCACACTGGAATTCACTCGCCAACCTGTTTTTTGTTTGTTTTTTTTGTATGCTTTCGTTAAAAGGCTAGTTAAGCTTTCTTACAAACCTTCCTCGATTAGGACAGGGTGGGATCTTTCTTTCATCACATGCATGCGTGACATTTTTGGTCACAGTGCCTGAATCTTCCACAACACAAACACCCAATAAATATAATAAAATGCAAAAGAGATACACAAAAAGGATGAATACAACTTAAAACGAATGAATTTCGGAAATAATTCTGGAGGAAACAGAAAATACGACGCACGTTATTGATTCCTATGCATCTGCTTCCCCATCTCAATGACTGTCGTTGAATATCGGACCAGCACGAACGAATTCGTCATTGATCCGATGGCAATTCTTGTTTGCAGAAACTTGCAGCTTGCTCTATGATGGCGTTGGTGATGTTAATCGTCGAAAGATAAAAAGATGAGAGTTTCAATGTCGGCGCATCATCAATGGGGTTTCGTGCCAGTAATGTTTTCATGTCCGACACCGGGGCTCAGACTAGAGTCCCTCATTTCTTCTAAAGTGGCGGAGTTTGCTTTCTTGTGCCCTTGGCCAGGGCTCGGCCCCGACCTTTCGATCTCTAGAAGTAACAAGCCCTCAGATAGTCCTCCATTTTTTCCGTCGCTCGATGTCTGGGACTTCTTGCCTTTGAAAGACCTACCTTCTATTCCATGCGAGATCGAAACCAAGAGTACAAGAAGCAAGATGGGTATGAGAAAAGGTTTGTTCGTAGTTTTCATGGTGGAGAAGACTTATTGGGAGTGTTGGTGGGGAGAGTTCTATATATATATATATTGGCACAAGGGAGACAAAAGTCTTGGATGTGCAGTCAGGTGTCTTAAATATATGTAGTGGATGGTGTGGGAACGGCACTTGGTGTTTTCATGAGATGACATTTCTTTGACGTCCCAAGTTAATCTGTAATGTGCACAGTTCAGACTTCAATAATACATTAGAAGTTCTTTTCGTTTTCATACTAGGAGACGCACGGAAGTTCATACAAGTATCACGGTCCGGCTAAATCCTCTATCGAGGATGGACTGTGACACAATCAACTGGCCATGCCATGATTCATTCAACAAACCAATGCATGGCCGGGCATGTGGATCAACCAACATCGATCCCACTCGACTGAGCATCAACTAAGACGGTCAAGCGGATGGATCAATAGATGCATCAGAACATAAGCCGCTGCATGATGCAGTGGGCAAATGGAATGGATCCATGCACGATACATGATCGTACGGCCTGACTCAGTGCTTGATGCATCATCGCTCGATTAGAATGAATCCAGGACTGATGCCGCGCTTGTTCACCACGAACCAGCGTACGATGTAGGACTCGTTCAACGTGATGCCATGGACAATGTTGTGCATCAACCAGTGGCCGATCCGCATGATGCAACAAACGACCCTATGAACGACCGAGTGAGCGAGCGGGCAGATGAAGAGTGACCGAGACCCCTCGCCTCCCAAAGGCTTCTAAAACATCCATGGGGTAGTCCACACAATGATTCAGCCATGGGGGAGACTAAAAGACTCACAAAGGAACGAACCATGCAAGACAAGACCCATGAACCTATGTAATGCAAGACAAGGGGAATAGGATGAGCAGAAAAGATGACACTGGGCTGTCCAAGGGGCCATTCGTATCTGCCCTCTTTTTGTATAAATAGGAGTGAACCCCGCCCATTGTAATCACCTTGTACACATCATTCATCAAGCAATGGATAGGGGTAACCAAGTTGAACCGATTAAACCGGGACTAGTCTGGAATGAATTGAAACGGTGGTTTGGTTTCTAGTTCCAGAGGGCGGTGGTTCGGTTCTTAGTTCTTAAAATAGGAACTGGTGACCGGGCACTCTAGTTCATGGTTCTAAGGGCACTTGATGGAACCGCCCGGACCAATTGATTTTGTTCTTTTTAAAATTTTTAAAAAATAACCCCAATATTTCTTTCTTTTTTCCCAGCTGCCTCTCTCACACTTTGTCTGCGGTAAGGAATACAGAACATGAAGGTTCTCATCAAATAAGGGAACATTTCTAACTCGTGGGCATTATTTCATGTACCTGACCAGGGGATGCAAAGCTTTATTTTAGCTAGAGAAAACATAGTCAGAGCTTGACAACACTGACGTTCCCAACGAAGACATACTTCAATGATGTTCTTTCTCTTTATTCAATTGTTGCTTTTCTTTGCTCGCATTGCAATTTCATCATTCACAAATCACCACATCACGAGGCCAAATGAAATGAGATTGTATGGAAATTGGGCTTATTTCTTCATTTGCTATTTTCCCTCACTATTGGACATTTTAACTGTTCCATTACATCGCTCGGGAACCAGATCGGAGCAGTTTGTCTGGTCTGGTCCGGTCCTTAGTTTTGAAAATTAGGAATTGACTGGGAATCGGACCAGACTGGGAACAACTCACCCCTAGCAATAGAATATTCTCTCCCTAGAATCTCTCTCTCTCTCTCTCTCCACGTATCATGAGTTGTGAGCCTGTGTGAATGATCCTAAGGCCAAGGCTTGATTAGGATAAATATCACTCAAACATCCCCTCGTCGCCACATTGTCATGGTTCAAACACTGCCGTGTTACACAAGCATATAAGTATGAAACCAATCATGCACCTAAAGGGGTTAGGCAAGGCCACCACGCTTTCCAGTCACATGTGCAGCATAACTTTTGTTAATGTCACAATGAGTTAGGATACTTTGATATATTTTTTTGGTCGAATATGACACTTTGAATTAAGGAGGTAAGTTTTTCTTCTCACCGTTGTCTCCTCCTCCATGGACAGATCCCATCACCGTGCAAGGCCATTTGTTGCTGGAGAAAATTATAAAAAAAATCTTAAATCTATTATAATTGTGCCAATTCAATCATCAACCTTTTGTATTTTTACCAATTTAGTCCATCTGACCAATTTTGGGTGAAATCGCTAATATGGATGTCAACCATCTTATGCGACATGGCCAACACTAATATGGATAATTTTTAATAATATTTTAATATTTTTTTTATTTATTTGTTTATTTTTCCTTTTTTCTTTTCTTTCTCTTTATTGTTTTCTTCCCTTCTTCCTCTACCTAGTTGCTAAACCTCGATGATTGGCTAGAAGCAAGGCTCGGTGTAGTCAACCTTGCCAGCCACTAGCGATGGCAAGCCTTGCCTTAGATTCTGTTGACACCTGATTTTTAATCATTGTTTATATTGCTAAAGTAATAAAAACCCCATAAAAATTCATAAAATTGAAAAATCAACTTTGGGGACCTTAGCCAAGCCTAGGGAACCAATTTTGACCAAAAAACGATTTTTCATATTTTCAGTATTTTTACGTATTATTTATTTATTTATTTTCGAAAATTAATAGAAAATCCATAAAAATTCATAAAATTGAAAAATCAACTTTGGGAACCTTAGCCAAGCCTAGGGAACCAATTTTGAAAAAAAAAATAATTTTTCATATTTTCGATATTTTTCGGTATTTTTATTTTCGAAAATTCATAAAACAAAAAATAAAGAAAAAATGAGAAAATTGCAAAATCAACTTTGGAAGCCTTGGCCAAGCCTAGGCAACCATTTTTGAATAAAAAATAAATTTTCATATTATATATATAGTTTTAATTTGTTTTTTAAAAAATACAAAAATACTTGAAAATTTTGGAAAAATAACATTTGAGGCCAAAAAAATACACAAAGATAGTTAATATTTTTATTTTAAATCTATTTTCATATTGGCCATCGCAAATTCAGAAAAATCCAATTCGAGTCACGTGTTCCTTCACGAGTATAATCTCGAATTGGGCCTAAAAAAATTTAATTTGAGTCAACTTATTTTTAATTTTCACTTTTTATGAGTTGTGACATTGTCTTCTAATATTTTAAATTTTCATCTTGGCCCAATTATACCCAGAATGACTTAATTTTGCAAAAGGACTTTAATTAAATTCTGCATTATTTTCAGCGGCAAGAAATGAGCTTAAATTTGACATGTGGTAAATTTTGGAGTGTCAAAAATTGTGAGGAGATTTGGACTTAAAGAAATATATTTTTTCAGGGACTGAATTGTAAATACTTAAAATTCAAGGACTAGAGTGCAAATACCTAACTCTTGAAGGATTATTTTACAAATAACAAAAAGAAGAGTTAGTGGATAAATTAGAATAGAGAAGGGAAGATGGAGAAGAGGAGATGAAGAAGAGAAGTTGGAGAAGAATGGATGGAGAAAATAAGATAAGAATAGAGAAGGGAAGATGGAGATGAAGAAGAGTTAGTAGAGAAATTAGAATGGAAGATAAGAATAGAGAAGGGAAGATGGAGATGAAGAAGAGTTAGTGGAGAAATTAGAATGGAAGATAAATATGGAGAAGGGAATATGAAGATGAAAATGAAGAAGAGTTAGTGGAGAAATTAGAATGGGAGATAGAGTTAGTGGAAAAATTAGAATGGGATATAGATGAGTAGATTATAAAAGGAGGAAGAAGTGAGCTTGAGAGAGGAATTTTTTTTTTGAGAGAAAATTTTAGATGTTTGAGAGAGTTTTGGGAGATTGAAGAAAAATTTGAGAGAAAGAAAATACCAAAAGAGAGAGAATTTTGAAGATGATGGGACTTTAAAGCTAGGGGTTATCATCACAAATTCCTTCATCGATCAATATAAATCAAGAATTCATCATCGTCAACGAGCAAGCAAATTCGAGCTAAGTGTTTTTATTTATTCATTTATTTATGGTTTTACTTGCAAATTAGCACAAATTGTATACACTTTCTCCATCTCCCATTTTTTCCCATATTTTATGTCAGGAGAAGGATATCTCTATGTCAACAGCAAAAATCTCGTAGAAATGCAAAAATCGGCCCAAACAAGCTCCTAAACTGTCCACTGATTTCTCAACTGATCTGTGACTAAAAGTCCCTCTTAATTCAAAAGAAAATCTCTATATAAGGAACATAGAGAGCGAAAATCAATTATAGAAATCCATCCCAAAAAAATGGGAGATAAGTACTCTTTCCACTCTTCTGGTTTTAGGTGCAGATTAGCACATATTTTATATACTGACACTTCACTCTATTTTATGTCAGGAAGCCGCGGCTCTATATTAATGGTCAACATTATGGAAGCACAAAATCGGCTTGGAGGAGTCCTCAAGCGCGCACAAATTTCAAATTGTTGAATCAATTCGTTGTATTTCATTTTAAAGAATTCATACCCCAAAATGGAGAGGACACAGTCCATCCGCAATTTAAATACATGCACCATAAATCCCAAAGGGAAGAGCCAAGCCAATGCTTAGCCTCCCATTGGAGGTTTTTACTTACAGTAGTTAAATACCTGCAACTTAAATACCTGTACCTTAAATCCCAAAAGGAAGAGCCAAGCCAATGCTTAGCCTCCCATTGGGGGTTTTTACTTACAGTAATTAAATACCTACAACTTAAATACATGTACCTTAAATCCCAAAGGGAAGAGCCAAGCCATTGCTTAGCCTCCCATTGGGGGTTTTTACTTACAGTAGTTAAATACCTGCAACTTAAATACATGTACCTTAAATCCCAAAGGGAAGAGCCAAGCCAATGCTTAGCCTCCCATTGGAGGTTTTTACTTACAGTAGTTAAATACCTATAACTTAAATACATGTACCTTAAATCCCAAAGGGAAGAGCCAAGCCAATGCTTAGCCTCCCATTGGAGGTTTTTACTTACAGTAGTTAAATATCTGCAACTTAAATACCTGTACCTTAAATCCCAAAGGGAAGAGCTAAGCCAATGCTTAGCCTCCCATTGGAGGTTTTTACTTACAGTAGTTTAAATACTTGCAACTTAAATACTTGTACCTTAAATCCCAAAGGGAAGAGCCAAGCCAATGCTAGGCCTCCCATTGGAGGTGTTTATTCACTGTCATGTACTTCCTATAATTTAATTTTTGAATCATCAGACCCAAAAGATGAGTAGGTTGTAATACTGCACAGAAGTCGTTAACACACTCCCTCTTTCGGCTTCAGAGAATCTTTAACACTTAAAAAAATATAACAAATAAAAATATATTCCATCCATGCATCCTATTTAAAAAGTGAAAACACAAAAGAGAATACCCTACTAGAGTCTTAGGAATAAACCAAGCCTGAGTTGCCGAATTAGGATATCCATGAAATTAAGGTACCGAAAGGGCATTAGTTTTAATTAACTAGTGTAACCAAGTCCCCGAGCTCATAATCTCTGGTTCGCAGGAATAAATTAGTTCTCCCGCTAATTTATTTAGGTTTCTAATCGACC
Source organism: Psidium guajava (assembly GCA_016432845.1). Classification (NCBI taxonomy): domain Eukaryota; kingdom Viridiplantae; phylum Streptophyta; class Magnoliopsida; order Myrtales; family Myrtaceae; genus Psidium; species Psidium guajava. Next base: position 18,139,774 of record CM028231.1, read on the forward strand.
TACCAAGAACGATTAGTGGCGACTCCAAATTTCAAAATCATTTAAACAAAAACCAAAGTTGCGATTCGGTAGGGCTTGGGAGGGTCCGCGTTAGGTTAGTCAAATCTAATTAACCTAATAATCCGTTAACCCCTTTTAAAATTTAAAATTTTTTTAGAGGGTCGCGACAGATTCGAAGTGGAGGGCAAGCCTCACCTAGCCCCTAGGGAGGTCGACCTTGCCTAGTGATGATGAGGTATATGCTTGCTCTGATTAATGGCTGGCTAGGTCAATCTCATAGGCCCTCACTCTAGCCAGCCGCTGGGGTCTAGTGGCTAGCTAGTGGAAGAAGGTAAGGAAAAAAGCAAGAAGAGAAAAAAATATGATATAAATAAATACATAAAATTCCAAAAAATATTAAAATACTATTAAAAATTGTTCACGTCAGAGTTGGCTACGTTATAGGCTTAGTGTCAATATCAGACATTTTCAACCAAAATTAGCAAGATGGACTGAAATGGTCCAAATGCAAAAGTTTTATTACTCAATAGACAAAAAATAATTTAGGATTGAATTGGTACAATTACAATTGATTCGAAATTGTTTTTTGGTAATTCTCCCTTCATGCTAAAATAAGTTTTGTGGAAGTCACCAACATTCCAACATCGACCAATCTCATCATCTTGCGTCAGGCTCAAGTGACCACAAGATCAATTGAGCCCCATGAGAGAGAGAGAGAGAGAGAGAGAGAGAGAGAGAGAGAGGATTTGGCTTGGTACTCATGGATTAAGCCCCTAAAAAAAAAGCAACCTTAGTAGAGATACACATTATTGAGCATAATACCCTAAAAGATCCTCAACTTTAGGTCCAATTTCAATTTTACCATAATTTTTTTGTCTCTAAAAAAATCATTATTTTTTTTTTATCTAGTCTCAACTGTACCCTAAACTTTTTTTGTCTCATAAATGATTGGCAACTTTAGGTCGAGTCCTAATTCTATCCTAAACATTTTTTTTGTCTCATAAATATTATAGACTTTTAATTGAGTCCCGTGTCTACCTCCATTAATACTACGTCCAATGTAGCCCTTAATGTGGTATTTTCTTGTCATTACTCTAGTTTTTCCTCAAATTTCACATCCAAGAACATGTCTTTTGGAGATGAATTGATAGGATGTCCTCTTAGATATGAAATTTAGGTAGAAACTAGAGCAATTAGGGATGACCTTCCTCAATTGCTCTTACTCTTGTGCGAGTTCTTCTTCCATCTCGCTTAGAGATCTTTGATTATGCGCTTAGTATTTGATCTCTCATGCATAGGAGGCTTCCATCTCTTAAGTCGTGCTTAGGACACTCAAACAATTCATGTTTGGGAGTTTTTTTTTTCAACTCTCGATTGTCAAGCAAAATTTTGGGTAGAGAGTTAACTTCATAGCCGCTAAGTCTGCCACCGACACTTCAAGTTAAACTCTTTGAAACTAGCTATGAAACATCATTTCCATTTGGAACCAGGAATTTACTGAGTTGGGAGCAAATGAAGTGTACCAAGCAAAGGCCTTTTTGATAAAGATAATTGAAACACTTTGACTTCCAATGGTTAGCGTGTCCATCATCTATGCATATGAAAACGAACCTGTTCATGTGCTCCTATGTTTATTGATAGTTTTCTCTAGTAAATAAAGTGAACTTGAGAATCTTAAGGCCCATTGGATGACCAATCTCATCCATCCATGATGGATACAACTTATGATACTCCTTAATTCTATTTTCTTTAACTTCATCTTATCTTGGTACCTAGGTGCATATAGCCTTATTCTAATTGAGAGCTTGTACCATAGGCTGTGGAATAAGCTGGATTCCACGAACTGGCTGAGTTGCTAAAGGTCGTGCATATAATCCTGAGAGTTGTAGCTGTTGAACAAGATTTTGTTATAGGTTTTGTGGATATGGTCGTGGAATGGGTTGCTGGATGATTTGTGGAATAGGTTGTGGAACAGGTTGCAAAATGGGCCATGAAATGTTTTATGGAATAGATTCAACAGTTGTCGGTATTACGTTCTGATAAATGTTTTGGCCCACATGAATGTTTTCACCATTATCGTTCACACCAACTTGAACTCCACAAAGCTGAGTTGTTCTGTCTACTGGCATTGCACCAATAGTCTCACCCCTTTAAAGAATTCTTGTTAGGGTTCTCAAGGTACCATCTGAGTAGGATATCCTATAGTGGGTATGACATTAGCGAATTGAGGAACATAACTGGAGGTTGTTAGTATATAAACGTGTTGACCATACATGAGACCAGAACTGCTTGATGACTCTCGTCTCTAATTACATTCAAGAATTGTGTTGATTATCAAAGGTTTGAGGATTTTTGCCATTCTTCTGGTCACAAGATTGGTTCACTCATTCTGACTCTCTTCAAATATCGTCCATGTCATAGTAGAAGTAGCTGGATTTATCTCCATTTGCACCCTCTGATCATTCGTAAGTTGCCTCGAGATATTAATCTCAATGACTTGCGCTTGGTCTGTAATTGATTGAGTGTTTGATGACTTCGATACACCTAATTGATCACCAAGCAGTAGTGGAGAGGCATCGTGACCAATGTTGTTTGTATTACATCAGTTTCTATTCTCATTGACATTCTCCTCGAATCAATCACAAAAGTCCCATCGGGCATGTTAAAAAGATGTTTCGCTGAAATTATTTTGTGACAAAATATCTTTCATTGAAATTTGTGCTTTAATTTTTTAAATATGATAAGGGGTCCCATGATGATTTTGGACAGGAGAGTTCCAAAGGGTTAGGAGAATCAACGCATGAAGTTCGTCCAAAATCCAATAGTACACAAATATCGTCTCAACAAGAGTTTAACTCGATGGAGAGAGTCTATAAGTACAAATCCAAGAAATCAATACAAATAAAATCAAAATAAAGTGTAAAAGCCTAAATTAAACCAGAGTTTAATTCAATTGAAATGGCTTGGCAAGCACAAGTTCCTTCAAGAATAGCGAACCAATGCACCCAAAATAGTTTTAGAGTTTGACTCGATGACAGTGCCTTGAATATGGTTTGATAATACACAAAAGTTTGACTTAATAACATAGTATATGGGATAAAGATAAACATTGGAGTTTCACTTGACAATGAGAGTATGGAAGCTACAGCTAAGAAAAATAAATGCAATATGATAAGTAAAGACAAAATAAATTTGTTGATTTGTTTGGGGTAGCTCTCTATGGATGCTTGATAGTATTTATAATGGTTGGAGTGACAACTGCTCTTTAGCAATTGTAATCCTAGTGCGCCAACAGTTGCAGCTTTCCTTGGTCTTTTCAAATTCTTTTTGACATAGTCTTTGAGTAGTATTTTGACCCCAAATAATTGATGATGTTGGTAGCTTTCTTCAATTTCCATTTGTGTCAGTCGTGCCCTATTTTCCGTATCTTGGGGCCTTAAAGTTCGACAATCCAATAACTGTCGATAGGATACTTACCAACTCTCTCATGAGGATATGCTCATGTCCTTCACATTCTACAGATCCTTAACTTGTTCCTAGAGACTACTCATGTGGTGACCCATGCTCACCACTCTTTTTTCATGGTTTTCTATTTTAATATGATACAATTAAATAATAGAGGACGCAAAAATGAAGCGTAGGGAAAAATCTCCTAATAATCCTCGTCAAAGCCATAAATATGCGCACGTACATCAAGGGTTGGCCCCATATATATAAGTATGTGATTGTAAACACATCTGTTATACAAGCGCATACTCCACGGTAGGACACAATCTATTTATGTTTACTTGCATACAAATATATACATAAACTAGGTTAGTTTGTACCATACATTCAAGTCTTTTTAAAAACACCTAGGAAAATTATCAAAAGATAACTCCACCTTAAATCCAAGTCTACCTCCCACTACCTCATCCTATTGTTAACATTCCACTTAGTGGCTCAGCCAAAAAGTGTCTACCGCCACATCCAAAAAGTGTCTACTACCACGTTTACCATCAAAAGCCTGCTATACGTACCAATCACTCCCTAGTTTCATCACCACTACTATTACTTTGCACCATGGTCATCATCATTGTTGTCAACAGAAGCCACCATAGGTAACGGCCCAAATAGATAGCCAAAAGGCACCATCTTGAGCAACACTATGAAATGAAGGGTGATCATTCCATTGGGCTCTCCCATGTCAACTCAGAGTATCGAAATCGAAAGCTAAAACTCCTCACCCGAAAACTCGGGATCAATATATTCTTCCCATCTAGGTTCAAACTCCACAAGAAATGCAAAATAGGGATAGTGGGAGGAATCAACATACCTAATTATCTAAAAACTTTTCAACTATAAGAGTGAGCTAAAAAGCTTAGCAGTGAAACAAATAACTCATAGGCTAACTTGCAATTCAATTCATCATTCAATCAAACAGTACTCGACATCGAGATTAAGTAGGTATCAAACTCAATATGACAGCATACAACTCATGCAAATGACACCACATTCATATGAACACTTTGATGCACTTTTGTTTCTACTTTGTTATCACTTTTCTTTAAGAGGGACATAGACCTCTTTACCATCAATGAGGGACATAGGCCTCAATTCTAGGTTTTACCCTAGCTCATCATCCAAGGAATACTACCCATGGGAATCTTGATGAGCACAGGCCTCAATTCAATCTGAGGGACACAAGCCTCGATTTTCTTTACTCCAAGACTCTATTCCAACAGGACATAAGCTATGAACTTCCTAATTTCCACAAGAAATGTCGGGTTGCTGGCCTAAATATTTCAATCGTTATTAGTTTTAATGCAATCTCACATTCACAGAGTCCATAAGCATGATGACCATCACAATGAACTCAACCACTTACATTCGAGTGCATAGATTGCTTAATGAATGGACTCGACATCGATGCCAAACCACACAAGACCTCAAATTCTAATTGCGCTTCATTCCACCCAGTTGGATACATAACTATGACCATCGATGAACCACACGACACCACACGCACCATAGGCTACTTAGCTAAACACCAAGCACAAAAGCATGACTGCAAATGGACCATAAGACCCACGTGCACTAGGCTTCTCAACCAAACACCACTACACCTCAATATGCCAATTCAAGCACACATTCACACATATAAACTTACCACAAAACTCCATAAGCACTTTGGACCATTAAGCCACACACATCACACATGCACTAGGTTCTTCGGCCGAATACCATCTATCTAGATGACATCAAATTCAAGCTCAATTTGATGAAATCAACGTGATCCATAAACATAAACAGCACACTTTATAGCGTTGAAATCAAATAATGGATAACCCCATTTTCTAGCTCATGCAAGAGGATTTCCATTTCTAAATATCCACGAATCGAAACGTTGTGTCACTCTTAATTTGACGATGAATTAGTGAGTAATCATAGGAGTTATAGTGTTCACTTATCTCAAAGATAAAATTAAGCAAAAACAAAGTCAATCCACTGATAAATGGAGCTCGGGCATGCCTTCTCCCTCTCAGTGTTGTGCACAGCCAAGGACGAGGAGAGAGAGAGAAAGAGAGCTCAAGTGAGGTAAAGGGATTTAGCCGGACTCGCCAAGATGTTGTCGTGGTAGCTCGAGCGATGGTCAAAGGCATAGCGTGGAGGAGGGGCTTCTCGGGTGGAACTCATGAGAAGGGAGGGGGAGTGTTGACCAAAAGAAGGAGAGGGTAAGAGAGAGAATGAGGAAGAGAGAGAGGGGTGAGAGCATATAGTTAGAGGGGTAATGATGTTATTCAGCCATGGGGGAAAACTTTCACAACCTTTTGTGTCAATCTCAAAAACCAACTGTCGCGACCTAAAATTCATTTTTTAGGTTAATGGATTACCAGATTAATTAGAGCAAATTAACTAACCTAGTTCGAGCTCTCCCAAGCTCTACCAAATCGCGACTTTGGTTTTTTTTTTTTAAATGGTTTTAAATTTTGGAGTCGCCACTAATCGTTCTTGGTAGATCGATTAGAAACCTAAGTAAATTAGCGGGAGGACTAAATTACTTATGCGAACTCGAGATTCAGAGTTCGGGGACTTGGTTACGTTAGATTACTCTAACGCCCTTTCGGTACCAATTTCATGAAAAATCATTTGGAGTGACTAGGAAAGATTTGGATCAAACTGATCAGAAGGGTAAAATGGTCATTTTTCAAGGCTCGGGAAGAGAAAATAGGTCAAACCAGTTGAATGTGGTCATTCCTTATTGTCCACAATTTTTGAGAATTTTTCGAAATTTTTTGAGGCAATTTGCCCATAAGGGGCAAAGTCGTCATTTTGAAAAAAATCAGGATGGAAATTCACCAAAAATAGGATTGGTCAGTCGAAATGACCCGTTTCCTAATTTCTGAGGTTTTTCTGAATTTTTCAGAATTTTTGGAGACGATTTGCCCATAAGGGGCAAAATCGTCATTTTGGAAATTTGGGATGGAAATTCACCAAAAATAGGATTGGTCAGTCGAAATGACCCGTTTTCTAATTTCGGAGGTTTTTCTGAATTTTTCTGAATTTTTGGAGATGATTTGCCCATAAGGGGCAAAATCGTCATTTTGGAAAGTTGGGATGGAAATTCACCAAAAATAGGATTGGTCAGTCGAAATGACCCGTTTCCTAATTTTTGATATTTTTCTGAATTTTTCTGAATTTTTCGAGACAATTTACCCATAAAGGGCAAAATCGTCATTTTGGAAAGATCGCGGTGGAAATTCACCAAAAATAGGATTGGTCAGTCGAAATGACCCGTTTCCTAATTTCTGAGATTTTTCTGAAATTTTTCAGAATTTTCGAGACGATTTACCCATAAGGGGTAAAATCGTCATTTTGGAAAGATCGGGGTGGAATTCACCAAAAATAGGATTGGTCAGTCGAAATGACCCGTTTCCTAATTTCTAAGATTTTTCTGGTTTTTTTGAAGGATTTTTATTTTTTTATTATATTTTAAAGGATTTTCTCGATTTTTCCATTTTTTTTAATTTAGACATCATTTTTTGATTGTTTTAGATTTTTTTATTATTTTTTTTGTTTTCTCTTTTGGTTTGTCTTTTCCTGGTCTTCTACCTTCTATTATTACGCATGGAGGCAGAACCATCTTTCTCCCTTTTGTCTACCTTTTTTATTCTTTCTTTGACTTTTCTTCCTTTACTTTGTTTTGTTCTTTCCCATTTTTTATTCTCTTGTACTTAATGCTCACGTTTGCTGGTGCTTCTTCTCCGTGGGTTTTCTTCTCTAGAACGATGAACGTGGGTTTCAATCTCCAGAACGTCCAGTCAGTCCCTTCCCCAACGTTCATCGTCAGTTATCCTCGCCCGTCGTTCGCCATCGTCGATCGTCGACACCACCACCTTCGCCGACGACGTTGATCAACCCGAACATCCGCTTGACCTTGTCGCCCGATCCCGACCCTAACGTAAACCACCGAAGGCCCCAACGACTATCCATGGTTTGGCCGAAACCCAAACTAGAGCACCCTTTTTTTTTAATTTTTTTTTAATTTTTCATTCAGTGAAACAACACTACAGTAAAGGAATATACTACTTAACTGAGCGGTCTAAACCGCAAAAGAGAATGTCCAGTCGGAGGCCGCAAATCACAAATCCAGTAATATTCAAGCGATGTTTGGTCCATGAGGTTCTCAATCGGAACGATGCACAAGGTAGCCAAGAGAAAGTTCAAACCATGTCCTAAATATGATTCGGAGCGAGAAAACGCACAAACAGGTAGTAAAAAGTATTTGACTAGAGCTTGGGTTCGGGATTTCACTTCGGCACTTTAACAAACATGTGATGTGCAAAAGTTAAACGGAGTAAATCTGGCATCGACAGATCAAATGAATGGAGCCACACTCATAACCATGACAAGCTACCTCAAATTAGTGATTCTAACTCGACAAACCAACTCATTGCAATAAGACCCAGGCCGAGCTAATGTATCACAATAGTCGCAGAACCAAAAATGGAGGTTTGGGCTGACCTGAGTTCATCGAAGGATGGCTGTGGCGATGGCAATACGTGGCGACAATGAAGGGATTGGCATTCCTTCTCTCGGTGAACCTCTTCTCCTTTCTCAACCTCCCCTTCTTCTTGTCTCTTTCTTTTTTAGTCCCAGCTACGTTCCCTTGAAGCTATCTTCTTACTGAAAAAGATTGAACACAAGCACCGAGAGCAGGATCGGTGCCCCGAGCACAGCGAAAGAATCTCCACAAATAGGTCGATCCCCTTCGTTGTTGCAGTGCCTGAATTTTTTTGAAGAAGACCCCCCCAGTTGGCGTTTGCAAAAACATGCAAATCCATGCATGTCCAACTAAGTCTTCCACATCTAATTCATGCGTCGGCGCTGGTTCAGGTCTATGCCGAGCCATGCTCGTTCGTCGCCGCCGTTGGGATGGCTCGCTCCCCGCAGTTGGTCCATATGCCGCCACCTTAAAAATTAGGTCAGAACAGCTCAACTCCTCCTCCTTCGAAACTTTTTTTTTCATCACCTTGAATCGTGCTCACAGACCACCTCCATCCGCTCAAATGTAGCTGATCTGCCTGTTAACGACGGTTGGTCAGCAGCTCGACTTGTACGATGGGCAGTGTGCATTTTTTTTTTCGATCTTGTTGGAGGAATGGTGTTCTTTGTGAGATCTCCATTTTTCGGAAAGCCCCCCGTCTGCTCTCCCTTGTTTTTTCTTTTAGACCACTAGAATTCCCCTAAATTTTTTGCTCATTGGGCCTCACATCCTCCTCCAAAACCACATGCAGCTGCTGCCACCTTCCCCTCCATCACGTGTGGTTGAGAGTGACAGCCCACGTTCATATACTTTCACTTCCCATTCATTCAAACTGCCAGTCAACCCAATTCATTCTTCACAAATTATTCCTTTTTTTCCCTTTTTTTTTGGACCGAAACCTCATCCTTTCTACCTGACCTGCCATGTTCATTTGTCGCTTTGTTGGAGCTCGGATCATTCTGCTGAGCAGCTGCAGTAACATCATGTTATGCCTATTCTCCAAGTCATGTATAAGGCTGGGGCAGAATACATATCTCGTAGCCAATGGCCATCCCTTTTACTCACGTAAGAACCTCTCCTTAAAAGTGCCGACTCGCCCCCCTCTTTTCCTCTACTTCCAGTCGAACGTCACCGTTTTCACATCAAATTAAAGTCTGGAGAGATTTACAAGTTAACATCGATCGATCTTCTCTCGAGGGCCCCTCTGCCTCTCTCCACGCTTCTAAGCTGGAGCTTCTCCACCATTAACGGCTGATTTGCATATGAACTTTTCAACTTCGTACTCCTCTAGATCCGCTTGTAGATCTCGGACAATAAGGAAAAAGGTTGGAGGAAGCGAAATAAGTTACTTGGACCAAAGAGTCTGTCAACTTTTCCTTACTTTTCTCTTTTTTTTAGTTCCCTTTTTCCTCCACTATCCACCAATTTGCCGACAGAAAAACCCCATCATTCGTTCTCCTTTCGGCGCCTCAAAAGGCCGCCCTCGTGATGATGCGTCTTTCCCCATTTTGGCCTCAGTGGATCTGCAAAATGCCAAAATCTCTATTCTTTTGTGGTCTGGTCAAAACCTCTTGGAGCCTCTGCGGATGTTCCCTCTTTTTCGATGGTGTTGAGGAAGAATTGATGAAGAAACCGTGGACGCTCTGACACCGCTACCAGCCATTTCTTTAAACATAACCCAAGCCTTATCATGCATCCCATTCTGCTCATCACAAGAAATCAACGTATTCCATGATATCCTTTTCTCCATTCGACCGAATAGCCCAATGTATCAACCACACATCTTGTCTTTCCAGCTAAAACAATCATTGAACTTGAAATGACCACATCTCTTTTAGGCATCTGATCAAAAATCAGTTTGGCTTCGTCTACATAACCAGCCAAATCGAGCTCCATGAGACCGTGTCTAGAATGAAACTTTTCTCAGACAGCTTCCGCGCATCTTCCATATTTTCGTGCATTGAGTACAAGTTGGTCAACGTGTTATTGTGATTCAACGTCAACTTGGACAGGAAAATAGCATTTTGAGGGCTATCATTCTGCACAAAGGCCTTCATCATCGGGTTCCACGAGAACCCATTCGAGTACTCAACTTAATTAAAGACACGGAATGAGTAATTAACGTGGACGAAATGAGTGTCAATGGAGAACTTGAGGAGCTTACCTGCTGTGTAAGTGTCTCTAATGTACCCAGTGAGGATAATCTAAGATAGGATTTGGTTGGATTGCTTGAGGTTGTGGCATCGTCCTAAGTGGGTCTCAAATGTCATCATTTATTAATATTATTTTTTATTACATATTTCACTAATTTCTAAAAAATATTAAAATACAAAATATATATACATATATGAAAAATCATTTTTTGTTCAAAAAATGGTAGCCTAAGCTTCGCAAAGGCTCCCAAAGTTGATTTTGTAATTTTCTCATTTTCTCTTGATTTTCTATGAAGTTTTTTTTTAAAATAAAATTGCCGAAAAATATTGAAAATATGAAAAATTATTTTTTTGGTCAAAATTGGTTCTCTAGGTTTGGCCAAGGTCCCCAAAGTTGATTTTTCAATTTTATAAATTTTTTATGGATTTTATATTAATTTTAAAAGAGAAAATATAATTAAAAATCATGTGTCAACAGCTGCCCCTCTTTGAAAGGAAGCTCGGTAGAGGTTCATTTCAATGATGGGATGACACTTGAATCCTAATCGACTTAATAAAATACAAAGAGTCGTGACATTTGATCTCTAATACTTCTCTTTGTAAGTTCGGATTCAGACCCAGTTGGAGGAGGCTTTCATACAGTGAGGGGGATACAAAAAGGAGAGTTTAGCTGGCACTTGCCTGCCCGTTGTATGGCTGTTACCTGATACGCATGCTCTACTGGAAATGGAATGAGAACCTAAGGATTTGTTAAGAAAACCTTAGGGTGGTTGAACTTGGACCCGTATGGTAGGTCATCCCATGGTAGATTCCTAATGAATGGAGTCTACTAATTAAAATTGAATTAAAATCTGACCCGTATGGTAGGTCACCCCGTGGTAGATTCCTAATGAAAGGATTCTACTGATTAAGATTTGACCCGTATGGTAGGTCACCCCATGGTAATGCCTGTAAGAAGGACTTGATTTGCATGTAAGAAGGATTTTGTGCCTGTAAGAAGGACTTGGTTTGCCTGTAAGAAGGACTTGATTTGCCTGTAAGAAGGACTTTGAGACTGTAGAAAGGACTTGGTTTGCCTGTAAGAAGGACTTGATTTGCCTGTAAGAAAGACTTTTTGGTGTGCCTGTAAGAAGGACTTTTGTGATGCCTGTAAGAAGGACTTTTGTGATGCCTGTAGGAAGGACTTTTGTGTTGCCTATAGGAAGGACTTTTGGGTGCTTGTAGGAAGGACTTTGGGGTGCCTGTAGAAAGGACTTGGTGTTTGAAGGGTACCATTCTGGGATTTGGAAAGACCAAGAATCCTACAGAAGCTCAAACACGATTTAATTTATCATGAAGGGTGCCATTCTGGGATTTGGGAAGACCAGAAATCCTGCAGAAGCTCGAACCCGGTTTATATTCTCTTATTGCTCAAGTATAAGTCAAAGAGGTAGAGATCAAAACATCTCGAACATTTCTGTTTTTGAGACGAATCATGCTTCATTGGAGAAGATGGATACCTATACGTGCCGCACTGGATTCGAGCACCTTGGCAATCGTCAGAATTCATTCAAAGATTCAGGTTGAAAATATACTTACCTGAGGATTTAGAAGACTGCCTAGTGATTTCTTGACAACCAGGCTTATTCATTCACTAATTGTCGAGTGGATTTCGAGACTTTGAAAGGCAACTCGAACATAAAAAATGTGTTACCTGTCAGGCAGTGTCAGAGGCAACACATACAAGCATTTTCATCAATGAGTTAATTGGTTCAGCAAAATTTGCAGTGATTAGAAGCATTCTGTGTAATAACTCATGATGCAATCAATCAAGATGTAGATCATGCATGACTATTCTATCAAGTTTGCATTACCAATTCTGTCCAAGGAGGTTATCATGGTATGAACACCTCGAATGTAATATGAATGGGGGCTTCAGTCCGAAAGAGCTTCCTCTCACTCTCGAGAAAGGTTGTTTATCCTGATTGCAGGATTTGAAAAGAAATCACTCAACCTTACCATCATTGCATTCAGCGAGGGTCTGAGTAATCTTGCAATTGATACGATCAAGCCGATCTGGAGGTCTTGATTAGGACCGTAATGTGGGCTGGGTCAAAGGCTTATCAAGGGGACTCATTTCGAGTCAAGGCCATTGACAAAAAAGTCTTCATCATCTGCTCCGGGTTTACAAGTCAAGAACCCTGCAAAATGAGAGAGAAATAATCTTGCTCGAACTTCTTCGAGCGATACTTAAAGTCATTCAACTCTTACGTTAATTCAAGTGCTCTAATCAGAAGAGACTTTCAAGGGTCGTAACGTAGGCCGGGATTTGGGTTTGAAAAATGAAGGGCTCGTTTTGGCTCAGAAAATATATGAGAAGGGCTTGGTGTTGGTGATCATCGCAGTTTTGTCACTGATCTCTGACCTTCCTGAATTTGTCTTCAATGATACCACCATTGGCTGAGGGGTGGTGGTCTTTTACACCTTGCAAACTGACTTATTTGGGGATCCTTTTTCGGGAATTCTCAAAATGTATGTTCGAAGGCAGAAGTTCATTACAAATGTACGGGCATTGGCCTTGCTTTTGATAGGCACTTTGCTCTTTCTGCCCGAGATTCTTTGGAGTGGCCTTTTCTTTTCTTACTCCCGACTCCCTTTTGGGAGCAGGCCCATTTTCTTTAGGCTACATTTTTTCTCTTTGACAATCTTGTGGCTTTGAATTTTAACAACAAGATGATTTTCAAAAAATGATACTAGACATTACATGAAAAGTCTAGCATATGAAATGGGCTCATTCGAGAATTCTCCATTGGCCAAATTATCTTCAATTCCGCTCCTTGGGGGGAATGCGCTATCTTTGCCTTGAAATGAGCAATGATCACCAATATGGGCTTGAGAAATGAATTTGCAGGCTCAATTGGGCTAGGCAAAGGATGAGTGTGTAGGATAGAGAAACGAATACTCTTCGTCATCCTAAAGCACTTGAATTAAAGTTCGAGTATCATGCAAAGAAACACTCGAAGATTGATGTTAGTCCAAGCAAGAGAATTTCTAACCATTTATCTCCTGATATTGTTGGAATTATCTCCATTTGGCCCTCGATGTGGGGTGGTTCTTGACAGGGGTTACAAAATGAAACCGCCGCTCAAATGGGTTGTCAATGGTTACCTGAAGTGTTTGGGATGGAGAATGAATGCCTCATTCACTTCAGCTATCGTATCTTTTACGAGAAAACCCATTGCCTTGGAAAATGCGGAATTTATTTTCCCCTCAACTCACTGTGGATTAAAATACAGGACGTATGTGGAAATGGCTTGCCTTTCATCGTCCTATTATGCCCCATTCTGTACATTCGATGCATCGTGTACAGTTTATACCCCCAGTCAAAATTGACAAATTGAACATGCAGAACAGTCATGCATAAATCATGGAATGTGTAAACATCATGCAAATATGGTAATACAATGTACAAGTATGGAAATTGCCCCTGGCTGTGTGGGCGGATCAAACATGTTGGGGCCCTATTCCCCGAGTCGAGGGGTGGCTTGTTTTTGGTTTTACTTCTTTTCGATCCAGAGTTCGCCATTGATTTCCCCTATTTCATCAGACAGATCGCATCAGGCGATCATAACTTGGCCCCTTGGGGCTGTTTTCTTTGACGTATCAGATGTTAGTTTAACATTTCCTGTAAAAAGGAAGGAGACATGTTAGCCAGTATCAGAAATGATGAACTGGACACGATACTGAGTTACCCTTGAGTGCTTCACGCAACTCCTTTACCAGTTTTACCACTTGGGATTTTCTCAGTGAGTCTGTCAAGTTAGACATTTCCCTTCATCTTGAATGTTTTGCGTGACCCCTTTATCAAGTTCACTGGATTGAGTTTCCCTTGGCTTTGCCTGGACAAACATTCCTCACCCTTGGGGATCGAACTCGGGATATTTCGGACCACTGTCATTCCATATCGCGGTTCTTTTCAAGGCAATCTACAGTCCCTGTTAAGACGGAATAAATCAATTCAAAACTCAAGATGTTTATGGGTAAATTGGAACGATACAGAATTACCCATTTTTGAAATTGCTTGCATCTTTTGCTCATATATTCCTCGTTTGAAGCCATCTATTCTGTGGCGATATCCATGAATTTATTTGCCCCAAGTTTTGCAAATTCCTGTAAACAGAAGGGATCTAATTTAGAATCGAAAAAATTTGAGGGTAAATTGAAGCGTTACTGCTTTACCCTTTTAGTTCGCGCGACTTTTTACTCGCAATAAATTCACTACGAGTTTGGTGTGGTAGCAGACTCGAGCATTTAATAGGAGAATAGGAAATTGCTACTTCTTGCTTTTACGTTCATTCTGAACATTAATAAAAGTAGAAAACATCCAATGCAAGGAAATGAAGCGTCTGCATTCGTTCAAGATCGATTTTGCTCCCTCAGCAGACTCTCCCATGATCAGCTGGCTTCATTCTAGACCAGGTATGCATCGGTTATGTTGAAGGACCCGTGATCTCAGCTTCGAAATACAGACTCCTTGTGCATATTACAGTCCCAGTGCTTCATCAACATTAAACTGGTTGATCATGGCGGTGAGTTCATCCTTAATGCCGCTTGCCTGGTGGTGATACATCTCCCCTTCCCCGGGAGGTATTGATGCTGATCCAGTAGCATTAGTCTTTTTGTACCCTGCTCCAACAGAACTCGATTCTGTTATAAACTGGTCTAACTCGCTTCTCAAACACGCATTTTCAATCCTCAGATCATGCATTTTATCGAAGGCGAGGAGGAGGCTGTTGCAGTTAGGGCAGGTGGCGGAGTCAAAAGCCTCTTTATACATCTTGTTTTTCGCTCGGAGGTTTTCATTTTCAACTCTTAGAAACTCGGCTTCGTTGTGTTCATGACGAGTCTTCATTCGAGTTCGCCTATTTTGAAACCAGAACTTGATTTGTGAAGGTTCAAGCCCTAGCTCTTGACTTAGTTCCATTTTCTGTTTGCCGTCTGGCATAGGACATGTTCTGAAGAAATCCTCAAGCCTTTGTACTTGCTCCTTAGTATGGCGACGGTAACGCTTCTTTTGACCCTTACCGTTGTTGTCCTTATCTTTACTGAGATCTTGGACGTCGTCGGTGGAAGGGCCAGGCTCCATAGGCTCGATCCCAAACATGGTTTCGAACTCTTCCTCTCCCATATTCAGCAGGCAACGATAGCTTTCGAAAGTATTGGGTTGAGACATCTTCGATTTGGTCGATGATTTCTCAAGGTTTACTATATCTTTCTGTATTTTCACTCTCTCTGAACCGTGTATGCTTTAAAACTCTCTTCAACGTATGAATAAAGATTATAAGGAGGATGTCTCTTTTAAAATTTGGCGTTGGCTTAGCATATGTATCACTTCTCCCGAGAGTTCTGTCTTTCTCAACCTTACCTGCGTATTTCTTGCTTGGCTCGTCTTTTCTCATCTCTTCATAGTGGTAGGGTCCTATCAACGTCTCTACCGTCGATTTGCTGGCGTGTTCTCCTATAAAAACGAATCCCATTTTCCTTGTCTCCCACCCAAGTCACCTTTCTTTCTTCTTTTTCAAAGTTGTGTCATCCCGTCAAACTTTTGGCAGTGATGTCGGATTTGCTTGGTTCGAGATTGGAGACGAGTAGCGGAGGTGATGCTGATAGGGAATGGTAGTCAGGAAAATCTGGCCAGTAGAGACTTTCACTGCAAAAATGAAAGGGAATGCGGCAGTATATGTTCTTCATATTCTAGAAAAATTGGAACGATACTGTTTTTCCCTTGTATGTACTTCCATTGAATTTGAATTGAGGAAGTTCCTTCATTTGGACTGGATTGGATTGTATGTCCCGAGTTGCCCTTCACTTTGAGCTTGCCACATAAGTGCTTTGCTTAGTTGGGCCTTGTTTTCTTTCGGGTTGCTTTGGACCATCATCTTTTTTTTATGCCATCGGGTCCGTGGACCGGAGGGCTCCTTTAAAGGTTACCTTCAAGGAAAATGAGTCCTATCGCATTCCATTGGGTTATTTCATTTTGCGACACTCTTGAGGCAATTTGCAATCCCCTGGGTGAGAATGGAACAAATCCAATTTAGCATTTTTGCGACGATTGAGGGTAAATTGGAACGATACTCAATTACCCGTCTTCGAGCTCGCCTGGGCTTTTCACTTGAAATTTCCCTACGTGAGGCCATTCAACATTTCTCATTATGGCAGTCACCGACGTTGCCACAAATTGATCCGTCCTGAGTCTAGCATAAAAAGGGATTCACGCATTCAACGGGATAAAAAACAAATTCCCCCATGCCCCTGAATTAAATCTAGACACCTAGAAAGCTAGAAATATCACACGCAGGGGAATTAAGCACTTGTTCAAGGTGCACTTGTTCAAGGTCAGTTCTGCCTCTCCTGCGGCTCTTCGATAATCAGCTAGTCTCGTGCTGGTTCAGGCATGGATGACCGATGTTTGAGAGTCCCTAATCACTGGCTTCCGATCATGGCTTCGGATGTCTGTCAACCTTAAACTGGTTGACCAGGGCAGTAAGCTCATCATCTGGGTAATCTCTTGAACCTTCCAGCAGCTCATGCTTGAATTGGGCATTATTGTTGGCAAATGCTGGCGATAGATTTCTCATTCTGTCCTCGCCATGAGTAATTTGACTTCTCGAGCTGGAGTCTTCATCATTATTCCAGAAAGTGTGGGGATCACCAATTGTCCTGCTGCCAAAAACTCCTTCCATTCTAGGATTAGAGAAGTGGAAGTGTTAGGATAACTTCTTGTGTGATTCTCTAGCTGCGCAAGCGCACTGATCGTGGGATGAATTCTAACCACAGGTTGGTGCTCAAACCAAGGAATCTGAATACACTGCCCTTGCGGTCTATACTCTTGAAGAGCATTAGGGTGATTCTGTGGGATACTTTGATTAATGCTTGGGGGATTGATGGCACGGCTACTGGCTTGATTGATGATGGGAAGTGGCTCGCCCCATGCTAACCTGTGGAACTTATGGTTGCGAGGAGACTCGACGTTCAGGCTTGGATGGGCCCCGCCTTGGTTTTCTTGATTCTGAGCTGCATTGTGTTCTCTCACCCTTTTTCTGTACTTCTGAAGATGACTCGAAACATTTGCTTTAGTGAGTCCCTCTACCTTCATAATTTCCAGTATATGTTGCGGCCGTGCCGAATCGATTCCTAGCTACTGAACTGCATTAACAAACATACGATACAGCTCGGGAGACCAACTCATCTTCTTTCTCCAGTTGCTTGGAACAAAATTGAAGGCTTGATGCTTGTTCTCATGGTCGTGCAATTGCTTCTTTACCACGTGCTGCCATATGTTTTGAAGCATCTGAACCCTAACTGGTTTCGTTACGACGTCTTGGGCCCCGTTTAAGACAGCCTTCATTATGGCTTGCTGATCATCGCTTGCCGATATTACGAGGACTGGCATGTTTAATTTAGAATTGATGACTTCCAAGAGAGTGAAAACATCCATGACAATCCCTACCATGGCGGTGAGGACGATATCAAACTGGTCACTACTCCTCCTTAATATCTTTACGGCCTCTGTCGCCTTTGCTTGAGCTACAACTTTATACCGGCATTTTCTTAATACTGTAACAAGGATTGACAGAGAGACTGGATTACCGTCAATGGCCATGACCAGTAGACCCTCAGAGTAAAGAACTTCATCAGCTTCGACCAGGGTTGAACATGCGCCCGTTTCCCTAATGCTCGATATATTTCTAGATCTAGGACTGCCGATTCGAGACCGCCTCAGGATGTCTTCTCGGACTTGAGGGATCACGGGATCGTTGATGGCTTCTCGTAACAGGCTTTGAAAGCCAATGCTTTGATGGTGAAGGTTTTGAATTCCTCTCCCACGAGAACTCCTTTCTCTCTATCTTTCTCCTGCGAGTTCGTGCAGATGAACCCTCACTATCAAATGAAGACATTCTCTCTCTGGCAATAGCAACGACTTCCCCCTTCACGGGCAGTGCTATTAGATTTATCGAGGGGAAAATCTGACATTCAGCTTTTGATTAAAGGGGAAATCCTCGTTTATCGCTTAGTTTGTCTTCTTCTTTCTTTTCGCGGTAGAGGGCCCCTGTCAAGATTTCCACCATCGATTTACTGGCGGGTCCTCCAATGAAGATGAGTAATATCTCTTTTTCTGCCGAAAATTTCTTTGTCCCCCACTCAGCTCGTCTTTTCGTTCTTTCTTTTTTTCAAAGCGGTGGAGTCCCGTCCAGCTCTTCCACAGAGACGTCAGGTTTGTTCGGCTCGAGGTTGCCACTTGACTGGAATTTGAGCCACCGGGGGTGTTGCCGACAGAGAATGGTAGATAGGAAAACCTATAAGGACTGCCCCTGTGAAATCAGTATTTAAATTGAAGCAGATTACCATCTTCGCATTCCGCTCATCTGCCTCACCTCTCTCCCCATTTCTTTCGTATTTTGCTTTCAAAAATGACCAATTCTCCTAACCACACCTTATCCGCCAAAATCCTAGCTGGGTGGGAGAGACTCTACAATCTTCTTGGTAGAGGTTACGCTCATATAGCCAAAAACTCTACCGTTGAGGCTGAAATCCTCGGTTTATTCAGGACCATGGACGCTGCTTCTGTTGAGGGTACCCAACTGGGAAAGGAGTATCGGAACTTCTCGACCCTCTTCATCAATTTTCTAGCTGCCTATAACCGTGCTTATGAGACGGTCCTTGTGACCGCCGTCGTGAAAGCTCGTTACCGAGACCGGCACGAGCGTCTGGCAACAGTCACATTTGTGGCTGATAATCACAAAAAGGCCATCAAGTTTGCCAACGATCAGCTTTCGTGGCTGGTTCGTGAGAGGGGAAAGTTGGTGGACTGTCTGGCCTTGGTCCGAACTTACGCCGAACAGGAGCCAGGCAATATTGTGATGAGGTGCAAATGCGGTTGGCTGCAGGAGAGACTTGATGACATTACGGCAGACATTGCTTTCGAGAGGACGGCGATTCCGGACCTGGAGTTTGCCGTTGAGCATTACGAGGCCACTATGGCCCAGGTTAAAGAGAAGTGCGATCGCCTCTTCTTTAGGCTCGCGGAGCTTGATCCCGAGAACGCCCGGTGCACCCAGAGCATCAACTCCATGGAGAGCCAGCTGAGCTCCTTTGTGATGCTTATTAGGGCTCAATTTGATTTCACTTTTCCTCCCCAATGAGTTGTTGTAAGGTTTGTTGGTGAATAGAATGAAGAGAAAGTTTCACGTGTCTGTGCTTTTCTTTTTCCTGCCATTTCTTCGCCCATATAGCATGATAGGACGATTTACGGTACTGAAGACGTTGAGGCTTAACACTCTTCTTGGTGTTCTTGTTATCTGCTGCCGGCGATGATATCAAGGACATTGACGAAGGGTTCGGTGACGGCCCCCACCGGTCACAGTGCCGTGAGTCAGTCGTGTGCATTATTGCAAATCGACCATTCGATTAGTGCTCCAATAAACAAACAAGGCTGCCCATTGCGTGCCCCACTTTACTCCTGCCTATCTCTTTCGGCGTCCACTTGAATGTGTCGGTCGCCTGTAGCGTTAGGGAGAAATGATTGCGGGCCATGCTTGGTAATAAAATACTGGTCCTCCAAAATCTTCCATGTGTTTTGAATCCGAGGAAGGTAAAAAGACAAGCCTTTGTTCAATTTAATCAGAAAGGCGTCGCAAGGTCGGGTTCATAATCTTGCCCCATGGGTTCTGATTACACAGTCTCGGCTTTCTCAACAAAAATACATGAACCCTTCTAATACATTAAAAATGTCCCCAATTCCTGATCTGATACATTTACGGCCCCATCAAAATACAAAGCTCGTATGTGCCCACCAATTGACACGTTTCTGACTCCGGGAAGATCGATTTCCTCACTTGCCCCTTGGGTCATCAGCTAAGACATCAACAATTATCCGTCCTTTCGTATATCTCGAGATTATTCCCGGTATAATGCTGAACCCGATTTTGCTCATACCTGGGGTACCTGTGATTCCCCTGCAAAAGTAAAGGAAATAATGAGTATGTGATCTAAGAAAGGCCGGTCCATGACTCCTATATTAGTCCAATTTTATTTTTTATTTTTATGAAAAATTAGAGAGGATTTTCTTAGAAAAACATGGGTGAATTCTTTTAGAAAAATCTTCTTGCAGATTTTATAACTTAAGAACAATGTAACGAATTCCTTTGATATTTACCAAATTTCTCGAAAAAATTTCCTTTTTCATCAGAATGAATTTTCAAGGTACATTTGATGAGAAAATTTTGGGTCTATTGAAATGTTAAGGAAAAATATGACAAAATATTTCATTGGTCGATAAAATTTCCCTAAGGAATTTTTCCACATTTATTTATTTTTTCAAAAATGGATCACCAATTTGATTTTATTTTCTTTTGAAAAATGGCTATAATGTTAAGTTCGAAATTTAACCGACACCTACATGGACCGACCAAAAATAAATACAAGATGAAATTTAGAAAACTTACTTTCACCGTCAAAAATACTATGTAAGTCACATAGACATACACATGAATCGTGAGTTTAATTCTTAACCTGTCTACTCTAAACGCTGACAAATTGAAGCGAAAGACTTACGGCAAGGCGACAATCTCGCGCACATAATCAAGATTAGCCGTGACCCCTACGACGTAATCAGGATTAGCCGGGTCTCCCCACTTCGGCTGCTCGAGCAAAAAATTAAAACCACTGCTTTGGTAATCTTACCAAGCCTGGGCTAACTTTCGACGTGATCTCACGCCGAACGCTAAAATCAAATCACAATACCATCCTAAAACTAGTGGCCCAGGTCCGGCCACGGGACGTGTGTGATGTAGTGCTAAAGCTGTAAACACATGCGTAACATTTAAATGCAAACAGCGCTTCAATAATGTGCAGAATTTAAACAAACAATTCCTACACCATCCTGCAAAACAAAGGGTTAGTCAAACACTCCACCCCTTATAACTCCCATCTGCAAAACCATTTAACACCTAAAGATTAGGATTCATCCAATTCATATCAAATGAATCTTCATGAAATTTTCCTGGCCTAAATCCTCTAAGTTCTTAAATTTTCAAAAATTAAGAACAAGTCCCCAGTGGAGTCGCCAAGCTGTCGCGACCTAAAATTCATTTTTTAGGTTAATGGATTACCAGATTATTTAGATCAAATTAACTAACCTAGTTCGAGCTCTCCCAAGCTCTACCAAATCGCGACTTTGGTTTTTTTTTAAAATGGTTTTAAATTTTGGAGTCGCCACTAATCGTTCTTGGTAGATCGATTAGAAACCTAAGTAAATTAGCGGGAGGACTAAATTACTTATGCGAACCAGAGATTCAGAGTTCGGGGACTTGGTTACGTTAGATTACTCTAACGCCCTTTCGGTACCAATTTCATGAAAAATCATTTGGAGTGACTAGGAAAGATTTGGATCAAACTGATCAGAAGGGTAAAATGGTCATTTTTCAAGGCTCGGAAAGAGAAAATAGGTCAAACCAGTTGAATGTGGTCATTCCTTATTGTCCACAATTTCTGAGAATTTTTCGAAATTTTTTGAGACAATTTGCCCATAAGGGGCAAAGTCGTCATTTTGAAAAAAATCAGGATGGAAATTCACCAAAAATAGGATTGGTTAGTCGAAATGACCCGTTTCCTAATTTCTGAGGTTTTTCTAAATTTTTCAGAATTTTTGGAGACGATTTGCCCATAAGGGGCAAAATCGTCATTTTGGAAAGTTGGGATGGAAATTCACCAAAAATAGGATTGGTCAGTCGAAATGACCCGTTTTCTAATTTCTGAGGTTTTTCTGAATTTTTCTGAATTTTTGGAGACAATTTGCCCATAAGGGGCAAAATCGTCATTTTGGAAAGTTGGGATGGAAATTCACCAAAAATAGGATTGGTCAGTCGAAATGACCCGTTTCCTAATTTCTGATATTTTTCTAAATTTTTCTAAATTTTTCGAGACAATTTACCCATAATGGGCAAAATCGTCATTTTGGAAAGATCGCGGTGGAAATTCACCAAAAATAGGATTGGTCAGTCGAAATGACCCGTTTCCTAATTTCTGAGATTTTTCTGAAATTTTTCAGAATTTTCGAGACGATTTACCCATAAGGGGTAAAATCGTCATTTTGGAAAGATCGGGGTGGAATTCACCAAAAATAGGATTGGTCAGTCGAAATGACCCATTTCCTAATTTCTAGGATTTTTCTGATTTTTTTGAAGGGTTTTTATTTTTTATTATTTTTTAAAGGATTTTCTCGATTTTTCCATTTTTTTTAATTTAGACATCATTTTCTGATTTTTTAAGATTTTATTTTTTTTTTGTTTTCTCTTTTGGTTTGTCTTTTCCTGGTCTTCTACCTTCTATTATTACGCATGGAGGCAGAACCATATTTCTCCCTTTTGTCTACCTTTTTTATTCTTTCTTTGACTTTTCTTCCTTTACTTTGTTTTGTTCTTTCCCATTTTTTATTCTCTTGTACTTAATGCTCACGTTTGCTGGTGCTTCTTCTCCGTGGGTTTTCTTCTCTAGAACAATGAACGTGGGTTTCAATCTCCAGAACGTCCAGTCAGTCCCTTCCCCAACGTTCATCGTCAGTTATCCTCGCCCGTCGTTCGCCATCGTCGATCGTCGGCACCACCACCTTCGCCGACGACGTTGATCAACCCGAACATCCGCTTGACCTTGTCGCCCGATCCCGACCCTAACGTAAACCACCGAAGGCCCCAACGACTATCCATGGTTTGGCCGAAACCCAAACTAGAGCACCCTTTTTTTTTAATTTTTTTTTAATTTTTCATTCAGTGAAACAACACTACAGTAAAGGAATATACTACTTAACTGAGCGGTCTAAACCGCAAAAGAGAATGTCCAGTCGGAGGCCGCAAATCACAAATCCAGTAATATTCAAGCGATGTTTGGTCCATGTGGTTCTCAATCGGAACGATGCACAAGGTAGCTAAGAGAAAGTTCAAACCATGTCCTAAATATGATTCGGAGCGAGAAAACGCACAAACAGGTAGTAAAAAGCATTTGACTAGAGCTTGGGTTCGGGATTTCACTTCGGCACTTTAACAAACACGTGATGTGCAAAACTTAAACGGAGTAAATCTGGCATCGACAGATCAAATGAATGGAACCACAATCATAACCATGACAAGCTACCTCAAATTAGTGATTCTAACTCGACAAACCAACTCATTGCAATAAGACCCAGGCCGAGCGAATGTATCACAATAGTCGCAGGACCAAAAATGGAGGTTTGGGCTGACCTGAGTTCATCGAAGGATGGCCGTGGCGATGGCAACACGTGGCGACAATGAAGGGATTGGCATTCCTTCTCTCGGTGAACCTCTTCTCCTTTCTCAACCTCCCCTTCTTCTTGTCTCTTTCTTTTTTAGTCCCAGCTACGTTCCCTTGAAGCTATCTTCTTACTGAAAAAGATTGAACACAAGCACCGAGAGCAGGATCGGTGCCCCGAGCACAGCGAAAGAATCTCCACAAATAGGTCGATCCCCTTCGTTGTTGCAGTGCCTGAATTTTTTTGAAGAAGACCCCCCCAGTTGGCGTTTGCAAAAACATGCAGATCCATGCATGTCCAACTAAGTCTTCCACATCTGATTCATGCGTCGGCGCTGGTTCAGGTCTATGCCGAGCCATGCTCGTCCGTCGCCGCCGTTGGGATGGCTCACTCCCCGCAGCTGGTCCATATGCCGCCACCTTAAAAATTAGGTCAGAACAGCTCAACTCCTCCTCCTCCTTCGAAACTTTTTTTTTCATCACCTTGAATCGTGCTCACAGACCACCTCCATCCGCTCAAACGTAGCTGATCTGCCTGTTAACGACGGTTGGTCAGCAGCTCGACTTGTACGATGGGCGGTGTGCATTTTTTTTTCGATCTTGTTGGAGGAATGGTGTTCTTTGTGAGATCTCCATTTTTCGGAAAGCCCCCGTCTGCTCTCCCTTGTTTTTTCTTTTAGACCACTAGAATTCCCCTAAATTTTTTGCTCATTGGGCCTCACATCCTCCTCCAAAACCACATGCAGCTGCTGCCACCTTCCCCTCCATCACGTGTGGTTGAGAATGACAGCCCATGTTCATATACTTTCACTTCCCATTCGTTCAAACTGCCAGTCAACCCAATTCATTCTTCACAAATTATTCCTTTTTTTCCCTTTTTTTTTGGACCGAAACCTCATCCTTTCTACCTGACCTGCCATGTTCATTTGTCGCTTTGTTGGAGCTCGGATCATTCTGCCGAGCAGCTGCAGTAACATCATGTTATGCCTATTCTCCAAGTCATGTATAAGGCTAGGGCAGAATACATATCTCGTAGCCAATGGCCATCCCTTTTGCTCACGTAAGAACCTCTCCTTAAAAGTGCCGACTCGCCCCCCTCTTTTCCTCTACTTCCAGTCGAACGTCACCGTTTTCACATCAAATTAAAGTCTGGACAGATTTACAAGTTAACATCGATCGATCTTCTCTCGAGGGCCCCTCTGCCTCTCTCCACGCTTCTAAGCTGGAGCTTCTCCACCATTAACGGCTGATTTGCATATGAACTTTTCAACTTCGTACTCCTCTAGATCGGCTTGTAGATCTCGGACAATAAGGAAAAAGGTTGGAGGAAGCGAAATAAGTTACTTGGACCAAAGAGTCTGTCAACTTTTCCTCTTTTCCTCTTTTCCTTACTTTTCTCTTTTTTTTAGTTCCCTTTTTCCTCCACTATCCACCAATTTGCCGAGAGAAAAACCCCATCATTCGTTCTCCTTTCGGTGCCTCAAAAGGCCGTCCTCGTGATGATGCGTCTTTCCCCATTTTGGCCTCAGTGGATCTGCAAAATGCCAAAATCTCTATTCTTTTGTGGTCTGGTCAAAACCTCTTGGAGCCTCTGCGGATGTTCCCTCTTTTTCGATGGTGTTGAGGAAGAATTGATGAAGAAACCGTGGACGCTCTGACACCGCTACCAGCCATTTCTTTAAACATAACCCAAGCCTTGTCATACATCCCATTCTGCTCATCACAAGAAATCAACGTATTCCATGATATCCTTTTCTCCATTCGACCGAATAGCCCAATGTATCAACCACACATCTTGTCTTTCCAGCTAAAACAATCATTGAACTTGAAACGACCACATCTCTTTTAGGCATCTGATCAAAAATCAGTTTGGCTTCGTCTACATAACCAGCCAAATCGAGCTCCATGAGACCGTGTCTAGAATGAAACTTTTCTCAGACAGCTTCCGCGCATCTTCCATATTTTCGTGCATTGAGTACAAGTTGGTCAACGTGTTATTGTGATTCAACGTCAACTTGGACAGGAAAATAGCATTTTGAGGGCTATCATTCTGCACAAAGGTCTTCATCATCGGGTTCCACGAGAACCCATTCGAGTACTCAACTTAATTAAAGACACGGAATGAGTAATTAACGTGGACGAAATGAGTGTCAATGGAGAACTTGAGGAGCTTACCTACTGTGTAAGTATCTCTAATGTACCCAGTGAGGATAATCTAAGATAGGATTTGGTTGGATTGCTTGAGGTTGTGGCATCGTCCTAAGTGGGTCTCAAATGTCATCATTTATTAATATTATTTTTTATTACATATTTCACTAATTTCTAAAAAATATTAAAATACAAAATATATATACATATATGAAAAATCATTTTTTGTTCAAAAAATGGTAGCCTAAGCTTCGCAAAGGCTCCCAAAGTTGATTTTGTAATTTTCTCATTTTCTCTTGATTTTTTATGAAGTTTTTTTTTTGAAAATAAAAATGCCGAAAAATATTGAAAATATGGAAAATTATTTTTTTGGTCAAAATTGGTTCCTTAGGCTTGGCCAAGGTCCCCAAAGTTGATTTTTCAATTTTATAAATTTTTATGGATTTTATATTAATTTTAAAAGAGAAAATATAATTAAAAATCAGGTGTCAACACCAACTTATATCGAAATCCAAATCTCATCTGAAACATTCAACGTCAAGGCCATTGCGACGTCCCGAATTTTCGACTCTTTTTCGGAAATTTCAATAAAGAATGGATGTATTTCATTAATTGCGTTTTAGTCAAATCTCAGTCGAGACTGATCACCTCGGGATGGTTGACCAGAAGGGAAATGCTAATTTAGGATTTTAAAGTACGTGGACCCAACGGGTCGATACGCGTAACTCCTAATAGCCGCCCGTTGGCCCGAGTATTTACTGAAAATTGCAATTTAATGAAAGAGACCACAAAATTGATTCCGAATATGAATAATCGGATCTTCAGAGAGGTCGCAGAGGTGTTTCGAGTTTAAAGATCGATATTTGGAATTTTGATTTCAGTTTGGAATGTTGCAAAGAGAAGCGACGCGAGATTTGACGAATTTGATCCTGGTTCGCTCCAGGCTTCTCAGTAAATTATCTGTGAGTTTTTAGAGAGTTTAGCCGCTAGATTTGAGTTCATCTAGTCGTTGGCTTCGTTTTGACTGTAAACTTTCATTTTAAAAAAAAATTCGCTCTACCGGGCGAATCGTCGAGTACCGTTTAATTGTCATTAAGTTCATTTCAATTAATTTCCTCTAATCCTCCAAGTGTCAACACGTCATTGGCCAATGGATTGACTTCCTTGCATTAGATCATCACAAAGAGCACGTTCAAGTGTTCTAATTGGTTAATGGCTTGACCTTGTCCTAAGCTTGTAAAACAAACTTCAAATTGGCGTAGAGAAGAAGCCATGGACTGGTCAAACCAGGTGTTATTTTTTTTCTCTTTCTCCTCTCCATCTTGGACGCACAAAGGAACTTGTTTCTTCTCCATTTTTCACGCGCCGTGACCCCTGTGAAGCTCAGCTGGTTTCTACTCCACTTGCGCTACTTCCAACCTTCCTTTAGCTGCTGTCCTGTTCTGCAACTGCTGTTTGCTGCACGTTTGTTGCTATCCAAGTTCATTTAAGGTGAGTAAACCTTCTAATCTAAGTCTATGATGGTATATGGGGTTTGGTTAAGGCTGGAGACTGAGTTACGTGAGTTTTGGGAGTGGAAATGGGTTGAGGTTGCTCTGGTTTGTTTTACCGGTTGTTGCACTGCTGCTGTTCTGTTGTTTTTATTTTTATTTTTTTTTGCTGCAGCTGTCTTTTGCATGTTCACACGTTTTCCATGTTTATTTAAGTGAGCAAACGTTGTGGTTTCATGTTGGAACAATGGGGGACGGCTGGTGTAATTGATAAGGTGAAAAATTGCTGAGTTTTGGTCCTCCTTGCTACGCGGGGGCTGGTTTGAAGTTGCACTGGTTCTGTTCTGTTTCTGCTGATTGGTGCACGTTCACTTGCTATTCAAGCCCATTCAAGTGAGGAAATGTGCTACTTTCATGGTAGGATGGTTGAGGGTGGCTGGGGTGATGAATTAAATGGAAATTGGCTAAGTTTTCTGGTCAACCTGCTGCTGTTTTTACTTGATTCACTGCTGCACCGGTTTTTATTTTTCTGATTTTGGGTAGGCTCAAGCTCACTTGCTATGTAAACATGTAAGTAGAGATGTGCTAATTTGTATGGAGTTTTGTTTGCTGAGTTGCCATGGGTATTTGGTGGGTAAGAATAAACGAAAACACGAGTATATTGAGGTGCACGTGTTGATCGGGTAGGTTAGGGTTCGAGAGGAGAACTTAAGTGGATTAATTTAGGTTTATCCCAAAGAGAAATGTGGTCGATTGTCCAATTTACTCAAGCCATGCATTTGTGATAGGTGTAACCGAGAAAATAGGTGTGTGGTTGTGGCAATCGAGAGGAGGCTTTCCCTGCAATAAGGCCGATTCTTTTTAAGTGTTAAAGTGCTAAAAGTGGAGCATTGAGTATATTTAATTTCTATAAAATACATGGGCATTTGCATGCATTTGGGGTTGCCAGTAACTATCTGATTTCGTGAGTAATGAAACGTTGCGCTTAAATACGTGAATTGAGTTTTTGTTATGGTGCTCGGCCGGCGAACTGGCGCGAGAAGCGGAGCGACAAGGGTGAGGCTGGCTCGGCCGACGGACTGGTACGAGAATGGGTGGTGTAGTAGTTTTGGCTTGCAAACGTACCTGCTTGCCGAGAGCGCCTGTACGTGCACGGCACGAGGTTGCTGTTGAGACAAGGGGGTTAACTTGAGATGTTTTCATAATATATTTTGAGGCATGGTTGCGGCGTTAATCGCGCGAGTATGAGAGCTTGAGTATCGGGGACGAACCACGAGATTACGAAATCGCATTCAATATATGTTAAGTGCTTGGGTCTGCTCCTAAGTCGGTTACCACAATTTGATTATATTAAATAAGTTGATATTGTGTGTCGTATGTGGTTTTATTATGTACGCTTGGTTTTATTTGCATGGGCATGGCTATCCTTTCTGTTATATATATGTTTACTCATTGAGTATTAGACTCACTTGTGGCTGATCACCTTTCAGAGTCGCGCCGTTAGCATGGAAAACTTGGGTATTTTGCATGGGATACCGGTGGAGATAGAACAATGGGAGTCACTGTACCCTGGTTCCAATAATAATATATATATAAGCGAATAGAATGTAAGGTATGGGTCGATGAGGGTAGCGAGTTTCTGATGCCGCTAAGGTTTGAGGCATGGAAGGAGCGTGAGCTTCAGGAGTTTGATTTTAGGGGACCGATAACAGGTATGGATGTAGACGTGCAGAGCGAGGACGAGTATGGGGTACTAGACCCTGTGACTTTTGGAGGCGAGGTCATTGACCCAGAGCCTATGGAGGAGGATCTCGCAGAGCCCTCTTAAAAAATCTATGGAGAAGCAGTAATGGATAGGAAAGAATGAACTATGACTTAAAAAATCTCATTGTAATCGTAGCCCTCTTATTCTGTGAAACCCTTGGCTACTAACGAGTTTGTATCTTTCAATGAATCCATTTTCTTGATATTTGATTTTGCACACCCATTTACAACTAATTGGTTTATGATGAGGAGGTAGGAGTATAATATTTGAAGTTTGATTTCCCATTAATGCATGCAATTCTACTTCCATGACTTCCTGCTATCTTGGATCGATGACTGCTTCATAATAAGAAGATGGTTCTCATTCCTCATAGATATGGCTATACAATACCTATGTTCTGATGATAACCAATTAAAAGAAACATAGGAGGAAAAGGGGTAGTGAGTATCTGATAAATTTGAGGTAGCACAGACATAGTCCTTAGTCTATGTATGGAGAAGTGGTGTGGCCTGACCATTAAGGCTAAATATTTTTTGCAGGAATAAGAGAGATAAACTCTTAAACAGAGAGATAGACTCTTAATAGTATCTTCTCGAGGTGATAATGATGAAGGAGAAACAGAGTTCTCTTCATGTGTAACTAGTTGAATAATCCATGGATGGTGAAGAATCCTCAGTAGTCTCCATCACTGGAGGAGATATTAGATGTTTAGGAGGTGCAATAAATGAGAATTGTTGATTTGGAGACAAATCCTTTTTAGATAAGAATCGATAATTATCACTTAAGGACATAGCATATTCAGTTAGGGTTGCTTCATCTTGAAAAAGAAATACATTTTCATGGAACATAACATCCCTGATCCTTCAAGTTTTTCTTCGACTGTTTCTGGCTCATTCTGGAGTGTTAAAAGCTTTTTGAAATAAGCAATGACAGTCATGTTTCCTTGCTTCAATTTGGACAGTGTTTGCATGAGAGAATTGTTTTTTGCACGATCTAGTTTGCCGTACATTTCTCTAATATTTTCCCATGTGCTTTTCAAATCCTCTATGGGGGGGAAGTCCAACTGCGACTTTTGGGGAGATGCAATTTTCGATCCATGTTTAGACAAGCTGATTGTACTTTCACCAATTTCGCGCTAGACGCTTATCGAATGGAATCGAGACGGTTTCATAAGCCGTCATTGTCTTTCATCACTAAGGCTTGCCAAAACTCTTGGGACCACCGAGAATAGTTTTTAGGGATGGATAGTTGATGGGTAATGAGTCGCAGCTTTGAACCATCGGCAATGGAGATGTACAGTGGGTCGTCGAGCTTCGGTGACCATTAAGGGCAAGGAATAGGAGCAGTATGAAACCAGGTTGAGGAATTGGGTAGAGATTTGTACCCATACCTGAGATCCTCGATTGTGATGCTTGACCTGGATAATGCAATCTGGGTTTAGAGGCTGAGCTTCCCCAGTATTGGTTGGTGGACTCCCTTGGGTGTGTTCTTCGTGGCCTTGATTCGCTGGGCCCTGCAGATGGCACCATGGGCTAGGCTGGAATGGTTTTCCCTTGGTTGGATTGAATCTGTATAGTAGATTCCTGACTTGGAATTACCTAAGAAGGATTCTCCAGCGTTGGCTCCAGATGCAAAGCCGTATGGAGTGTGCCCTCTCGATTGTATTTTGGAGTTTGGTTCTCCTTAGATCTTGATGAGTCATTCTTCGACTTTATATTGGCAAGAAAGTGTTGTTTTCTTTTCTAAATGTTTGCTAAAAAAAAGATTCCTACACCATAGTGTTAGCCTTGTTTTGCAAATTAGTGTTTTTCCTGCAACAACAAGGATAGGAAGGACGGAAGGCAATCAAATAAAGGGTTTGCAAAAGCTATACCAGAATCAAGGGCTCTGATACCATGACACGAAGTGTCGAAGAAACGATTTGAAGAAGAGAATTTCTTTTTATTCTCACTTTATGATTTGGTTACGTTCTTTACGTGTATTTGTAGTACAACATATGAACAATAAAAGAAAAAAAACATGGAAAATACATTATTGATTGTAATCATAAATTGATTCAATCAATCAATCCAAATCCTAGATTAATTTAATTGTATCTTCGATATCAAGGCATACGTCCAAGAAAAGTCATTTCTCAAAAACTAAAGAATTTCGACACATTACATGTAAATGTATATTTTTATTTATACATGATAAATGATCATTTTTATGATTATTCCAATCAAACTAATTTGATTCAAATTCAAAAATAAATAAAGAAGGAACTAGTAGCAGAGATAGAAGATGAACTCAAGAACACAAGCAATAGGTGAATGCAAAGGAAGAGGGAAGGAGCGAGAGGGAGAGAGAGAGCACCCGGAAGGAACTAGAACTTTGAGAGGGGCTAATTACAGTCGAAACGAAGGTGTTTTCATTTTGCGGGGGGAGAGAGAGAGAGAGAGAGAGAGAGAGAGAGAGAGAGAGAGAGAGAGAGAGGTGTCAATCTCAACAATAAAGCTGAGGTTTGCAGAATACATCACCAACTCCTGTGCCAACCTTTTGTCTTCTCCTGCATTATTTACCCACGAGAGAGAAAGAAAGTGATTAAGTTGAAGGATGGAGTTCCAGCTCAGCTGCCTAGTGAGGATAAAAAGTAAGATGACTCTTTAAGATGTCAGGAATGAGTTGGGAATGTTTATTGAGTGTCAGTGTTCGATGTGCAAACCCTTGAGGCATGTCGGTACTTCCTAGATTAATACCAGTAGATAAGGCTTGAATGGGCTGATAGGCTGGAAGTTTTCATAATCTCACTAGGTTACATTTCAACGAATCCAACACTCTCTTGGTTGCCGTATTTCAACCTAAAACGCTGGCAATCTTTTAAATTATTTGACATGCGCTTGTAATGCATATCTACGTGTTTGTCGGACCATATATTGAATTGAACTTGGCAAATTTTCACTGCTACAGTAATAGATACTGCTTAAGTTTTGGTTACGTGGACTTCAAAATCATTTGAAATTTCTTTTTGTTCTGATGATGTTGCAGACTGTTCTGCAGGAACTTTTCAAATTGAAGCGGGGGGTGGGTGGGCTATAAATTTATACCAGTATGTTGCAAAGGTTAGAAAGGGGAAGATAACCACCCAGAGTACAACATGTGGTCCCACTGTTAAAATACATTACAAGTGTCAAAACTTATGTACGACTCTTACTTTAATACCAAAACTTTCAAAACAATCACTTAAGTGCTAATTTAAAAAAAAACAATTACTTTAGTGCCAAAAATTTCAAAACGATAAATTAAATGCCCATTTTTTAAAACGATAATTTAAGTATCAATTTTTTAAAAAACGATCACTTTAGTGCCAATTCTGGGTTGCCAGATGTGGCATTGAAGTGATCATTTTTCAAAAAAAAAAAAGCACTTAAGTGAATGTTTTGAAAGTTTTGACACTAAAGTGATTGTTTTTTTTTAAATTGATACTTAAGTGATTATTTTGAAAGTCGTTTGGTACTTAAGTGATTGTTTTAAAAATTTTGGCATTAAAATGAGCGTCATACACAAGTTTTGACACTTGTAGTGTACTTAAGCCATGGTACCACAGTTTATGCTTGCGAAGCTTTTGCTCAATAATCAACGAGCAGACCTTTATAATTGTTTACTCTTATCAAGGCATGCTTGGCAATATTGAGGTTTGTTCTACCTAAAAGCAATCAAATACTTTTGGAAGTGTAGATACAAATGTCATGGCAGAACTGAAGTTAACATGAGTTATTCGAATGAAAATGTCAAGCCCAAGTTGGCAAGTAATGTGGGAATATATTGGAATTATATCGTTCAATCCGATAAGAGTGCAAATCAGAAATTAAATTGGAATTAAGGATAAATTAACAAAGCATATGCCCTTTGTCATTGGAATTTGGATGCTGTCCTTTTAACTTGCATCCTTTAGTAAGTCCATTTGTTTGAAGTACATTAAATTTTGACTAGGGAGTGTAAAAGAAAAAATTTTGTTACTGAATATTTGAAGCTTAAAAATTTAAACAGACTTTTCAAGACGTAATTGTCATTTAATTTCAATTTATGAAATGGGGACAATTTTGAATCTTGCTTTAGGCAACATCGTTCGATTCCATGAATCGAGCTTCTAAAAGATATAAACCCAAATGGTTCGATGGGAGTAACAAATTCCAAAAACATTAGGGAATGGGTTTTCTTATTGGAAAAATTATGAAGTCAAAAGTTTGGCCAAAGTTTGTATTTACTTATTTTTATTCTCAAGCATATCCACAATCAAAATCAACCACCCGCATAATTCACAACCACCGCCTAATATCGTGATCAAGAAGTGCCTTGGCTAATTTTTTTTTATCTAAAAGAAAAATTTCCATTTTACATGAAAGAGATATATAACTTCAAGATAAAGATGCAAATCTAACATGATAAGTAAACCTAAAACATAAATCAACTCGGTATAAATTATACAGACTTGCTTATTCCACAAAAACGAGTCTTTCATAACACCATAGCACAATCGGTGGCTAATCACCAAATTTCACTTCAACATCAATGATGAGCACATGCTGAGATTTGTTAGGAATTGTGCAGCATTATAGAAAAATAAATTAGCGGAAGAACTAACTTATTTCTACGAACCAGAGAAAATGAGTCCGGGGACTTGATTACATTAATTTGGAAAAATTAATGCCCTTTCGGTACCAAATTCATGAAAAACCTTTTGATTGATGATTGTGAATAAAATGATTTTTTTTTTTAGGAAAATGTGACAATGAAGACCATGTATCTACAAAAATGATTTTTTTTTGTATTTTCGGATTAAATGACGATTATTATGAAAACATGCCTTAAAATGAGTTATCATCCAATTTAATCTAAGAAAATGATTTCTCAAAATCTTAACTTATATTAGACGATATTTATGAGATAAAAACATACTTTTTGCATGATTAACTATGAAAAAAATGAGAGTTGTTTTTTTTTTTTGGGTTTTTTTTCGTTTAATGAAACAAACAAAAGATTGAATAAAAATAAACAAAAATGCCCATAATATACCTTTTAATTTTGATTTTTCTGATAAATTCACTCATTCCCAAAGATCTGGGCTAGAGAAGAATTTTATCCGCTACGTCCTCGGAGATTCGAGCCAGTATGCGAATAATTGTATAGAATAACATCGTCCCTTGTTACCAAAGGGCAACACACGAAATTCTATGCTAAATTTCCGTCCCATTCCATAAGATCGTGGCTAAGGCATGCAATTTATTTTCCGAAGGGTCTAGTCACAAGGGAGCATATATTATGGGCATGTTTATTTAAAAATGTGCAAACTTTATAATAAAAATAAACAAACAACCAGATAGATGAAGATAAACATAGAATATGCTAACAAAATGCAAAATAACCAAACATGCTAAAGATAAACGACAAAAGCAAGTGTCATCCGCACGGCACAATGAGATTTGAAAATTAAAGGTATGTGCCAAAAATCAAAGACTATCTTACCTTATCCACTGAGATCCACATCTTGTTCGAATTGAGTAATTATCTCTAGTGGTATTTGAAAAATATACTTTTTTAGATAATTACCAACTAGGAAAGATATATTTCAAATGTACAAAGTTTCATCCACAATATCTTAGAGATATACTTGGGATTCAATCTATTCAGAAATTAAATTGCAAGATATGCCAAAATCTTTCCAAGATAAGCACATCCATAAGATTTGCTTAGTTTTAACGATGAAGTTCTTTATGGATAATATCAAGCAATCTAAATTCAAGAAAACAAGAAAAGATCAACCAACCAAAGATCGAAAATTTACCTTATCTTGAGATTTTTTCCTAATCTGAAAATTTGAGCCGAAACTTGTGATCCAAGCTAAAGAATTTCGACCGATCTGTGGAACTTGCGCACACCTTGGGTTTGTCAAGGGCAATTTTGTGCTTCCGTAGTACTCATTTTGCAGCAGCAATTTTAGGCACGAATCCACCTAAAATTGAACACTGAACAGCGAAAGTATGATGCTAGACAACGAGGTAATCGACTCTAAACAGTCTACGAAAAAAACTGCATTGAAAATCATGGGAAAACTGATTGAATTACTACTGTTTTGACACCAAACAGCAGTAGATTATACCCCCAAATCTGCAGCAAACTTGGGATCGAACAGCAAGAAAATTGACCATAAACAGTGACCAAATTGACACCGAACACAGCAAATATCAGCATTGGACAGCAGGGGGATCGAATACCAAATCACAGAGGAAATCATGCACAAGCTGTGATGAAATCAGCCCTGGACAGCAAGCAGAACCTGTCACAATTTGAAATGGTCTTGATATGCTTGAACACCAAAACGCTGAGGAGATTGCTTGCTAAAGACTTGACTTTTCTTGTCCGTGTCTTCAATGAATACGGGTTCTATCTGTACGCCTCTCTCTTGGACCTTGTAAAAGAAGACTAAAAGGAGATATCTTTTGTGAGTGTTATGCAGTTAAATAATCAAAACCAAAAACAAAAACAAAAGACCAGAAAACTTCTCTTTCTGTGCTTTTTAACCGAGAGAAAAAAATTCCAAGTCTTTTGCTTTGGGGCGTGTTCTGTGAATTGTGTAGTCCCTCCATGGACAGCCTTTGGCTAGTTCTTCCCTATGACTCCTCTTGCATGCGACAAAGTGAAGGACTTTGTTGAATTTGATTGCCTGTGAGTATTTGACCTCATTGTCAGATATGCTCACAAGGAAGAACACCATCTTTAAATCTTCAAGGATGCTTCCATGTTGTCCTTGCTCCCTTCCTTTGTAGCATGGATGTCGAAGACCTGGGAGAGGTAAGGAGAGAGAAATTTCACTGGTCTCAAAAGTGTCGTATATGTCAATTGATTGGCCTCTAAGAACCCTCTTTTTTCTCACCCCCCACCGTATCTCCCCTATAGCCGTGTGTTATGAATGGTGAGTCCCCTCTATTGTGTGCGTGACAGGTTCCTTATATAGGGGACAACTAGGGTTTAATTGGACAAAAAGGCTTCACGCCAAAACCCATTAAACACAAGGCTTGACCAAATGTCCAATTAATTTTGGCCCGTTCACGCATCAATTTCCTGTCCGCTTCCACCGCCGGTCCAAATGCAATGCAAGAAAAATAAAATATGCCATGCATGAGAAACTATTTTTTTTTTGCGAGAACTAATTCTCATTTTTGTGCAATATGAACGAAAAAGAAAAATCAAAATTTAGGTGTCAACAGCCCTTCCATGTAATCTTATGACCATATGATTTCATTAGAAACTTTTGTGATTGCCACGTACTTTGCTTCTATCGTTGATAGGGCTATTACTTTCTGTTGTTGAGATACCCTACTTACTATTGTACCTACAACTGTAAAGACATTTCTAGTGGTATTCTTACCACTATATTAATTACCTGAATAATTTGTATCCACATAATCCTGCAACTCTAGAGACGTACCTCCATAACATCGAAGTCCTCCCCATCCATTGCCTCAATGTCCTCGCCACATCCGGGGAGATGAGGCAGAACGGCTGATTCTCCGGTTGGCTAGGCATGGGTTTGGGACTTCAGCTGAAGACCCTCTTCACGGTACTGATTTTCAATGTCATCATGAGGATGATCTCGGGGAATCGGTATTTTGGGGAAGGCATGAGCGTCAACGAAGCCGAGGCCAGGGCATTCAGGGAGCTGATATAGCTGATCGTCGGAAGCGGGAGCACGAGTTACTTGGGCGATTTCTTGCCCGTGTTGAAGTGGATCTATCCGGAGGTCATAAAGAAGATGGTGGCGGAACTAGGGAAGAGGGTCGATACGTTCGTTCAGGGTTTAGTTAACAAGCACAAGAGGAGGAAGGGCGATCTGGTGATCGCGGACGGTATGATTAGTTATCGGTTGCGTTTGCAAGAGTCTCAGCCGGCGAACTGCTCCGACTTGATGATGAAAGGGCTCCTGATTGTAAGTCTTTGCTTTGTTGGCTTTCTTCTATTCTTGCTACGCTGAATTTTCTATTATGATTTGGAACATTAGAATGGACCTACTCCACATGCGGAAAAATTACGAAAAAAATTATAAATTTATTAATTTGGTCGATTTAGTTTTAAACTTTTTTCTTTCTTTCTTTGCTATTAGAGTGCTTACTATTTTACATTTTTATCAATTCTATCTATCCGACTAATTTCGATGGTAAATCGTCAATATGGATGCCGACCATCATACGAAATACGATCGGCGCTAATGTGGACAACTTTTAATAATTTTATTTTTAATTCCTTTGTTTCTCTCTCTTTTTTTTCCCTTCCTTCTTTCTCCAATAGGTCACTGGCTCAATGACTAGCCAAAGGCGACATACGGTTTAGGTCGACCTTGGTGGCCACTGGCAAGGGCAAGCCTTGCCTACTGGCTCTCACCTCGGCAACCGGTTAGAGGAAGAAGGAAGGAAAGAGAAAAAAAAAAAGAGAGAAATAAAAAATGGCAAATAAATAAACAATTTTAAAAAATATTAAAATAGTATGAAAAATTATTCAAAACAGTGCCTATCATGCCATATAGGACGGCTGGCATCCATATTAGCAATTTCTAGCTAAAATTGACGTATGGAATAAATTGGCACAAATATAAAATATTTAGGTCTCTAATAGCAAAAATTAGGTTCGAAATTAAATTAGTATAATTATAATAGATTTATAATTTTTTTTTGATAATTTTTCCAATCCGTTGGTGCACAAATACAGAAGTGGTAATATCTCGAAACCGCGATTTGTTTATTGCTATAGCGTCCCCGGGAGCGGACAGAAGATTGAATCCAAACACTCACAATTGCTGGAGGGCAAATATTACCAACAACAAGGGAATAAAAACTTGATGTGAGAGCTTTACCAAAAAAAAAAAAAAGATGTGAGAGAGTTGGGCTTTATTTCGGCTCGTTCAGTAGGCGACCATCATATTAGCTTCCTAGGGTTTAGTAGTTAGAACTATATATTATCAAGGTTCGGTCCAAATCACCACCCTTGCACATTCTCTTGAGGGCGACCCTCAGTGTATATTCGATGGAGATTCTTCAAGTGCTCAAAAAGTCTCGAAAACCTATACATAATCAATTACATTAGAATGGGAAATTCGAGTGCATTGGGCTGGTTTGGTTCAAGCCGTTAATGGACAGTCCATATCCGAGAACACAACATATAGTCTAGTGTAAATACTGGAAATGTCATTTGAAGTCTTCATTCTCTTGGCTCCCCAGTATTAGTGTAGATAATAACTTTATATACATATGCAGGTCATGTTAGTAGCAGGAACCTACACATAATCAATTACATTAGAATGGGCCGTGACCAATTTACTGAACAACCCAAACAAGTTGGAGAAGGCCCAGGCCGACATCGATTCTATTATCAGCCATGATCATCTGATGAAAGAATATGATATTTCAAAGCTACCTTACTTTCAATGCATCATCTTTGAGACATTACGCCTAAACACGACGGTAGCAATTTTGTCCCGCATGAGTCATTGGCTGATTGCACCATAGGGGAATGCCTTTGTGCCACGCGGCACTATAGTGTTGGTGAATGCATGGGCCATTCACAGAGATCCAGAACTGTGGGAGGACCCCATGACCTTCAAGCCGGAGATATTTGAGGGTAGTGATGGCGAAAAGTACCAAAAGATGATACTGCCACTCGGGCTGGGACAGAGGGAATGCCCCGGCGCATCCCTGGCTCAACAAGTCATGGGATTTTTTTTTTTTTGGGGACAGGCGGGTCATGGGGTTAATGTTGGGCATGTTAATTCAGTTCTTTGATTGGAAAAGAGCAAGTAAAGAGGAGATTGACATGACCGAGGGCAAAGGAACCACTACGCCTAAAGTAGTGCCGTTGGAATTAATGTGTAAAATCCGACCTCCAATGGAGAAACTCATTCATAAAGATTAGTTTGGTCGTGTAGCATGTCACGAAATGGTTGAGATGCTGCCATGTTCTACGGCTTTCACCTAGTATATTTGACTTTTCTTTTGATTTAAAACTCAATGGAGGGGCTCGTCGTGTTAGGAACATGTGCAAAGCCCTAGTAGTGTTACTTTTTCGAATAATAAGTTACTTGATTCTGAAAGTACAATTAGAGCATGTCCTGTGCTTCAGCTTTCCTCTTGCTAATGGCAGGTCACATACCTTTTGAGTCTGCCTTCTTTTCGCAATTTCATTCCTCATTTTTCCGGTGCTTACGATCTCATTCAAGTTAATCTACTTGCATGGTTCGCCACGGGATATCATGTGAAAATGTGCTTCTTCCAATCTTTCGATGGAGATCAAAT
Organism: Psidium guajava; assembly: GCA_016432845.1. Classification (NCBI taxonomy): domain Eukaryota; kingdom Viridiplantae; phylum Streptophyta; class Magnoliopsida; order Myrtales; family Myrtaceae; genus Psidium; species Psidium guajava. The sequence continues at coordinate 18,178,980 of CM028231.1, forward strand.
GTGAATAGAGAGAAAATCAGTCGGTACACTAGTCACAGATCGATGTTGTTAATTAAACAATATGGATACATTCTATTGTCCTAACTGATGAGGAAGAAAGCATGTCCTTGGGCTGGGAAAGACGATGTGGCCTATCACGAGGAGAAAGGAACGATTTCAGACACATGGACCTTGGGACCAATAAGCCCCAGCAAGGATGGCTTACTCTGCAGCAATTATTGTGAAGCCTAGGTAAGAATTGTTATATTTCTTGTTCATTGTTGCAACTGTATGCAGGGAGAGACTGCCGTCTGCACCGGCCTAAAGAGCCAGGAAGGGCACACGCGTCACTCACAGGCCTCAGATGCTTATAAATAGGGAAAATGATATAAAGAGTCCCTGAACTTTAGGCAAATGTGTAATGTAGTCCTTAAAATTATAATTCGTTAAACGAGATCCTTGAACTTTAGTCTAATATGTAATATCATCCATGAATTTTTAATTTAATTCAATATGGTCCCTAAAATTTTGGTATATGTTCAATTTAGTCCCTGAACTATATGAAGATGTTCAATAGTACCCTAAACTTGAATTAATAGAAGGACTACCTTGGCTAGATTGAATATTTACGAAAAGTTCAGAAACTATATTACATAAATTAGAAGTTCAAGGATGACATTGAACATTAGAGGAAAAGTTCATGAACTCTATTAAATAAATTGAAAATTTATGGAATAACATTACGCATTCGATCAAGACGTAGATATGGTTTTTGTAGTTATTCCTTGTAAAGAGTAGGCCAACCCAATTAAGAATCTTTTCTCATTCTTTCTCAGTCTTGCCTCTTAGGATGTACCTCTCTTCTTGTCTTCTCTCGTCTTTCGCGTTTCCTAGCTTTTGACTCACTCGAGCATCAGCGGATTCTCGGGAGAAGAACCCGGAGGGAGCTCCTTCGCTTGTTGTATGCATATCACTTACTCGATCCGAGGCTTTGGGGTCGGTCTAGTCTCTTCAACCCAAAGGAAGGCCGCCCATCATGCACGTCACGTCATCAATGCTGCCATCCGCCATAATAGAACCTTCATGGTCATGCGGCAGAAACAAACATCCCTCTAAGGGCGCGAAGAAGAGTCCAGGGAGTCCCCGATTCTTGTTCTACGAGAAGGACCTGTCACAACGTTGGTGTACAAGAGTTTGCTGAATGGGTTGGATGGTCTGGAAGAAAAGGTCCATGGGATGATTGAAGGCTAGACCCAAGAGCCTCGTCGTGATGAAGGGAGCGAGGCCACGCCCCCCATTAACGTGGGAGGACTGCCAGTGCATCTATCGATGATGATACCCAAGGCCGTCGGGGAAGAAAATCCCGTCGGTAAAGAAGGGAGCAGCGGAGTTACGTGGCTTAGGTGACTGGTTCCATGGTGTAGGTCCCGTGCGCACGCAGCGGCACTCGAGAGCTTGGTTGCATTTTCATGAGATTCACCAATCAAAGTTCCCAGTTACAAGTTCAAAAGTCATAATTCTTATGACCTTCTAACTCGGAGGTGTACGTAAGTCCACACAAGTACTCGGCCAAGACTTGTGACCCATGGAGGGTAACACCGCTGCCGAGCGTTCGATAATCCTCTCAGACAAGTCATTTAAAAAGTTTGCATGATTCAATTGTGCATAAGAGACTGGCTTACATGGAGGAGTATGACTCTTGTGGGTAAGCCCAATAGGTGTTTCCCCTTAGGGAACATTAGCTTGGGCTCGAAGCTTATGGCTTAGTTTTTTTGTTTTCTTTATTTTTGTCAGTTGAAAATTCCTTTATTTGAATTAACTAAGGAAAAACAGCAGACCCCATCATCTAGGCTTCCTTACGTTCTAGGTCCATAATGGTACATGGGCATAAGATGGACCAACAAATTTTTTGGAAGTCTTGTTTAGAAGAACCCGTTTCGAGTCCATATCATTCTAAATCATTCTGTTATTAAGTATGGGCTTAATGGATTTAATTTTGTTTTTTGGATTCTAATGTCTAAATCAAGTCACAGCCGGTTTAGACATTAAAAATGATCAGTTGTTTGCACTAAGAATCAAACTTGTGGCCAAGTTTCTTGGACGCGATGTCATATTGATGTTACAAATATAGTAGGGTCAAAAGTCAGAACATTAGGTCTAGTGAACTTTGCACGTTTGACCTGGGACACTCATGCACGTGATTTCCTTGAAATGTCACTTTTGCGAGTTCGCACACGGCTCACATGATCTGTGTAACGCGGGGCTCTCGTAGAATTTGTACATCCTCAGGTCGACTTGTGTGATCACGAGAACAGGTTTTGCCTCCTGATCGATGCATGCTCCAAAGCCTGGATTTGGATTCCCTAACATAATGTTAGGGGTGACATTACATAATTCGGACCGTCCAATTCAAAATGGACGGCTCAGATTGATCCACATCAACTTTTTTAAAGGGGGGAGGCGGGAATTTTAAAATTTTGAATTAATCAATCTGGGCTGTCCATTTTTGAATTGGACAGTCCAGATCACTTATGTCACCCCTAACATAGTTTTACTATGTTAGGGGATTCGGATCCCCAAAGTCTCACATGTCAAGATATCTACAAGATATCACTTTGTTAATCCCAGTCTCTTTACATTTTCAAATTCGATGAGCTAGTGCTTATTTATAAGGAAAATTGTCCAAAAAGTTATGAACAAATGCATTTTTGCCTCTCTTTTTTTTGGCAATTTAGTCATAAACCTTTCAAATTTTCATTGAGTTCTAAATCTTTTGATACTTTGTCAATTAAGTTCATCCGACCAATTTTAGCCATAAAATGCTAACTTAGATAGCCGATGTTGAAGTTGATAAGTATTTATAATGTTTTTTAAAATGAATTTTTATTTTTCTATGTCTTTTCTTTTCTTTCTTTATTTTCCATTTTTCCTATCAACTCCGGTGACCCTCACTAGTCACAAGTAAGGGCCAGTCGACCGTTGTTGGCCACTAGGTGAGGGTCCCACCTCTTGCCTAGATCCAGTGAGGGCCATGACCCTTGCTCGCAGTCAGAGAGGGTTTCGCAGCCCTCGCTAAATCTGGGCAGGGGTTAGCTAAATATCTTTGTCAGACATGGTAGAAAAAAAAAGAAAAAGAGATATGAGTTAACATGACATGATTTCATAAATATGAAATTATTCACGTCAATGTCAGCTATACCATGCATGATGTCTGATATCCACTTTAGTGATTTTCGATTGAAATTGGTCGAATGGACTCAATTGGTATAGTATCAAAAGATTTATGATTTAATTGGCAAAATTGAAAAGTTTACAATTAAATTGGTCAAACTGCAATAGGTTTAAGAGTTTATGGATAATGAAAAGCGAAATGAGTTAACATGACATGATTTACTACTGATTGAATTTTTTTACCCATCCAGAGAGTCATTCTCATTGACTTGGATCTCAAAGCCCTAGGGTACCATATTTTAGTAAATTTTGATGGACCTAAAACATTTTCCCAAGATATAGGGCATTTGATTACTCAAAACTTAAATGACATTATCAAACTCGCTATAATTTCCTCTTTTCCAAATTGGAGAAAACCACCTTTATTAACAATTCCCTCTCTCTCCCTCTTTGAGTTGCGACCCTTTTTCACTTTTTCAACTGCTGGAGGGAAAACTCTGACCTAGATCTCTCCCTTCCTTCTCTCTTTAGTTACTTTTCCTTCTATTTTCTCTTGTTTTTTTTTTTTTTGCTCTACTCTCCCACTCTAGATCTAAATCTAAGAGCTCTGCTCTTCCAATCTTAGATCTTGGAGTTTTTCTTTACTGATCTAGTTCTTAATGTAGGTGTTTAATAAATAAGTACTCCACCTCCAATTTCAATGGCGTTCATAGTGATTTTGATTCAAATCTATGCTTGTTCAATAAGTTTTTCTAGTGGCTTGCATTGCTAAAGGGTTTATTCCCACAAGTGTCTAGATATGAGTTTGTTCAACATGTTTTTGTTATCTCTGTATGGTGATGGCATTAGGACACTGAAGATAGACCCACATCGCCTAAAGGTAAAGCCATAGCTACAGTAGATATCTCAGCGTGTGCTTATCACTAATCATAATATGTGATTCAGTGCTTGATCGCTGATCCTTTTGCTTGGATGTAGTCACAGACCTATTCTTGAAAGATGAGCCTATACTTATCTCTGTTGACCATGCTCTAACAATATGCCTTGATTTTGGAATTTGGTTTATTCTGTAGCTCTATGGGCTTTCTTCGTCGCAGTCATTTTAGTAATAAATGGAGATTTCCTTTGACAAAAAAAAAGGAGAGAAAATTCCTTTTAGTTGTATTGCAGGTCAGTAGGTTACAATTTATGAACATCATCCACATGTATACTTAACCAAATATAAACTACATGTTTTCTATGTTTGCAACCCACCCATTAATGTTGGCCCAATACAAAAAAAAAATCCTAACTTTAGCATCTTCCCTAATTATGTTCAAAACAATTTTTGTCACATAAAAAAGTTCACAACTTTTATTTTTGTCCCAATTTGACCGGTTTAATACCTAAAAACCCCCCAACTTTAGCATTTACCCCAATTATATCCAATTTTTTATCTCATAAAAAAATCCTCAATTTTACTTTTCTTAATTCTACCATTGTTAGTCTTCCGTCTATAATCATCATCAGTTAATTCTACGTGTCAGCAAAGCTAATTAGAAAAAAATCTACCAGCTTATCTTTTATTGTCTACATCCCCTATACATTGTCAGGAGACACAGGACCACTGAAGATAATGTGTTTCAGATTCTCCCTAGCACTCAATAGCCTATAGAACAACTAGACATGGATACCTTATGATTTGGACTAACAATTTCAAATCTCGTTGTCCCTAAAACTTAATATTTTCAAATTCGAATATTCATTGATAAGTTCGGTGAGAAAATTCGAGCAATGTAGAATTAACTAACGGTAATTATAGACAAAAGGCTGCCGGTGATAGAATTGGGACAAAAGTAAAAGTGAGGGATTTTTTATAAGATCAAAAAAGTTTTGTTATAATTGGAACATGTGCTAAAATTTAGGTTTTTTGGGTATTAGGCTAGTAGTATTGAGAGAAAAGTAAAGTTGAGGATTTTTATGAAATATATATATCATAAAAATCCATATATATATATTGTGGATATAATTGGGAAATATCCTAAAGTTTGGGATTTTTTGAGGTATTAAAGTTATATAATTGAGAATATATATATATATATATATATATCAATGCTATCAAAGTTGTTATTCGAAATATTGTTAACTTGTTACTAAATGTTGCATTCGATGTTATTTTGATCAATATGTAGGATTGTTGTGGGTCTATTACTTTTCCTTAATGTTGTCTAGGCTCTGATATTGATCACTTGAGTGGCAAACCTTCATTATTTTCATTCACTTACAATGCTCACTTGAGTATCATAATTTTTTTTTCAATCATTTAAGTGTCATAATCAATTGATGACTTAAGTGCTATAGCTTTTCTAAAATGATTACCACAAGTGCCATGGCACATTGAATTTTGGCACTTGGGTGATCATTTTTAAAAAGTTGTGGTACTTAGGGATTGATTGAAAGTTATGGCACTCAAATGAATACTTTTTTTTTTGAAGTCATAACGCTCATATACTGAATAAATGATTTGAACCATGTTATAAAAAGTGGAGGGATTATATTGAATGAATTAAAAGTTTAGAGATTGTTGCACAAATCACAATGATTTAGACACTTATGGTGACTTTATTCCCTTTGCTTTTTCCAGTTGACCATTCGACTATTAGCAATGTTACGTGAATGGACGTCGCTTCAATTTGGTTCCAAAACGATTTTTTTTAAAAAAAAAAATCGACATATGAGTTCAATTTAATGAGTTGAACTTTCCTTGCTTCCGCAGAAGAAGAATATTCCCACATACTGAAAATAAAAGCTGAGAAAACCGAGTCCAACCAAATTAAGAAAAGTTTTGTGAACCCTTTTCATTGTGTCAATCTCTGCTCAACTTTAAATCACATTCACTGGCTTGAAACCCCCTTGTCCCTGAAAACATTTAAAAAAAAAAAAGGAAATGGAGTTTAATATCAGACGTTGAATTCGCATCTCCAGCTCCAACCTCCCGTGAGATGCCCTCCACCTTAAGATTGACACCTACAAAATATCTTCATTCCCACTTGTTCTGGTTGATTCTTTTTCCTTAATTTCCCAAACCAGGAATGGAAATCAAGCTGAGGAATGGAGTAAGACTCCTCAACGAAGAGGAAGTTGCTAGAGAACTTGCAGAGCAAAAAACTACAAAAAAAAAAAAAAAAGAAAAGGAAACGGGACACAAGAATTAAGCTCAAGTGAGAAAATGTTTGCCACTTCTCATTGAGAGAGGGTGAAGCAATTTCTTAAGAACTTACAACTTAAATAACATTGATATGTCAGAGCAAAACCGGAAAGTATCATTGACATATGTCTAACCAAACCAAAATAGCGGTTTTGTCTGGTTTAAAACAACTACCCAATTGATTTACCATCGTCATTATGATAGCTCAAAGGGGTGAGCATATTCATCTCTCTCACTTAAGAACCGATTTCAAACTTGCACACTTGCAAGTTTTCCAAAGAAAAAATTTTAATGGGATTCATTAGCATAATAATATTTGGGTAACTATGAGAATAACAGTATATCGTGAGTCATAAATTATTAAAGGAGTAGCCCCTATAATAATTTTCAATTAATTTGTTATTTTTTGTCACTCAAAATAGGTTGTCAATTTTATAGTTAGCCAAAAACTATTAGATAACCAATTCTCAATCCTAATGCCTTAGATTTGTGTGTTCCAATGGTTATCTGGCATGTAGTCCAGGATTAATTTAATAAAAACAAAGTCGAGCAAATGCTCAAAGTATCCAAGCATTCAATTATTGGTAGAAAATAATTTGGTCCGAAAACACATTAAATAAGGGCATCATGAAAAAGGAAAAGGGAGGGAGAATCACCAATTAATTTCGAGAAATACTTCGACAGTATTATCAATGATGGTATAATCTCAACCGTAAATTCATATTTCATCATCATGTAGTTTCTATAAAGCACTTATTGATTAGGAGATATATGATCAGAAATAACTGATAGTATTATCATATTATTAAGTTAACAGCTTTTATTAATTTAATTCAATTCAATGGTCCAAGAAAATTTGGGAATCCCCCCAAAATTCCAAGTACGAAACGAAGCACCTCCTTTCCTCCATTCTCGGCGCCAACCAAACAACCCCAAAAGGAAATTCTCAAAATCCTCCCCACACCCCCGGTCAAAGTGGAGGCCCCCACTCCCGAAAAGTTCTTCACAGTTCACACCGCCCTCTCTCCTCAACCATACAAATTCCACATTCCACACCAGCCCTTTACACATCGCCCTCCTATATATAATGTCGGTTTACTTCTTCCCTGGGAGATCAGAGATGCCAAAAGCAGAGCCTTTTTAGCGCTCTCGAAGAGCCACCGCTCGTGCTCGATTCCCCAGTGGAGATGAGTTCCACAGTTGGGACCAGAAGAAGATCCAGCATGACAGGCCGTTCGATTGTAGCGATGCTCTTGATGACGCTGCTCCTTGTGGAGTCAGGTCCGGCCCTTGGCAGAGTGCTTCTGTCGGGAACGAATGAGCGGGAAGTTGCCGGTTTCGACGTGCCGGGAGAAGTTGAGTCCATGAGGGTCGTTGCTTCTGGTGCTGATCAGCGTGAGAGCAACCGGGCTTTACCGACCGATCGATGGTTCACGTTGGCCTCCGGACCGAGCAGGAAAGGCGCTGGCCATTGACTACTCAGTTTGGTGCCGTCCATGTTTCTCATGTTTAAGTTCTGTTGCTAAGTATTTTCAAACAGTGTTCCCAGTGGAATTTTGTACATGGTGTTCGTGAGTATTTTATGCGTGTTAACGTGTACAGAACCGACAAATTCTTTGATTTTATTTCAGTCGAGTGTAGCTGGTTCATGCTTTACCCATATGCGTGCTCAGCTTAAATTTCAGTCAGGAATACTTGTAAAGTATGAACTTTTCGGCGTGCTATACACCGTGATCCAATTGAAGGCACAAAGATACGTACAGGACTAATGACATGCCTAGTACTTTTACCCATATTGTAGTCAAGTACCTAAATCTTTTTTTTTTTAAACCAATCAAGTGCCTCGGATTTTTGAATTGCGCTAATAGCAAGAGAACCATTAAATTACTGGATGGATCGTGAAAATATTTCACATCGTTTGTTTACAAGGTATATAGGTGTTTTATTTACTTGTAGCTCTCGTTTTATACCGGATAAAGCAAATCTATTCTTTATATGCATGTGATCTCTCCGCTAACATGGTGTTGCAACCAGATTCTCTATACTAACTAACTATATATATATATATATATTATTTGTAATCTCCTCCGATGTATTAGCTTAGCTTTTTCTTCGTGCCCCCACATATTAGCTAATTTTTTAGTTGGATTATCAAGCTATGCTCGTACCAAGGGCTCTGTTAAATTCGTGGATGGATTATTGAAATATCACATGTCGTTCGTCTGCGAGATTTATATGCTCTTTATGTGCATGCAATCTCCTTCCACCAACATGGCATCAAAGTCAAATTGTCCATTATAATTATTTTATGGTCTCTTTCAACTTCTTAACTTAAGTTTTTTCTCCATGATCCACTTATTAGCTTAAATTTTTTGGTTGAATTTTCTAACGTGAACAATGATGATCATTAACGTCATCAACTCATCACTAAAACTTTCATGTTGGCATTTGAGATGCCCATTTAAGATGAAGGCATATTAATCATATTCTAGAATTCTTTTTGATTTTCAAAATTGAGACATCCAAGAGTTGGATTCTAGACACTCCATCACGTATACCCCATTTATACCCGCCCATATTAACCAATTCATTGTAACCAATTCATTGTAGCGTAAATATTTTTTAGACACGCCTATCAAAATTTAGGCAATGAGATGTCATTTGAAGGGAAAATTGTCCAATTTATCATAAAGCTATTGCATGGTGGTTAATTCATTCATAAACTTTTTAGTTGTGTCGATTTATTTCTGAACTTTTTGAAGATTTACCAATTTAATTATAAACATTTCAATTGTGTCAATCTAGTCTTAGATATTTCAATAGTGCCACTTTAATCTAAACCTTTTGAAAGTTTAATAGTTTAATCCTACACCTATTATTTAAATAATTGGTGAGGAGGACTACATTGTCAAATTTGTCAAAATGTTTAGAACTAGATTGCCACAATTGAAATGTTTATGACTAAATTGACAAATTATCAAAAAGTTTAAAATTAAATTAACACAATTGAATGGTTTAGAACTGAATTAACCGCTGTACTTTTAGGATGCTGTTGACACCTAAATTTTGATTTTTCTTTTTTCATTCATATTACACAAAATTGAGAATTAATTCTCACCAAAAATATTTCTCCATGCATTGCATATTTATTTTTTCTACATTGCATTTTGCAACGACGGTGGGGAATTGAGCTTAAATTGACGAGCAATGGATCCGAACAAGCTTGAGAAATTCGGCTAAGGCTAGGAATGAGTGTGCAGAAAATTATGAGAGTTTTTTTGGACTTATTTTTCAGATTTATTCTAGTCCATTATACTTTTGAAAAATCTGAATTTTAAGAATTTTAAGGAGATGAAACTCTTTTAAAAATTAGAATTTTGGATCCTGCGGTTGAAAGCTAATCCTATGCTTCGAGTCTAATCCTACGGTCATTAGAATTCACCTTGTGCCTATATAAGCTAACTTAAGCTTAGGGTTAAAGGGGGCGAATTCCCATTCAATATTACACGGTAGAGCATAGAGAGAGACGGAGGAAGATCGCAAAAGAAAGAGCCTTCTTTCTCTCCCTGTTGTCTTCATATGAGTGCCATCCATTGAAGAAAACCAATGACCATTCCCAGAGGCCACACCTAATTGGCACGTCGCATTGTACAAAAGAAAAGAAATAAGATAGCAAATGGTCTTCAAGCACTGCTGCACATACGAAGAAGCCAAAGGAGAAAACACCAAAAGGAGAGTTTTTTTTAGTCCCACGAGGACAACTGCAAGTGCAGTTTTTCGGCCATTGCTCGGGGGGACTTTTTGCCACTGTTTGAAGACCAAAATCAGCCACTGTTCGTGCTGATTTTTACCAAATCAGCTGCTGTTCGTTCATCACTATTTGGGTCCTTAAAAGCTGCCTTTTGGAATCGTATTCGCTGTTAATTGGTGCTGGAATTTTCTGCTGATTAGGGGTCAACATATTGCTGCTTCGGAGTTGATTTTGCTGCTGTTTGTGCCGAAAACAGCAGCTATTCTTTCAATTACGTTTCCTGTTTTGTGCAGATTTCTTGATCGTAGTTCGGGGTCAATTACTACATTATTTCGGAGTTGAATTCCTTGTCTTTTGGTGCTAATTGAAGCTTTAATTTGCTACTGCGAATTCCTCTTGACCGATCCATGCGATCCCCTAGCCGTCTGGTTCAAGTTTGCTTGGTCCTCAAGTTTAGATACGAGCTCGAATTAGGTAACATTTTTATCCTGATAAAATCTAAAAAATCACTTTGCTTGATCTGAATGCTTAGTAGATAGAGTAATTTTTTTTCAGATAAATATTGTTACCGGATTGAGTTGTTTTTTTCAAATCTTGACCATATTTTTGAGAGTTGCATATTTTTTCGGAAAAATTGCTAAATAATCTGAATTGTCAAAATTTGCATAATAATGAATGGTCTTGTCCTTGATGGTCATCTTTGGCTTTTGAGTTGGTTGAATTGCACCTATCCGTTGATTGTTTGATATTATCTCATGTTGTAGATAACAATTGTGCTTGCTAAACTTTATCTAATCTTTGAGAGTATTTGACTTGGATAATATTGGACTTGTTGTGGATAATCCATTATTTTGAATGATTATCTCTTACATGTGAGTTGGTTGGATTACTTATCTGATGGAAATCTTATCTTATCTTTTGAGAATTATCTGAGTTCATTTGATTTGAGGGTGAGATTTAAGTTCGATTGAATAATTATCCTAATTTTGAGAATTATCTGCAATAAATTTGCAAATCTTTAGGGATAATTTTCTCAAGTCAAAACCGAACTTTGGATAAGGAAAATGGCCCATATATTTGAATTTTCGGCCATCCTTAACAATTTTCGAAAATTTGAGCGAGTACAGCTGAATTGACTTCTCATTTGGTTGGTTTTCATCTTTGGTCTTGTTTGTTTATTTTTCCTTTATTATATAGTTTGCACATTTATAAACAAACATCCCCATAATGTATGTTCCCTTTTGTGCCTAGACCCTTCGGAAAATAAATTGCATGCCTTAACCACGATCTTGTGGAATGGGACGGCAATTTAGTATAGAATTTAATGTTCCGCCCTTTGGTAACAAGGGATGATGTTATTCTATACAAATTATCCGCATACTGGCTCGAATCTCTGAGGACGTAGCAGATAAAATTCTTCTCTAGCCCAGATCTTTGGGAATGAGTGAATTTATCGGAAAAATCGAAATTAAAAGGTATATTATGGGCATTTTTGTTTATTTTTGTTCAAATCTTTGCATTTAATTTTTTACTTTCGTTAAATAAAAAAAACCCAGAAAAAATAATAACTCTCGTTTCAATAGTTAATCATGCCAAATGTCTGTTTTTTTTATCTCATAAATATTATCTAATATAAGTCAAGACTTTGAGAAATCATTTTCTTATATTAAATTGGATGATAACCCATTTTGAGGCATGTTTTCATAATAGTCATCATTTAATCCAAAAATACAAAAAAAAAATCATTTTTGCATATACATGGTCATTTATGTCATTTTCAAGGGAAAAGTCATTCAATTCACATTCATCAATGGAGAAGGATTTTTCCTGAAATTTGGTACCGAAAGGGCATTAATTTTTCCAAATTAATGTAATCAAGTCTCCGGACTCATTTTCTCTGGTTCGTAGAAATAAATTAGTTCTCCCATTAATTTATTTAGGTTTCTAATCGGCCTACCAAGAACGGTTAGTGGCGGCTCCAAATTGAATAAACTTTGCATGAAAAGAACCTAAGTTGCGATTCGGTACGACTTGGGAGGGTCCGAATTAGGTTAGTCGATTAACCTGATAATCCGTTAGCCTCTAACTTTTTAGGTCGCGACAGATGCATGTGTGAGTTGTGTTAGAGAAGTCTTGCATTAGAGAATTAATGATATATTGAGCAGTTAATATACCTAAATTGGCTCATAACTCATTTGTTTGATCTACCAAGAAAATATATTGGGTGAGCCAAAGCCAACACATGTTCGTATGCCCCAGCCAATTATGAGAGGGCTTGTGTCCTCTGCATCATCTCTCCTTGTCTCGCTACCTCTCTCCTCTGTCTCTCTATATCTATCTCTCTCCTCTGTCCCCAATCAGGAGAGGACACATGAGCCGGAATGTATGAACATGTGTTGGCGCCGATCTACCCGATATTTTCTCAATCTACCAATGGTCTCACATTGATCAAGATGGACAAAGTTGACATATTTAATAGAGAAAAAAGTTTACGTATTTAGTTGCAAAGAGGCAAAAATCATGTCCTTTTGATATCATTATCTCACAAATTGTAATATTAAATGTAATCTTTTCGGGTGCTTTGGGAATAGGAATGAAAAGATACAAAACGTGCGGAAACATATAAGAAAAACTTTGTGCGAGTATAAAATTACCAATTGTCATGTCTAAGTCAGTGCGTCTTCCGAATGAATCGGCAACAATGTTGCATACCCTAAATCTCAATAAGAAATAATTTACTCATTTCACGTCAATATGAAATGATCAGTAAAATTCACAAATCAAGTGATGGGAAGAGGGAATTTTTTTCTTCTAACCCTGGAGTGGGGTTAAGCGCTGCCAAGATAACAAAGCTCATTACTTCCCTAGAAGACCAAAAAGCTGAAGCACAAAAAGAAAATTTTCGCCCCGGACAAATAAAATAATTGCTAATGCCACCAACCTAAGCTCAGCTGAGAAAACAAGGATGAAGTAGAACGATGTCCACCTTGAAAGCAGAGACCGCACAAATTATACCGGAGACGGGTTGCAATTTGAGTCGAAAGCCAATCAGCAGCAAATCATTTCTCCTGAATGATCGGGAGCAGCGCAGGAGTGGTTCCTAGGATTATATACTAAGCTCATGCTCTCAATGGTCAATGAACCGTGGTTGAAACCTCGAGTCTCATCAAATTTATTGAAATCGTTTAAAGAAAATAATTAAAAAAAATTATTCAAAAAGCCCAAAATTTATTACACTTTTGCCCATTTAATTCTAAACCTTTTAATTTTGCTAATTGAATCTTAAACCTTTTCATATTTTTTTCAATTGAGTCAATTCGGTAAATTTTGATAGAAATTTGCTTTCATATACGTCGGTGGTCTTATGTGGCATGCTTAGTGCTAATATGGACGATATTTATTAGAGTTAATACCACGAAAAAATTCAAATTGATACACCCCTGATAAATTTACTTCAAATTTTTTTTATCACAAAAAATCCCAACCAAGTATATCTATGATAATTTTAGCTTAAACTATTTTTTCGACTAGAAAAACCCCAAACTAATATATCCGTAATAAATTTACCCAAAACTAATTATTGTAACCACCAAAAATTTCAAATTTGTACACATGTGACAAATTTACCTTCTATTAATTTCCGTTAAATTGAATTAATACCACAAAAAAATCTCAAATTGATAAACATAATATAAATAGAGGGTAAAACCATCAAACGTGTACATTAGGCAATTGCCATGTGTAATCCAAATCAGGAATTTGATTATAAAATTTAATGAAAATCAACAGATGGTAAATTTATTACAAATGTACCAGTTTAGGCTAAATTTATCAAAAGTGTACAAGTTTAGGAATTTTGGTGGTTAAAAAAATAGTTTTTGGTAAATTTGTCAAATGTGCACTAATTTAAGATTTTTCATGGCATTAACTTTATTTATTAATACTTGACCATTTTTTGAAGTTCTATTTGTATTTATTAATACTTTATCATTTTTCGAAGTTCTATTTTCTTTCTTTTTTGGAGTGACCCTCGCTGGCCACGAAGGGCGACCTCATCCACCGTCGGCGAGGTAATGATGGCCTCATCTAGGGCTTTCGTGGCACTAAAAAAAGCAAAGAAAATAAAAATAATTAATTCAAAAAAGTATTAAAATGTTAACAAAAATTAGTCATATCAGTATTGACCGTCCCATGTAGAACTACCAACGTGCACACTAGTGATTTTCTCTCAAAATTGGGCAAATGAACCTAGTTGGCAAAATGTGAAAAAGTTTAGAATTCAATTGGCAAAATTGAAAGGTTTAAAATTGAAATGACAAAAATGCCAAAATTTCAAGATTTTTTAAATAATTTTCCCAAATAATAATAATAGGGGGTGTGCAAGATAATAACACATAACTATAAAAGCCATCTAGCATTAGCACAAAAAACAATTACAGAGCAGGACATCCATGTTGCAATCTATGAAACAAGGGCTTATTTAGCACGGGGCGTGCTATCTCTCTCACGTTCTCATTTATCACGGTCCAGTTTCGCCCTCTCGTGTACAATAAACAATTATATGATTACACGTAAAGGTGTCAAATGTGTAGATCGGGTCGCGTTTGGGTCGGCTCGAATATGGTCCGACCCATATTGATCCGTTTAACCCGTTTTGACTCATATTCAATGACCCATACCCGACTCAACCCATAACTAACCTATACCCAACCTGACTCATTTTGACCTATATTACAAAATCATACTAATATTCTAAGAAAAATTATATAATTCATTTAAACTATTTTAAGCTTTTCACATGTATATGTTATCAGATAAAATTTTTACATCAAATAAAAAATTATTAAATAAAAAAATTAATATTACTAAAATACTTTAATGCAATAAAAAATATAGTAAAATATTTTATTATTAAAATAGTTTTTTTAAAAAGTATTTTTATTTTATTTTTCTCCAGCCACAACGGACGGTGGCAAGTGGCGGCGGAGGCAGTAGACGACGAGGGGCAGCGGACGACGATTGGTGGCGGCCGTGGCGGTGGACGGTGACCATGGCGGCAATTGCAGCGGCGGACGGCGACCGCAGCGCGGATGGGGACAGCGACGACGGCCATGGCGGTGAGCGAGGATCGCGACGGCGGCAGTAGGCGACGATGACAGGCGGACGACGCCACGAGTCCATTTGTAAAAATAAATAATTAAAAAAATAATAAAAAAGTTTAGGCTTTGAGACCCTATGTCTATTTGTAATTTGTGGGAGTTATAAGTCGAAAATGGGTCCAATATAGGTCGAAAATGAGTTTCATGCATGGCCCAATTTTAACCCATTTAATTTCACTTCAACTTTTTTGGCCCATTTTTAGTGAGTTTTTCAAAAGTTAATGATCAATATAAAACCCATTTTATATAAAATATGGGTCAAATATGGGTCTTTGACCCATATTGACGGCTCTAAATTACACGTTGCAACAACAACGAATATAATGAACCAAATGCTGCAACAAGATGCAATATAAGCCGGATGGCTACATGCACAGTTCTTTCTCAGATCAGTAGGATGCATGCCTGAAGCCAACTCGCAAACATTTTAGTAGAAATTTACTGCAATATGAAATTCATCTGGCTTCATCAATCTTCATCAACGAGAAAACTCCACTCGTGGAAATCACCGCGCTATCCACCCCTTCTGTCGCCGCGGCATCTTCGTTGACCACGTCTGCGCCGAACGATGGGAGCTTCCTCACGTTCGAAAGATTCAGAATCGACGAGCCGTCAGTCGCGCTGCCGTCATACATCTCTCTCTTCATCGCAGTTTGCTGAAGCTGCAAGGCGTACTCCAAGTCCCAAAGCACGCCCCCCATGCTAGGCCTCTCTTCATCCTCTTCTCGCAAGCATTTCTCAGCTACCTCCCCGTATTTCCTCAGCGAGTTGGGATTGATCTGACCAACAAGAACAGGGTCCACTATTTGCTCGATGGTTCCTTTCTGGAAGCATGTGATGCCCCAGTCGGCCAAGTTTGCCTGTTCTCTCGGAAGCAAAGGGTCGATAGCAGGCCTGGCGCATAGCACCTCAAGAAGAACCACTCCGAACGAGTACACATCTGATTTTTCTGTCAGCTGTTGGGTCTTAAAGTACTCTGGATCGAGGTACCCGAAGGTGCCCTTCACCCCGTGCTCACATGGGTTTGGCTTTGATCAAGAGGCCCCGACTTGGACAGACCGAAGTCGGCGACCTTCGCAATGTAATTCTCGTCAAGCAAAATGTTGGTGGGCTTGATGTCCCGGTGAATAATTCCTCCAGCCGCGCCTTTGTGGAGGTAGTTCAAGCCCCTGGCTGCTCCGATGCAGATCTCGAGCCTCTGCTTCCATGGTAAGGATGGGAAATTGGAATCGTACAGGTGATCTCTTAAGCTCCCCTTCTCCATAAACTCGTAAACAAGTATCATCTCGGACCGCTCAGCGCAATACCCAATTAAGGAAACCAGGTGGCGATGGCGGATTTTGGACAACACGGTGATCTCGGTTTGGAACTCAGAGAAGCCTTGTCCCGACCCCAGCTCGCTCCGTTTCACGGCAACTTTAGTGCCGTCCCTGAGAGTTCCTCTATAGACATTGCCGAATCCGCCCTTGCCAATCAAAAGTTTTCCATCGAAGTTGTTGGTAGCGAAATGGATTTCAGAAAGGGGTATTATCAGTCCTAGATGTAAGTTAGGGACAGCAGAGCCGTGGGCACTTTGCTCGGTCAATTTATTGTGAGAACTGCCTCCTCCAAAGGCAGGCAACGGAGACCAAGTCGAAAGTTCAGTTGTCTTCGGCTTTCTATACTTGCATATGAAGATCGCTGCACAAACAGATATGCAGAGAAGCGTGATGCTTCCGGAAACTAGCCCAATTATGAGGCCGAGGTTCTTATTCTGGCTATTGCCCTCCGAGGGAGCAAAATCCGAGTCCCACGACCCTATTATCTCCATTATCTCCAGGCCATTGAGATAGGCTTGCTGAGACGATGTCGCAGAGGCATCAAGGAGGCCTATGCTGATGTTCACTAGCCCTAAGCTGCCCGGTTTAACCAGAAAATCATAATGAAAAGGAACTAAGTTCCGTCGAAGCCCGTTCTTGCCATATGGGTCGATCAACTCAGTGAAATCCCCATAAACAAAGAGATTGAAGAGCACCGTGTTGAGAGACGCGCTAACAAAGTCGCAGAAATGAGCCCGCACCAAGTGTGAGGCGTTCGCCCTCACGTT
This sequence comes from Psidium guajava, assembly GCA_016432845.1. Lineage (NCBI taxonomy): Eukaryota > Viridiplantae > Streptophyta > Magnoliopsida > Myrtales > Myrtaceae > Psidium > Psidium guajava. Next base: position 18,196,313 of record CM028231.1, read on the forward strand.
GAAACTCCAGCTGGTGTTGCGGTATAATCCCCCATTGGTAAAATCCACATTCATCACTTTAGCAGTCAAGTAGACGAGATCTGCTGCTAAGTATTTGTCCTGATCATCCTGGTAATTAGGAAGAGTCCCAGAGCTAGACCCGTTTTGTGCAGCATTTGGGACATGAATGTAGTCATCATCAGGATCCCAACTTCTCCACAATCCATCATAATCCGGAGTAACTTCATCGCCCCCGACATTTATTCGATAAACCGTACGCGAGACCTGGGAGGAAATTCGACTATAGTTGCCGCTGCCAATGCCTGAAGTGCCCACACTTGGAGCAGAATCGGGAATGGCTCCATCGGGCACGAGGAACGCTTCAAGGGCATTTATAAACGCAAAAGATGACCCCTGAGGACTAAAATAGAGCACAAACTTGGTACTGTTCATGCTAAGCAAGAACTCGTCCACTACAGGAGAGTCGGTGCTCTTGGGCACTTGGAAATTGCTGAGAAGCGTAAGCCCCTTTACCGAGACATTGAACACAGCCTCAGAGAGATTGCTTGCGGAAGCGAAAGCGAAAAAGTGGAGTCGCACGATGTGAGTACCTTCGTCGATTCCATCAAGAACGTAATGCGACGAAGGGCTTCTGAAGATTCTCGCCGTCTCGTAGATAGCCGAGACGCTCGACGATTGGTCGCTGGATTGGGCGGAGGCGCTCTGTTTCGTGAAGGAGATGGAGGAGCCAGAGCTCGTGTCACCGACAAAGTGCCTGTTGGAATAGTTCACGCTCTTGCTTGATCCGCAATTGATAAAGTGCTTGGTCTGGGGGGTGTAGGCTGAGGAAAGAGCGAGAAGAAGAAGTGGGTACTGAAGAGAGATGAGGAAGAGAGTGAAGCCAGGGGCGTGGACTCCATGGATGGGAAGCTTGGCCATGGAACCAGAGGAAGAGCATGGAACTCTGTTTCAAGATGTGAATTGTGATCAAGTGGTTTCAGTTGTGTTGACTTGAGATTGACTATCAGGCGTTAGAAATTGGGGACGACGAAGATTCTCAGCTGGGGTCTGGAGATGAGTGGCTCATTTGGGAAGGGGATGAGTTTGCTTCCTGCAAAGACGATTTTGGACTCCCAAACAGGGCACTGTTTTGGCAATGATGCTGAGGGCAATCTGGCCCTTTTGATCCCACTCAACTTTCTGCAAATGGCCGAGCACATGCGACACAGAAACTGGGAAGATATTTGACTAGCAATTCGTGTATATTGTCCACGGCCGCCTTCCGTGCCCTGGCCGCAACTCTGAAGGTTAAGCCATGGTGCAGGAGCATCGGGGTTTGTCCATTAGTTCAAGTTGAAGCTATACATTATGCAAAAGAGTTGTCGATTTCACCATTTCTGAACGGCTATCTATAAGTTGATTTACAAGCATGTTTTTTATTCCAAGACTACTAATGGACTACCTAGTTACCAAAGGCATTTTTATTTTTTATTTTTTGACAATTTCCTTTGTTGTTTGTTGATCTTTCAATATAGAATCTAAGTACTTTACATTTGGTCAAGTGTCTTTAGTCCCATTTTCATGATTCTTAACTATATTAGAGGTTTCAAGAGTTAAATTTAAGTCTTTAAATGCTTTAATGCATTTTCAAGAGTACTCTTGTAAGTGGTTATTTGCAGAGAGAAAAATGGAAATCAAGTTGAGGAATGGACTGAGAATACTCAACGAAGGAAAGTTGCTAGAGAAGTTGCATAGCACAACACGCTGGAACGAAATGAGATACTACAAAAAAAAAAAAAGATCACAAGAATAAACTCAAGTGAGAAGATGGTTGCCACTTTACATCAAGATGGAGAAAAGGAATTTCTTACCAATTTAAGATTTACATATTATTGATAGGGAAAATTTCATTTAAGGGCCCGAAGTGCTCTTATTTTTTTAAATAAGGGCTCGAAATGAACCACGTTTCAAATAAGGGTCTAAAGTACTATTTTTATTTCAAAAAAGGGCATGACCAAGGATATTTTTGTCATTTCCTTTTTTTATTTTTATTTTCTTTTCTTTTTTTCATTTGTTCAAAAGAGGCACTGTTCATCGTCTTCAACCTCAACGCAAGAGCACTGTTCATCATCCCCTCCATCATTGGCCTCGCCCCGACGAGCCAAGGGCTGTCCTTGACGGGCCTTGCCCTGACAAGCAGAGAGATTTGTTAACAGAGAGAGAGAGATGGAGAGCAAGAAGCTCTTGGAGGCGGTCCAGAACGGTGACGTCTCGGCCCTCTGGTCCTCAACAAGATCATCGTCTTCGGCGTCTCCGAGACGCCCTTCCACGTGGCCTCTCTGCTTGGCCACACCGACCTCGTCCAGGAGTTGCTTAGCCGCACCTCAGGGCTCGCCTCCTAGCTGGACTCCAGGGGCAACTCGTCGCTCCACCTGGCCACCACCATGGGTCACGGTGAGATCGTGGGCGAGCTTTTGTCTGCGGACCCGGTGGCAACGTCGATGAGGAACCTCAACAGGAGGGCGCTGATCCTCGCCCAGATTGAGGAGAGGGCTTGACCCTCTCCCGATTTTGGCAAGGGCGAGACACCCTCGCCAAGGTGCCGGCAACCTCGCTAACCTTCGCCACCCTCGCCGATCCCCTACCAACGGTGGGCCGACGGCCACAGGCGGGAGGGCAACCCTCTCGCCTGTGTTTGCTAGTTTTTATTTTTTATTTTTATTATTTTTTTTAGAAGCATAAGAAGAAGCAAAAAAATACATAAAAAATCAAAACGGAAAATGACAAAAATGCCTTTTAGGTCAGACCCTTTTTTGAAACTTTATGACCACTTCAGGCCCTTCTTTGAAGCATAATATGCCACTTCAGGCTCTTATTTGAAATAAAGTTCACTTTTGGCCATTTTTTGGAATTTTCCCTTAATGATATGTTGAGGCAAAACCTGAAAGTATCATCGGCATATGTTTAAGCAAAGCAAAATAATGGTTTCGTCTAGCCTAAATCAAGTAACCTATCTATCTACCATCTTCAATATGATAGCTCAAAGGAATGAGCATGTTCATCTCTCTCACTTAAGAACCGATTTCAAACTTGCTTACTTGCACGTTTTTCAAAGATACAGCATAATAGCTTAAAGGGATAAATTCACTAAAAGTCCTAAAACTTATTACTAAAGTGTAATTAAGTCCTAAAATTTGCAAAAAAAAAAAATCAAATCTTAAAACTTGTCAAATTTGTTCAATTAAGTCATTTCGTTAAATCCATTCAATATGGCAAACGAAAAACGCTAACGTGGAATATTTTGATCATTTCTCTCTCCTACATGGCAAATATACTCGACCAACTTATCGACATTATTAAACGACATTGTTTTGGATAATTACTTATCCCAAAATGACATCTCTCTCTCTCTCCCCACACCTCTTCTACACATCGTCTGTATGTAGGTTCTCTAGCTCTAAAGCCCCAAATCAAGTTCACAATTTGGCATCCTGCGGAAGTCTCGATGGTAGATCGAGTGTCGACGACAGTGATGGTCTCTAAGCGTCTCCCCTCCTCATGTTCTCTATCCATGTGGACACTAAATCCCCAAATCAAGTTGATGATTTGGCGTCCTGTGGGAGTTTTGGTGGCAGTTTGTCCGTGTGAACTCTAAAGCCCCAAATCAAGTCAATAATTTGGTACACCGGCAGGAGTCTAGGCGGAACTTGATTTGGGGCATTAGGGTTGGAGAAACTATAAAGAGATGATGGGGAGCAAAGGCGTAGAGAGGAGAGGGAGAGACAGCATTTTGGGATGAGCAAGTTATCCAGAACAACGTCATTTTGATGGCGTGGATAAGTTGGACAAGCATATTTGCAATGTAGGAGAGAAAAACGATTAAACTATGTCACGTCAATGTTTTTCGTTAGCCACATTGGACGGATTTGACGGAAAGACTCAATTTGATCAATTTGATAAGTTTTGGGACTTAATTGCACTTTTTGCAAATTCTAGGACTCAATTATATTTCGATAACAAGTTTTAGGATTTTTAGTGAACATATCCTTAGCTTGTGTGTTTCAATAGTTATCTGGCACCTTAGTCCAAGATTAATTTAATAAAAAAAAGTTGAGCAAATGCTCAAAGTGTCCGCCAGTTTACTTCTTCCCTTGGAGATCAGAGATGCCAAAAGCAGAGCCTTTTTAGCGCCCTTGAAGAGCCACCGCCCGTGGTCGAGTCCTCAATGGAGATGGGTTCCGCAGTTGGGACCAGAACAAGATCCAGAATGACAGGCCATTCGATCGTCATGATGGTCTTGATGACTCTGCTCATTGCGGAGTTTGGGTCCGGCCCGTGGCAGAATGCTTCTGTCGGGAACGAAAGAGCGGCAAGTCACCAGTTCCGACCCACAGGAAGAAATTGAGTCCGTGAGGTGAGGGTCGTTGCTTCTGGTGCTGATCGGCGTGAGAGCGACCGGGCTTTATCAACGGATCGATGGTTCTCGTTGGCCTCCGGACCGAGCAGGAAAGGCACTGGCCATTGAGGACTCAGCTTCGTGCCTTCCATGTTTCTCATGTTTAACTTCTGTCGCTAGGTTTTTGGGGCAGTGTTCCCGGTGGAATTTTGTACATGGTGTTCGTGAGTATTTTATGCGTGTTAATGTGTACAGAACCCGGTAATTCTTTGATTTTATATCAGTCGAATGTAGCTGGTTCATGCTTAAATTTCAGTCAGGAATACTTTGTAAAGTACGAACTTTTCGGCGTGCGATACACCATGATCCAATTGAAGGCACAAAGATATGCATAGGGCTAATGATATGCCTAGTACTTTTACCCATGTCGTACTCAAGTAACTATATCTTTTTCTTTTTAACCAATCAAGTACCTCAAATTTTTTAATTACACTCATAGCAAGGGCACCATTAACTTCCTGGATGGATCTTGAAAATACTTCACATCGTTTGTCTACAAGGTTTATATGTTCTTGATATGCATGTATCTCTCCGTTAATATGGTATCACAGCTAGATTCTTTATATCATTTATGTATTTGTAATCTCCTTTGAGTTATTAGCTTAGCTTTTTCTTCATGCCCCGACCTATTAGCTTATTTTTTAGTTGGATTATCAAGTTACGCTCATACCAAGGGCTCTGTTAAATTCGTGGATGGATTATTGAAATATCCCATATCATTTGTCTATAGGATTTATATGTTCTTTATATGCATGCAATCTCCCTCCATCAACGTGGTAGCGGAGCCAAATTGTCTGTACTTTTTATATACTTATTTTATGGTCTCCTTTGACTTATTAGCTTAAATCTTTTGGTTGGACTTTCTAACATGGACAATGTTAATCATTAACATCATCTACTCATCACTAAAACTTTCATGTTGGCATTGCAGATGCCCCTTTAGGGTGAAGGCACATTAGCATAAACATTGGCAGTGAGATGTCTGTCGCGACCCGATCCGCGATGATCGGGTGATCGGGCAAATGGACTCCCCAAGAGACCACGAAGTCGGGCCCTTGGCGCGGGCCCTCCCAGGCCCATACCAAATCGCGACGGGAATTGTCGGTTTCGACCTTGGTGTGGTCGGGTGGCATGTGCTATGTGTGCATGCAATTGAAGTCGCCACCGGTCTTTTTTGGAGAGGTATACCAGATACCTCATCGAGTGATTGGGAGGAGTCACTCGATCTTACGCAACCAGAGATTCTAGAGCCAGGGATTTGGTTACCCTAGTTTAAACTAGAGTCCCTTCGGTTATTGTTCGGGGTTGATTATTACCTAACTTGTGAGCACGCGAGATTTGTATCAATCCTGACTCCTAATCATGTTTTTGTCAGTCACTAAGCGTTCATGCAAATGTTCTTGTAGGTGTTCATTTCATGGCATTTTCTAAATATGCAATCCTAAGAAAAAGCAATCAATACATTCAAAGGAAATAAAGCGAATGGAAATAAAACGACGAGGACAATAATAAAAGCTACGCTAAAATAATAAAGAAAAACCCGCAACTCGTCGGGTATTTACAATCCCAAATATTAAACCCGAGACATGATCGGGTGTACAACAAATAAGACCGGAATGGACATCGGTCACGCTCCATGGTGAACTTGAGTCTAGTTAATGTAAATATGCAATAAAAGGAATTTTCGAAAATTTTCCATTTTTTTTATTTATTATTTATTATTTATTATTTATTATTATTTTTTTTATTTTTCTTTTTTTGGGATGTGATGAAAAAACCTCGCTTGAAGACGTGATTCCGGTCCATTTCGAAAAGTTTTTGTTAAAAAGGGAGTCAACTGCGAGGGGGTTTTTCAATGTGATTATCTTAGTGTACAAATACAATCAGAGAAAAGAAATCATACCGCGTGAAACTAGGTGTGACCAGGTTTCTAAAATGACCAACGGTTCCAAAAATGGTTAAACGAGCACATCGCAATGGTATCGACAAAACAGCTAGTTGGAAAGCCAACACTTAGCCAAATTCCAGACCTCTCACTTTGCAGTTCACCGAGGCATGTTCAAGGATGATTATCTTCGTATACCAATCAGATTTCGAAAGAATAATCACACCTCATGAAACTAGGTATGACCAGGTTTCAATAATGACCAACGGTTCGAAAAATGGTTAAGCGAGCACATCGCAATGGTATCGACAAAACAGCTAGTTGGAAAGCCAACACTTAGCCAAATTCCAGACCCCTCACTTTGCAGTTCACTGAGGCATGTTCAAGGATGATTATCTTCGTATACCAATCAGATTTCGAAAAAATAATCACACCTCATGAAACTAGGTATGTCCAGGTTTCAAGAATGACCAATGGTTCGTAAAATGGTTAAGCGAGCACATCGCAATGGTATCGACAAAACAGCTAGTTGAACCAATCCCGACACTTAGAAAAATTTTCATCTCAAAAATAGACTGACCACGGAACTTCAAAGGGTCGTATCTCACACCTCGGTTGGAATTAACGGGCAAGCAACATACCAATACGAAGAGCTATACATGATGAACAAGATCAAACCAGAACGACCCTCAAAACACGAAAGATGAGAAAGAAAGCCACCCTGAAAGTCGGGGGTTTGAACTGCTTCAGACTCAATCAGAGCACAAATCAGGCTAACATGGGGTATTCCCGACACTGTAATTCCATGCATAAATTGAATCGAGAGGAACAGAGCATACCAACGCATTCTACTATATGCAGGGAATACAAGAAGGCCAAAATAAGTGAAAAATAATCACAGGAAGATGGTGAAAACCGAGTGCAAACTGGACTGTTTGAACTGCTTCCAACACTTAGACAAAATTTTTCAGTTTAAGCCAGACCAACCAAGCAACTTCGAGAGGGCATATCTCACAACTCGGTCATAACTAAGGGCCGTGCGACACATCAACACGAAGATCTACATGCGTATAACACACTTCAAAAGATTTGAACCAAAAATCACTTGTGAAACGCACGCAAAGCAGGCTCAAAGTAGCTGGTTCGGACTACCCAGTGCATTTCGTCGAACATGTAGCATGCAATGTAAAAAAAAGCAAAACCAGGCCGTTTCGAGCGAAACCAAAGCACGAAATCACTCAAATGGAATCAAATAGACACGAAGTGAAGTCTTATAGAGATCCGTTTGGCTCCGTTTGACCGGAAAGTCGAACGGAGCCAAACCGAGCAAAAACCGAACACGAAAATAGGGGATTCGGGTTGAACCTGTTCGGGGAAGGAAGAGGCGACGACGGTGACCGGCGTGGCTCAAGTGATGCTCCAAGGATGCTCGTGGGTGGTTTTGGTACTTTGCCGGGCTCGGAACCGCTCCAAAACCTCTCTGTTTTCCTCTCCTTCTTTTTCGGTCCGTTGTGCTCTGTTTTTCTTATTTTCCCCTGGTATCACTCGTTTTTTTTTTCCCCCTCCCGGCTTGTCCTTCTCTTCTTCTTTTTGTTCTGTGTACGTGCTCTCCCTGTGTTTGTCGTCATTTCTCTCTTTTGTAAGTGGAGTCTCCATCCTTAACACATGTGCTCTCCACTGATCCCTTCTTTCGGTGCCACTTTCAATGGATTGACAAACTACAGGAGATCACTTTCGCTCAGAGATTTTGCAGCTAGTAGTCTGTCCAATACCTCTTTTCTCTTTGTTTAACTTTCCTTTGGTGGAGTTCCATCATTGCACGCTTGGAGAGTTGTGGCGTTACTGGACATCAGCAAAGAATGATGATAGCTCATGCGCTCCACTCAGTTAGTTGCACCGTCCGGCTGGTTCAAAGTTTTATTCCTATTGCACATGTTTTCTGACGCAACTTGATATTTTGAAATCAAAAGTGGAATCCCAAATTCCTCTGCAAATTTCCCTTTTGTATTTCTCAGCATTCAAACTTCCTGTCTTTCTTTCGTCTTCCTCGATAGATCCAAAACTATGGATTAGCTTCAGCGCATGGCTTTGGGATCCAAGGAAGTGTTGACAGCAAATTTGGACTAGTGACTCATGGGAGGTCCCACAATTGGACCATTCTCTGAATCTTTTTTTTTTGACCGAGCTCCACCTCTTAAATTGAGCTAGCAAACGGTGTTTTTTCACAAAATTAAGTTTGAAATCGGCTTGCCCATCTCGAGTTACTAGTAAAAATGTGGTTTCGCCCAAATTTTACCCACGAATTGTACGAAAACTCCAAATTTAGGTTTTGCTCAAAAATGAAATTCCAATGTTCGAACCTCCAAACGGCCAAATCAAGCCAAACTGGACCCACTAATGGATTCGGAATGGCGAAAACTATAGGATGACGGGCTTGAGTTTTCATGGGTACCCTCAGAGTTGGATTAATTTCATTTTTTAGCGAAATCGGGGAAAAAGAAAATAAAAATGCGGTAATGGGCCATTTAATTGAGATTGAGCAAATCGGGGGGCTTTTCGGACGAGAAAAAAATCAGGGGCTTAGGTAATGATGTCCTTGACCTAAAATAAAAAAAATCAAAATCTTAAAAGCTGAAAATGTATTTTTTTGGCAAATTCGAGGGTTATGGTTAAAGAAGAAACACATAGTCCCGATTTTCGCTTTTCTTTTTTCGAGAGACCAACATGAAAAGGGAATTAAAAGAAAAATATGGGCTATCTTTTCGTATTTTTACGGCCTCAAATGCTATTTTTCCCAAATTTTCCTCCTTTTTTCAATTTTTCGAAAAATATTAAAAAAACTCAAAAATTCCAAAAAATTATTTTTATTGGAAATGGGCCCTCTGGGCTGGGCCGAAGCCTCCAGAACCATTTTTGTAATTTTTCGATTTTGTATGGATTTTTTAGGATTTTTTTTAAAAGAATGGCTAAAAATCAGGTGTCAACAACTGCCCCTTTTTGATAGAATTCTCGGGAGAGATTACTCTCAAAGACAAGGTGACACCTAACGCCTAACCGACTCTGCTGGGGAAATGATAAAAAAAAGGACATCAAACCTACGCACCCCTCCGGTGATAGCTTAATCCCAGAGCTTGTTCCATTCATTTTAATACTGAGAGACAGATGAGAGAGGAGTGATCCTTACCTGCCCCTTACCTTTTGGAGTGTAGATAGCATCTGATGTGGACAATTTCAAGAAAATGCCTAGAGATCTACCATGAGAACACTCTAGGACGGTTAAGCTTCAACCCGTATGGTGGGTCAACCCATGATAGTGAAAATGGTTCACCCAGATTAAGGGTTCGCCGAAGAGGTGCCGGTAGGAAGGACTTTGGTTTTCCTATAGAAAGGACTTTAGTGTGCCTGTAGAAAGGACTTCGGGGTGCCTGTAAAAAGGACTTTTGTGCCTGTAAAAAGGACTTTTGGTTGCTTGTAAGAAGGACTTTTGTGTGCCTGTAAGAAGGACTTTGGTGCCTGTAAAAAGGACTTTTGGGTGCCATTCTGGGATTTAGGGAGACCAAGAATCCCACAGAAGCTCAAACCCAATTTAATTTACCTTGAAGGGTCAGGTTGAAGATATACCTACCTGAGGATTTGGAAGAAACGACTGATGGTTTCTCGACGATTAGGTTTGTTCATTCAATAATTGCCAAACAGGACCTTGAAAGGTAAATCGAACATAAAAAATGTGTTATCTGTCAAGTAGTGTCAGAGGTAACATGTGCAAGCATTTTCATTAATGAGTTCATTGGTTCATACAAAACTGTTTAACTAAGTTTGCAATGATCAGGAACAATATGTGTGGTAACTCATGATGCATTCAATTAAAATGTGAATCATGCAAAACTATTCTGTCAAGTTTGCATTACCAATTTTGTTCAAGGAGGTCATCATAACATGAACACCTCGAATGTAATCTGAATGGGGACCTTAGTCCGAAATGGCTTTCTCTCACTCTCGAGAAAGGCTGTTTATCCTGATTGCAGGATTGAAAAGAAATCACTCAATCTCACCATCATTGCATTCGACAAGGGTTTGAGCAATCTTGCAATTGGTACGATCAAGCTGATCTGAAGGTCTTTGATTAGGACCGTAATGTAGGCTGGGTTAAAGGCTTACCAAATGGGACTCTTTTGAGTCAAAGTCATTGACAAAAAGGTTTTCATCATCTGCTCTAGGTTTACAAGTCAAGAACCCTGCGAAAATGAGAGAGAAATAGTCTTGCTCGTACCTTTTCGAGCGATGCCTAAAATCAATCAACTCTACGTTAACTCAAGTGCCTTAATCAGAAAAGACTTTCAAGGGTTGTAACGTAGGTTAGGATTATGGACCGAGGAAGGCTTATTTTAGCCCAAAAGCTATGGGAGGTGGGTTTGACATTGGTGGTCATTGCATCTTCGTTACCAGTTTCTACCCTCAGAATAGTCCTCAAAGAACATCATCGTTTTATGAGGATGGTGTCAATTTCTGCTGATACTGTCGTCGCTCCCGAAAGGTGTAAACTCCAGCTGTGTATTTTTTTGCAACTTGACTCCTTCAAAGAGTTTTCTTTTGCAACCAAATCCTATTGGGGATTTACATTGATATGAATGGGCATTGGCCTTGCTTTTAATTGGCGCTTTGCTTTTTATGCCCAAGATTGACTTTCTTCCTTTTGGTCCCATTTTTTTGCCTTTTTGTCTTTTCTGTTCTGTTCAGGAAAAGAATTTCTAAAAATTGTGCCATATACGCATGTATATCAAAGACTTAGCACACTTGAAGAGTCGACTCAGGACTTTATGTAAACCCATTTCTTCTGAGTTCTTTTGCCTTGTGGTAGCGCCACCTTCATCTTGGAATGAACAATCATCACCAATAGAGTTTTAAGAAATGAATACGCAGGCTCAATTGGGTGGTGCAAAGGATATGAGTGTATTGGATAGAGAAACGAATGCATTTCGTCATCCTAAGGAACTTGAGTTACCGTATGAGGCTGAAAGTAAACAAACACTCGAAAATTGATGTTAGTCCGAGCAAGAAAATTTCTAACAATTTACCTCATGCTATTGCTAGGACTACCTATGTTTGGCCCCGATGTGGGGTGGTTCTTGACAGGGGTTGTGAAGTGAAACCGCCGCTCAAATGGGTTTTTAATGGTCATCTGCAGTGTTTAGGATAGAGAAATGAATGCCTCATTCCTTTTAGCTATCGTACCTTTTGCGAGAAAACCCACCGCCTTGGAGAATGCGGAACTTATTTTGCGCACGACTCGCTATGGATGTAGGACGTGTATGAGAATAGATTGTCTTTCATCATTCTGTTATGCCCCATTCTACACATTTGATGCATCATATGCAGTTTAAGCTCTAAATCAGAATTGGCGAAATTAAACATGCAGAAAAGTCATATATGGATCATGGCATGCTCAAACACAATGCAGATGTGGCAGTTTTCAACCTCACACGAATTTACCAAAAGTGCAAGTATGCAAGAAAATTCTCAATAATTGGAGCATTTGAATTGCCCCTGGGACATGTGGGAGGATCGAACAAATTGAGAAATCTACTCCTTAAGTCAAGGAGTGGCTTATCTCAGTTTGCCCCTGCACAACGAAAGGCACGAGTGAAGGAGTTAAGTGAAGGTTTGCAGCATTTGAGTTTCTCGAATATTGACAACGATCATGGTCGTCGGTCGAATGCCCTGCAAGAAGGAAAGCAGAAAGGTTACTCTCGAAACCAAATGAGTTAAAGAGGGCATACTTTTCTTTTCAATTCAGGGTTTCCCATCCATTTGCCCCAGTTTCATCAGACTGGATTTTAGCAGATGATCATGATTTGCCGCTTGAGATTATCTCCTTCGACATGTCAAATGTTAGTGTTAACATTTCCCTTCATCTTGAATGTTTTGCGTGACTCCTTTTATCAGGTTCGCTGGATCAAGTATCCCTCGACGTTCTTTGTACACTTTACCATCAAAGTTAAGGTTATAGCCAAGTATTGACTTCGGTTTCGTTCGTCGAGTATTCCTGTCTCTTTCTGCAAAAGAAATGCGAGAAAAAGTTGTTTTATTTATTAACAATACTTACAACATTTCCATCCTCGAGGATCGAACTCGGGACGTCTCGAACCATTGTATTCCCCATGCCATCAGGCCGATTGGACCGTAGGCGTCCATGGAGACTTTCTTTTAAAAGTTAACCGTTGAAATGGCGTGGTATTGTTACTTTGCATTGGGCAGTCCCACGTCACGGTTCTTTTCAAGGCAATCTACAGTCCCTGTTAAAACAGAATAAAACAATTCAAAACTCAAGACATTTACGGGTAAATTGGAACGATACAGAATTACCCATTTTTGAAATTGCTTATATCTTTTGCTCGTGGTTTCCTTTGCTCGAATATGTTCGTCTTGCGATAATGTCTATGAGTTGATTTGCCCCACAGTCTCCTTCGATACGAGGACTTCGCATTTGGGCATGACCGTTATCGGGTTAATTTGCAAATTCCCTTCAGGTTTATGCAAATTTTTACTCGCCGTCAATTGGTCGCGAGGTTGGTGAGGTGGCGGATTCAAGCATTTAATAGGGGGAAGGCGGATTATTACTCCTCACTTTTACATAACTTACAAAAGCAGAAAAATAAATGCACTCATTTGTTCTGCTTCCTCTGCAGGCTCTCCCAGTGGCCAGCAAGCTTCACCCCAGATCACGTATGCATCAGCCATATTGAAAGTCTGGTGGTCACTGGCTGATCATGTGCATCACAGCCCCGACGCTTTACCGATATCAAACTGGTTGATTATGGCGAAAAGATCATCGTCAATGTCCGCTTGGTGGTGATCTGTCCCTTCTTCCTCTGGAGGTATTGATGCTGATCCAGTAGCATTGGTCTTTTCATATCCTGCTCCGACAGAACTCGATGCTGTTATAAATTGGTCTAACTTACCTCTTAAACGTGCATTTTCGATCATTAGATCATGAATTTCATCGAGGGTAAAGAGGAGGCTATTGCAGCTGGGGCAGGTGGAGGAGTCAAAAGCCTCTTTATACATCTTGTTTTCCGCTCGGAGGTTTTCATTTTCAGCTCTTAAAAACTCGGCTTCATTGTGCTCACGACGAGTCTTCATTCGGGTTCGCCTATTTTGAAACCAGAACTTGATTTGCAAAGGTTCAAGTCCTAGCTCTTGACTCAGTTCCATTTTCTGTTTGCCGTCTGGCATAGGGCATGTTCCGAAGAAATCCTCAAGCCTTTGTACTTGCTCCTTAGTATGGCGACGGTAACGCTTCTTTTGACCCTTACCGTTGTTGTCCTTATCTTTACTGAGATCTTGGACGTCATCGATGGAAGGGCCAGGCTCCATGGGCTCGATCCCAAACATGGCTTCGAACTCTTCCTCTCCCATATTCAGCAAGTAACGATAGCTCTCAAGAGAATTGGATTGAGACATTTTTGATAATTCCTCAAGACTTGCTAACTCCTCTGGTGTTTTCACTCTCTTTAAATTTTTCTGAGCGACTGCGTATGATTCGAAACTCTCTTTAGAGTTTTAGATGAAGATTATCAGAAGGACGCCTCCTTTTAAAAGGTCATGTATGGTTTCTCCTGAGCGTTCCGTCTTTCTCAACCTTTCTTGCGTATCTCTTGCTCGACTTGCCTTTTCTTGTCTTTTCCTAGTGGTAGGGCTTTCGTCGTTATCTCCACTATCGATCTGCTGGCGAGTTCTCCCATAAAGACGAATCCCATTTTCCTTGTCTCCCACTTAAGTAACGTTTCTTTCTTCTTTTTCAAAGTAGCGGGGTCTCGTCAAATTTTCTGCGGAGATTTCGGATTTGTTTGGCTCGAGGTCGCCGTTTGATGGGGATTCGAGCCAACGAGGGTGGTGCCAATAAAGAATGGTAGATGGGAAAACCTGACCAACAAGGACTGCCCCTGTGAAATCAGTATTTAAATTGAAGCAGATTATCGCCTTCGCATTCCGATCATCTGCCTCAGCTCTGTCCTCCTTTCCTTCATATTCTGCTTTCAAAAATGGTCAATTCTCCTAACCATAACATCTCTGCCAAAGTCCTGGCTGGGTGGGAGAGACTCTACAATCTTCTTGGTAGAGGTTACGCTCATATAGCCCAAAACCCTACCGTTGAGGCTGAAATCCTCGGTTTATTCAGGACCGTGGATGTTGCTTCTGTTAAGGGTACCCAACTGGGGAGGGAGTATCTGAACTTCCCAACCCTCTTCATCAATTTTCTGGCCGCCTATAACCACGCTTATGAGACGGTCCTTGTGACTAGTGTCGTGAAAACTCGTTACCAAGACCGGCACGAGCGTCTGGAAATAGTCATATTTGTGGCTGATAATCACAAGAAGGCCCTCAAGTTTACCAACGATCAGCTTTCGTGGCTGGTTCGTGAGAGGGGAAAGTTGGTGGACCGTCTGGCCTTAGTCCAAACTTACGCCAATCAGGAGCCGGGCAATATTGTGATGAGGTGCAAACGCGGGTGGCTGCAGGAGAGACTTGATGACATTACGACAGATATTGCTTTCGAGAGGGCAGTGATTCCGGACCTAGAGTTTGCCGTCGAGCATTACAAGACCAGTATGGCTCAGGCTAAGGAGAAGTGCGATCGCCTCTTCTTTAGGCTCGCGGAGCTTAATCCCGAGAACGCCCGGTGCACCCAAAGCATCAACTGTTTGGAGAGTCAGTTGAGCTCTTTCGTAATGGTTATCAGGGCTCAGTTTGGCTTTACTTTTCCTCCTCAATGAGCTGTTGTAATACTCTTTGATGAATGGAATGAAAGAAAAGCTTCACGTGTTTTTTGTTTAATTTTCCGGTCATCTCTTCTCCCGTATATCACGATAGATCGATTCGAGGCACAGGGAATACCGAGGCTTAACACCCTTCCTGTTGTTCTTGTTTGCTGCTGTAGACGATGATATCAAGGATATTACAGAAACTTTTGATAGTGGGCCCCATTTAGCCGCATCGAGACCCGTGAGCTGGTCACTTGAATTATGACGACTCGGTCAGTGTGCCAATAAATAAATTAGGCCACCTGTTGCGTGCCCCTACTTTTGCTCATGTGGTCTTTCGGCGTCCACTTGTGTATGCCGGGCGCCTGTGGCATCGAGAGAAATGCCCGTGGGCCATACTCGATAATATAAGCACTGGCCCTCCATTAAACATTTTGACTAATTGAGCCAAGAAGACATTACAGGCTTATCTCTGGCGAAAACTGATTGTACAAACTGTTCTTTTCTGAAACATGTATAAGGATCGGCCAATACATTGAGAATGTTCCCATGTCTGATCCGGATACATTTACAACCCCTTCAAAATACATAACTTGTACACGTTGACCGATTGACACGTTTCTGTCTCCGGGAGGTTTGATATCTTTGCTTGCCCCCAAGGTTATCGGCTAGGACATCGGTAATTCTTCAAGGTTATTCCCGTGAAAGCCCGACAAGCGCTCTTACAGTAATCGCACTCGTTCCATCCCTAGCGTGCAGTTCCTTGCATCGTCGTTGGTTTCCCTGGAGAAGAGTGAATTAATCAGAGAGTGTGGTATGGGCAATAATGTTGGGAAACATATTTTCCACATGTTCGTGCGGGTTCACAGGAGTGAGATTCTTGCTTGACTCAAACAGCCCATCAATTCAGGAGCTTCCCTTGAACCTGCAATCTTATGGAGCCAATGCATGTATGCATGAATGCATGAAACATATGCGATAGTCTTAGAGTGACTCAAATTGCTCGAAAGGTAGCCAAGCTATCTCTAACTTTTCATTTCAAGGATAATACTGTTTGACCGCATTTGCATTTACAGGAAAGCCTAACTCCCCTCCATCCATGTTTACAAGAATCAAAGCTCCCCCAGGAAGAACCTTTTTGATAACGTAAGGACCTTCATAGTTTGGGGTGAACTTGCCCCCATGATGAGAGACGTTCGGAAGCATCTTCTTTACTACCAGATCTTCCACCTCAAAATGTCTAGGCTTGACCTTTCGATTGAACGACTTTGCGACCCTCTTCTGGTAACTTTGACCGTGGCAGATTGCTCTCAGGCGCTTCTCGTCGATCAGGTTCTATTGCTCATACCTCTGCTGGATCCATTCGGCCTCGGAGAGTTCAACTTGGGACAAGACCCTTAGAGACGGAATTTCAACTTCCACCGGTAAAACTGCTTCCATGCCATAGACCAGGGAATAAGGGGTTGCCCCAATTGAGGTTCGAATCGATGTTCGATACGCCATCAATGCATAAGGAAGTCTCTCTTGCCAGTCCCTGTAATTCTGTGCAGTTTTTGACAAAATTTTCTTGATATTCTTATTTGCCGCCTCCATAGCTCCATTCATTTGTGGGCCGTAGGGAGAAGAATTGAGATGTCGAATGTTGAAAGCATCCAGCACACCATCAACCACCTTATTGTTCAAGTTTGAACCATTATCCGTAATAATCGCTTGGGGGACCCCATACTGAGAGATGATGTCCCTTCTGATGAACCCTGCCACGTTCTTTGCTGTGACGTTTGCGTATGAGTTCGCTTCGATCCACTTCGTAAAATAATCAATCGCCACCAAGATGAAGCGATGACCATTAGAGGC
Organism: Psidium guajava; assembly: GCA_016432845.1. Taxonomy (NCBI): domain Eukaryota; kingdom Viridiplantae; phylum Streptophyta; class Magnoliopsida; order Myrtales; family Myrtaceae; genus Psidium; species Psidium guajava. The sequence goes on from CM028231.1 coordinate 18,213,249, forward strand.
GCTAGGATTGATGGGGCCAATCATATCTATCCCCCACATAGAGAATGGCCAAGCCTCAGACATTTGGTGGAGCTCGCTTGGAGGCGCATTGATTCTATCTCCGTACACTTGACATTGGTGACAGGATCTTACGTGTTGGTTGCAATCCGACTATATCGTCATCCAATAATAACCCAACCGCATGATTTTCTTTGCGAGGAGATGACCGTTCATGTGGAGACCATATGCCCCTTCATGGATCTCCTTCATGAGCATATTCGCTTCTTTGACATCAACGCACCTCAATAAGACAGAGTCAAATGATCTTTTGTACAGAGTCTGCCCACTCAAGAAGAATTTAGTGGCCATTTTCGCTATATATTTCCTATCTTCAATCGAGCTCTCCTGAGGAAATTCTCCTTTCAAAAGATAATTCTTGATGTCATGATACCATGGCTCGCCGTCAAATTCACTTTCAATCAACATACAGTAAGTCGGCTGGTCAACCACGCTAATTCGTAGAGGCTCGATATCAAGCCCCTCCCCCACTTGCAACATAGAAGATAACGTGGCCAAAGCGTCCGCAAAGTGATTCTGGGTTCTTGGCAGATATTCAAACGAAATTTCATCAAATTCCTTGACTAATTCCTCCAAGAATTCATGATAGGGGACGAGTTTAGGATCCCTTATCTTCCATTCCCCCTGAATTTGAAAAATAATGAGCATGGAATCTCCATAAACCTGTAACCTCCGTACCTTCATGGCAACGGCCAACTGTAGGCCTAAGATGCAAGCCTCGTATTCTGAGATATTGTTAGTGCATGGGAACACTAACTTTGCCGAGACTGGATAATGTAAACCCTCCGGAGATATTAACACTGCCCCAGTTTCAGATCCGGCTAGATTGACAGCACCATCAAAATACATGGCCCACTTATCATCAGATAATGTTAAGACTCGATCTTCAGCCTCTTCCTCGCTAGGGATTGCGGAACCTTGATAGTTCTCTGCCAGCATGTCAGCTATGGCTCTCCCTTTGACTGACTTTTAGGTCGAACTCCTGACGTCAAATTCTGATAATAGCACCTGCCACTTGGCTAACTTTCCTGGTAAAGCTGGCTTCTCTACCAAGTACTTGATGGGGTCACATTCTGTGACCAGCTAAATATGGTGGTGGAGAGTGTACTGCCTTAGTCTGTGGAGTACCTAAATTAAAACGACGCATGTCTTTTCGACTGCTGGGTAGTTAGCTTCAGATTGTGTGAATTTCTTGCTCAAGTAGTAGATCGCTCGTTCCTTCCCATCCTCCGGTCTTGTCTGGGCAAGTAAAGCTCCCAATGACTCCTGATGGATTGTAAGGTACAGAGTCAGAGGGATTCCAAGGGTCAGGGGTACTAATACCGGAGGCAAGACCAAATATTCCTTGATTTTTTCAAACGCCTGGTGGCATTCCGAATCCCATACGACCTTAGCGCCCTTCTTTAAGAGCTTGAAGAAAGGCTTCGCTGTATTAGAAAGCTGCGATATAAATCTGGCTATGTAGTTCAGTCGCCCCAGCAGGCTTCGCACTTCTTTTACCGAGGTGGGGGTACAAATATCCCGTATGGCTTTGATCTTGGAAGGGTCGACCTCGATACCACGACTGCTAACCACAAATCCCAAAAGCTTTCCAGATCTTGCCCCAAATACGCACTTGTTGGGGTTCAGGCTCAGCTTATACTTCCGTAGACGTTCGAACAACTTTCTTAGCACCAAAACATGGTCTTCTCCTGTCTTGGATTTGGCAATCATATCATCTACGTACACCTCGATTTCCTTGTGCATCATATCGTGGAACAGAGCGACCATGGCCCTTTGGTATGTTGCCCCAGCATTCTTCAATCCGAAAGGCATGACCCTATAATAGAAAGTGCCCCACGGTGTTATGAATGAGGTCTTTGCCTTGTCTTCCTCTTTCATCAGGATTTGATTATATCATGAAAATCCATCCATGAATGAAAACAGTTCGAATCCAGCTGTGCTATCGACCAGCACGTCAATATGCGGCAAAGGAAAGTCATCCTTCGGGCTAGCTTTGTTCAAGTCTCGATAGTCCACACAGACGCGGACTTTACCGTCTTTCTTTATAACTGGAACAATATTAGCTATCCAATCGACATAGGGGATTGCTTCTATGAATCCCACCTTAAGAAGTTTCATTACTTCCTCCTCAATCTTCTTGGAAAGCTCGGGCTTGGTTCGCCTAAGCCTTTGCTTCTTAGGTGGGAAACTAGGATTAGTAGGCAATGCGTGTTCGACAATGCTAGGATTAAGGCCAGGCATATCTGCATATGACCATGCAAAGACATCTTGGTATTCCTTGAGGAACTCAGTCATTCGAGCTGCTTCAAAAGGAGAGAGTGACTCCCCAATTTTTACTTCTCTAAAATTCTCTGAATCACCCAGATTTACTACTACTACTTTTTCCTCTGTAAGAGGCTTAGACTCCTCATGACGATTCCAATCCCTCTGAATGTCCAGGAAATCCTCATCTTCTTCCCCGATATCACAAGAGTAATCTCCCTGGTGATCCGAGTCACACAATAACCTATTATGCATGCTTGGAATGATATGCCTAAAATGTCATAAAGATGATTAGTCCCTTTTAGCAAGTAGTTTTCATGCATGATTTTCGAAAACCATTTGAGAGAGAACGTAATAAGAGGGCCACCCTCAGCTTCTCAAAATTTACTTGACAAACTAGGAAACGTGCGGGAATCCAGGCCTCAAATCTTCGAAAATCGAGGATAGGTATCATCATCCGGCTGGTTTGGAATATTCTCGCACGTCCTTAATAAAACGTGCACATGCATTTTATTGAACTTCACTGATAAGGCCGCATTACAAAGAAAACCGCTTGGACCAACGGCTCAAGATCCAAAGGTATTTTTCTTGGAATTAAAAAGGAGTTAAACAAAATGCGACGACTGAATTGAAATTACAGGTAACGAAGCGCTGCAAGAATCAGAAGAAGAGCCTCTTTACTCATGTAACTCGGCGTCGGTGTCAAGCCACTCCACGATGGCGTTCACGGAATCTTCAAAGAAGGAGTCAGGTATATCAGGATCAGCTGCAGCTCGGATATCCTCATCTGCCAACCATTTGGGGTACTTAGAGAAAAACTGATAAAGAGGATTATCGAACATTTTTACTTTGCCCTTCCAAATGCTGGATCCCACAAAAGAACCGATTCTGCCTCCTCTACCTCGTGGGCCTCGGCCTCGGCTTCCACTGCTACTTCTCGAAGTGAAATCACTGCAAGTTTTACCCATGTAACCTAAACCGATTCGGTGTCCGTTAGATCTCAACTGAAGGGGTTGGCGAATTCCCTGGCCGTGCTTCTCGAGTCCTTCCCCGGGGACAAAACCATAGACCAACAGCATCCTCCCAGGCGCGAGCGTATAGCTTGACGGTGCGGGATTCCTCATTTTAGTCCCTGGGGGTGTGCGAACAAAAGCTATAAGGTCAAGGGAGTGGTAGCTTGACTCCTCTTTGGATTCGGGCTCTATACAGGGCACAACACTCTTCTGATAGGATGCAAGGTCTGTCTCACCATGCACTGTTATCACCTTATCATTCACCACAAATCGGACCTTTTGGTGCAAGCTTGAAGGTACAGCTCCGGCTGTATGGATCCACGGCCTTCCAAGTAATAGGCCGAAAGCACTAGGGAGGTCCATGACTTGAAAATCGATGGAAAACTCGACTGGCCCAATGAACACATCTAGTTCAATTTCTCCGACAACTGTTTTCTTCATTCCATCGAAGGCCCGAATGGTCGCCTTGGAGGTGCGAATCAACTCCTCGTTCACACCTAGACTCCTCAGTGTGGCCAAAGGGCATATGTTGAAGGCCGACCCGTTGTCCACCAGCACGTGGGACACCTGCTTGCCGTGGCACCTCACTGATATATACAAGGCTTTATTGTGAACCCGTCCATCTATAGGGAAATCTTCGTCCGAGAAGGCAATCTGATCCTTTAATAGGATGGTGTTAACAAAACTCTCGAGCTGCACTTCGTTAATCGTCTCGGGTACATGTGCCTCATTCAGAACCCTCATCAGTGCATTCTTATGCTTTTCTGAGTTCACAAATAGATTTAGAAGTGAGATCTGGGCCGGCATTTTTCGTAGCTGCTCTATCACTTCAAATTCACTCGTTTTAACGATGGTCAACAGCTTTTCAGCATCTTCTCTGGTTACTTCCTTCTTCTTGGTTTCCTCTTCTCTAGGTGCATAGAATCTCCCAGACCGCATCACGACATCAATTTCGTCTGTCCCATACTCCTCTGCGGGAGGAATCCTTATTACAACCGGCTTAAACTTTTCAGTTTCCATACCTGGGTCACCATTTATCTCGACATCAGAGATCTTGATTACCACTGGTTTGACGATACTGACGTCTTCCTCCTCCCAGTTATCAATCTTATTTAGGTCGATCACGAAAGGCTTGGTTGCCCCAACCATCGCCACGAAATCATCTAAGTCTTCAGAGTCGCACCCAAACACGGGCTCCACATAGGGCACATTACTAGCTTTGCCTGCAGGTGGTACATTTGGTCCCCTCGAGAAGCCAGCATTCTTCCCTTTAAGCTTTCCATTCATTAGTCTCCACTCAACGCTCCCACCTACCCGTAGTAGGTGCGAGGATGAACTATAGGTGGTCATGGCCATATACTCGAAATAATCACACGGGAGGGTTCTTAGGAAATATCCCATCAGCTCCTCTCCAGTCAAAGGTGGATAAATTCGTGAGGCCAGCGACCTCCATCTTTGTGCATAGGACTCGAACCCTTCTTCCTCCTCTTTGGCCATCTGGAGGAGATCTGCTCGGGTTGGGACATTTCCCGTATTAGACTCAGGTCTGTTCATTTTTTCTTTCATCTCAAAAACTACAGCTGTCAGCTTCGTCAACTGTACTTCTATGGTGATCAATCATTGATCTTGGCTTTCAATCCTAGTGAGCAACCGTAGTGAGAGTGCATCACTCATGCCCTGTGCCTGATTCACTTCTCTCAATCGCCGGAGCGAATTCAACAATCTTCCAGAGGCGAAATTCAGCCTATTCTCTATATTATCGAGTCGTTCCGTGACATTTGATTCCATCAACCGGTTGGTCTCTCCTTCATGTGTCACTGTTGGAATAATCTTGTTAATCGTTACAAATGAGTCCTCCTTTAAGTGGTCCTTTTCGAGCTCGTCTTTTTCATCATCCACGTGTTCCTCTACTCCTCCAAAGATCATACCTACAATTTGATGGTCTGGGAGCGGGTTCTGTTGCACATTCGGCTCCGTCTTGTCAAATTCCAGGATATGGTTGTCAATGAGGGCTTGGACCTTGAACTTCAATATCATACAGTTATCGACGTTGTGCCCCTTCTCTCCCATGTGGTAGACACAGGATTGGCTCGGATCGAAACCCGGAAATCTTGGGGGATTTGATCGTGGAGGCTCCTTGGCAACCAGCCTCCCCTCTAACAGCATTAGAAGTAGCTTGGATAACGGCCTGGGGAGTGGGGTGAACTGCTTAGGAGGCTGCTTCTTCTTCAGGTGGTCTGGTTTCTGTGTCAACCTTGACGAATTTCCTTGCGTCGAGGTGGAGTTGGAGAACAATTTTGGCTGAGGTGGGCTAGGCACAAAAGCCACATCGATGTTGGACTCCCTTTCTTTCCTTGATGGATACTGTCGTCTGGTCGTAGCCTCGGGTGCCTTTCTCTCTCTCATTGCCCACTAGTGTCTTTCCGCCACCTTAATCAAGTGAGCAAAGGTTTGACAACCTGAGGTGTTCAGCTTGTCGAAGAACTCGTACGGTAATGCCTTAAGAAAAATGTCTATTAACTCTTCTTCAAGGATTGGTGGTTTAACTTGGGTTGCCAAGGCCCTCCACCTTTGGGCGTATAGACGCACTGTTTCGCTCTTCCCTTTCGTCGTTCTGAGCGGATCCTCTCTTGTAGGGGCGGTCGTGGTATTGAACTTATATTAACGTAGGAATTCATCCGCGAACTCATCCCAATTGTCAAATTTCTGAACATCGAGTTCAATGAGCCATGACAATACAGCGCCCACCAGGCTCTTCTGAAACATGTTGATCAGGAGAGGGATGTTGTCGGAGTACTTGGCCATCTTGTACAAGTAGTACTTTAAGTGGGTCTTGGGGCATCTAGTCCCGTTATACTTTCTTGAGAATTCGGGCTCTTTATAATCAGCAGGAACTTCGATTTTAGCAAACGGAGTGATTCTATCAAACCTAGACAACTCATAGCCTTGGCTGGTCAGGCATTCCTCGATCTTGGCTATCCGCTTGACCCCCTCTTCAAACCTTGCTTCAGGTTTCTCCTTCTGTTTCTCCTCCGAGCCGACCGCAACCGGCGCTACCCTTGGCGGTGCTTCAGCGTTCGGGTCTTGATCCACGTTCGTTATCGGGTCGGCACCAGAAGACCCACTAACATCGGAGGCAGTGGACGTGTTCGAATGGGCAGTCTGGTTCAGGTCTATCGGTGCCGCGGGCCTTGCGTGTGCAGCAGTCATCATAGCTTTCATCTCAGTCATCATGGCAGCCATCTGCCCCATTTGAGCCTCTAGGTTGCCAATGCGGGTGCCTATCTCTTCCTGCTCCATGCGGGCTTGTAGACGGGTACGAATTCGTCTCCTCGTGATTGAGAATCACCTGTTCGTAGATGAAAAATCTAGTTAGCCTTGATGATTTTAAGTACGCATAAAACCACTTTAATTTTATATTTTCTTACGACGAAATAGCAATGAGAGGCGCTCCTTTGATTTGATCGGTCGTGCGAGCCATCTCCTCCATCAGATTTCTTCGTAAGAAATTATACAATTAAAGTGGAATAAGTGGTGATTACTTAAAATGCCCCTCGCATATTCCATTAGATTTTCACAAGACGTGACAAGACACCACCTTCGTTACATTAAAGAAAAAGATCCCTATACATAACCCTACGAGGAGAAAGGAATCTTTATTACACAAAAATTGAAAGCTCATACAACCAAAGGAGAATCTAATGGAATATAGTGCCTAATCCTCATTGGGTAGGATAGTCTGGCGGAGGCACTTGATCTGTCGACCCAATGCTTCGGCTTTACAGATTGCATCATCTCTCTCTTGGGCGGCTTTCTCGGCTAGGATCTCTTGGAGAGTCAACTTGGAGAGCAAATTGGGGATGACCACCTGGGGCAAAGTTCTCAGAGCATTGCATATGTAGTCCCTAGAGGCATGATGCTCTTTCTCATCTCCCTCAAGCTCGGACATGTCTACCATGGCGATGGTTGTCTTACGGTAGTCACGCCAGGTGTAAACTATGTTGCAAATCATCCTGTCCAGTTGTACTTTTCGTCCTTCAGCAACCTCTTCGTGATAGTTCAATGCGAGGGGATTGGGATCGAGGGGGGGAGGGATTTGTTGGATGGCACGGAATTGACGGATTACCCTCAAAGGGTGGTATGACGTAATTCCCATCAATCCCAATAATGGGATGATATTGTCGAATCCATCAGCTAGGCAAGGATTGGGACACACAAGCCACTTGGCATACCACTGAATGCGAATGGGGATGAGAGCTTTGAGATAGTTGAACCACCTAGAGAATGACCAAGAAGGGAAGAGTTTGTTCTTCTCAACGAATTGAAGTAAAGGGTGAGAAGAGGAACCTATTTGGGTGATTTGCATATCAGTAGCAAATTCCCTAATGTGGGATATCATCCAGACTTGGAGGAGGCCTATAGACGCTCTAAGAGTTCCCTTACCCGACTTCTTGAATCTTGATAGGGATATGAAAGTTTCTCCAAGGATCAGGTGGGAGAACTTCTTACTACTACACACTTGGAGGACGACGTGAACTATAGAAGGGGTCATGCTCTTATTTGTGTATGGAAAAATGACGAATCCGAAGAAAGCTAAGATGAAGACCCTAGGGATCTGGGCTCCCGACTCGATGGGTAACCCGAGGAATAGTTCCTCCAGGAAAGTTATAGGAATGGCGTTAGTGTTTCCTTTGAGGATGTTCCCGATAAGAGTGGAATTGACCTTCAAGAATTGGCTAAGAAGTGATACGGAATTGACTTCCAGTGGAGGAGTGGCTAAGCCAAAGGTACCTACGGGACCTATCATGGTATCGTATTCTTCAAGGGTAGGAGTGAGCTCGCATTGACCTATCACGAAGGAAGAGGATTCGGGATTCCAGAAGTGTGATAATGCTTTAATCATGGGAATTCTCGCCCCCAGGTGGATCAGGGAAGTAAGGTATCCTATCTTCTTTTCCACGTAAATCTTGTGAATGGGTGGAAGACGCTCCCACATGTCAATTATCGCTCGAGGGAAGTGCGCAATCTTGAGTTCAGGTGGACCCATTTTCTAAATCCTATTGAGGGGAATTTACGTTAATCACCACTTATTTTTGAGAAAAACTGCAAGATCAAACGAGATTTACAAACCGTTCAAAGGGAGTGTAGTCAATCACATAGATCATGCGCATGTAAACTTGTGAGGTTTTGACCACTAAAATGTGAGGTACCTATGGTGCCAAGGCTCTCACTCTGAGTTCTAGAAAGGGTTGATTCCATTGCATAACTATTGTTGCATTGGCACCCATTCTATAGCTCAAAGTGAGCGGAATTGAGAAGTGGATTACCCCATGTTTCTCTTCACGGAGATTCCATTTCCAAATCCTTCTATTGGTTTGCTAAAGATGCGCTCAGGGTTTTAGGCGCGGTTGTGTGTACATTAGGTGTCGTGCTTAAGCGATAAACATGCATTTAAATTTAACAATCAGCGCTTCAATATAACCATTCATACAACATACATCCGAACTTCACCTGTAGAGGAAAATAGTTAACACACACGCCTCCCCTTATAACCCCATTCTGCAAGACCATTTAACACGAGTTAGCGACTCACTGTGCTTCCCTCGCAACTTTGACACGCGCTACAAAATGTAGATCAAGTTAGGTAACATTCAATCTTGCTTATTACGGATTAAATCCTCTTAATGTCCCCAGTGGAGTTGCCAGTTGTCGCGACCCGATCCGCGATGATCGGGTAATTGGGCAAATGGATTCGCTAAGAGACCACGAAGTCGGGCCCTTGGCGCGGGCCCTCCCAGGCCCATACCAAATTGTGACGGGAATTGTCGGTTTCGACCTTCGTGTGGTCGGGTGGCATGTGCTATGTGTGCATGCAATTGAAGTCGCCACCGGTCTTTTTTGGGGAGGTAGACCGGATACCTCATCGAGTGATTGGGAGGAGTCACTCGATCCTACGCAACCAGAGATTCTAGAGCCGGGGATTTGGTTACCCTAGTTTAAACTAGAGTTCCTTCGGTTACCGTTCGGGGTTGATTATTACCTAACTTGTGAGCACGCGAGGTTTGTATCAATCCTGACTCCTAATCATGTTTTTGTGAGTCACTAAGCGTTCATACAAATGTTCTTGTAGGTGTTCATTTCATGGCATTTTCTAAATATGCAATCCTAAGAAAAAGCAATCAATACATTCAAAGGAAATAAAGCGAATGGAAATAAAACGACGAGAACAATAATAAAAGGTACGCTAAAATAATAAAGAAAAACCCGCAACTCGTCGGGTATTTACAATCCCAAATATTAAACCCGAGACATGATCGGGTGTACAACAAATAAGACCAGAATGGACATCGGTCACGCTCCAGGTGAACTTGAGTCTAGTTAATGTAAATATGAAATAAAAGGAATTTTCGAAAATTTTCCATTTTTTTTATTTTTTATTTTTTATTATTATTATTTTTTATTTTTCTTTTTTTGGGAAAGAGATATCGAGGCAAACTGAGCATGACCAATGATGATTTAATTGAAGATGTGATGAAAAAACCTCGCTTGAAGACGTGATTCCGATCCATTTCGAAAAGTTTTTGTTAAAAAGGGAGTCAACCGCGAGGGGGTTTTTCAATGTGATTATCTTAGTGTACAAATACAATCAGAGAAAAGAAATCGTATCGCGTGAAACTAGGTGTGACCAGGTTTCTAAAATGACCAACGGTTCGAAAAATGGTTAAGCGAGCACATCGCAATGGTATCGACAAAACAGCTAGTTGGAAAGCCAACACTTAGCCAAATTCCAGACCTCTCACTTTGCAGTTCACCGAGGCATGTTCAAGGATGATTATCTTCGTATACCAATCAGATTTCGAAAGAATAATCACACCTCATGAAAACTAGGTATGACCACGTTTCAAGAATGACCAACGGTTCGAAAAATGGTTAAGCGAGCACATCGCAATGGTATCGACAAAACAGCTAGTTGGAAAGCCAACACAGCCAAATTCTAGACCCCTCACTTTGCAGTTCACCGAGGCATGTTCAAGGATGGTTATCTTCATATACCAATCAGATTTCGAAAGAATAATCACACCTCATGAAACTAGGTATGACCAGGTTTCAAGAATGACCAACGGTTCGAAAAATGGTTAAGCGAGCACATCGCAATGGTATCGACAAAACAGCTAGTTGGAAAGCCAACACTTAGCCAAATTCCAGACCCCTCACTTTGCAGTTCACTGAGGCATGTTCAAGGATGATTATCTTCGTATACCAATCAGATTTCGAAAAAATAATCACACCTCATGAAACTAGGTATGTCCAGGTTTCAAGAATGACCAATGGTTCGTAAAATGGTTAAGCGAGCACATCGCAATGGTATCGACAAAACAGCTAGTTGAACCAATCCCGACACTTAGAAAACATTTTCATCTCAAAAACAGACTGACCACGGAACTTCAAAGGGTCGTATCTCACACCTCGGTTGGAATTAACGGGCAAGCAACATACCAATATGAAGAGCTATACATGATGAACAAGATCAAACCAGAACGACCCTCAAAACACGAAAGATGAGAAAGAAAGCCACCCTGAAATTCGGGGGCTTGAACTGCTTCAGACTCAATCAGAGCACAAATCAGGCTAACATGGGGTATTCCCGACACCGTAACTCCATGCATAAATTGAATCCAGAGAAACAGAGCATACCAACGCATTCTACTACATGCAGGGAATACAAGAAGGCCAAAATAAGTGAAAAATAATCACAGGAAGATGGTGAAAACCGAGTGCAAACCGGACTGTTTGAACTGCTTCCAACACTTAGACAAAATTTTTCAGTTTAAGCCAAACCAACCAAGCAACTTCGAGAGGGCATATCTCACAACTCGGTCATAACTAAGGGCCGTGCGACACATCAACACGAAGATCTACATGCGTATAACACACTTCAAAAGATTTGAACCAAAAATCACTTGTGAAACGCACGCAAAGCAGGCTCAAAGTAGCTGGTTCGGACTACCCAGTGCATTTCGTCGAACACGTAGCATGCAAAGTTCAAAAAAAGCAAAACCAGGCCGTTTCGAGCGAAACCAAAGCACGAAATCACTCAAATGAAATCAAATAGACACGAAGTGAAGTCTTATAGAGATCCGTTTGGCTCCGTTTGACCCGAAAGTCGAACGGAGCCAAACCGAGCAAAAACCGAACACGAAAACAGGGGATTCGGGTTGAACCTGTTCGGGGAAGGAAGAGGCGACGACGGTGACCAGCGTGGCTCAGGTTATGCTCCAAGGATGCTCGTGGGTGGTTTTGGTACTTTGCCGGGCTCGGAACCGCTCCAAAACCTCTCTGTTTTCCTCTCCTTCTTTTTCGGTCCGTTGTGCTCTGTTTTTCTTATTTTCCCCTGGTATCACTCATTTTTTTTCCCCCTCCCGGCTTGTCCTTCTCTTCTTCTTTTTGTTCTGTGTTCGTGGCCTCCCTGTGTTTGTCGTCATTTCTCTCTTTTGTAAGTGGAGTCTCTAGCCTTAACACATGTGCTCTCCACTGATCCCTTCTTTCGGTGCCACTTTCAATGGATTGACAAACTACAGGAGATCACTTTCGCTCAGAGATTTTGCAGCTGGTAGTCTGTCCAATACCTCTTTTCTCTTTGTTTAACTTTCCTTTGGTGGAGTTCCATCATTGCACGCTTGGAGAGTTGTGGCGTTACTGGACATCAGCAAAGAATGATGATAGCTCATGCGCTCCACTCAGTTAGTTGCACCGTCCGGCTGGTTCAAAGTTTTATTCCTATTGCACATGTTTTCTGACGCAACTTGATATTTTGAAACCAAAAGTGGAATCCCAAATTCCTCTGCAAATTTTCCTTTTGTATTTCTCAGCATTCAAACTTCCTGTCTTTCTTTCGTCTTCCTCGATAGATCCAAAACTATGGATTAGCTTCAGTGCATGGCTTTGGGATCCAAGGAAGTGTTGACAGCAAATTTGGACTAGTGACTCATGGGAGGTCCCACAATTGGACCATTCTCTGAATCTTTTTTTTTACCGAGCTCCACCTCTTAAATTGAGCTAGCAAACGGCGTTTTTTCACAAAATTAAGTTCGAAATCGGCTTGCCCATCTCGAGTTACTTGTAAAAATGTGGTTTCGCCCAAATTTTACCTACGAATTGTACGAAAACTCCAAATTTAGGTTTTGCTCAAAAATGAAATTCCAATGTTCGAACCTCCAAACAGCCAAATCAAGCCAAACTGGACCCACCAATGGATTTGGAATGGCGAAAACTATAGGATGACGGGCTTGAGTTTTCATGGGCACCCTCGGAGTTGGATTAATTTCATTTTTTAGCGAAATCGGGGAAAAAGAAAATAAAAATGCGGTAATGGGCCATTTAATTGAGATTGAGCAAATCGGGGGGCTTTTCGGACGAGAAAAAAATCAGGGGCTTAGGTAATGATGTCCTTGACCTAAAATAAAAAAAATCAAAATCTTAAAAGCTGAAAATGTATTTTTTTGGAAAATTCGGGGGTTATGGTTAAAGAAGAAACGCATAGTCCCGATTTTCTCTTTTCTTTATTCAAGAGACCAACATGAAAAGGGAATTAAAAGAAAAATATGGGCTGTCTTTTCGTATTTTTGCGGCCTCAAATGCTATTTTTCCCAAATTTTCCTCCTTTTTTCTATTTTTCGAAAAATATTAAAAAAACTCAAAAATTCCAAAAAATTATTTTTATTGGAAATGGGCCCTCTGGGCTGGGCCGGAGCCTCCAGAACCATTTTTGTAATTTTTCGATTTTGTATGGATTTTTTAGGATTTTTTTTAAAAGAATGGCTAAAAATTAGGTGTCAACAATGTCATTTGAAAGGAAAATTGTTCAAATTATCATAAAGCTATTGCATGGTGGTTAATTCACTCATAAATTTTTAATTATGTCAATTAAGTTCTGAACCTTTTGAAGATTTGCAATTTAGTTTTTAAACCTTTCAATTGTGTCAATCTAATCTTAAATATTTCAATAGTGCCAATTTAGTCTAAACTTTTTGAAATTTTGATAGTTCAATTCTAAACCTGTTATTTGGATAATTGGTCAGGAGGACAACGTTGGCAAATTTGCCAAAATGTTTAGAACTAGATTTGCACAATTGAAATGTTTATGACTAAATTGACAAATTATTAAAAGATTTAAAACTAACACAATTGAAAAGTTTAAAATTGAATTAATCGTTGTACTGTTAGAATGCACATGTGAGTCGTATTAGAAAAATCCCATATTCAAGAATTGTGTGATATTGAGCAGTTAATAAATTCAAGTTGACTCATAACTCATTGGCTTAAGCTTTTAAGTGAATGTGAATCTAATTAGATATGTTGACGAGCTTGAACTTGAGCACTCTCTTGATGATCTTCTTGAAGGAAAATATCAAGTTTCTGTTGTGCGCTCCCATATTTTCGTTGTGTTGGTGAATATCTTGATGGAGGGTTATATTGGTACGGAATGATACCTGAATTAAGGGGGAGCAAACCCAATACTAAGCTCACACATAAAGGGGAGATTATTAGGATACACGTATGAATTGTGTTAGAGAAATTCCATATTGGAAAATTGATGTTGTATTGAGTAATTAATATATCCAAATTGGCATATATAACTCATTAACTTAATTGTTTGAGTAAAGATGAGTTTAATTAAATTTATTGACGGATTCAGACTTGAACTCTCTCTTGGTGATTTACCAAAAAAAAAACTCTCTCTTGATGATATTCCCGAACAAAGATATCACACTTTTATTATATGCTCCCAAATACGGACAATAAATTTATGACTTTTTGAATAATATTTCAATCATTTGAAAGGTCAGAGAGGGAGAGAAAGTAGTGTGAGTTGAAGCCGCGAAGGCAACGAGGGTACGGTTGGTGGCGGCGCCAACATCAAATGCTCTAGGCCGCAGCAATGAGTCCAAGCTTGACCTACGGTGGCGATGTCATTATTTTGTGGTCCTGCAACTAAGATGAAAAAGAGAGAGCAAGAGTTGGAAGAAAAAGAAAAGGAAAATTAAAAAGAATGGGAAATGATATGCTTTACTTCATTGTAAAGTTGACTTGTCAATCCTAGTCAGCAATAGCACTAATTTTGTAAAGTAAGTAAACCACGTTACCCTAATCTACCAAAGGTCTCACATTGATCATAATTGACAAAGTTGAGATATTTAGTTGAGAATTTTTTTTATATGTATTTAGTTGCAAACAGGCAAAAATCATGACCTTGTGATATCATTATCTCACAAAATTGTAATATTAAATGTAATTTTTTCGGGTGCTTTGAGAATAAGAATGAAAAGATACAAAATGTGTGGAAACACACAAGGAAAATTTTGTGCGATAAAATTGACAAATCAAGTGTTGAACCCCAAACCTTTATGGCTGATTGGAGTTACGCACCACCAGACTAGATTCTAGCCTCCTTCATGTTAGCTCTCTTGTCTACCTGCAAATGTCCTGTGCTAGAGATCTCCTTTTCTTTCTCTTTCATGCCCTTTTTCGTAAATGGATGACCTGATGCCCGCCATCACCTGCAATACACAAAACACATGAGTTCCCTTCAATCCAATCTTGCATTATAAGCCTCGTCATTTACCCTTTTTCCCTTCCCTTTTGATTTTCGAAACCCTCCCCCTTTCCTGTCCTTATCTACCCCAACTACAATGGAAGAGTACCAGGAGAATGAGATGAGAATGGTTGCGTTATGTAAAAGTTTGGGTACCCTGTGGTCAGAAGAGGACATCGTCGAGATGGAGCCGAATATTCCTAAAGAGAAGAGAAAAGAATGTGATCTTATGCTATACGGTAAGCTCTACTCTAGACCCAATGTGAACTTTCAAGCCTTTGTAAGTACCATGAGGAGAGCTTGGAAAACTGATACGGTGAAGTGTGAGATGATAGAACCTGGCTTCTTTTCCTTTCTATTTAGCTCGGAATCGGAGAAAAAGAGTGTTTTAGAGGCGGGACCATGGTCATTTTCTAGTAACCTGTTGGTTTTGCAACAAGGGGATCCTGATGTTCCTGAACACTGTTACGAATTCACGCACTGTGCATTTTGGGTTCAAATTTGGGGCCTTCCTAGAGCCCGTGTCACTGAGGACTCTATCCACGGCGTTGCAACGAAATTAGGAAAGGTTCAGGAGGTAAAAGTTGAGGCGAAAAGCAACTCCAATAGGGTCATAAAAGCTAGAGTTCACCTTGACTTATCCTAGCCTTTGAAGTCAAAAACAATTATTAATTTAGGAGGCAGGAAGTGGTGGGTGGATTTCAAGTATGAGAGACTCCCTCATTTTTCCTATTCATGCGGGCACATCGGGCATTATGCAACATACTGCAAGGAAATACCATATGAAGAGTAGGGACTAGAGGAAAATATTGTTGGCAAGTATGGCCATTGGTTGAGGGCAGAAGCTAAGGAAGTTAGCCCATTCTAGAAGGTTTTCTATGGGAAAATTGAATCCATCACCGAGGAAGTAGATATGGTACCTGAAACTCCAAATTCCCATGATGGCACAATCCCGGGTGTGGAAAGGCCAAATGATTTGGCTCTGATCACCTCTCAAGGGGTACAAGACCTATCAGATGGGAGCTTGAGTGATTCAGACCTTGTGTCCCCTAGCAAAAGGAAACAAACTCAGCAAACTCAGATTCTGTTTCTGCCCGCTTCTAGTCAAGAGGGACTTGTCGATGCTCCAAAGAAGTCAAAGCCAGGTTTAAAAATACCAGCAGCAAAGAAGATAAAACGTTTCAGTCCTTATGAACAGCAGGGTGCAGTTGGTCTGACCTTAGATGATAAGTTACTCCTGGATACCCCCATACAGTTGGCTGAAGGAGTAAGTGAATGGGCTTTGGTGGCTAGCCCTAATAAGCCACCAGGGTATAAATGAAGATTTTGAGCTGGAATTGTCAAGGGTTAGGCACACCCCTGACATTCCAGCATCTTCGAGCCATTATGGCTCACGACAGGCCCGACTTAGTCTTTCTCATGGAGACTAAGAATAAGGAATCTATGGTGGATAGAGTTCGTAGACGCCTCAACTTTCAGTTTAGTGTCATTTCCAGCCCGATGGGTATAGCGGGGGGTTTAGCAATCTTTTGGAATGAGGAGGTAAAGATAGAAGTGCAGCACAGTTCGAAGGAACTTATTGATGTTATTTGCAAAGATTTAAGCAGCGGCATGGTGATGAGAGTTTCCTTCCTTCATGCTCCTACTAACTACCAGGAGAGAACACTCCTTTGGCAAACTCTCGGGACATTCACAAGCTCAACACTCTTCCTTGGGCTTGCATTGGGGACTTTAATGAAGTTCTGTATCAGTGGGAGAAAACGGGCAGAAGGGAGAATGATAATTATAGAATGGCTTCTTTTAGGGACTTCTTGTATGATTGCGCACTCATGGACATAGAGAGCAAGGGATGTACTTTCACTTGGTCAAACAATAGGGAAGGAAGTGCTTTGGTGAAGAAAAGGCTGGACAGAGCTGTGTGTAATATGGAATGGAGAGCTTTATTTCCAAACGCAGAGGCTTTTGCCTTACCTACCATCGAATCCGACCACAACCCGATCATATTATCTCTAAATCCGCACTGGATAAAGAGAAAGAAAGAATTCCAATTCGAAGCTTATTGGGTAGATGATGTAGAATGTGCGGAAGTGGTAAAAAAGGTATGGTGCGCTCAACAAAGTTCTCAGATAGATATTGCCAGAAAATCATCCAATGTTGCTGCAGCCTTGGAGTATTGGAGTAGGAATAAATTTAGTAATGCTTTTCGACAGATTGAGCTCATTAAAAGGAGAATCACTGATTTGACTAACAAGGTCAATGGGGGGTCAAGTAAGGAAGAAACTCAGAGACTTAAGGCGCTTATAGATCAGCTGTGGAAACAAGAAGAAATGTATTGGTGTATGCGCTCACGGATAAACTAGCTAAAGTGGGGGGGGATAGAAACATAAAATTTTTTCATGCCATGACGATCCAACGTAGACAAAGGAACAAGATCTCTATGCTGCAAATTGAGGATAGATAGAGTCGAGATCCTACTGTGTTGAAACAACATATTCTCAGTTTTTACCAGTCACTCTATGATACGGTGGGACCGAGGAATTTTCAGCCTGTTTTAGAACACTGTTCACCATTGGTTAATGAGGAAATGAATACAGCACTGATAAGGCCTGTTACATTAGAGGAAGTGAGGGGGGTTGTCTTTCAAATGGGCGATATCAAGGCACCCGGACTGGATGGTCTGAATGGGCAATTTTTTCAGCATAACTGGGAGGTTATTCAGCACGACATATTCAGAATGGTTGAGAACTTCTTTAATACAGGGACACTTGACCCTGTTCTCAACAAGACTCACATTGTTCTCATCCCAAAAGTTACAAATCCAGAAAGTATCACCCAATATAGACCCATCAGCCTTTGCAACTTTAGCTACAAAATTATTGCTAAGGTTATGGCCAATCGTCTCAAACCTTGCCTTCCTAAACTCATTGCCCCTGAACAGAGTGCATTTGTCAATGGACGGCAAATCCAAGACAACATTTTTATAGTCCAGGAGGTGTTACACCAGTTGCGGATCAGGAAAAGGAATAAGAAGTTTCAAGCTGTCCTTAAGCTCGATATGCAGAAGGCTTATGATAGAGTAGAGTGGGACTTTTTGTGTGCATGCATGTTACGAATGGGATTCAATGAGAAGTAGGTCTCACTGGTTAACCAATGCATATCTACAGTTTCATTCAGTGTCAAAGTAAATGGGGAATCTACTGATTATTTTCAGCCAACAAGGGGAATCAGACAAGGGGACCCACTATCCCCCTATTTATTTATCATCGTGGCCAATGTTCTGTCCTCTCTGGTGAATAACGCTCTGTTGATCGACAATATTAGAGGAATCAGGTTGAATAGAAGATGCCCAGTTCTCTCGCACCTTTTATTCGCGGACGACGCGATTTTCTTCTTGGATGGGACTATCGGGGAATGTCAAAATGTGGCCAATGTTCTCAATCAATATTGTTTTGCTTCGGGTCAGGCCGTTAATCTAAGCAAGTCTGGTATTTTCTTCAGTAAGGACTGTCCTCAACAACTTAAGACGAATTTGGCACATGAACTAAGGGTCCCTATCATTGAGAAAACTGGCAAGTATTTGGGAATTCCATCAGATTGGGGGCAGACGAAGAAGCAAATGTTCGCATGGATTTTGGCTAGGGTGAATATGAAATTAGAGGGGTGGAAAGAGAACCTAATGACCAAGGCAGGTAAGGAGATTATGATTAAAACAGTTGTCCAAGCATTCCCTCAGTATTCCATGTCGATTTTTAAGATTCCTGTTTCTATTTGTAAAGCAATAGAACAGAAAATAGCGTCCTTCTGGTGGAAACAAAAGCCTACTAAAGAAGGTGTTCATTGGAAGAGGTGGGAAGTTCTGAAAACGAGGAAAGATTCAGGGGGCTAGGATTTAAGGATCTTCTTCACTTCAACAAAGCAATGCTCGGGAAGCAGGCCTGGAGATTGTTACAAGCACCAGACGAACTATGGAGCAGATTGATGAAGGGTATATACTTCCATGACCAGGAGTTTTCGCATGCAAATAGAGGCACGCGACCTTCCTGGGGGTGGCAAAGCCTACTCATAGGAAGAAGTGTTATAGAGGAGAAAGTCAGATGGATGGTGGGTGATGGCAAGAGTATTCGCATCAGAGAAGACCAATGGCTTCCTTCAGGTAAGATCATGGGCCCAGCAAACCAAAACGATCCTCTTTATGTGGCAGATTTGATTAATCAAGACTCTGGAGGGTGGAATGAACAGACGCTTAGAGAGACTTTTGATGAAAGGGTAGCGCAACAAATTCTGTCTATCCCATTGAGTGACAATCAAGGAGCTGACAGACTGATTTGGTCGGGGAACAGCACTAGATCTTATACAGTTAAGAGTGGATACAATACAAGCTACCCCCCACCTAGCCTATCAAACTCAAATCAACCCTCGTCATCATATCAATTTCCGAAGGATCTATGGACAAAGATCTGGAAGTTACATACTTACCCCAAAGTTCAGTTCTTTATCTGGAGTTTATGCAGTGATGCTCTGCCAACGAAGGTGAACCTCCACAGAAGAAGAATGGTCTCGTCTCCTCTGTGCCCTCTCTGTTATCGAGCCCCGGAATTAGCAGAACACCTCTTTATCCTGTGCAAATGGACACACAACATTTGGTCAGACCCTAGACTCCAAGTTGAAACATCTCCGACGCACATCTCCAGAATTGAGAAATGGGTTCATGAAAATCTTACCTCCCGAGCAACTCCCACCTTGAGAGCTCTGTTTGTCGAAGTATTATGGCTTATATGGAAGGCGCGGAACAAGATGGTCTTTCATGCCCATAAGCCCTGCCCCGATTTGCTCATTGACGAAGCATCTACGATGAACACCCTCTATGAGAAAATCAATTCAGATTTGATTAAAAAGACTAAAGCTGTGAGCTTTCCACCAAACAAGAGGATTACCTTCTCGAAGAACTCGGTTTTCTTGAATGTTGACAACTCCTGGTGCAGCGCCTCTCTAGGTGGATCGATCGCTGGTATATGCAGAGACTCCCAAGGTCTCATGGTTGATGGCTTTATGAAGCAAATCCACGCCTCCTCTGCGTTAGTTGCTGAAACCCTAGCTGTGCAGGAAGCTCTATCTTGGCTAAAGAAGTCACGTGAACTCTCTGGAACTGAACTCCCATCTGTTGTACTTACGGACAATCTATCAATCGCTCAATCTGTATCAGGCATGATAGAGTCTCCATGGGCCGTGAGGCCTATTATCGAAGATTGCAGACTTCAGTTGGCCCACTTAAAGAACGCTGTGGTGGTCTTCAGATGTAGAGAAGTTAACCGTGCTGCGGACTGGATTGCTAAGGCCCATAGGGCCGGTTCTCTACCTTCAAACTGGGTTTCTCGTCCCCCCGAACCTCTCTGGTTCATTTTATGTACCGATGTAGAGACCTTTTGTAATCCTTCTGTCCGTTAGTAATGCAAATCCTTATTCCAACCAAAAAAAAAAGTGATGGGAAGAGGAAATTTTTGCTTCTAACCCAGGGGTGGAGTTAAACGTTGCCAAGACAACAAAGCTCATTATTTCCCTAGAAAACCAAAAAGCTGAAGCACAAAGAAATTTTTTGACCAAGACAAAATAAAATAACAAGACTAATACCACCAACCTAAGCTCAGCCAAGAAAAAAAGGATGAAGCAGAACACTCCACCTTGAAAGCAAAGACAGCATAAATTATACTGTAAACGGGTTGCAATTTGAGTCGAAAGCCATTCAGCAGCAAATAATTTCTCTTGAATGATGAAGAATAGCGCAGGAGTGGTTCTTAGGATTGTATACTAAGCTCATGCTCTCTATGGTCAATGAACCATGGTTGAAACCTCGAGTCTCATCAAATTTATTGAAATCCTTTAAAGAAAATAATTAAAAAAATTATCCAAAAAGCCTTAAATTTATTACACTTTTGCCTATTTAATTCTAAATCTTTCAATTTTACCAATTAAGTCTTAAACCTTTTCATATTTTCTTCAATTGAGTTCATTTGGCTAATTTTGACCAAAAATTACTAACATGGTCATCGTGATCTTATATGGGACAGTCGAGACGCTCGACGATTGGTTGCTGGATTGGGCGGAGGTGCTCTGTTTCATGAAGGAGATGTTGGCGCCTGAGCTCGCGGCATCAACAAAGTACCTGCTGGAATAGTTCACGTTGTTGCTTGATCCGCAATTGATGAAGTGCTTGGTCGGGGGATGTAGGAAGAGGAAAGAGCGAGAAGACAAAGTAGGTACTGAAGAGAGATGAGGAAGAGAGTAAAGCCAGGTGCATGGGCTCTATGGATGGGAAGCTTGGCCATGGAACTAGAGGAAGAGCATGGAACTCTGTTTCAAGTTGTGAATTGTGATCAAGCAGTTTTAGTTGTGTTGACTTGAGATTGACTATCAAGCTCGGAAGTTGGGAACGAAGAAAGATTCTCAGCTGGAGTCTAGGGATGAGTGGCTCATTTGGGGGGGGGATGAGTTTGATTCCTATAAAGACAACTTTGGACTCCCAAACGGGCACTGTTTTGCCCATGATGATGAGGGCAATTTGGCCCTTTTGATCCCACTCAGCTTTCTGCAAATGGCCCGAGCACACGCGACAAGGAAAATGGGAAGATATTCGAGAGACCGGACAAGAGATGAATGCCCTGTCGTTCTCAAGGGATAATAGCAGACGGAGGAGACGGTCACACATGTGTAAAGGTTGATCATGCAAAGTTAATAGCTCGTTGTTGACACCTGATTTTTAATCATTTTTTCTATTGCTAAAGTAATAAAAAATCCATAAAAATTCATAAAATTGAAAAATCAACTTTGGGGACCTTAGCCAAGCCTAGGGAACCAATTCTGACCAAAAAATGATTT
The DNA here is from genome assembly GCA_016432845.1 of Psidium guajava. Taxonomy (NCBI): domain Eukaryota; kingdom Viridiplantae; phylum Streptophyta; class Magnoliopsida; order Myrtales; family Myrtaceae; genus Psidium; species Psidium guajava. Next base: position 18,235,050 of record CM028231.1, read on the forward strand.
TTCATATTTTCAGTATTTTTACATATTTTTTTATTTATTTATTTTCGAAAATTAATAGAAAATCCATAAAAATTCATAAAATTGAAAAATCAACTTTGGGAACCTTATCCAAGCCTAGGGAACCGATTTTGACCAAAAAATAAATTTTCATATTATATATATATATTTAATTGTTTTTTTAAAAAAATACAAAAATACTTGAAAATTTTGGAAAAATAACATTTGAGGCCAAACAAATACACAAAGATAATTAATAGTTTTATTTTAAATCTATTTTCATATTGGCCATCGCAAATTCAGAAAAATCCAATTCGAGTCACGTGTTCCTTCACGAGTATAATCTTGAATCGGGCCTAAAAAAATTTAATTTGATTCAAATTATTTTTAATTTTCACTTTTTATGAGTTGTGACATTGTCTTGTAATATTTTAAATTTTCATCTTGGCCCAATTATACCAAGAATGACTCAATTTTACAAAAAGGCTTTAATTAAATTCTGCATTATTTTCAGCGGCAAGAAATGAGCTTAAATTTGACGTGTGGTAAATTTTGGTGTGTCAAAAATTGTGAGGAGATTTGGACTTAAAGAAATATATTTTTTCATGGACTGAATTGTAAATACTTAAAATTCAAGGATTAGAGTGCAAATACCTAACTCTTGAAGGATTATTTTACAAATAACAAAAAGAAGAGTTAGTGGATAAATTAGAATAGAGAATGGAAGATGGAGAAGAGGAGATGAAGAAGAAAAGTTGGAGAAGAATAGATGGAGAAAATAAGATAAGAATAGAGAAGGGAAGATGAAGATGAAGAAGAGTTAGTAGAGAAATTAGAATGGAAGATAAGAATAGAGAAGGGAAGATGGAGATGAAGAAGAGTTAGTGGAGAAATTAGAATGGGAGATAAATATGGAGAAGGGAAGATGAAGATGAAGAAGAGTTAGTGGAGAGATTAGAATGTGAGATAGAGATGGAGAATGGAAGATGAAAATGAAGAAGAGTTAGTGGAGAAATTAGAATGGGAGATAGAGTTAGTGGAAAAATTAGAATGGGAGATAGATGAGTAGATTATAAAAGGAGGAAGAAGTGAGCTTGAGAGGAGGAATTTGTTTGGAGAGAAAATTTGAAGTGTTTGAGAGAATTTTTGGGAGAGAAAATTTGAAGTGTTTGGGAGGATTTTTTTTTGAGAGAAAATTTTGGATGTTTGAGAGAGTTTTGGGAGATTGAAGAAAAATTTGAGAGAAAGAAAATACCAAAAGAGAGAGAATTGTGAAGATGATGGGAGTTCAAAGCTAGGGATTATCATCACAAATTCCTTCATCGATCAATATAAATCAAGAGTTCATCCTCGTCAACGAGCAAGCAAATTCGAGCTAAGTGTTTTTATTTATTCATTTGTTTATGGTTTTACTTGCAAATTAGCACAAATTGTATACACTTTCTCCATCTCCTCTTTTTTTTTCCATATTTTATGTCAGGAGAAGGATATCTCTACGTCAACAGCAAAAATCTCGTAGATATGCAAAAATCGGCCCAGACAAGCTCCTAAGCTGTCCACCGATTTCTCAACTGATCTGTGACTAAAAGTCCCTCTTAATTCAAAAGAAACTCTCTATATTGGGAACATAGAGAGCGAAAATCAATTATAGAAATCCCTCCCAAAAAAATGGGAGATAAGTACTCTTTCCACTCTTCTGGTTTTAGGTGCAGATTAGCACATATTTTGTATACTGACATTTCACTCTATTTTATGTCAGGAAGCCGCAGCTTTATATCAATAGTCAACCCTATGGAAGCACAAAATCGGCTTGGAGGAGTCCTCAAGCGCGCACAAATTTCAAATTGTTGAATCAATTCGTTGTATTTTATTTTAAAGAATTCATACCCCAGAATGGAGAGGACAAAGTCCATCCGCAATTTAAATACCTGCACCATAAATCCCAAAGGGAAGAGCCAAGCCAATGCTTAGCCTCCCATTGGAGGTTTTTACTTACAGTAGTTAAATACCTGCAACTTAAATACCTGTACCTTAAATCCCAAAGGGAAGAGCCAAGCCAATGCTTAGCCTCCCATTGGAGGTTTTTACTTACAGTAGTTAAATACCTGCAACTTAAATACCTATACCTTAAATCCCAAAGGGAAGAGCCAAGCCAATGCTTAGCCTCCCATTGGAGGTTTTTACTTATAGTAGTTAAATACTTGCAACTTAAATACATGTACCTTAAATCCCAAAGGGAAGAGCCAAGCCAATGCTTAGCCTCCCATTGGAGGTTTTTACTTACAGTAGTTAAATACCTGCAACTTAAATACATGTACCTTAAATCCCAAAGGGAAGAGCCAAGCCAATGCTTAGCCTCCCATTGGAGGTTTTTACTTACAGTAGTTTAAATACTTGCAACTTAAATACCTGTACCTTAAATCCCAAAGGGAAGAGCCAAGCCAATGCTAGGCCTCCCATTGGAGGTGTTTATTCACTGTCATGTACTTCATATAATTTAATTTTTGAATCATCAGACTCAAAAGATAAGTAGGTTGTAATACTGCACAGAAGTCGTTAACACACTCCTTCTTTCGGCTTCAGGGAATCTTTAACACTTAAAAAAATATAACAAATAAAAATATATACCATCCATGCATCCTATTTAAAAAGTGAAAACACAAAAGAGAATACCGTACTATAGCCTTAGGAATAAACCAAGCCTGAGTTGCCGAATTAAGATATCCATGAAATTAAGGTACCGAAAGGGCATTAGTTTTAATTAACTAGTGTAACCAAGTCCCCGAACTCATAATCTCTGGTTCGCAGGAATAAATTAGTTCTCCCGCTAATTTATTTAGGTTTCTAATTGACCTACCAAGAACGATTAGTGGCGACTCCAAATTTTAAAATCATTTAAACAAAAACCAAAGTTGCGATTCGGTAGGGCTTGGGAGGGTCCGCGTTAGGTTAGTCAAATCTAATTAACCTAATAATCCGTTAACCCCCTTTAAAATTTAAAATTTTTTTAGAGGGTCGCGACAGACTGGCGACTCCACTGGGGACGGGATTTTTAAATTTTCAAATAAAGATACCAATTGGAATACTTGAATTTTTTCAAAATTTTAAAAGTCTTAGTGGACTTAGGCCAATGAAAATTTCATGGATATCTCGCTTTTGGCGATCTTGTTTGGGACTCATTCTATAGGTGTTATATGTTTTTGCAGGATGGGAGTTATAAGGGGCGGAGTGTTTGGCTAACCCCTTTGTTTTGCAGGCTTGGTGTTGGGTTTATTTGTTTAATTTCGCACATTTTTAGAAGCGCTGTTTTGATATCAATTGTTGTGCATGTCTTGCATACTCTGAGGATCACGACACCTGCACACACAAGCGTCTAAACCCAAGTCGCGAAATTCTTCCTAGAAAACCATAGATAGGGATCGAATATGCAAAACTCTTGCGTCGATTGCGCTCGGGTTGACCATATTTTATCCCGCTCATTATCTGAATTGACAATTCTTCCCATTGTGATTTGATTGCGCGGAGGGTAAGGTTGTCAATTCAAATAGTGGGGGCCTTTTAGGTCCATACCCTGTCTTTCATTCTTTTATTTTCTAGAGTCCACTCCTCACTTGAGTCATGCGCATGACTATGTGATTGACATTTCTCCAAGGTAAAAGTAAGTTCTCTAATTTTATCTTGTATTTATTTTCGGTCGGTCCATGCTAGGTGTTAGTTAGTTTTTGAGCTTGATATTACGACCATTCTTTTAAAAGAAAATAAAAATTAAATTTGTCCCTCATTTCTTTTAAAAAAAATTTTGAAAAAATGATGTGAAAAAATCCATTCATGGGAATTTCATTAACCAATAAGGGATTTTTGTCATATTTTTATTGCTTCAATAAAAATGAAATTTTCCTGAAAAAATTTTCCTTTGAAAATTTATTTCAATAAAAAGAAAAATTCTTTCAAAAAAAAACTCTAGTAGACATCAAGTGATTTTATCACATTTTTCAAATTATAAAAACTTGCAAGAAAATTCTTCTCGAGAAATTCGCTCATGTTTTTCTAAGAAAATTTTCTCTAAATAAAATTAGACTAATTGACCAATAAGAGATTTTTGTCATGTTTTTCTTGCTTCAATAAAAATGAAATTTTCCTGACAAATTTTCCTCTGAAAATTTATTTCGATAAAAAGAAAAATTCCTTCAAAAAAAACTTTGGTAAACATCAAGTGATTTTATCACATTCTTTCAAATTATAAAAACTTGCAACAAAAATTATTTTCGAGAAATTCGCTCATGTTTTTCTAAGAAAATTTTCTCTAAATAAAATTAGACTAATGTCTCGGGGGAATTTTGTTAACCAATAAAGGATTTCTGTCATGTCTTTCCTGCTTCAATAAAAATAAAATTTTCATGACAAATTTACCTCTGAAAATTTATTTTGATAAAAAGGAAATTCCTTCAAAAATTTTAGTAAACGTCAAGAGATTTTGTCACATTCCTTTAAAAAAAAATAAAAAAAAGAGTAATAAATCTGCAAAAAAAATTCTGTATCAGAAATTAACCCATTTCTTCCTAAGGAAATTTTTTTTTTCTGATTTCTCTATAAAATAGAAAAAATCAAATTGGACTAATATAGGAGTCATGGACCGACATTCCTTGTGTCGCATACTAATTATATCCTTTTCTTTTGCAGGGAGATCCTAGATACCCCAGACGGGTGTAAAAATTAAGTTCAATAATATATCAAGAATCATATTCAGAAATACCAAAAGACGAAAAACACCGAGGCTTCAACCGTTAATTCTGGGGGGCAAACGAACACTGTCCATCTTTGACAGACAAAGTTGTGTCAATCCGTAAACTTGTATGGGCAGTGTATTCTGATATGACGGTGGATTTATACTGATTAAACACGGGGGCATATTTAATGTATTGCAGAGGATCCCGTGTCTTTTGAAAGACAATATGGATTATATAATCAGAACCCATGAAACAAATACCTTTACCTGATAAAATTAACCAGAGACCGGTCTTAAAATTTCCTCTTATCCGAAACATGCGGAGGGCTTTAGAGGACCGAGGTTCTATTAATGAACGTGGCCCACAGGAATTTCTCCCGACGCTACCGGCGACCGACACGAGCAAGTAGACGCCGAAAGAAACAAAATATGGATAAAAGTGGGCACACAACAGGCGGCCGGATTTATTACCAGCGCACTGATCGAGTTGTCATAGCGTTATTGTTCGTGATCTCAAGATGGATAGTGGGGGCCACCGCCGAACCCTTCATCAATGTTCTCAATATCATCGTCTGGAGTAATTAAACAAGAACATCAAGAAGAACATTAAGCCTCGACATCTTCGGTACCTCAAATCGTTCTGTTATGCTATGCGGAAGAAACGATAGCAGGAAAATTAAACAAAAAAAACACGTGAAGCTTTTCTTTCATTCCATTCATCAAAGAGTATTACAACAGCTCACTGGGGAGGAAAAGTAAAGCCAAACTGAGCCCTGATAACCATTACGAAGAAGCTCAACTGACTCTCCAAACAGTTGATGCTCCGGGTGCACCGGGCGTTCTCAGGATTAAGCTTCGCGAGCCTAAAGAAGAGGCGATCGCGCTTCTCCTTAGCCTGGGCCATACTGGCCTCGTAATGCTCGACGGCAAACTCCAAGTCCGAAATCGCCGCCCTCTCGAAAGCAATGTCTGCCGTAATGTCATCAAGTCTCTCCTGCAGCCAACCGCATTTGCACCTCATCATAATATTGCCCGGCTCCTGTTCAGCGTAAGTTCGGATCAAGGGCAGACGGTCCACCAACTTTCCCCTCTCACGAACTAGCCACGAAAGATGATCATTGGCAAACTTAAAGGCTTTCTTGTGATTATCAGCCACAAATATGACTGTTTCCAGATGCTCGTGCCGGTCTCGGTAACGAGCTTTCACGACGGCAATCACAAGGACCGTCTCATAAGAGCGGTTATAGGCAGCCAAAAAATTGATGAAGAGGGTCGGGAAGTTCCGATACTCCCTCCCCAGTTGGGTACCATCAATAGAAGCAGCGTCTAGGGTCCTGAATAAACCAAGGATTTCAGCCTCAACGGTAGAGTTTTGGGCTATATGAGCGTAACCTCTACCAAGAAGATTGTAGAGTCTCTCCCACCCAGCCAGGATTTCGGCGGAGAAGGTATGGTTAGGAGAATTGGCCATTTTTGAAAGCAGATCACGAAAGAAAGGAGGAAAGAGGCGAGGCAGATGATCGGAATGCGAAGGCGATAATCTGCTTCAATTTAAATACTGATTTCAAAGGGGCAGTCCTTATTGGTCGAGTTTTTACTATCTACCATTCTCTGTCGGCAACACCCCCGCTGGCTCAAATTCCAGTCAAGCGGCAACCTCAAGCTGAGCAGACCCGCCGTCTCTGCAAAAAAGTTGGACGGGCCGTCACTACTTTGAAAAAGAAAGAATAAAAAACGAGCTGAGTGGGAGACAAAGAAATTTTCGGCAGAAAAGGAGATACGACTCGTCTTTATTGGAGGACCCGCCAGTAAATCGACGGTGGAGATCTTGACAAGGGCCCTCTACCACGAAAAGAAAAAAGGAAGACAAACTGAGCGAGAAACAAGGATTTCCCCTTTGATCAAAAGCTGAATATCAGATTTTCTCCCTCGGAAAATCTAATAGCACTGCCCGTAAAGAGGGAAGTCGTTGCTATTGCCAGAGAGAGAACTTGTCCTCATTTGATAGTGAGAGTTCATTCGCAAGAACTCGCAGGAGAAAGATAGAGAGGAAGGAGTTCTCGTGGGAGAGGAATTCAAAACCTTCACCATCAAAGCATCGGCTTTCAAAGCCTGTTACGAGAAGCCATCGACGATCCCGTGATCCCTTAAGTCCAAGAAGACATCCTGAGGCGGTCTCGAGTCGGCAGTCCTAGATCCAGAAATATGTCGAACATTAGGGAAACGGGCACATGTTCAACCCTGGTCGAAGCTGATGAAGTTCCTTACCCTGAGGGTCTACTGGTCATGGCCATTGACGGTAATCCAGTCTCTCTGTCAATCCTTGTTACCGTATTGAGAAAATTCCGGTATAAGGTTTTAGCTCAAGCAAAAGCGACAGAGGCCTTAGAAATATTAAGAAGGAGTAGTGACCAGTTTGATATCATCCTCACCGCCATGGTAGGGATTGACATGGATGTTTTCACTCTCTTGAAATTCATCAATTCTGAATTAAACATGCCAGTCGTCGTAATACCGGCAAGCGATGATCAGCAAGCCATAATGAAGGCTGTCTTACACGGGGCCCAAGACGTCGTAACGAAACCAGTTAGGGTTCAGATGCTTCAAAACATATGGCAGCACGTGGTGAGGAAGCAATTGCACGACCAAGAGAACAATCATCAAGCCTTCAATATTGTTCCAAGCAACTGGAAAAAGAAGATGAGTTAGTCTCTCGAGGTGCATCGTATGTTTGTTAATGCAGTTCAGCAGCTAGGAATCGATTCGGCACGGCCGCAACACATACTGGAAATTATGAAGGTAGAGGGACTCACTAAAGGAAATGTTTCGAGACATCTTCAGAAGTACAGAAATAGGGTGAGAGAACATAATGCAGCTCAGAATCAAGAAAACCAAGGCGGGACTGATCCAAGCCTGAACGTCAAGTCTCCTCGCCACCATAAGTTCCACAGGTTAGCACGGGGTGAGCCACTTCCCACCATCAACCAAGCTAGTAGCCGTGCCATCAATCCCCCAGGCGTTAATCAAAGTATCCCCTATAATCACCCTAATGCTCTTCAAGAGTATAGACCGCAGGGGCAGTGTATTCAAATTCCTTGGTTTGAGCACCAACCTATGGCTATAATTCATCCCATGATCAGCGCGCCTGCGCAGCCAGAGAATCAGACAAAAAGTTATCCTGAGCACTTCCACTTCTCTAATCCTCAAATGGAAGGAGTTTTTAGCAGCAGGACAGTTGGTGATCCCCACACTTTCTCGAGTAATGATGATGGCTCCAGCACGAGAAGTCAAATTGCTCATGGCGAGGACAGAATGAGAAATCTACCGCCAGCATTTACCAACAACAATGCCCAATTCGAGTATCAGTTGCTGGAAGGTTCAAGAGATTACCCAGATGATGAGCTTACTGCCCTGGTCAACCAGTTTAGGGTTGACAGACGTCCCAAGCCGCGATCAAGAGCCAGTGAGTAGGGACTCTCAAACATTAGTCATCCACACCCGAACCAACACGAGACTAGCTGATTATCGAAGAGCCACAGGAGAGGCAGAACTGACCTTGAATAAGTGCACCTTTCATTTCATGCTTAATTCCCCTGCATATGATATTTCCAGCTTTTTAGGTGTCTAGATTTAATTCAGGGGCAAAGGGGTAATTTGCTTTTTATCTCGTCGAATGCGTGAATCCCTTTTTATGCTAGACTCAGGGCGGATCAATTTGTGGCAATGTCGTTGACTGCCATAATGAGAAATGTTGAATGGCCTTACGTAAGGAAATTTCAAGTGAAAAGCCCAGGCGAGCTCGAAGACGGGTAACTGTGTGTCGTTCCAATTTACCCTCAATCGTTGCAAAATGCTAAATTGGATTTATTCCATTCTCACCCAGGGGATTGCAAATTGCCTCAAGAGTGTCGCAAAATGAAATGACCCAATGGAATGCGATAGGACTCATTTGCCTTGAAAGTAACCTTCAAATTAAAGGAGCCCTCCGGTCCACGGACCCGATGGCATAGAAAATGATGATGGTCCAAGGCAACCCGAAAGAAAACAAGGCCCAACTAAGCAAAGCACTTATGTGGCAAGTGAAGGGTAACTCGGGACATACAATCCAATCCAGTCCAAATGAAGGAACTTCCTCAATTCAAATTCAATGGAAGTACACACAAGGGTAAAACAATATTGTTCCAATTTTTTCTAGAATATGAAGAACATATACTGCCGCATTCCCTTTCATTTTTGCAGGGGAAGTCTCTACTGGCCAGATTTTCCTATCTACCATTCCCTATCAGTATCACCTCCGCTACTCGTCTCCAATCTCGAGCCAAGCAGATTCGACATCTTTGCAAAGAAGTTTGAGGGGACGCCACCACTTTGAAAAAGAGAAAAAAAATGAGCCGAGTGGCAGACAAAGAAATTTTCGGCATAAAAGAAGAGACGACTCGTCTTTATTGAGGGACTCGCCAGCAAAATCGACGGTGGATATAACGATAGGGCCCCCCTACCACGAAAAGATGAAAGGAGACGAGCTGGGCGAGAGATACGATAAAAAAAAATCGAGAAAGCCAGAACACTCGAGAGAGGCAATACAGTTGCTAAACCCACGTCTAATTTTAAAGGAGACATCTTCTTGATAATTCTCATTCGTGCTCGAAAGAGAGACTCTTAAAGCATATGCAGTCTCCCAGAAAAATCCAGAGAGTGAAAATACAAGAAGAGATATCAAACTTTGAGAAATCGTTAACCAAATCGAAGATGTCTCAACCCAACACACTTGAAAGTTATCGTTACTTGCTGAATATGGGAGAGGAAGAGTTCGAAGCCATGTTTGGGATTGAGCCTATGGAGCCCGGCCCTTCCACCGACGACGTCCAAGAGCCCGGTAAGGACAAGAACAACAACGGTAAATGTCAAAAGAAGCGTTACCGTCGCCATACTGAGGAGCAAGTACGAAAGCTTGAAGATTTCTTCAGAACGTGCCCTATGCCAGACGGCAAACAGAAAATGGAACTGAGTCAAGAGCTAGGACTTGAACCTTCGCAAATCAAGTTCTGGTTTCAAAATAGACGAACCCGAATGAAGACTCATCATGAGCACAACGAAGCCGAGTTTCTAAGAGTTGAAAATGAAAACCTCCGAGCGGAGAACAAGATATATAAAGAAGCTTTTGACTCCGCCACCTGCCCCAACTGCAATACTCTCCTCACCCTTGATGAAATGCATTATCTGAGGATCGAAAATGCACGTTTAAGAGGTGAGTTAGATCAGTTCATAGCAGGATCAAGTTCTGTTGGAGCAAGGCACGAAAAGACCGAGACTATGGGACCAGCATGGATGCCTTCTGAGGAGGAGGTGAGGTATCATCACCAGGCAAGTGGTATTGGCGACGAACTCGCCACCATGATCAGGCAGTTTGATGCTGATAAAGCACCAGGGCTTTAATGTGCATACGGATCCTGTATTTCAAAATTAGTGATCGCGGGACCTGCAACACAGCCGACGCGTACCTGATATGGAACAACGCTAGCTGATCACTCAAGAACCTGCAAAGGGAGGAAGATCAAACCTGGACGAATACGTCTACTTAGTTTCATCGCACGTTCTCGCCTTTTATCGATGTCCAAAATCAATGCACAAGCTAGAAGTAATCATTTCCCTTTCCCCATATTAAATGCTCGGAGCCGTTAACCGCACCAAACTCGAAAAAAATTAATATCGAGAAGAAATCCGCATAAATCTGAAGGGTAAATCCATATCGTTTCAAGTTACCCACGAACTACCCAGGTTTTAAATTTGATCCCTTCTATTTTCAGGAATTTGCAAAAGCGACTCGAGAACACAGTCATATCCAAAAACAAAATTCCCTGGTCGGGCTAAATTGGGGGCAAATCAACTCATGGATATTACCACAGAATGGACAGCTTCAGATAAGGAAAGTACAAGCAAAAGACGCGAACAATCTCAGAAATGGGTAATTCGGTATCGTTCTAATTTACACATAATCATCTCGAGTCCTGAATTGTTTTATTCTATTCTTAACATGGATTGCAAATTATCTCGAGAAAATACCGTAACATGGCCCAAGGTGATACAACAGGGCTGCGTTATCCCCAAGGGTTAACCTTTGAAAGGAAAGCCCCATGGACACCTACGGTCCAATGGACCGAATGGTATGAGGGGATGACAGTAGGTCCGAAATGTCCCGAGTTCGATCCCCAAGGGTGGGGAATGTTGTAAGTATTATAAATAAATGAAACAACTTTTTGTGCATTTCTTTTTGCAAACAGGAATACTCGACAAGTAATATCAAAGTCAGTATTTTACCATAGTCTTGCCATAATGGTGAGGCGCCCAACAAAAGTCGAGGAAAATTCAATCCAGCAAAACTGGTAAAAGACTCGTGAAAGGCATTCAAGACGAAGGATAAATCAGTATCGTTTCCAATTTATCCCTTTTAATACTGGCTGACATGTCTCCTTTTCTTTTTACAGGAAATATTTATACTAACATTTAACATGTTGAAGGAGACAAATCCCAAAAGAAAATTATGATCATCTAACAAGATCTATTTTGGTGAAAAATGGGGCAAATTAATCACAAGTTCTGAAGCAAAAAAAGCTAATACGTCTTCCTTATCTCGTTTGATTTCAAGAATAATTTCTCTGCTTTTTGCAGGGGCATTCAACCGCTAAACCACGGCAGTCGCTGTTATTAAGCAAACCGAAATGCTCCATCACCCATATGCTTCATCGCACAGGGGCAAAGTTGAGATGAACCGCCCCTCGACATAAGGAGTAAGCTTCCCAATTTGTTCGGTCCGCCCACATACTAGGGGCGATTCAAATCCGCCCATATTTGCACATTATATAAACACACATTATGCTAAAAAATTGTCACATCTGCATTGTGGTTACACATTTCATGAATTATGTATGACTATTCCGCATGTTTAATTTACCAACTCAAACTTAGAGCATAAACTGCATAGGAGACATCAAATGTGCAAAATGGGGCATAACAGGATGAGGAAAGGCAAACCATTTCCACACAGGTCTAACATTTTAATCTACAGATAAACAGCCTTTCTTCAGAGTGAGAGAAAGCCCTTTCGGAATGAAGTCCCCCATTCATATTACATTCGAGGTGTTCATACTATAAGAACCTCCTTAAACAGAAATGGTAATGCAATACATGATCCATATGTTGATCAATTGCATCATGAGTTATTACACAGACTGCCTTTAATCATGGCAAACTTAGCTGAACAATTTTGTATGAACCAATGAACGCATTGATGAAAATGCTTGCACATGTTACCTCTGACATTGCCTGACAGGCAACACATTCCCGGTGTTTGAGTTACCTTCTAAAGTCTTGAAATTCATTCGGCGATTATTGAATGAACAAGCCCAGTTGTCGAGAAGCCACCAAGCATTTCTTCCAGATTCTCAAGTAAGTATATCTTCATCCTGAACCTTTCAAGAGAATGAATTCTGACGGTTGTTGGGGTACTCGAATCCATTGCGGTATATACAAGTATCCACCTTCTTCAATAAAGCATGATTTGTCTCAAGGACAGAAATGTTCGAGACCTTTTGATCTCTGCCTCTTTGGTTTATTCCAAAAGCGACAGGAGAATATAATTTGGGTTTGAGCTTCTGTAGGATTCCTGGTCGCCCCAGATTTCAGAATGGCATCCTTTGAGGTACACCAAGCCCTTCTTACAGGCAAACTAAGTCCTTCTTACAGGCAAACCAAGTCCTTCTTACAGGCAAACCAAGTCCTTCTTACATGCACAAAGTCCTTCTTATAGGCATAAAGTCCTTCTTACAGGCAAATCAAGTCCTGCTTACAGGAAAACAAAGTCCTTCCTACAGGTAAAGCAAGTCCTTCTTACAGGCAAATCAAGTCCTTCTTACAGGCACAAAGTCTTTCTTACAGGCAAATCAAGTCCTGCTTACAGACAAACAAAGTCCTTCCTACAGGTAAAGCAAGTCCTTCTTACAGGCAAATCAAGTCCTTCTTACAGGTAAAAAGTCCTTCTTACAGGCACAAAGTCCTTCTTACAGGCAAATCAAGTCCTTCTTACAGGCATAAAGTCCTTCTTACAGGCAAATCAAGTCCTTCTTACAGGCAAAATAAGTCCTTCTTACAGGCAAATCAAGTCCTTCTTACAGGCAAAACAAATCCTTCTTACAGGCATAAAGTCCTTCTTCCAAGCAAATCAAGTCCTTCTTACAGGCAAAATAAGTCCTTCTTACAGGCAAAACAAGTCCTTCTTACAGGCAAAATAAGTCCTTCTTACAGGCAAAACAAGTCCTTCTTACAGGCATAAAGTCCTTCTTACAAGCAAATCAAGTCCTTCTTACAGGCAAAATAAGTCCTTACAAGCAAACCAAGTCCTTCTTACAGGCATAAAGTCCTTTTTACAGGCATTAAGTACTTTGTACAGGCACAAAGTCCTTTTACAGGCATCAAGTCCTTTCTACAGGCACCAAGTCCTTTCTACAGGCACAAAGTCCTTTTTACAAGCATCAAGTCCTTTCTACAGGCACCAAGTCCTTTTTACAGGAACCAAAGTCCATTTTACAGGCACCAAGTCCTTTCTACAGGCACAAAGTCCTCCTTACAGGTAGTTTCATGGGGTGACCTACCATACGGGTCAAATCTCAATGAAATTTAATTAGTAGAATCCTTTTATTAGGAATCTACCATGGTACGACCCACCATACGGGTCAAATGGTACGACCCACCATACGGGTCAAATTTTAATTCAATTTTTAAATCAGTAGAATCCTTTTATTAGGAATCTACCATGGTACGACCCACCATACGGGTCAAAATTTAATAAGTAGAATCCTTTCATTAGGAATCTACCATGGGTTGACCTACCATACAGGTCAAATTTCAATCAAATTTTAATCAGTAGAATCCTTTCATTAGGAATCTACTATGAGGTGACCTACCATACGGGTCAAAATTTTAATCAGTAGAATCCTTTCATTAGGAATCTACTATGGGGTGACCTACCATACGGGTCAAAATTTGATAAGTAGAATCCTTTCATTAGGAATCTACCATGGGGTGACCTACCATACGGGTCAAATCTCAATCAAAATTTAATCAGTGGAATCCTTTTATTAGGAATCTACCATGGTATGACCCACCATACGGGTTCAAGTTCAACCACCCTAAAGTTTTTTTATATAACGAATCCTTAGGTTCTCATTTCATTTTCAGTGGAACATTCATGTCACGACTCTTTTTATTTCCTTGTATTGAGTCGATTAGAATTCAGGTGTCATCTCGTCTTTGAAATGAACCCCTACCGAGCTTCCTTTCAAAGAGGGGCAGCTGTTGACACCTGATTTTTAATCATTTTTTCTATTGCTAAAGTAATAAAAAATCCATAAAAATTCATAAAATTGAAAAATCAACTTTGGGGACCTTAGCCAAGCCTAGGGAACCAATTCTGACCAAAAAATGATTTTTCATATTTTCAGTATTTTACATATTTTTTATTTATTTATTTTCGAAAATTAATAGAAAATCCATAAAAATTCATAAAATTGAGAAATCAACTTTGGGAACCTTATCCAAGCCTAGGGAACCGATTTTGACCAAAAAATAAATTTTCATATTATATATATATTTAATTGTTTTTTTTTTAAAATACAAAAATACTTGAAAATTTTGGAAAAATAACATTTGAGGCCAAACAAATACACAAAGATAATTAATAGTTTTATTTTAAATCTATTTTCATATTGGCCATCGCAAATTCAGAAAAATCCAATTCGAGTCACGTGTTCCTTCACGAGTATAATCTTGAATCGGGCCTAAAAAAATTTAATTTGATTCAACTTATTTTTAATTTTCACTTTTTATGAGTTGTGACATTGTCTTGTAATATTTTAAATTTTCATCTTGGCCCAATTATACCAAGAATGACTCAATTTTACAAAAAGGCTTTAATTAAATTCTGCATTATTTTCAGCGGCAAGAAATGAGCTTAAATTTGACGTGTGGTAAATTTTGGTGTGTCAAAAATTGTGAGGAGATTTGGACTTAAAGAAATATATTTTTTCATGGACTGAATTGTAAATACTTAAAATTCAAGGACTAGAGTGCAAATACCTAACTCTTGAAGGATTATTTTACAAATAACAAAAAGAAGAGTTAGTGGATAAATTAGAATAGAGAATGGAAGATGGAGAAGAGGAGATGAAGAAGAGAAGTTGGAGAAGAATAGATGGAGAAAATAAGATAAGAATAGAGAAGGGAAGATGGAGATGAAGAAGAGTTAGTAGAGAAATTAGAATGGAAGATAAGAATAGAGAAGGGAAGATGGAGATGAAGAAGAGTTAGTGGAGAAATTAGAATGGGAGATAAATATGGAGAAGGGAAGATGAAGATGAAGAAGAGTTAGTAGAGAAATTAGAATGGAAGATAAGAATAGAGAAGGGAAGATGGAGATGAAGAAGAGTTAGTGGAGAAATTAGAATGGGAGATAGAGTTAGTGGAAAAATTAGAATGGGAGATAGATGAGTAGATTATAAAAGGAGGAAGAAGTGAGCTTGAGAGGAGGAATTTTTTTGGAGAGAAAATTTGAAGTGTTTGAGAGAATTTTTGGGAGAGAAAATTTGAAGTGTTTGGGAGGATTTTTTTTTGAGAGAAAATTTTGGATGTTTGAGAGAGTTTTGGGAGATTGAAGAAAAATTTGAGAGAAAGAAAATACCAAAAGAGAGAGAATTTTGAAGATGATGGGAGTTCAAAGCTAGGGATTATCATCACAAATTCCTTCATCGATCAATATAAATCAAGAGTTCATCCTCGTCAACGAACAAGCAAATTCGAGCTAAGTGTTTTTATTTATTCATTTGTTTATGGTTTTACTTGCAAATTAGCACAAATTGTATACACTTTCTCCATCTCCTCTTTTTTTTCCATATTTTATGTCAGGAGAAGGATATCTCTACGTCAACAGCAAAAATCTCGTAGATATGCAAAAATCGGCCCAGACAAGCTCCTAAGCTGTCCACCGATTTCTCAACTGATCTATGACTAAAAGTTCCTCTTAATTCAAAAGAAACTCTCTATATTGGGAACATAGAGAGCGAAAATCAATTATAGAAATCCCTCCCAAAAAAATGGGAGATAAGTACTCTTTCCACTCTTCTGGTTTTAGGTGCAGATTAGCACATGTTTTGTATACTGACATTTCACTCTATTTTATGTCAGGAAGCCGCAGCTTTATATCAATGGTCAACCCTATGGAAGCACAAAATCGGCTTGGAGGAGTCCTCAAGCGCGCACAAATTTCAAATTGTTGAATCAATTCGTTGTATTTTATTTTAAAGAATTCATACCCCAGAATGGAGAGGACAAAGTCCATCCGCAATTTAAATACCTGCACCATAAATCCCAAAGGGAAGAGCCAAGCCAATGCTTAGCCTCCCATTGGAGGTTTTTACTTACAGTAGTTAAATACCTGCAACTTAAATACCTGTACCTTAAATCCCAAAGGGAAGAGCCAAGCCAATACTTAGCCTCCCATTGGAGGTTTTTACTTACAGTAGTTAAATACCTGCAACTTAAATACCTATACCTTAAATCCCAAAGGGAAGAGCCAAGCCAATGCTTAGCCTCCCATTGGAGGTTTTTACTTACAGTAGTTAAATACTTGCAACTTAAATACATGTACCTTAAATCCCAAAGGGAAGAGCCAAGCCAATGCTTAGCCTCCCATTGGAGGTTTTTACTTACAGTAGTTAAATACCTGCAACTTAAATACATGTACCTTAAATCCCAAAGGGAAGAGCCAAGCCAATGCTTAGCCTCCCATTGGAGGTTTTTACTTACAGTAGTTTAAATACTTGCAACTTAAATACCTGTACCTTAAATCCCAAAGGGAAGAGTCAAGCCAATGCTAGGCCTCCCATTGGAGGTGTTTATTCACTGTCATGTACTTCCTATAATTTAATTTTTGAATCATCAGACCCAAAAGATAAGTAGGTTGTAATAGTGCACAGAAGTCGTTAACATACTCCTTCTTTCGGCTTCAGGGAATCTTTAACACTTAAAAAAATATAACAAATAAAAATATATACCATCCATGCATCCTATTTAAAAAGTGAAAAAACAAAAGAGAATACCCTACTATAGCCTTAGGAATAAACCAAGCCTGAGTTGCCGAATTAAGATATCCATGAAATTAAGGTACCGAAAGGGCATTAGTTTTAATTAACTAGTGTAACCAAGTCCCCGAACTCATAATCTCTGGTTCGCAGGAATAAATTAGTTCTCCCGCTAATTTATTTAGGTTTCTAATCGACCTACCAAGAACGATTAGTGGCGACTCCAAATTTTAAAATCATTTAAACAAAAACCAAAGTTGCGATTCGGTAGGGCTTGGGAGGGTCCGCGTTAGGTTAGTCAAATCTAATTAACCTAATAATCCGTTAACCCCCTTTAAAATTTAAAATTTTTTTAGAGGGTCGCGACACTCGTTCAACATTTTTCCACCAGGATTATCGATTTCATGTGTCAAGGTTGAGAGAATAGCATTGGGGCTTGTCCATTAGTTCAAGTTGAAGCTATTCATTGTGCAAGAGAGTTATCGATTTTCATGATCTCGATTACCTATAAGTCTATTTACAAACTTGTTTTTTCTTCCAAGACTACTAATCGACTACCTAGTGACCAAAGGCTCTTTGTTTTTTTTTAGACAATTGCCTTTGTTGTTTGTTGATATTTCAAGGTATCTATTGAGCTGTCCAAGCTGATGAACGAATTTAGAGTCTAAGTATCTTGCATTTAGTCAATTGCCTTTGGTTCCATTTTCATGGGTCTTAACTATGTTGTAGGTTTTAAGAGTCAAATTTAAATCTTTAGGTGCTTTAATGCATTTTCTAATCCATTTGGTTAGTCGGCACTGCCGGTATTGACTTGAACTTCTTTTAATAATCTTTTGAATTTATTTTATGATTTTTTTTATTTTTTTTCCTGGGAACTTAGGGCTAGTGAGGGCTGGTGAGCTCTCGATCCTCCCCTGCCCTAAGGATTGGGGGAAAAAATAAAAAAAAAATAAAATATTAAAGTACTATTAAAAAAGTTCATGTCAGCGACAATCGTGCCATATCAGCACAGGCCTAAGCCGAGAAAAAAAGGATGAAGTAGAACATTGTCCACCTTGAAAGTAGAGACAACACAAATTATATTGTCAATGGGTTGCAATTTGCGGAGAAAGCCATTCAGCAGCAAATCATTTCTCCTAAATGATCAAGAACAGCGCAGGAGTTGTTCTTAGGATTATATTCTAAGCCCTTGCTCTCAATGGTCAATGAATAGTGGTTGAAACCTCGAGCCTCATCAAATTTATTGAAATCATTTAAAGAAATTAATTAAAAATTTATCTAAAAATCCCCTAAACATATTGTACTTTTGCCCATTCAAGTTTGAACCTTTCAATTTTATCAAATGAATCTTAAACCTTTTCATACTTTTGACAATTCAGTCAATCTAGCCAATTTTGGCTGAAAATTACTGACATGGTCGTTGTGATCTTATATGGTATGGCCGGTGCTGATGTGGACGATATTTATTAATACTTTACTATTTTTTATTTATATTTTTTCTTTCTTTTTCTTTGCTTTTTTTTTCTGATGACCCTCGTCGGCCACAAAGTGCAGCCTCACCCATGATCGGTGGGGTTGTGACACCATCACATAGGGTTATTGTGCACCAGTTACAGGTAAGGTCCGTCTCGCCCGCCATCAGTGAGGCCATGATGGCCTTGCTTAGGGCCTTAGTGGAAACAAAAAAAAAGCAAAGAAAATAAAAAATAATTAATTCAAAAAAGTACTAAAATATTAATAAAAATTAGCCACATCAGCATTGCCCATTTCATGTTGAATCGCCAGTGTACACATCAGTGTTTTTCCTCTCAAAATTAGCTAAATGGACTCAATTATAAAATATGAAAAAGTTTAGGATTCAATTGGCAAAATTAAAAGGTTTAGGACTGAATTGACAAAAGTTCAATAATTTCAAGATTTTTTAAATAATTTTTCCTGAGAATAAAAATAGGGTGTGAAAGATAATACCACATAACAATAAAAGCCATCTTTTGTCTTGTTCGACTCCCAAGGTGGTCTGTGCAGCCATCAAATCCATTCTTCTCGTGTGTGTCCAGCCTTCATTGTGGTCATGTCAACTGGGAGAGCAAACCCATTTACTTTTGCTCTCTTATGTTCATTGTGCGGTTTTTATGAAGAAGAGCTACCATGCGGCCATCAAACATAAAGAATATTTATATCCTTCTCATGCTCAAAGAAGCCTTGTGCCCTAAAGAAGACTAAGTCAACAATTTATACTTTTCTGACCAACCCACAAACAAACCAAAATATATAATAAAGAATGTAAGTCCTTTTGTTTGTTTTTTAGTGCCAATGAGTCCCTTTACTGTTTTGACGGTAAAGGAAGCTTAATTTCTTCAATCTCTTTGTGCGGTCAACTTGGCTATTTATCCAACCAGATTGGATTTTGTGATTGGCTCAAACTCGAGATATAATTCAACAATTCTCTATCTTGGCTTGATATTTGAAATTAATTGTTAGTGCTCATCATATATGCTAGCTCTCCAAATGCTCTGATGGGCACTCACTCTCCACAAACGCCAATTGAACTCAGGCAAAGCTTGAGCTTCGCCAAAGAAACAGACTTAGTCATCACGTTTGCCGGGTTCTCTGATGTTGTAGTCTTCTTCACAACCACCAAACCTTTCGGTAAAACATATTGGTTGAAATGATATCTGATGTTGATATGCTTTCGTACAGTCATGATAAATCGGATTATATGCTAGATGTAAAAGCTTTCCAAATTGGGGGTCGAAGACATGCAAATTTGAAATTAAGAAGAATCAAGCCTATTTTGGGGAGAAATTCAAGTCCAAGCTAAATTAGGAGTTTTATTGTTGGGAGGAGTCATAGTTGGGAAGAATCTTTAATTGCAATCCTATTCTAGTGTGATTAAGATTTCTTGGAAAGTAAGAAGGGGGTCTAAATAAACACCATTAAACGTGATTTCAAAGAGGAGGAGCTGTCTTGGTTCTTTCCTTCAATGCCATATCCCAAGTGAAGAAGAAGGAGGCAAATCAAAAATCAATCCTTAATTATTCTTGGTGAATTTGTTCTAGTTCTTCATCATGTTTAGTTTAGTCATTGTTTTAAGCTTAATTTTCATTATGTTCTAAATACTTGTTAGAGCTACGATGTAGCTTAACTATGATTGATTAATTTTCATGATTTGTTTGTGCAATTTTAGAACTCATATGTGTGAGTTATATATCATGTTCTTAATGCTTTTAACTGCTTGATCACCACTTAAATGATTTTTGTTGCATGTTTGAGACTGAAAGGAGATTCCATGTGAGTGCTTTATGATATATATCCTTGAATTCAACTTAGATAGAGATATATTAGGTTGTTTGTGTGGCTTGATAGTAGGTAAATCAAGGGTGGTTTATTGAATCGGGAACATTTATAGATCTTAATGCACTTAGGTTTACTTAAATTCACATGGACCAAGGGTGGATTGCTAAATCTAAATAGGGTTGCTATACCGGACCAAGGATAGTGATTTAAATTAGGAAGTTCTATCATCACACTATGATTTCAATTTGATTGCATGATGAGATTAGTTAATTAATCTTGATTGGTTAAGTGAAATCAGATGCTCTAATGCTTTTCATTCTTGATAAAAATCCTTTGTTTCTTGCTTCTTTATCTTCAAAAATTTCTAGATTTAGTTTGTGAATTTCTATTTTCGGTTTTGATTTGATGCCTTGGTTAATTTAGCTTTTAGAATTTATGAGGTTCATTCAGATTTTTATTCTCTTAGTTAAATTCCTGTTCTTTTGGTTATTTTAATTTTGGATATTTCAATCTTAATAGGTTAATTTAATTTTCTTTAGAATTTCAATAGCTTTATTGAATCTTTATTTGGCTAGATAAATTTGAGAATTGTTCACTTTTAGTAAGTAATTTGATTGATTTGTCTACAATCTCTGTGGGAACGATACTTTTGTTCATCAGTTTATTACTTGTTTGATACTTACACTTGTGTTGCTATTTTAGAGAACAAGTTTTTGGCACCGTTACCAGGGAGTTGATTTGATAATTAACAATTACTACTAATATAGAGCAATTCTTGGTTTAGTCTAGCTTAATTTTATTCTATTTTATTTGAAATTTTTTTATTTTTTTATTTTATAGAAAAAAAGGAAAAAGCTCTTTACCCAAAAAGAGAAAAGAAAAAAAAGAAAGCAATAGCTGCCCCTTGCAAGCAATAATGAGGAGGAATTCGAATATGTACAAGAATTAGTTGGAATATTGTACGACTCGAAGCCAATAGGGAGAACTTGGGAAGCTTGATCCTAAAATTGAGTGCACTTTTCTAAGGCTAGACAAGAGCAAAACAACAACACCATAGCTAGAAACAAAGAAGAAGATAGAAATAAAAGGAGGACTTTAAAGATTTATTCCGCACCTACAGTCCAAGGATCAACATCGAGCATTAGGATGCCAATCACACAAGCTAATAATTTCGAAATTAAGCCATCCCTTATTCAGATGCTTCAAAATGCAGTCCAATTCAGTGGATTGGCAAATGATGATCCCAATATCCATTTAGATGCTTTTCTTGAAATTTGTGATGCTATAAAATATAATGGTGTTATTAATGAAGACATTTAATTGATATTTATCCCCTTTTTCCTTGCATGATAAAGCTAAGACATGGTTAATTTCTCTTCCTACAGGATCTATCATGACTTGGGATGAAATGCCTCAAAAATTTATTAGTAAGTACTTTCCTCCTGCTAAGTCTACAAAGATGCGTAACGATATTGTCGCGACCCTAAGAATTTTTTTTCGATCGAGTTAACGGATTATTAGGTTTATTTGATGAATTAACCTAATACGGACCTTCCTAAGTCCTACTAAATCGTAACTTTGGTTTTTGTTCAAATGGTTTTAAAATTTAGAGTCGCCACTAATCATTTTTGGTAGGTTGATTAGATATCTAAGTAAATTAGCGGGAGGACTAAATTACTTCTACGAATCAAAGATTATGAGTTTGGGGACTTGGTTACATTAGTTAATTAAAACTAATGCCATTTCGGTACCTTAATTTCATGAATATCCTAATTTGGCAACTCAAGCTTGGTTTATTCCTAAAACTCTAGTGAGATGTTCTTTTTTTGTATTTTCACTTTTTAGATAAGATGCATGGGTGGTATTTTTTTATTTTCAAAGTGATAAAAATTTCCTAAAGCCGAAAGAGGGAGTGTGTTAATGACTTCTGTGCAGTATTACAGTCTACTCACTTTGGGGTTTGGTGATTCAAAAATTAAACGGCAGGAAGTCAATGACAGTAAATAAAGACCTCCAATGGATGGCCCAGCCTTGGCTTGGCTCTCCCCTTTGGGGTTTAATGGTGTAGGAATTAAATTGCGGGAATTTAAATAACGGTAAGTAAAAACCTCCAATGGACGGCTTAACATTAGCTTGGCTCTTTCCTTTGGGGTTTGATGGTGCAGGAATTTAAATTGCAGTAAGTAAAAACCTCCAATGGGCGGCCTAGCATTGGCTTGACTCTTCCCTTTGGGGTTTAATGGTGCATGAATTTAAATTGCAGTAAGTAAAAACCTCCAATGGGAGGCCTAGCATTGGCTTGGCTCTTCCCTTTGGGGTTTGATGATGCAGGAATTTAAATTGCAGGAAATAAACGACCTCCAGTGGATGTGCTTTGCCTCTTTATTCTGGGGTTTTAGTTCTTTAAAATAAAATACAACAAATTGTTTCAACAATTTGAACTAAAACCCGTTGACGGGTCGGCTGCAAATTTGATGGGCACCTTGGAATTTGTTTGGGCTCACTTTGCACCTCCATGGAATTTATCTTTGATACGGAGTTGTCCCTTTTTTTTACCTACCATAAAATATGGGAAAAAGGGAGATGGAGAAAGTGCATATAATTTGTGCTAATTTGAGACTAAAACCACAAATAAATGAATAAATAAAAACACTTAGCTTGAATTTGCTTGCTCGTTGACGAGGATGAACTCTTGATTTATGTTGATCGATAAAGGAATTGGTGATGATAACTCCAAACTTTAAACTTCCACTATCTTCAAAATTTTCTCTCTCTTTTTGGTATTTTCTTTCTCTTCAATTTTTCTTCAATCTCCCAAAATCCTCTCAAACATCTAAAATTTTCTCTCCAAATTTTTTTTCTCTCGAGCTCACTTCTTCCTCCTTTTATAACTCACTCATCTATCTCCCATTCTAATTTCTCCACTAACTCTTCTTCATTTTCATCTTCCCTTCTCTATATTTATCTTCCATTCTAATTTCTCCACTAACTTTTCTTCATATTCATCTTCCCTTCTCCATATCTATCTCCCATTCTACTAACTTTTCTTCATCTCCATCTTCCATTCTCTATTCTCATCTTCTCTTCTCCATCTTCCCATCTTCATCTCCTCTTCTCCATCTTCCCTTGTCTATTCTAATTTCTCCACTTGCTCTTCCTTTTGTTTTTTACAAAATAATCGCTTAAGTGTTAGGTATTTGTACTCTAGTCCATGAGATTTTAAGTATTTGCAATTCAGTCCCTGGAGAAATATTTCTTTAAGTTCAAATCTCCTCACAATTTTCGACAAACCTACCGCATGTTGAATTTAAGCTCATTTCTTGCTATTGAAAATAATGCAAAATTTAATTAAAGCCCTTTTTGTAAAATTGAGTCATTCTGGGTATAATTGGGCCTAGATGAAAATTTGGAATATTAGAGAACAATGTCACAACTCCTAAAAGTGAAAAATGAAAATAAATTGACTCAAATTGAATTTTTTTAGGCCCGATTCGAGATTATTCTCGTGAAGGAATACACGACCCCGAATTGAATTTTTTAAATTTGCAATAGCCAACATAAAAAGGGATTTAAAAGAAAATATTGACTATTTTTATGTATTTTTTTGGCCTCAAATGCTATTATTTATTAAATATTTTCCTAATTTCTAAAAAATATATTTAAAAAAATACAAAAAATATGAAAAATTATTTTTTGGTCAAAATTGGTTCTCTAGGCTTGGCCAAGGTCCCTAAAGTTGATTTTTTAATTTTATGAATTTTTATGGATTTTGTTTATTAATTTTAAAAGAGAAAAGATGACTAAAAATCAAGTGTCAATAGATATTTCTACTTTTGTGTAGATGGATGATGAATCTCTATATGAATTGTGGGAGAGGGTTAAAGAATCACTAAGGCGTCGCTCGCATCATGGTCTACTAGTTTGGATGCAAGTGCATACATTCCACATAGAGTGATGCCGAATATGAGGTTTATCATTGATGCTGTATGTCACGCCCCGAACCCACGAGTCACGCGACATCCTTGTCATACTTGTAAAATTGAATGGTCGACAATAACAACTGCCCAGGAAACTCGTCGTAGACCAAACGACTTCAGAGTTCTTGCTACAACGGAAGCGAATTTCTCTCAACAAATACACAGGAACGGGGTAGAGAGAGACAGACCAATCAAGGCAACAAACCACTCTTTATATTACATGCCTTTTCATACAACTATCGGAATGACATCATATACACAATTTAAAGCTCTCGTCACCTCATTACAATCCATTACTCGACCTTTACAACAAAAAGACTTAGGTCGGCAAGTTTCTCAATTCTAATGGCGAGCAAACTGTAAACATTTCTACCAAAGGCTTCTGCCTCCACCCAACTCGTCATTTTCCGTTACACCATCTGGTCTAGGAAGGATCAGTCTCTGGATCAATTTCCTTCTGGGTCCCTTGCCTTACTCGTATTATATTGCAGTCATTGCGGGAGTCGGGGGTTTGAAAAATAAGGGTAATCACCTATGAGAACAAATCTCAGCAAGCTAACCCCTAATCCCTTCGTCAAGATGCTAAACCAACCCGACTAAACTCTCAGGTCCCAACTCAAATACTCAAAATCACCAGGCCAAATTCCATCACTAAAATCCGTTTAATTTAGAAAAGTCGCCACAGAGTGGCCAAGCATATAAAGCATTTTTAACAGGTCCAATCCAGGACCACACAAAACCTAAATAACACAATCAGTTAAGGGCTCAATAAAAGCAATTTAAACTTTCAATTTGAAACCACGTCCAATCCAGGACAATCAATGCAAATACATATGCATGCACGCTCAATTTTGAGCCTCGGCTTAACATCCAATTTGACCTGCGTCATATAGGCGCATCAGGTCCGTGCCGCAACCCGCGTATGGGACGCCTTAGGTTGGCACCTTATCACTCCAGCTACCCCGCGTTTTACGCTTCAGGGTGCACGAGACTACGTTTTCCGCCTCTGAGGCTACATTTTACGCATTTGTGGCTACATTTTACGCCATGTGACTTCATGGTTACATTTTACGCCAAGTAACAATGATATGCAATCAAACATCCGAAAACCGTAGCATTCGTCTTTCAGGCAGTAAAACCCCTTTAAATTCATTTGGACAGAAATCATCGGCCAAGTACGTTAGGACACATTTTAAATACAAGTTCAAATATTCAATCCACATTTACGGCCAAATGGCCAAGCCAATCAACTCATTTTGCGAACCTAAATTGTCGCACTCGCCTTTCAAGCACTAAAATCCTTTAAATTCATTTGGACATAAATCATCGGCCAAGTACGTTAGGCCACATTTCAAATACAAGTCCAAATATTTCACTCAGGCATACGAAACAATGCTAGTTTCAATTGGGCAAAAACCTTGGTCAAGTATGTTAGGCCAAAACTTAAAACACGTGCCCAAATATTTCAATTCAGATTGCCGACATAATAGCCAAACCAATCAATTTCTTTCACGTGCCCAATTTTATCAAAAATGCCCAATTTCTCACATGGGACCCAAAATGACGCAAATAATTATTTTCAAGTATACATGGGTAATCCTCAAATATTATTTTAAATACGAACACGGGCCCCAATTATTTGAAATAGTAAGATAAAATATTACCCGAGCCCGGTTTTGCATAAAATGCTCCATAAACCCAATTTTCGGTACTCGAACCACACAGAACCCACAAAACTTGTCACTTTCAAATCAAAATCCAATTGGACAGCACATGAACAGTGTTCGAAGGTTCGTGAACAGTAAATTCAAAACACTATTTGGCCCGTTTTCACTCTAAATACCCTGAAAATCCATTTTTCGGTACCCGAACCTTGCGGAAACCACACTAACCACCACCAACAGCATTATTCAAGCATGGACAGCAACATTTCATCAATCCACAACATGCTTACAGCCCACAGAAATTTATTTCCATCAAATATGCCAATTACGGCCAATGTTCCTAAATCGATTTACCACGAATCGGTCCTTAGAGCTAATCCATGGCAAGTCTAACATCATGAGCGAAGTATAGAGGTTGAACTTACCTAAACGAAGCCAGAACAGGGCTGTGGATGCGGCGATGACCGGCGGCAACGACGACAACGGCGGATTCCAGTGAATTTAGTTTGAACCAGGGCTATTCAAGGGCTGAACGAGTTGGTTCACAAGCTAAAAATCCATATTTTCACATGAATATGAGCTCTAGGGGCCGCTGGGGTCAACATATTTCAATATGAACCATATATGAAATTCAAGTAACAAAAGACTAGTTCGTCGACCGAAATGGCAAAGCAGATTTGGAAGGTCAAACGACCTCCGATCGAAGTGGTTCAAGTTGGAATAGAACCACAAGACATTGAACTACAACATACCCAAAACTTGCGACAATCCAACGGTTGGATTTCCGTTGACGGCCGATTGAAGTTGTGGCCAGAAAACCGGAATTCAGCAAGGAGAGGGAGAGAAACCCGAATTTAGAGAGAGAGAGAGAGAGAGAGAGGGAGAGAGAGAGAGAGAGAGTGTGTGTGTGTTCTGAAAATTATGGAGGAGAGAGAATGCTTTGACCAAAAAAATATCCTAAGGATAATTATTGAAAATTACTATTCACTGAAAGCGACTTAGGGCTGAATGAATTGACTGATTTTTGGACTATCGGTGAAATTTGAACTAATAAAACTTAGGCCTCAATTATTTTCGGTTAAAGCTGATCAAATTGGTCAAAAAGATTATCGACGAGATATTTCTCGAAATTCATGAAATTTCAAAACTGGGTGGAACTCAATCGGTGCTGATTTGTTTCAATCGCGATCAAAAAGTAACTCCAGATTTCGCTGTAAAATTTTTCTAGCCTCTCTAAAAATATTCTTACTCTCATGCCATGGATTCTAGCTCAAACGAGGGGCAAGATAGAAATTTCTAATTTTTCCTTTTTTCACTGGACATTTCTGAGATCCATCTGCCCATTTTTCGCCTTTCTAGGTAAGGTCCAAATTCACAACTGTGACACTCCTGAGAGTTTATTGTCCTATTCCGGAACTCAATTCGTGATCTCATTCATAAGATGGCGATTTTAAATAAATTCTCAGACTAACGGGTGGCTGTTAGGAGTCACGCGTATCGACCATTTGGTCCATGTGCTTTATATTCCTAGTTAGCCTTTCCCCTTCGGTTAGTCATCTTAGAGTGGCCAGCTTCAAGTGAGATTCATCTATAGCGCCTTCATGAAGTAACCATTCTGTATTCAAATTCCGGAAAAAGGGATCGAAACTCAGGATGCCACACTGTAGCTGGAGGGACGTTGAACAACAAATCGCCTGCATTTTTTAGGCTTCTTTAAAGAGATGATTGTATGATTGTTTCCTTTCTTTCTCTACTCCCTTTTCTATGCATGTCTGGGTATGTATGGCCTTCTGCTGTTACATTAACTCTAAGGATCATTGGTTGGTGATAATTCCTCGGCGTCACGAATTCTAAATTCGATCAATCGGTTAGTTATAGAGAGAGGTGTTGCGTGGCCCGCCAGGTTCGGGGCGTGATAGCCTTAGAGGTGGAAGATTTCTAGGTCCCGATGATCCTAGGCCGACCTTTTCTAGCAATATGGAGAGCTCTAATTGATTTGCAACAAGAAAAATTAATTCTTAGAGTTCAAGATGACCCAATCACCTTCAATGTGTCGAAGGAGAAGTTAGTTTTGGCCCCTATCATGACTGTGCCTAATTGGGATTTTCCTTTCAAGTCGAAGTGTGATGCTAGTGACTCAGCTTGTGGAGCCGTACTTGGACAAATAAAGGATGGAATTTTTTGAACCATATACTATGCAAGCTGCACCTTGTCTGGAGCTCAATTGAATTAGGCCACAACCGAAAAGGAGCTTTTCGCTGTAGTGTTTGCTTTTGATAAATTCTGCTCTTATTGATTAGTTCCAAAGTCACTATTTACACTAACAATTCTGCTCTTAAGTATTTCCTTGAAACGAAAGATTCAAAACCTAGGTTGATTAGGTGGATCTTACTGCTGCAAGAGTTCAACTTGGAAATCAAAAACAAGAAAGGGATTGAAAACTTAGTGGATGACCATCTCTCTAAATTATTGAATGCCCTTGTGGAAGAAAGACCAATCGTGGATGAATTTCCTGATGAGACACTCTTCTTTGTCAAAATCAAAACCCCATATTATGATGATTATGTTAATTATTTCTTGATAAGTAAGGTTCTCTCACTTGAGTTGACTTATCAACAAAGGAAGAAGTTCTTTTCTGATATTAAACACTATTTTTGGAAGGGTCCTTTCTTGTTTAAGGTATGTGCTGAATGAGTTATTAGGTGATGTATTCCTAATGAAGAAATACCTAACATTTTTTTTTCATTGCGATGGACAGGCATGTGGTCACTTTGGTGCCATCAAGATTGCAGTAAGGTTTTACAGTCTGATTTTTATTGGCCTACACTATTTAGAGATGCATATTCTTATTTGCTGCATGTGATAGGTGTCAAAGAAGTGGTAATATATCCATGAGACATGAAATGCCTTCAAAAAATATCTTAATTTGTGAATTGTTTGATGTTTGGGGCATGGATTTCATGGGACCCTTCCCACCTTCATATGGTAATGCTTGTATCTTGGTTGCTGTGGAATATATTTCTAAATGGGTCAAGGTCGTAGCTTTATCTTCCAATGATGCTAGAGTTGTGATTAAGTTTTTGAAAAAGAATATCTTCACCAGGTTTGGCACGCCTAGGGCTATTATTATAAGTGATCAAGGCAAACACTTTTTGAATAAGCAATTTGAATCACTTTTTCATAAACATGGTGTGACACATAAAGTAGCTGCTACTTATCATCCTCAATCTAGTGGTCAAGTTGAAATTTCTAATAGAAGGATAAAGAGAATATTGGAAAAGACTGTGAATTATAATAGAAAGGATTGGGCAACTAAACTTGATGATGTATTGTGGGCTTATAGAACTGTTTATAAAACTCCTATGAGTATGTCAACTTCGACTTGTTTATGGAAAAACATGTCATTTGCTTGTTGAGTTAAAGCATAAAGCATATTGGGCATTACGTTTTCTTAACTTTGATATGCAAGCAGCTGGTGTGAAAAGATTGCCACAATTGAATGAGTTGGATGAGTTCTGCAATGAAGCATATGAGAATGCCAAGATCTATAAGGAGAGGATGAAGAGATGGAATGATTGACACTTCTTAAGAAGGGAGTTTCATATAGGTCAAAGAGTTTTACTATATAACTCATGTCTTTGTTTGCTTTTAGATAAGTTGGAGTCAAGATGGTCTGTGCTAAGATGTATGTATAAGTTGTGTTAGAGAAGTTCCAAATTGGAGAATTAATGTGGTGTGGCACATCAAGCATCAAGAGACCTGCAATCTAAGCAAACAACTTTGAGATCATGCCATCACTCATTTAGATGCTTCAACAATTAGTGCAATTTAGTGGGCTATCAAGAGATGATGCAAACATTGATGATTTTCTTGAAATCTGTGACATAATTAAATATAATGGAGTTACAGATGATGCTATTAGATTAAGAATATTTCCATTTTCCCTTAGAGACAAAGCTAAGGATTGGCTCTCTTCTTTCCTAGAGGATCAATCACTACATGGAATGATATGGCCCAAAAATTTCTTGGTAAGTTCTTTCCACCTGCAAAGTCTGCAGAAATGCGTAACGATATTACTAATTTTATGCATATGGATAATGAATCATTGTATGAAGCATGGAAAAGATTCAAGGAATTCCTTAAGAGATGCCGACTTCATGGACTCCCCGTATGGATGCAGGTACAAACTTTTTATGAGGGGCTCGTGCAAATCTCCGTTCTATGATTGATCTAGCTGCAGGGGAGCTCTAAATAATAAAACTCCTAAAAAGGCCTATAACCCATTAGAGGAAATAGCATCTAATAGTTATCAATGGCCTACTGAGAGGGTACTAGGGCGAAAAGCTAATGGAGTTCATTTACGTGGATGTTGTCATTGCAATTGCTGCACAACTAGAAGTACTCAACAAAAAGATAGATAACATGAGTGTTTCAGTCATGCAAAGTGAGAATATTACATGCGATTTTTGTGGTGGAGGACATGTTAGTGCAAAGTGTTAGGTAAGTAACACTTTTACACAACCAGGTGAAAATGCTAACTTCGTTGAGAATTTTAATAGATTGCAGAATAATCCCTACTCCAACACATACAATCCGGGATGGTGCAATCATCCAAATTTTTAATGGAGTAATCAAAATGTAATGAAACCACCACCGGGATTTAAACAATCAGAAGGGACAAAGTCCAATCTAGAAGATATAGTTGCCAAACGTGCTAACACCACTCAGGACTTCATCAAGAGCACAAATGTGAGATTTCAGAACCAAGAAGCTTCAATAAAAAAGCTGGAGATTCAAATGGGTTAGTTACAAACATGATGTCAGGAAGACAACAGGGTTCTTTGCCGAGCAACATAGAAAAATTCAATTGAATATGTAGAAGTTATAACCTTGAGAAGTGGTAAACAAGTGGGAGAAAAAGATGGCGAATAAGAGACTTCCGGAGGCCAAGAAGAGAAAATCGACAAACAACCAAAGGAGGCAAGCAAGAGCAAACTTTTTCCAGATAATCCAAAGCCATATGTGATGCAGTTCCATTCCCTCAGCAACTTCAGCAGCACAAAATAGATAAGTAACTCTATAAATTTCTTGATGTATTTGAAAAATTGCACATTAACATACCTTTTGCAGATACCTTAGAGCAAATGCCTAGCTATGCAAAATTTTTGAAGGAGATTCTGTAAACAAACGGAAATTAGAGGATTACAAAACTGTGAAGTTGAATGAAGAGTACTTAACCATCCTACAAGACAAATTACCTCTGAAGTTAAAAGATTCAAGGAGTTTTATAATTCCTTGCACTATTATGGGTTCTTACTTTGAAAAGGCATTGTGTGATTTAGGTGCAAGCATTACTTTAATGTCTTTTTCAGCTTTCAAGAAATTAGGATTAGGCAAAGTAAAAGCAACCATAGTGTTGCTTCAACTACCTAATCGATCAATTAAATATTTGAGAGGTATTGTGGAAAATATATTCGTAAAGGTTGACAAGTTTATCTTTCCCGCAGACTTCATAGTTCTTAACATGGGGGAAGACTTTGAGGTACCACTTATCTCAGGTTGACCTTTTCCAGCAATAGGAAGAGCTCTTATTGACGTTCAACGAGGAAAGTTGATTCTTACAGTTCAAGATGATGTTGTTACCTTTAATGTTGTTAAAGCCATGAAATATCCTTCTGATGATAATTCTTGTTTTAGAGTTGAGATTGTTGACCGGTTGGTGAACAAGATTTTTCAGGATAGTATTTTTAAAGACCCACTTGAAGTATGTCTGATTCGATCAAGGGACAAAGAAATTGAGAATGAGGAGATAAAGGAGTATGCAAATTTCATGGAGGCAAAACCACCATATTCAAGAAGGCAACAAATTTTGAGAAGTTGGGACAATGCACAATAAAGCCTAAACCATCAATTGAAGAGCATCCAATTCTTGAACTCAAACCCTTGCCCTCTCATTTAAAATATGCTTATTTAGATGGAGTTTGTTCTTTGCCAGTAATTATATCTTCTTCTTTGATAGATTTGATGGAGGAGAAACTGCTCAGAGTATTGAGAGAGCATACGGATGTAATTGGATGGAAAATAGCTAACATCAAGGGAGTTAGCCCTTCACTTTGCATGCACAAAATTTTGATGGCCCACTATCCAACCTCAGAGGCATTTGAACACGAAAATGCAAGAAGTAGTGAAAACCGAGGTAATTAAGTTACTTGATGTGGGGATCATCTATCTTATCTCCGATAGTTCTCGGGTAAGCCCAGTGCAAGTGGTGCCAAAGAAAGGAGGTATGACTATTCAGAAAAATGACAACAATGAATTGATTCAAACTAGGACAGTTACTAGGTGGCGTGTGTATGGATTACAGAAAATTGAATGAGGCCACTAGAAAAGATCACCTTCTTTTACCATTTATTGATCAGGTGTTGGAAAGACTTGCAAGACATGAGTTTTATTCATTTCTTGATGGATATTCGGGGTATAATCAGATTCCTATTGCACAAGAAGATCAGGAGAAAACTTCTTTCACTTGTCCTTATAGTACTTTTGCTATTAGAAGAATGCCCTTTCATCTTTGTAATGCACTGGCTACTTTTCAGAGATGCATGATGGCCATTTTTTTTTATATGGTTGAGAAATATATTGAGATTTTCATGGATCATTTTTCTATTTTCGGCTCATCATTTGATTCTCGTTTAAATAATCTGGCTTTGGTTTTACAAAGATGTGAGGAGGCTAACCTTGTTTTGAATTGGGAGAAGTGTCATTTTATAGTACAGGAAGGAATATTGCTTGGGCATAAGATCTCTAAAAATGGAATAGAAGTCGATCGTGCCATGGTGGAGCTCATTGCAAAATTGCCTCCACCGACATTTACGAAACTTATCAGAGGATTTTTGAGGCATGCAGGATTATACAGGTGGTTTATAAAAGATTTTTCAAAAATTGCTAAACCCCTTTCTAATCTTTTGATAAAAGATACGTCATTTAATTTTTCTGATGAATGCATGTAGGCTTTTAAAATGTTAAAGGAAAAGTTAGTGTCAGCACCAGAATGGGACTTACCTTTTGAGCTGATGTGTGATGCTAACGATTCTGGAGTGTGAACTATTTTGGGACAAAGGAAGAGTGGAGTTTTTCAAACCATATGCCAGTCGAATCTTATCAATGCACAATTGAATTATTCAACAACAGAAAAGGAACCTTTTGCAGTATTTTTTTTGCTTTTGATAAATTTCATTCTTATTAATTGACTCAAAATTTATAGTTTATTCTGACCACTTTGCTCTTAAGTATTTGTTGGAAATGAAAGAATCAAAACCCAGTTGATCATGTGGATTCTATTACCGCAAGAATTCGATTTGTGTACGTTGACTTTGTGAATTATTTGGTAAGTAATGTTCTTCCTCTTGAATTGTCATATCAACAGAAGAAAAAAAAATTCTTTTCTGATGTTAAAAATTATTTTTGGGAAGAGCCTTTCTTGTTTAAAGTATGTGCAAACCAAATAATAAGGAGATGTGTTCTAGACGAAGAGAGGGCAAGCATTCTACATTATTGTCATAACGGAGAGGCAGGTGGTTATTTCGGTGCCATCAAAACTATAGCTAAGGTTTTGCAGTTTGGATTTTATTGGACCACACTTTTTAAAGATGCATACTCCTATGTTGCTTCATATGATCGGTGTCAGAGAATGGGGAAATATTTCTAGGAAAAATGAGATGCCTTTAAATGACATTATTGTGTGTGAATTATTGGATATTTAGGGTATTGATTTCATGGGACCTTTGTCACAACTAAATCGAGATTGATCAGACTAATGGATTACTAAGCCCTCCTAGAATGGGTGTAGCTTGGGCCCTTCCAAGCCCATACCAAATCGTAGTGAGTTATCGGATTCGACCTTAAGTGTGGTGGGGTGACGTGTGCATACGTGTACATACTTTTAAAGTCACCACCAAGTAGATCAGGAACCTTGTCAGGCAGTGAGAGTAGCCGTACAACTCTAATGGAATCAGAGATTTGGGATCGGAGACTTAATTATATCAATATTGCCTTTGACACCTTTTCGGTACTTAAGTTGAATGATTTTCTGACTAAGATTTTCATGCAAATTAGTTGAGATAAGGAAGTCCTAAAATCTAGGAGTTCATGCAAATGAGAATAACTAATCTATTAATTATAATTATCAAAGATAGAGAGCAATCAAGGATACAAAACATACTGATAAAATGCATCAAATCAAAACATGGCATCTATATAGCCCTAAAGGCTTAGAGAATGGATGTATTAAGGCTTGGAATGAATTTCGATGATTGAAAAGCAGTTTGCCCATCAAGGGCAAAATTGTAATTTTGGGGCATAATTTGCCCAAAGAGAAAAATTGTCAATTTTTGATGGTATTTAAAATCAAAACCATCAAAAATAGGGTTGACTAATTGAATGTGCCCATTTTCCAATTTTTGAGATTTTCTAAGATTTTTCTAGATTTTTTAGGGATAATTTACCTATGAGGGGCAAAATTATCATTTTAGGAAGAATCGGGAATATGAATTTGGTTAGTCAAGCTTGACTATTTCTTATTTTCTATAATTTATGGAAAATTTTTTAAAATTTTTAACACAATTTGCCTATAAGAGGCAAAATCATCATTTTTGAAAGATCAAAGGGAAAAGCCATCAAAAATACGATTGGTCAGTTAAAATGGCCCATTTCCTAGTCTTTGGGAAATTTTAGGATTTTTCATAATTTTTTTCCAATTTTTTAATCCTTTTCTAGGAATTTTCCATTTTTGGAATTTAAAAATTATTTTTTGATTTTTAATATTTTCAAAAATTTTAAAATTTTTTGGATTGGGTCGGGTTAACCTGGCCCATGCCTCACGAGCACCCAGTCTAGATCGAAAGGGTCCCGGGTCGGTCTAAAAAACAACGTAGTTTTGAGAATATTTTCTTTGAATTTTTGAATTTTTTTTTTGTATTTTTTATCCACAAAACAACTCGTCAAGGGGTTTTCTAGCGCTAATTCCCGATTTCTTGGGAGCACCCAATGGTAAATCCATACATGGATATGTACTACAACTTACCAAGAATGATGTGAACCGAAGATATGTGAATGAAACGTACCAAAACATGACTGAAAAATTCGCAGGAATAACCGATGTTGGTTGTCTCACTAGACTTGGTTTTTATTTTTGTCAAAAAGGCTACTCGTGGAGGGGTTTTAACGCCCTATTCCCGTGCATCTCAAACGTAATCAGTGGGAAAACCACATACTAACATGAATTACACCATGAGAGGAACAGTGAAAAATACGAAAAATGACAAAACATGCACAAAAAATGAAGAAAAGTTCGCTCAAAGGTGTGAACCTGAGCAGCTCGAGGAACTTACGCTTGAATAGGCGCATAAACAGGTTATGCACCTGTTTTCAAGCTCAGAAACCTCCCATCTCGCCCACCTTTTTGGAAAAACATTTGGTGCTAGATGAACTATGTAACACGAGATTTCCAAAATACCGAACGTCTCAGCAAAAGATTAAATGCACGCATCACAAAAATGCCAAGAAGAACCCTTCACACAGCACCCAAATACTTAGCAAAAAAAATGACTAGGGACTACTTCTAGCTTCTGAGCTCACTGAGGCATCTTCACATCCCCGTATTTTGGTTCACAAACAAAATTAGGAGGAACCACTCATATCGTGCAAAAGTGGGTGAGATGAGATTTTAAGCAAACTTGACAGCTCAAAAAATGATCACACGACCACGCTAAAAACGTGCCATGAGCAAGCCCCCTCGCACTGCCCCAACACCCCGGGAAAAGAAAAAGACCAAAAAATGCCTCTAGCTTCTTAGCTTACTGAGGCAATTTCTCAGGATTGTAACTTGGCCCTTGTGTACAACCAACAGCCAAACCAAACGTCAATGTCAAATACTTCGTACGAGGGATAGCCCTAGCCAAGGGAAAGTGTAAAAAAAAAAATGTACCAAACGCACCAAAAGACACCCTCAAAAACAGAGGTTCACACTATTTTCTGGAAAAAAGAAGTGACAAAACCAGCCCTCCAAGGCCACTTTGTGGCTTTGAAACTCAAGAAATGGTCAATCAAGACATGAATGCATACTATTATAAGTAGAGAACAAAACCAACCTGTCGCGACCTAAAATTCATTTTTTGGTTAATGGATTATCAGATTAATTAATTAAATTAACTAACCTAGTTCGAGCTCTCCCAAGCCCTACCAAATCGCGACTTAGGTTTTTTGTTTGAATGATTTTTAAGATTTGGATTTGGAGTCGCCACTAATCGTTTTTTGGTAGGTCGATTAGAAACCTAAGTAATCTAGCGGGAGAACTAAATTACTTCTACGAACCAGAGATTACGAGTTCGGGGACTTGGTTACACTAGTTGATTAAAACTAATGCCCTTTCGGTACCTTAATTTCATGGATATCCTATTTTGGCAACTCTCGCTTGGTTTATTCCTAAGGCCCTGGTAAGATGTTCTTTTTATGTTTTCACTTTTTTTTTTAAATGGAATGCATAAAGGGTATGAACGCAAACATTAACATACGAATACGATACACAAATACGGACATGCGAATATGATATACAAATACGTAGATATGCGAATACGAATACGTAGATATGCGAATACGAATACGTACGTGACATGTGAATGACATACGTACGTGACATGCGGATGACATACGTACATGACATGCATATGAATACAACATGCATACGGGATAGATGAATACAAATACGTACATGACATGCGGGTACGAAGACGTATGAATACGATATGTAACATGCGTACATACACCATACAAATACGTGACATATATGTGTGACATGCATAGTGATATGTGTATGTAAATACGTACGTTTCGATTTTGCCCATGAAGGGCAAAGTCGTCATTTCAAAAATATCAGGATTGACCAGTCGGAATGGCCCGTCTCCTGATTTTTGGGATTTTTGAAGACAATTTGTCTATGAGGGGATAAGACCCTCATTTTTGAAAAGTTTTGATTCTTTTGTTTTTGTTTTTGTTTTTTTTTTTACTGAATATGCATGGGTTAATAACATATCATAATAGACAAATGTGGATTTGCAAACGTCGCATACATGACGTGCATACGAGGACAAACAAATACGATATGTCTATACGAACATACGGATAACATGGCAAACATACATGAGACGTACTACATGAGATGCACATGAATGGCATTTTTTGGGTATTTTTTATGATGATTTTTTAGATTTTGGATATATTATAAAAGAATGCAAAATCACCCAAAGCAAACAAAGATGTGAAGAGAGAGCAGGTAAAGTAAAACTATCCTAAGGACAGTGAAAATAAAACCCGCAACTCGTCGGGTGAATAATTACAGACCAATTAAATAAATCCCGAGACATGATCGGGAATACAACAAAAATGGACCGGAATGGACATCGGTCAAACACCCGTCACCAAGCCTCATGGGTCGGGAGTACAACAAAATGGACCGGAAAGGACATCGGCCATCCTCCATTCTTCAAAGCATCGAACCGAAAGCCAAATGAAAACAATGAACTTTTTAATCGGACATGCACAATCACCAACGAGTTAAGATAATTCAAACGCTCAAAGAAAGTTTAACACGTGCTGATTAAACTTCATTGAGACCATTTTTTGACATTTTCCAATGCATTAACACCAAAAACACAAGTTCAGCCCTACTGTCTAGGAACATACTCAAGGAAAAGCTAGTAATCACAAAATGCAGAAAAAAAAATAGTGAAATGCATGAAAAAAATTCTGAAATTTTTTATGCAAGTGGGAAAATATGTCAGTGACAACTTTCATGTTTTTCACTTATACTTAAAAGATCCTCATTTTCATGTGAAAGATATTTTTTCACAAGAGCTCAGCAGCGAATAAGCAAATCCCCATAGAGCAGACATGTTTTAGGATTAAGCTCTAATACACACTTAAAACACCGAATTAATGCACCAAAATTTCCAGTCTACTAAATAAGACCCTAATGAACAACTTTCAATTTTTGTGATTTTGGAAACGAAGACTCTAAATAGGTCGTTATTGCGACTTAAGACAGACTTGCACTGAACAAGACACAAACTCTAGAACAGTCACAGAAATGCGCAATTACTTTAAATACACTAAACATATGAAACATGCACGAATATTTTTGGATTTTTTGTATATTATGCATCAAGATGTTGTGAATGACTTTCATGAAGAAGTTTTTCTGAAATCGAATCTAGAAAAAATCGTGGAAAATTACGAATCATCAAAGGTCGGATCAGAAAACTCAATCTCAGATTCAACTCCAAACATTCACTGATTCAAGCTCCAAACTACGGGATCCTTTTGACATAGTAAACGATGTCCGTTTTCATGCCATAATATATCAAATCGAAGCTTGGGATGTGCTCTACGTATCTCTAGAACATCATTCCATGAAATAACCACGTTTTCATCCTAAAATACATATTACAAAAATATTGCACAGTCTGATCCGAGAGCAAAAATTTGTCAAAATGCACACAACGTCATTCAATACCCATATGCATGCACAAACACATAGCAATATCATGTTCAACAGCAATATCAAGCAAGTCAATACCTCTGATTCACCACATGTTTAGGCTAGAATCTATCTTCACATAATGGTTAATAAGCTAGGTATTAGAATCAAACCGATTTACCCTTCATCACGAACCTTTCCACGTTCTGGGAAATATTCAACGGTGAGATCTTGTCCGATTTGGGTGATCTTAGTACCGTTGGAATCGTCTCGACGTCAGCTACGACTTATCCAAAAATCAGCCCGATCCAACGGTGGAATCACCGTGGACAAAGATCGAAAGCTGCCGGCCTCCCTCTCCTCTTCTCTCTTTTTCCTCTCCTTTTTTTTTTTCTGGCGATCTCCCCTGCTCTCTTCTATGAAGTGTCCTCCTTAGCAGCTAATTTTTTCTTTTGGACCAGCCGCTCCTCATTGCTGTTGGATAGCAATCTTTCCTTGGACGTTGGATAGCAGCCCCCATTCTCCTTGGACCAGCAGCTAACTTTTTTTTCTTTTTCTTTGGCAGCAGCTTTTTTTTGCCATTGGTTAGCAGCAACTTCCCTTCAATGGACAGCAACTCTCCTTGACTTCTCAGCTGACTTTGAGTTGGACCGCAACTAAAGTTTGGACCAGCAGCTGACTTGGACAGCAGCTCCTTCAACTTGAACGTTGGATTCAGCTGCCCTTCTTCTCTGTTCAAAGTATCATGCTAGCCTTCTTTCGATTCTGTCCGCTTTCCATTTGTTCATTAATCATGATGTCTCCCTCTTGTGTTCATGGTGTGCTCATGATGCTTGGTCAAGTGAAGAGGGAGATGTCTACGTCGTTTCAAGCACCACTGGATTCATCAATTTATTATCTTGGGTTGTTTGCTTTTTGAGGACTTGAGAACTGCACATAACGTGGATGGGCTATTTGCATGGGAACCCAAAACAATAAAGAAATAAGAAGACCATCCTTTCTTTTGTCTTTTTCCTTTTTGATCTTCTCTCTTATTATTATTATTTTTTCTTCTCTTTTTTTTTCACTCTCAAATATGTCAATCCTTAAGAACATCTTGAGAAATCGATTCTGCATATTCAACCGGCAAGTCCCACGAATGCAACAAAGTAGTATAGAGAAAGGTTTAAATTGATAAAATGAATTTCGGACAACCGAACGCAACAACGGAAAATGCACTATCAGGGCATTAAAAAATTTGGACTATTAGAGGACAATGTCACGACTCCAGAAATGCAAAAATCGAAAATTACAGAGCTAGAATGCATGTTCTAAGATTTTTACAATTAATCTGAAAATGGGATTAACAAAGTAACAGCCTATTCAAAAAAAAATTTGCTGATTTTCTTTGGCCAACATGAAGAGAAAATTAGAAGAAAAATACTGGCTACTTATTCACATTTTTATGGCCTCAAATGCTATTTTTAATAAATATTTTTCTAATTTCTAAAAATATTAAAAAAATGCAAAAAATATGAAAAATTATTTTTTGTTCAAAAATGGTAGCCTAAGCTTAATAAAGGCTTCCAAAGTTGATTTTTCAATTTTCTCATTTTTTCTTGATTTTCTATTAATTGTTTTTGAAAAATAAAAATATCGAAAAATACTGAAAATATGGAAAATCATTTTTTGGTCAAAATTGGTTCCCTAGGCTTGGCCAAAGTCTCCAAAGTTGATTTTTTTTTCAATTTTATGAATTTTTATGGATTTTATATTAATTTTAAATAAGAAAACACGATTAAAAATCAGGTGTCAACACAACCAAAAACAAATTCGCACAAAAGAGCAATGAAAACCAGCCTCAAAGTAGAAGGTATGACTAGGTGCAAGCATTATGTCAAACACGCAGTGGGCGATTAAAAACGTGCTGAAATTGTAACTCCACGAGCGAAATCGAAGTAAACAAACACTCAAATAAGGCTATTGCGACTACCATCAACACATATAATTAAGTGGTTTCGGCTCTGTTTGACTAAAAAGTCAAATGAAGCCGAACCCACAGTAGAGAAACCCAAAAAAACAGAGTACAGAGCTTAGAGGGGGAGAAGACTACCTGCTCTCACGAGACTAGCAGCGACAACGGTTTTGGTGTTGGTGTGGGAGATCCCTCTACCAGTGGTGAAGCTTCCTTTCATGCTGACTTCCCCCCTGTTTTCTCTCCCCTCTCTTTCTTGTTTTCTTTTTTCTTTTTTTTTTTTCGATTTCTTCTCCCTTGTTTTGGTTTTCTCTTCTTTTTTTCGTTTTCTTACTCTTCTCCCTTCTTCATCTTGGACCTCCTCCTCTTTAACCCAAGCTCTCCCTTCCTTATACATGCCAACCCACCTTGGAACTTCCCCTTGCAACCTTAGAACTCACCTCCCTTCAATTTCCCTCTCTCTCAATTTTTCTGTTTTTTCGTCACTAGCCCCTCCTTCCTCTATTTTGTCTTCTCTCCTCGGCCAACCCATTTGTCCTCCCATCCCCTCCCATTTCGTGAAGCCTAGGGATTCTTTAGAGGCTCATGGACTAACATCGACACCAATTCGTGCAAGATTTGTTTTTTTTTTTTAAATCTTCCTCTACTAAATGGACTTCTGCAATTGGTGTAAGAGGAAGGAGAAAAAAAGTGTCTACTCCTTCTCTTTCTGCCTTTGTTCCCTTCTTCTTTTCTACATCTAGGGGCTTTACTTGCTGTTAACGCGAAAGAAGGGGAGGCTCGTGTAACTAATGTTATGCTGCCACTACTCCCTTTTCTTTCTTTTTTTATACGTTGCACACTCTTTACCCACGTTCTGCCTCTCTTCTTTTTCTTTTTGTGTTGCTGTTGTTGCTGCTGTTTTTGTTTTTTTTCTTCTTTGTCCTATTGGGGCTCCCTTGTAAACGAACAACAAGAGAACCTCCCCCTAGCTGCACACATATCCAAGTTTCAGCTATTCTTTTTTTCCTTTCCTTTTTTCTTTTTATTACCCTTAAAGTATGTAAAGTCAATCAAGGATATGTATGATGATGTTCCTACATGTGTAAAGACTTGCAATGGCACATCAAGTTATTTTCCAATCACATTACGTTTACACTAAAGCTCGGCTTTAAGTCTTTATTTTTTTGCACTAGTTATGGATGAGT
Source organism: Psidium guajava (assembly GCA_016432845.1). Classification (NCBI taxonomy): domain Eukaryota; kingdom Viridiplantae; phylum Streptophyta; class Magnoliopsida; order Myrtales; family Myrtaceae; genus Psidium; species Psidium guajava. The sequence continues at coordinate 18,276,515 of CM028231.1, forward strand.
TAGCAAAAGATATACAAAATGGGATGACATGGTGTATGCTATTTGTAGATGATATTGTGCTTATTGATGAGACCAAAACTAGGGTTAGTGCTAAATTAGAATTATGGATAAACACGTTAGAGTCTGAAGGATTTACGTTAAGTCGGAGTAAGACGGAATACATGAAGTGTGAGTTGCCATGACAAGAGGATGAGATCAAGAATCCATGGATATGCTTGGACAGAAGGTACCTAAGAAAGATACTCTTAGATATTTGGGATCAATTTTACAAAAGATGAGAAAAATTGATGAGAAAGTTAACCATAGAATCATAGTAAGTTGGGCAAAATGGCGTAGCACATCCGGATTTTTGTGTGATCACAAAATCCCTTTTAGGCTAAAAGAAAAATTTTATAGAACGACAATAAGACCTACAATATTATATGGAGCTGAATGTTGGCTAGTACCGGAGCAACATGAGCATAAAATGGCGGTAACGGAAATGACGATGTTAAGGTGGATGTTTGATCATACAAGGATGGATAAGATAAGAAATGACAATATTCGAAGAAAAATTAAAATAATACTGGTGATAGATAAGATGAGAGAACATAGATTGAGATGGTTTAGACATATTCTCCATAAACCCCTAGATGCCCTGTTAAGAGTAGAAGTTTGTTACCTCGAACATAACATGAAGAAAGGAAGAGGTCTGCCGGAACTTATTTCAGGGAAGGTAGTAAAACAAGATTTAATGGAGTAAGAAATAGATTGGTGTACTGTTTATCTTAGGGCAGAGTGAAGGAAAGCTATTTGCATTATAGATAAAGCGATTTTCAATGCTCCAAATTATCTAGTTTAATCCTATTTATTTATTTATTTTGTGGTATCCATGTCTTTGTTTTTATTTTAATATATTTTATGTTTTTTTGCTTCAAGTTCATCGACCACCGACTTTAACTGGTTTAGGATAAAGGTAATGTTGATGCGGATGTTGATTATTATTATTTTTTAATTTGCATAATTTATTAGACAAAAAATGAAAAATGAAGTACTAGTGGACAATTGTTGACACCTGATTTTTAATCATGTTTTCTCTTTTAAAATTAATACAAAATCTATAAAAATTTGTAAAATTGAAAAATCAATTTTGGGGACCTTGGCCAAGCTTAGGGAATCAATTTTGACCAAAAAATAATTTTTCATATTTTTTGAATTATATATATATTTTTAGAAATTAGGAAAATATTTAATAAATAATGGCGTTTGAGGTCACAAAAAAATATGTAAAAATGGTCAATATTTTTCTTTTAAATTCCTTTTCATGTTGGCCATCACAAATTTAAAAAAAAAACCCAATTCGGGGTCGTGTATTTCTTCACGAGCATAATCTCGAATCGAGTCTAAAAAATTTAATTTGAGTCAATTTATTTTCATTTTTTCACTTTTAGAAGTTATGACATTATTCTCTAATATTTTAAATTTTTATCTTGGCCCAATTATACCCAGAATGACTCAATTTTACAAAAGGGATTTAATTAAATTTTGCGGCAAGAAATAAGCATAGGGGAGATGTGTTGAAAATTTTGAGAAGATTTGGACTTAAAGAAATATTTCTCCGTGGACTGAATTGCAAATACTTAAAATCTCATGGACTAGAGTGCAAATACTTAACATTTGAGGGATTATTTTGTAAATAATAAAAAGAAGAGTTAGTGGAGAAATTAGAATAGAGAAGGAAAGATGGAGAAGAGGAGATAGAGAATGGAAGATGGAGAGGAGGAGATGAAGAAGAGGAGATGGAGAGGAGGAGATAGAGAAGAGAAGATGGAGAAGAATAGATGAGAATAGAGAAGGGAAGATGGAGATGAAGAAGAGTTAGTAGAATGGGAGATAGATATGGAGAAGGGAAGATGGAGATGAAGAAGAGTTAGTAGAATGGGAGATAGATATGGAGAAGGGAAGATAGAGATGAAGAAGAGTTAGTGGAGAAATTAGAATGTGAGATAGAGATGGAGAATGGAAGATGTTGAAGAAGAAGAGTTAGTGGAGAAATTAGAATGTGAGATAGAGATGGAGAATGGAAGATGTTGAAGAAGAAGAGTTAGTGGAAAAATTAGAATGGAAGATAAATGAATGGGTTATAAAAGGAGGAAGAAGAGAGTTTGGATGGGGGGAATTTTTTGGAGAAAAAAAATTTGAAGTGTTTGAGAGAGATTTTTTAGGGGGAGAGAAAATTTTGGATGTTTGAGAGAGTTTTGAGAGATTCAAAAAAAAATTAGAAAGGAAGAAAAAATAAAAAAAAAGAGAGAGAATCCTTTTTTTCAAAAAAGAGTCTTGAAGATGGTGGGAGTTTAAATCTAGATGTTACCATCCATAATTCCTCTACCGATCAACGCAAGTCACGAGTTCATCCCCATCGTTCGAGCCGCGATCTTGATCCATAAAGTGACACGAGGTCCGAATTCGACAATCAAATCTGTCAAATCAGGTAACAATCCTAACCATTAAATCTTCGAGAATTTTCTTGCCCAAATGAATTGATTTAAATTTCGATTATGTCATGTCGTACTTGTATGTCTCCATATCCACATACCGCATTTGTATTTGTGTTGTCATTAATTTACGCGTATCTACCTAAAAAATTTTTTTCGACTGGCCAATCTTATTTTTGATGTTTCCACCTCCCGATCCTTGAAAAATAACCGTTTTATCCTTCTGGTCAGTTTGACCCAAACTTCTTCCAATTATCCCAAATGAGCTTTCATGAAATAAAATGGTACCGAAAGGGTGTTAGAATGATCTGGCGTAATCAAGTCCCCGAATCCATTTTCTCTGGTTCGCAGAAATAAATTAGTTCTTCCGCTGATTTATTTAGGTTTCTAATCGACCTACCAAAAATGATTAGTGGCGGCTCCAAATCAAAAATCTTTTGCATGAAAAGAACTTAAGTTGCGATTCGGTAGGACTTGGGAGGGTCCGAATTAGGTTAGTCAATTAACCTGATAATCCGTTCACCCAATTGAAAAAAAATTAAATTAATTTTTTTTAGGTCGCGACAACAATGTCACAACTCAAAAAAAGTGAAAAATGAAAATAAAATGACTAAAATTACATTTTTTAAGCTCGATTCGAAATTGCGTTTGTGGAGCAATGCAAAATTCTGAATTGGATTTTTCAAATTTAGATGGGTCAACATGAAAAGCAATTCAAAATAAAAATATTGGATATTTGTCCTATTTTTTGGCCACGAAATCTAATTTTTATGATTCTTTTGGTAAAAAAATACAAAAATACAAAAAAAAATTATTTTTAGTTTCGAATTGGTTCCTTAAGTTTGGCCAAGGTTTCAAAAGTTAATTTTTCAAATTCATGGATTTTTCTATTATTTTTCTAAGAAAATATTATTAAAATTCAAGTGTCAACAACCTTTTACAACTTCTTATGGGAATTTATACATTTTAGTAGCTATGGAGTATGTGTGTAAGTGGGTAGAAGCTGTAGCATTGCCAACAAATGATGCTAATATTGTAGTTAAATTCTTAACGAAAAATATTTTTACCCAATTCGGCACCGCTAGGGCAATCATAAGTGATAGGGGGACACATTTTTGTAACAAACAGTTTGAAGCACTTTTAAGTAAGTATGGAGTCACCCATAAGGTTGCAACACCTTATCATCCTCAGACTAGTGGTCAAGTAGGGGTTTCAAATAGGGAAATCAAGAGAATTTTAGAAAAAATAGTGAATGCCTCTGGGAAAGATTGGTCAATGAAACTTGACAACGGAATTTGGGCCTATAAGTTAGCTTTCAAAACCCCAATTACGATGTCTCCTTTTAGGCTAGTATTTGGAAAAACTTGTCATTTACTAGTGGAATTAGAGCATAGAGCATATTGGGCTTTGAAATTTTTAAATTTTGACATGTAGTCCACAGGTGAAGGAAGATTGTTGCAACTAAATGAATTGGAGGAATTTCATAATGAGGCTTATTAAAATGCTAAGATGTATAGGGAGCGTACAAAAGAGAGTTTGAAATTGGCGAAAAAGTTTTACTTTATAACTCTCGTCTTAAACTTTTTCCAAGAAGGTTACGATCCCAATGGTCTAGTCCTTTCATAGTCACACAGGTATTCCCATACGGAATAGTCAAAGTTGCAAATGACACCAAGGGTACATTTAAGATGAACAGTCAATGCTTGAAGCCCTACTTCGAAGGTGGACACAACAAGCAAAAGACTACCATTGAACTTCATCCTCCCAAATAATGACATCTACGATAGTTTGTCTAAAAACAATGAAGCAAGTGCTTCTTGGGAGGCAACCCAAAAATTTTTCTTTATGTTTCTTCATTAATGTTTTAAGCTCATTGTTTGCAAAAAAAAAAATTTGCAAAAAGTAGAAAAAAATATTAACTTTCTTTTTTCCATTTTATGCAAGTTAATTTTCTTTCGTGAGGGATCACTTTGTTGGACTTTTCTTTATCAAGGCCATTCATGGATACATCCTAAAATAAAGGAAGTTTTCTTGTTCCTATAGGCACAGAATTGGACTCCTCATGCTAATTTCTTTGGGCAAAGGTATCAGACTTTTGCTATACATTGCCATCAAGTGGTATTAGAGCCAATGGTTCAATTTTTGGGCAGATCCAACAGCAGACTTCATGGTTATGAAATTAGGCTTTTATGGAGATTCGATTTGAGATATATTAGCATAGAATAATACTTGAATTAAGGAGAAGCAAACCTAACACTGGAGCTCACACGTGAGGGAGAGATTGTTGAGATGTACATATGAGTTGTGTTAGAAAAATTCTACATTGGAGAATTAATGTGGCATGGAGCAGTTAATATTTCCAAGTCGGTTCCTATGGGCTTAAGTTTTTGAGTGAAGGTAGGTCCAACAGAATATGTTAATGGGCTTGGACTTGGGATCCTTCCTGGTGATCTCCTTGGATGAAGGCATCGGGCTTTGGTTGCACACTTCCATTAGTCTAGACCTTTCACAATCACCAAAGTCTTCCCTTCTGGAATAGTTGAAGTTACTAATGAAAGGGAGGGAACCTTTAAAGTGAATGGGCAACGTCTCAAGCCCTGCTTTGGAGGTGGTTTCTACTCACAGACATCCACCATTGTTTTGCTTTTGCCTGCGAGTTGGAAGAGTTTAGTTGCAAATTATAAAGCAAGTGCTTCTTGGGAGGCAAAATTTTAATTTTTTGCATTTTAGCTTTATTTTGTTTGATTTGTTCATGCAATATATATATATATATATTTGAATCCTCCTAATAATAGTTTGCCCCAATTACTTGGTTTATTTTTGTAGGGACTTATCTCCAAGTTTTCTCTAAGCTTTCCACCCTAACTATCGTTATGGCATGCCTTCATCATATTCCAAGGGGTTTCTCTTTTCTTTTCAGCATTGAGGACATTGCTGCATTTCAGTTTGGGGGTGGGAGATAAAATTTTTGCTGAAAAATTTTCATGAAATCTTTGCTTAATTTGAAATTTGGATGCAATTTTTGATTTTTTTAAAAACAAAAGTGGGATTGATGTGTGAGTTAGTCTTGATCATGAGCATGTAGTCCATATTTTGAGCACCAATCCTTAATTTTTTTAGTCAAGTGTACCTAGGAAGATTTATGTGAAGTATGTGATTCTCTTAGAACTCACCCAAATCTTAGAATTTGTTTGATTTTCTCTTGAGGCGAAATTTTAGGCTAAGCTCAATTAAGAAAATGATTTAGGCATTCATTGGATTGTTTGAGCCTTCCAAGCCAACCTTGTTTATTTATTTTTAGTCACCCCATTGAGTCTTATGTTGCCTAAATTTCTTTAGAAACCCTTATAATGTAGCCTGAGTTTATTGACATCATTTTTCCCTATACCCTATGGACATGTTTAATTCTTTGAGATATAATAAATTATGGATATTTGATGTATCCGAAAAATTTGAAAAAGAAAAAGAAAGAGAAAGAGAAAAGTGTTCAAAAAAGAGATTTGTATATATTATTTCTTTAGTACTACTTATATTGATCCCCATATCCAACTTTCAACTTGAGTGAGCCCTTTCGGGTAGTCAATCGGTTGAAATTTTACTATATAAGGAGGAACTTAGGGAGGAACTTTACCATAAAGCATGGAATGAGAAGCAATGGAAAAGAAAGAAGCTGAAGGTGAAAAGAAGAAGGAGAGAAGGTGTAGACTATCGTTGAATTTAGAAAACAATTTGAGCTATGAAATTGATGTGTCTGTAGGGTAAGTTGAGCTTAATCAAGCCACATTATAAGCTTATTAAGACCTATAATTCTTGGGTGAGTTTATGGTCTACATTAATGGAGAGAGGAATCAATGACAAACTTATGAGATTTGGTGAAGTGGATTTAGAGTTTGGGGGTCTGCATATCAACATGGATTTATCTAGGTTGCATATGAATTGAGGAGTTGAGGATTTCACACACACGGATTGCATGTTTAGGGTTAGACTTGTGCCTTCTGATGTTTTTCATTGAGATTTCGAGCAAGTATGGTTGACTTTGGATTTGTGTTTTTAGTTTTGGTTTTGCTCAAGGACTAGCAACATGTTAAGGTAGGAGGTATTTGATAAGTCTATTTTATATAGAGTTTATTTATTATTTTAAACTTAATATTTGCTTAGTTTTAATTGAATTTGATGTCTACTTTATTTAATTTTAATTGATTTTGTAAGTAATTGAAGTTAAAGGGAACTTAGGGACTAATTTTGTAATTTGTCGGCCTAGGAGGACAAAACACATGGAAGTCGCATATAAGCTTCCTAAACCATGTAGAAGCATCCCAAATTGGAGATCAAAGACATGCGAATTTGAAATTAAGAAGAATTAAGCCCATTTTGGGGAGAAATTCAAAGTCCAAGCTAAATTAGGAGTTTTATTTTTGGGAGAAGTCTTAATTGGGAAGAATCTTTAATTGCAATCCTATTCTAGTGTGATTAAGATTTCTTGAAAAGCAAGAAGGGGTCTATATAAACACCATTAAACATGATTTCAAAGAGGAGGAGCTGTCTTCATCATATTAAGTTTAGGGTTCCGATTTTATTTCTTGGTTCTTTCCTTCAATGCCATATGCCAATTGAAGAAGGAGGCAAATTAAAAATCAATCCATGATTATTCTTGGTGAATTTGTTCTAGTTCTTCATCATGTTTAGTTTAGTCATTGTTTTTAGTTTAATTTTCATTACGTTCTACACTACTTGTAGTTAGAGCTACAATGTAGCTTAACTATGATTGATTAATTTTCACGACTTGTTTGTACAATTCTAGAACTCATATGTGTGAGTTATATATCATGTTTTTAATGCTTTTAACTGCTTGATCACCACTTAAATGATTTTTGTTGTGTGTTTGAGACCAAAAGGAGATTTCATGCAAGTGCTTTACGATATATAGCCACAAATTTAACGTAAATAGAGATATATTAGGTTGTTTGTGTGATTTCGGTAGTTGGTAAATCGAGGATGGTTTATTGATTCCAAGAACATTCATAGATCTTAATGTGCTTAGGTTTACTTAAATGTACATGGACCAAGTGTGGATTGCTATACTGGACCAATGATAGTGATTTAAATTAGGAAGTTCTACCATCATCCTATGATTTCAATTTGATTGCACAACGAGATTGGTTAATTAATCTTGATTGGTTAAGTAAAATGGGATGCTCTAATGTTTTTCATTCTTGATTAAAAAAAAGTACTTTGTTCTTTGCTTCTTTATATTTGAAATTTATAGGTTTAGTTTGCAAATTTCTATTTCGGTTTTGATTTGCTACCTTCGTTAATTTAGATTTCGGACTTATGGGGTTAATTCACATTATTGTTTTCTTAGTTAAATTCATGTTCTTTTGGTTAATTTAATTTTGGAAATTTCAATCTTAATAGGTTAATTTTTTTTTCTTTAGAATTTTGATTGCTTTATTGAATCTTTAATTGGTTAGATAAATTTGAGAATTGTCCACCTTTAGTAATTAATTTGATTGATTTGTCTACAATCTTTGTGGGAATAGTACTTTTATTCATCACTTTATTACTTGTTTGATACGTACACTTGCGTTGCTAATTTAGATAACATTATTGATTGATTATCTATATGTCGATTTATAATTCGTTGTCGATTTCAATATTACTAATCAACCACTTAGCAACCGAAGTTGTTTTGGATGATTTCCTTTGCTGTTTGTTGATCTTTCAAGTGGTCTATCCAGTTGCCCAAGCTAGTGAACTACTTTAGAGTCTAAATATAATTACTTTCCATTTAGTCAAGTGTCTTTAGTCCCATTTTTATGAATCTTAAGCATGTTGCAGGTTTCAAGAGTCAAAGTTCAAGTCTCTACGCGTTTTAATGCATTTTTTAGTTCATAGGTCTTTATTGTGTTTTTTAGTTCCTATGTCATTAATGTTGGATAATTCTCCTGTCTTTGATATTTGTTTATTTTCTATGTGATGATCTCGCTATATAAAGATGCAAAATCTCAAATGCAAGATAATAACTTGAATATTAAGAATGTGTGAGATTTATTTTTGTTTGACCAAATACTAGCTTTTGTATCCTCGAAAGTTGGATTCCTCATTGACGATGAGCCAAGAAGTAATCTATCCTCAATTGATGATATTTTGTAGGTTTTGGTGTTGTTCTTCTCCTATCTTGAAGTCCTAAATCCTTAGCAGGGGATATTCCATAAGCCTTGGTGGTGAGCTTCGTCAATCCCAATTGTGATTCTTGACTGGTGGCGCATCCTATATGCCTTGGTTCTGATAATATTTTATCATGCATTGACATTTATCCATCGATATCTATCCCACACATTCCGACAAACAATCACTCACAATAACGTTTGCCTGTCCGTGAACACTCATTAGACCCACGAGCTTGAGATACATGAGCTTTAGATCTCGTGGCCTTGGTTGCTTGAACTCTCCCATTTGAGGGACCAAACTTGATTGGCCATAGTGACTGCAAGCCCATTTCTTAAGCTTCAGTGGACATGGCCGCGAGTTTCAAAGTTGGATTGGGGCATAGTCGCTACAAGGTTCGAGCTTAAGTGGTCAGGATTGCGAAGTTCCACCTTGAGTAACCATTGTTAGCCGTTCGATCGGCCGTCCGTCGTAACCTACGACACCCTAGGATTGCCGTAGTCAAATTTTAACAACTAAAAGGCCAAGGAATTGGGCTTGCGTACCTGATTTCACATCCATGGTCGAACGGCACGAAAAATCAACAAACCGAGCTCGGAACTTCCCCTTTATGCCTTCCGAACCACCTGGTGTTAATGAGGCTGCCTCTTACTCGTCTCTCACTCTCTCCCAAAAGCCTTATGGAGAAATGAAGAGTGAAAATGGCATGAAGAAGGTGAGGGTAGAGGGGGGTCGTAGCCATTTATATAGAAGTCTTGGTTGGGCCCTCTCATCATAGGCCGGACCGTACTTGGCCCACACTAGCCAGGGCCATATTCGGCCCATTAAGAAACCTTAAATTCTTTCTTTATTAAACCAATTCCGTATACGGTAAATTAATACCGTAAAACAGTCAATTACAATTTCAATTAAGCTGTCCAGCATCGCTATGCCTGTCATAATACTTACCACCACGGTCAGATCTGACAACCTTAATGACTTTTCCCAATTGTTTCTTGACTTTAGTCTGAAATATCTTGAATTTATTAAGAGACTCGGACTTTTCTTTAATTAAGTACAGATAACCATATCGGGAATAGTTATCAATGAAAGTGATAAAATAATAATTTCTACACAATGTTAGAGTATAGTTTTCACTTATATCAGTATGCACGACCTCCAATAGGTCAGAAGTTTGGATTGCAGACTTTTTCTTTATTTTGGTCATCTTGCTTCTACAACAGTTCACACAAGTTTTCAAGTCATCATTAAGAGCAGGTAGAATATCGGCCTTTACTAGCCCTTCCACTCTTTCCCTGAAAATGTGACCAAGACGTTTATGCCACAATGTGTAAGACTGTTCTTTAGGTAGAGTCCTTTTGGAGATAACTTTCTCGGCTGTATAAGCTACGTATATGTCATTGGGAGTTAAACACAATCTGTACAATCCATTGGATATATGCAGCATCCAACTTTATTTGAATTATAGAACATAGAAACCATATTGTTTTTTATTTCAAAGGAGTAACCACACATGTCCAAACATGATGCAGAAACTAAGTTTCGTCTAAAGAAAGGTATATAGAAAGTGTTTCTTAACATCAAATAAAACCCGGATTTTAGGATCAAAATAACATCTCCCACGAACTCAATGTCAAATTTGTTGTTATCTCCCACTATAGGCTTCGATTCATCCTAACTTGGCTTCCTCTGGTTTATGAACCCCTATATGGTAAATGTAACATGATTAGTCGCACCGCTGTCTAACCACCAAGAATTGGATGGGGCTTCAAATAGATTAGATTCACAAACCAGTGCCAAAGAATCATTACCTGTATGCTCATGTTTAGATAGGCAATTCTTATATTTAGTGCAGTCTTTCTTCATGTGACCCCTCTTCTTATAGAAGAAATAGCGGTCACTATCATTCTTAAAGGATGCTTTCTTTTGACCCAAGTTATCAGACGGACCAATGGTAGGGTGAGTACCTATATGAGTACGAGATTTAGGCCCCTTGCTCTTCTTATTACTGGAATTGGTAGTAACTAGGGCATAATGCCCTCTATCTTTCTTCATTTTTTCTTCCTCCGCCACTACTTTAGATATCACATCATTGACGGACCAAGTCTTATCCTGTGTACTGAAACTAATTTTGATTATCCCAAATTCAGGAGGAAGGGTGTTCAAGGCTTGATGTACCATCACGGTATCAGGGATTACTATACCTAAGGCATTCAGTTTTGTCTGCAAATCCAGCATTCTCTGGATATAGTCCCTAACACCTCTTATACTCATATACTTCATATTAAAAAGTAATTGGATAAGTGTCCCAACCTCAGCATTCGAAGATACTCGGTACTTGGCTTTCATGGCTTTTAACATTTCCTTAGCGGTGCAATTAGTTGGCAGGCTGCTCTTCAAATGTTCCTGTATGGATCGCTTCATTAACAGCAAGCAGATCATATTGCTCTTTTCCCAAGTGACAAAAATGCGACTTTTCAGGCGCAGTGCTACTCTCAACTAGATCAGTAGGCTTATCTTTATAAAGAGTAATATGAACATCAGCCAGTTTCATTGCAAATAGATAGTCCTCCTTTCATTTCTTGAATTTGAACTATTCAGAACCTCTATGGTAATGGAGTTCCTATTCACAGAAAAGGTTAGTGAAAAAACAAGCAATACATACCATTAGCATCATGTGAACACTGTGCAACTTTAAATCCTTAAAATACACATATCAGAGAGTCACATACATCAGCATATAATTACTTTTGGGAAGAATACATGACATACAATTGCAAACTCCCTACATGACAATGACCATGAAAATATATTTCAATTTTCGTGAACCACCACATTTGGTTATATGAATTACTAAAATTAGTCATTTCCTAGTCATATATTATTCATGCATCCCTCCATGACCTGACACACAATCACCTCCTTTGGGAGTATAATTATGCATCAGAACAGGAAACATCCCACCAAAATGCAAGATCGATATTTCTCAAATTCAACTAAGTGTACCACTTTGACAGTCACAACTTAATCAAATCTTTGAAACACTCTCACACTAGAGGTATGAATTTCATGTCTCACATTTATCGTATGGTGTGATTTTAAACTTGATGACATGGGCAATTGTTACTAAAATCACAACTAGTGCTAATAGCATTGCTTCATGCATTTGTGAGTTTTACATGTATTTGTGCTCAATAATGCTCTACACATTCCTTATGTGGTATTCAATAAGTGAACCAACCTTACTATACCCAAAAACTGTATAGAAATAAATAAAATGAAAATGATAAAATACCCCTGATTATTATACTTGTACAAGGGTTTTGCGCATTTTTTAAGATCTTAAAAGGCTCAAAAAATTGAAATGAATATATCACAGTGTATAGAATTTCCATACAAGCACAACAGTGAAAAAATCACTTTCATCGGAGCACGCACACGCCCTCACGTGCCGCCAGAAGGCCGGCGCATGAGGCTCACGTGCTGTGCATACCTTGCATGTGTGGCGGTCTATTAACCGATAGTCAACGGTCAACGGTCAGGCCGTTAACGGTCAACGGTCAATGGTTGACCTTTGACCGGTCAACCGTTGACCGGGTCGAGTTGATCCGATCAAATCTGGTCAGGTTGGGTTGACTCGGTTAAATCGGATCGGGTTGACCCAGTCAACCCGGGTTGAGTCAGGTCTGGTTAACGCGGTCGCGACCGATGATGTCGTTTATGATGTCATTGCCACATGGCATCCCTACGCGGGGCCATGTGGCATCCGTATGAGGTGCCACATAGCACCATGGCGCGGCTGGTGTGACATTATTGATGACGTCACCCGATGTATTTAATGTGTCAGCTGACGTTAGCTGACGTCACCCAACACATTAAATGTGTTGGGTGCGTGAACGCCACGCACTGGAGCGTGGATCTCATGTGCTGGCACTTGGGGCGCATGAATATCACGTGCCGCCACGGCGCCTCCTTCAGGCCACACATGGCTGCGCATGCGGCTTCTTCTGGCCGCTGGCAACCCACCATGCTGATCCCAAATATGCTTCCAAAATTAAATTTCAATATGCCAAAAGTCACAAAATCAAGTAGAACCAGTACGTGCTAAAACCGAGCTACGGCGACTCTGATACTAGCTGTTGGCTGTCCAATCGGTCGTCCGTCGTAACCCACGACACCCTAGGATTACCGTAGTCGGATTTTAACAACTAAACGGCCAAGGAATCGAGCTTGTGTACCTGATTTCGCATCCATGGTCGAACAGCAGGGAAAATCGACGAACCGGGCTCGGAACTTCCCCTTTATGGCCTCTGGACCCCCTAGAGTCGATAAGACCGCCTCCCACTCGTCTCTCATTCTCCCCCACAAACCTTATGGAGAAATGAAGAGTGGAAATGGGATAAAGAAGGTGAGGGTAGAGGGGGGTCTTAGCCATTTATATAGAAGTCTTGGTTGGACCCTCTCATCACGGATTGAACCGGAGTCGACCCATACTAGCTAGGCTCATATTCCGTATTGTTGACACCTAATTTTCAATCATTTTTTCCTCTTTTAAGATTAATAGAAAATCGAAAAAAATTCATAAAATTAAAAAATCAACTATGGTGACCTTGGCTAAGCCTAGGGAACCAATTTTGACCAAAAAAATGATTTTCTATTTTTTAATATTTTTCGGTATTTATTTATTTATTCTCGAAAATTAATAGAAAATCCATAAAAATCCATAAAATTGAAAAAATCAACTTTGGGGACCTCGGTCAAGCCTAGGGAACCAATTTTGACCAAAAAATTATTTTCCATGTTTTCTGTATTTTTCAGCATTTTTATTTTCGAAAATTCATAAAAAATCAAGAAAAAATGAGAAAATTACAAAATTAGCTTTGAAGCCTTCACCAAGCTCAAGCTACCATTTTTGAATAAAAAATAATTTTGCATATTTTTCTCATTTTTTAAATATTTTTCAAAAATTAGGAAAATATTGTAAAAACAAAAAAAAAATAGCATTTGGAGCCATAAAAATGTGAATAAGTAGTTAGTATTTTTATTTTTGTTTTCTCTTCATTTTGGCCAAAGAAAATCTGCAAAAATTAATTTTTAATCGGGAATTACTTTATTAGTCCCTTTTTCAGAATAATTGAAATTTTGTAGAAAATTTATCCTAGCTATGTAATTTTCAATTTTTGCATTTTTGGAGTCGTGAGATTATCTTCTAATAATCCGAATTTTTCAATGACCTAATGGTGCATTTTTCATCGTTGCGTCCAATTTTCGAATTCAGTTTCTCATTTGAAGCGTTCCTCTGTGATGCTTTGCCGTGGTCTATCGGAGCATTGCCAAGGTTGCCAAAGAGGTTCACATGGCACCTATGTCATGCAAGGGGCGAAGCTCTTGGAATTCAACCTGACTACAATAATCTGTAGCTTCGCCCCATGATCGAAAAGACCCAAAATGAAAAGTTTCTTGGCTCTCCATGACCTAAACGAGAAGCTGAACAAAATACAAAACGAGGAAGATTTAAAATTTTTGCTTGGATATGCAGGCCCAGTGAATTAATCAACATGTTGGGTTAGGGGAAACAATAACAGAAAACACCAAGCCCCCCTTGCCTACATATGCTGCTGAAGATAATAAAAATAGGGGTTTTGGATCGGCTTTTTCTTTACCAAAGTCTGCAAGTACTACTGAGATTGATCAAGAAACGCTGAACATTATCAGTGCTCACTTTGCTACTTCGGAACAGATAGAAAATTGGTAAAATTATTTGGAAATAGGACGCCGGCCAAAGATTGAAGTTGAGGACGGATGCAACGGTCGCCTGGATTTATTTTTGGAAGTGCAATCTGATGACTGGGTCACGTCCACTCGCATCAAGTGCGGAGAGCACTCAAAGAAAGATGGACGGCAACATCATGAGCACCGAAAAGCAAAAGGAGATGGACCAGAGGATACGACAACTCTGCTGGAAAAATCGAGCGTATGTTAGGTAACAAGTGGAGTCAAAATTGGAATCTTTCATGGTTGACGAGGGGAGGTGTCGGCCAGTAGGGAAGAAAAGTGAAAAAGAAGAAAAGGCCAAGAGGTTAGTGCATGAAAAAAAAGAGAGAGGATGACACGTTAATACCAGGAGACAAACGGAAAGTGGGGGAGGCTTTTGATGACTAAAAAAATGAAAAATAGGGGGTGGGACGTCCGGTGTTTTGGAGCAGGAGGGGAGGCTTCCTCGCGGGGGCTCCTCTAGAGGATCGGGGTCTTCAACCAGGGCTAAAAACGGAGGGCGGCGAGTAAGTCTCATTTTCGGCCGTCATTTCTTCCCCCCAAACTCGCTCGGCTTCTCCCTTCTTGAACTCATCGCTTCACCGACAACTCCCACAGCCCATATTCTCAAATAGAGCCGCCGGGCTTTGATGTCGATGGCAGCCTAGTTCCTAACCTCGTTTCCATCCGAGTTCCCGAGCTCAAGTCCTCATGGTCGTGCTCAACCACCGCCTACGTGACCCATGAAAACAGTGGAAAGCTACAAGACGTAGCGACAAGCGAAGACTCCATTTGTCAACCCTCAATCCCCAGGCTCATGTACGATCTAACGGTGAAGAATTACTTGGACTTCCAGGCAGGCTCAATTCTATATGGTCCCAGATTAACACCCTCGCAAGGGGGAATTTTCACTGGCGACTCAAGCAAGGGCTACAGCTTGTTGCTTCATGGCAAGAAGAAAAAGAAAAA
This sequence comes from Psidium guajava, assembly GCA_016432845.1. Taxonomy (NCBI): domain Eukaryota; kingdom Viridiplantae; phylum Streptophyta; class Magnoliopsida; order Myrtales; family Myrtaceae; genus Psidium; species Psidium guajava. The sequence continues at coordinate 18,291,880 of CM028231.1, forward strand.
AAAAACGTGTTCCTTTTGGTGAGGCTTCCACCATGACCGACTTGAGACTTGCCTCAAGAAGTTATAGCAACATACTGGATTATACACAATCGAAGAGGAGCCTTCCTTGAGCCGCACCATCGCGAGCCAGCATCGAACATATCCACAAGCTAGCCGTCCTGAAGGATCTGATCGGGACCAACATCGGGCTTCAATACAAATTCGCCTGGGAGCTCGGGCGGGACGAGTTCGGTATCAAGTACCTGTGCATGGACTAGGAGACCGACGAGGAGCTCGTGTGCAGGTTGATGTTGAAGAAGAAGCTGAGGACCGCCTTGAAACTGCTTTGAGGAACTGGCAATCTACTACACCACTAAGCATCTACGTTCGGTTTAGGGCCTCCTTCCCTCGGCGAAGTCTTCCGAACTGAACTCAAAGAAAGAGAAGAGATGGGGGCGTGGAGGTTTCGGATTTCCCACAACGGCCCCGAATTTGAAGTCGACTACAACACCGTCGACGGCCTTGAAGTGTCCCGATACGAGCTCTTCTCTTCAACTCGATCCCGTATGATGAGCAAAGGACCGTTGCACATGGCGACGATCGAGCCGCCCCACAGACTCCGATGGCATCGTGGTAGCCGACAAGTTCCAGCTCGCGTTGATCGATGAAGGAGGAGGGATGGCGAGCAGCACTTCATTACTTCTTTCGGTACCGACAATGAAGTGGGTCGACCCACAAGGTCTTGTGGTACTTCTACACTACATTCTGTATGCTCTTGTATTTTGTCTACCTTGGGGTGCTCATTGTCACAAGTGGTGGATTTGGTGCTACTGGACTTGCTCTACGTTTTAGTCACTGAGTGGCTATTCAACTCCACAGTATAGAGACATGCAGAAGGGGATAATCATAATCAGCGAAAGGAAACCTAAAGCTCTCTTAGAGACATGCATGGGCTGCTGAATGTGAGCAAACATGGTATCGTTGAGCTTTTGACGGATGAAGCTAAGGGCGTAAAGTTCAAACTCACAGACGCCACAGACGTAGCCCATGACAGGACGATATACTTCACCGACACCCCGTACAAGTACACATTGGAAGAGGCCATTTGGGATAGTCTGAAAGGTTGGTCGCGTGGGAGATTCTTGAGCTATGACTCGGTGACTAAGGAAACTAGAATGCTGGTTCGGGATCCCTACTTCGCCGATGGCGTCGTTTTCTCTCCCGACCAAAGTTTCGCGGTCTTCTATGAAACTGTCATGAGGAGGTACAGGAGATACTACATAAACGGCGAGTAAAAGAAGCTGAACAAGCCAACTAAAATGAGCACTTTAATGAGCCCTAGATCTCAAAGTAACAACAACAACATCAATAGCACCACGAGTTGACGAGATAAAGAATGCGACGAAGCTTGATGTCGAGCTGAAGGAGGATGAAAGGAACCTGCTGTCCGCTGGTTACAAGAATGAGATCGGCGCACGGAGAGCGTCTTAAAAGATCCTCTTTTCCATCGAGCGAAAGGAAGACTCCAGGAGAACGTGCCTTTGACAAGAAACAATTCATCACCTCCACGAAGGGGTATATCAAGTTGTTGGCAGCTAAGCTGGAAGGAGAGATCGAATCAATCTCAGTTCGAGTTTGGGCAAGGGATTCGAAGAAGAAGCGTGCTCGTCGTCGCAGGTCCTGAGGTCGTCTATACCTTGGGGAGAACTCACCTCTTCTCGATAAGCCGCATCTTCTCTCCTCGTAGTCCAAGACCTTTTCAAACGTGATCATCGCGATCGTCGAGGTGGGGGTTCTTGGCATGCCGTACGCATTCGAGCGCACCGGGTGGCTCGCGAGCCTGGTCATGTTCTTCTCCATCGCCGCTCCGATGTACCACTGCATGTTCCGGTCATTACCCGCTGCAAGTTCGAATCTGCCCTCGTCGCGTTCTTCGTGGATCTGGGGTTCACGTCGATCTCGGAGCTATGGGCGTGGTGAGGTTTGATGATGCGAGTATTATTTGGAAGAAGGCAGGAGCTGTTCTTGATGCTTCATATGCTGATTCAGTACCAGATGTCGGGAGTAAGCGTTCAACAAGATAGTACCCCCACTGCATGGAGACAATATTAGTAATAAAAGACATCGAGGAGATATTTCCATGACAAGTAGAGATAGAAATGGAGTAGATGGCATGCGAATTGATAAAGGTGGCTGTCGTTTGAAATTCATGTAAAAGAATTCGCCTCGAGGAACTCTGGGGGATGAGGGCGACGAATAATTGCTCGGACGTGGTGTTGGATTATGAGGGTGCCGGGAAAGAAAGTACACCTGAGATGTCTTCGCAGAAGACCTGGATGCTTGGAAGGACCCATGGGCATTCAAACTGAAGAGTTTCTTGGGATCGAGCGTCGACTCTGTTAGGATTGGGCAGAAGGATGTGCATCAGACTTTCACTGGCCCACTGGGTACTTCACCTCGCTCTCGTGTCATTGTTCTACCATTTTTGGCTGGGAATTTGGTGGCGATTCAACTCCGGAGGCCCTCGAGAGGTTTGACTCTAATTCATATGCTACCATTGGCATTATACTTTTTTTATTTTATTTTATTCTATTATTCTATTGTTTGGTGCTTCTGGTGTATTAGTAAACTCATGTTGCATGATATCTGGCGCTGTCATGGGTAGAGTTATTTTTTATTAGCCCACACATTGAATTTTAGAAATCTGCCCAATGATGGAGGAGATAGAAAGGAAATTGGGCTCATTGAAATATATACATAGGTGGTGCCTTCTTAAGGCCCGAGTTGGATTCTAGTCAGGCGGGCTGGGTCTAAATCCAGTCCGAATTCTTTAAAGAAAAATTAAACATATATATATTTTACTAAAACGAAAATCACAAAAAAAAATCAAAAATCATGAAAAATTATAGAAAAAAAATTCAAGAAGATATAGAAAATTCCCTGTAAATAGGGAAAATTTATAGAAAAACAATAATAAAATAATAAAAAAAATATAAAAATATAAAAAATGGAAAATTCTTAAAAATTTGGAAATTTTCCCAAAAAAAAAATTCCACAAACCTCAAAAATCAGGAAGGGGATCATCTTAGCTGATGAATCATATTTTTGACAATTTCCACCTCAATTTTTCGAAAATGCCGATTTTGCCCCTTATGGGCAAATCGTCTCCAAAAATTCAGAAAAATTCAGAAAAATCTCAGAAATTAGGAAACGGGTCATTTCGACTAACCAATCCTATTTTTGGTGGATTTCCATCACAATTTTTCAAAATGACGATTTTGCCCCTTATGGGCAAATCGTCCCCAAAAATTCTGAAAAATCTCAAAAATTAGGAAACGGGTCATTTCGACTGACCAATCCTATTTTTGGTGAATTTTCACTTCGATATTTTCAAAATGACGATTTTGCCCCTTATGGGTAAATTGTCTTGAAAAATTCAAAAAACAAAATTCTCAAAAATTGTAGAAAATAAGGAATGACCACATTCAACCGGGTTGACCTGTTTTTACTTTCCAGTCTTTGAAAAAATGACCATTTTACCCTTCTGGTCAGTTTGACCTAAATCTTTCCAAGTCATCCCAAATGAATTTCCATGAAATTGATACCGAAAGGGCATTAGAGTAATCTAGCGTAACCAATTCCCCGAACTCGTTTTCTCTGGTTCGCAGAAATAAATTAGTTCTCCCACTAATTTATTTATGTTTCTAATCGACCTACCAAGAATGATTAGTGGCGACTCCAAATCTTAAAACCAAAATGAAAAATCATTTAAACAAAAATCAAAGTTGCGATTCGTTAGGGCTTGGGAGGGTCCGCGTTAGGTTAGTTAATCTAATTAACCTAATAATCCGTTCACTAAAAAAATGAATTTTAGGTCGCGACACGTATATGGTAAATTAATATCGTAAAACAGTCAATTACAATTTCGATTAAGGCGAGCCCATAATAAAAAAGCTCTAACAATCTCCCACTTGGACGAGCATTAAATTAAACTATACTGTAGTGCGCGTCTTTATATTGGTTTAATGATTATTCTTAATGGCTAATTCAATCCCATAAAATCTTAAATATCGGATCATACCAGTAACTATGTCAACAGACACAAAGCCATAGAAAATAGGATAATAAAAAAATCATAGAAATTTTAGAAAAATTTAGGAAAATTCATTAGAAAATATAGAAAATGTTTGGAAAAATAAAGAAAAATAAAATAAAATAAAAATAAAAATCCCAGAAAATATAGAAAATGTTCTAAAAAATAAGAAACACCCCTAGAAAGTCTTAAAAAATTCTAAAAAAATTCAGAAAAATCCAGAAAAATTCCCAGAAATTGTGAAAATTAGGGAAAAACCACATTTAACTAGTTTGACTTAATTTCATATTTTTGGACTTCCCGAGCCTTCCAAAATGACCATTTTGCGCCTCCGGTCAATCTGACCCAAATAATCCCGAATCATCCTTGAACCTAATTGGCGCGTTTCCTAGACTTTTAGGATTCCCCTTTGTCTATGTTGACTGGTTTTGATATGATTTCTTTCTGAATTGATCCATTGATTGCGCAATTATTTCTATGATTGTGATTGATAGGATTAATACTCCCGTCTGCATAAACCCCCTTAGACTTCCAGAGCCTACCTTACCCAATCTCGCCTGCATGAACTCTCTAGACTAGGAAATCACTCAACATAGGTACCGAAAGGGCGTCGATAGTAATATCGGCGTAACTAAGTCCCTGAACTCAAATCTCTAGTTTACGCAGAATCGAATGATTCCTCACAATCGCTCGATAGGGTTTCCAATCATACCCTCCAAGAAATGATTGGTGGCGACTCCAATGGCATGCACACTGAACACATGTCACCCGACCACACTGAGATCGACTTCGATTTAAAAAATTTTCTGACACAATTTGGTATGGACTTGGGAGGACTCGAGCGAAGCCCAAAGATTTCAAAATGGGCTTAGCAATCCATTAACCCCCCTCAAGGGTGGGTCACGACACTTAAAAATTAAGAAACGGGTCATTTCAACTGGCCAATCCTATTTTTGATGAATTTCCTTGCCAATTTTTTTTTGAAATGATCATTTTGCCTCTTTTGGATAAATTGTCTCAGAAAATTTCAAAAATTCTCAAAAATCTCAAAAATTAGGAAACGGGTCATTTCGACTGAGCAATCTTATTTTTGATGAATTTCCTTCCCGATCTTTCCAAAATGACGATTTTGCCCTTGATGGGTAAATTGTCTCGAAAAATTCAAAAAATTCGGAAAAACCTCAAGAAATAGTAAGGCCATTTCAACTGACCAATCTTATTTTTGGATGATTTGCTTTCTTGATATTTTCAAAATGATAATTTTGCCCCTTATCGGTAAATTGTCTCGAAAAATTCTGAAAAATTCAGGAAAAACTCAAAAATTAGGAAACGGGCCATTTTGACTGGTCAATTTTATTTTTGATGAATTGTTTTCCTAATTTTTCTAAAATGACGATTTTGCCCCTTATGGGTAAATTGTCTCGGAAAATTCTGAAAAATTCTGAAAAATCGTAAAAATTAGGAAACGGGCCATTTCAACTGGCCAATGTTATTTTTGATGAATTTCCTTCCTAATGTTTCCAAAATGACAATTTTACCCATAATGGACAAATTGTCTCTAAAAATTCAGAAAAATCTCAAGAATTAGGAAATGGGCTTTTTCGACTGGTCAATCCTATTTTTGACCATTTACCTTCCTGATATTTTAAAATGACAATTTTTTCCTTGATGGGCAAATTGTCCTGAAAGATCCAAAAAAATTCTTGAAAATTTCAAAAACTAGGAAACGGGTCATTCCGACTCGCCAATCCTATTTTTGGATGATTTTCCTCTCTAATCTTTTTAAAATAATGATTTTTGCCCCTATGGGTAAATTATCTCAGAAAATTTTGAAAAATTCTCAAAAATTGTGCGAAATAAGGAATGACCACATTCAACTGGTTTGACCTATTTTCATCTCCCGATCGTTAAAAAAATGACCATTTTACCCTTCTGGTCAGTTTGACCCAAATCTTTTTGAGTTGCCCCAAATGATCTTTCATGAAATTGGTTTCGAAAGGACGTTAGAGTAATCTAACGTAACCAAGTCCCCGAATTCATAATCTCTAGTTTGCAGAAATAAATTAGTTCTCCTACTAATTTATTTAGGTTTCTAATCGACCTACCAAAAACGATTAATGGTGACTCCAAATCTTAAAATCATTTAATTAAAGAACCAAAGTTACGATTCGGTAGGGCTTGGGAGGGTCTGCGTTAGGTTAGTTAATCTAATTAACCCGATAATTCATTCACCCGATCGATTGAAAATTAAAAATCATTATTTTTCGGGTCGCGACATTGAGACTTATATTCAAAATTGCCATATAATCCATCTCCTCTTAATAAAACCAAACAACCAATTTCGGTGAAAGGTATTTTGTCGACAAACATTTTTTTCAAAACATCTTTTCGGCACTTCCAATGGAATCTTTGCGGTTTGATTTGATGAAATTCAATGCTGAGAACATCAGAGCTTGAAAATGTTGCAGGTAGCGATCATAATAGTAGTGACAAGTCTATGGACTCCAGATCTTCAGTTGTTAACCAAATGGCAGAAGAAGGCTGGCATCAGGGGGAAGATTTTTCTCGACATCTCACCAAAGATTAATCTAGAGAAGTTGCTTCAAATCCTCATATGTTGGTCACTGTGAAGAGATTGTCCTATGAGCAGCAGATCGATGTAGCCAATTACACTGTGAGTCACATGTCAAACGTGATTAGGCTAATTATGCTCAATGCCATGAATGATTTTTTTTTTCTCAAAGCTAGGATCGTCCAATCAATGTCCACTATCTAATATAGTGGTAACAAGGTACATTCCTAGTCTATCCTTATTTATTGATGCCAATAATGTTGGTTAGACTAATCAACCCCCTATAAGAATTATGCAAAGGTCTGAATGTTCTAATCAACGTCACAATGATGAGAACAACCTGGCTGCATAATTGGGCAAATCAAACTAATCGTTAGGCTGTTGAACTATGAAATGATCTTTACCACGTAATGGTGGTAGTTTCTCCTTTACCCCTCAATGGTGGTAGTTTCCAAACCCTAAACAATGCCCCCCTCCTCTTTTTTGAATCCAAGTAGCTCTCGACCTATCAACCCAGAATCCCCATTTGCCCATGGTGGCAGCTCTCCTCTTCAATGGTGATAATTTCCAAACCCTTAATCCCCTTTTTGTTTGAACCCTAAATAGCCCTCTCTTTGCTTGACCCATTAACCAAGAATTCCTCCTTGCCCATGGTGGCAGCTCTCCTCTACCCCACAATGGTGGTAGCTTCCAAACCCTAATTTCCCCCCTTTTTTTAACCCAATCATTGTCTTTGCATTGCCATCATTCCTCTCCAAATGGTTTTTTCGATTGGAAGCAAATGGAAGATGATGAGAACCACTTGGCCATTCTTCACAAAAGGTTAGGAATACTGTGGTCCAACTCTGTAATAGATGTCCAAAGTTTTATTCTCTTGTTATAAGTAAACCTGCTTAAGAGGACCTGCAAATGGAAAAAAGAAAAGGGAGTTTAAGCTTCAGTAAACAGAGATGATCTAGCGTGTAAGATGAAACTATTATGTTGGAATTGCCAGAGGTTGGGCACACCCCTAACATTTCAAGCTTTGAGAGTTCTAGTGACTCAAGAAAGACCCAAGCTCGTATTTCTTATGGAAACAAAAAACCAGCAATCGATGGTGTTTCGTCTCAAACGTAGGCTTAATTTTCAGCATTGTTTTATAGTGAATCCCAGAGGAATTGCGGTTGGGATGGCTATTTTGTGGAATGATGGGATTTCAGTTATAGTGGAGTCTTCTTGTGATGAGTTTGTCAATATCATTTATGATGATAAAGAATTCCATACACTTATGAGAGTCACTTTTGTTCATGCTCAAAGTACTTTCCAATATAGATTGAGATTGTGGGAGAAATTAGAAGGTTTAAGCTCTCTTAATCAACTTCCCTAGATTTGCTTAGGAGACTTCAATGAAATCCTTTATCATTGGGAAAACATAAGTAGAAGAATGGCTAAGTACTATCGGATGAATGCTTTTCAGGAATTGCTAAATCATTACTCCTTAATGGACCTTGAATGTAAAGGATATGCGTTTACTTGGGCTAATAATTGTGAAGAGGCAGCCTATGCGAAGGAAAGATTGGATCGGGTACTATGCAATATGGAATGGAGGGTTCTATTTCCGAATGCAGAAGCTCACGTATTGCCCGCAATTGGGTCAAATCATAGCCCAATTTTGCTATCTTTTGATGCTAAAAAAGTGAAACGTCAGAAGGAGTCTAAATATGAGGCTTTTTGGGTTGAAGATCCAGAGGATGGGGACGTTGTAAGAAAGGCCTGGACATCCTCAAAGGTGCTAAATCAAAGCCTTTTGTGCAAATTAAAAGAGGTTAAAACTGCCTTGCATTGCTGGAGTAAGAAAAAATTTCCTAATGCCCAAAAACAGCTCTTCCAATTGAAGTCAGAACTCCAACTCATCATGAATGGCACTAGCATCCAGCATGAAAATGAGAGAATAAAGATGTTGAAAGATAGAATTCATGATCTGTGGAGATAAGAAGAAATGTACCGGGGTTGAGATCTAGAGTTTCATGGATAAAATGGGGAGATAAAAACACTAAATTCTTTCATGCCACCACAATTCAAAGAAGACATAGAAACAAAATATCGATGCTAGTGTTGAGGAAACTATCCCGCCAAGAATTTTGATTCTAACAAAACTCGTCTTTAAGAAGTCTAGTTAATGGAAGTATATCTTCATTGCAGAAAATCACGATGTGAAAAGAGCGTTGAATATCCCACAACTGGCGTTCAGACTCAAGGAAGAGTCGTCACCATAGTGCTTCTGAATGGTCAGAAGGAGGAACTATGCTTGTGCCTCTAAAGGAATCAAAAGGAGGAGTCTGCGTCTGAGTAATTCAGATGAAGTGTTTTACTGCCTCAAATGGATTCAGATGGAGGACAGCATTACCTTGGAAGACCTCAAGAAGATTCGTGTGAGATGTCACCAGCGGGAGCTTTAAGAGCTCAGATTCACAGTGTAATATCGAATCAGATTCAGAGACTTCACGTGGATTGAAAGCTGTTTCTGAATGGATTCAGATTCTGCAGCTGGACTAAGAAGACTCACGATTGACAAAGAGTCCGATTGATTTCGGAAAATACGGGAAGTGAAAGGATTCGATCTACAGGATGATTGTCCATTTTTATTGGGACAAAATCCTTGATTTGATATTATCTTTCTTTCCCTTTTTCAAGAAGATTCAACATCTCACGTAAATGGAAACTGAAGATTTAGTTGTATGGGCGACCAAATCTGAAGATTACTAGAATCTTTCTTCAACGACTACCTAGCATCTTTCCAAGTTTATCTCGCTCAATCAAGGCTGATTGAAGATTGACGAGTGATCCCGTGGAATACCTTGACAACGGCTAGTTCAAGGTGAAAGGGGTATAAAAGGAGGGTGTTGGTATTCGAAGAAAAGAGAGAGTGAGATATAGAAAAGTCGAGCAAACTGTTGAGAAAATAATTTTTAACTTCTTGTGGAAATACTCTTGTCAGTGAGTTGAGAGAAGTTCATTGTAACTTTGTGATCATTATAGTGAAATCCAGCCAATCGGCTGTCTTCGTGGGAGAGTTGATGTAGGCTTACTATAGCCGAACCACTATAAATCTGTGTGCACAATTCTCCTTCTGAACTCCTTTATTTCGTGCATATTTGTTCTGTACATTCAATACATTGCTTCTGCGCCTGCTTGCATTTGAATCTCAAAATTTTCAGAAGCACTTATTCACCCCCCTCTAGGTGTCGTTGCTAGCCACATCAATTGGTATTAGAGCCAGGTTGCTCACGTTTGTGAAGTGTTCTACTTCAGAGCTAACGATCTATCATATCTAGCAACAACTTCTCAGGTTCTGGTGATTCATCATTCCACAACAAACCACCGTATTTCGACGGAAAGGATTACAACATTTGGTGCAACAAGATGAAATGGTTCATCAAAGCACTAGATGATCAAATGTGGGATGTAGTAACCAGAGGAATGGTCCCTATCATTTCCACAAATACGGGATCAGAAGAAAATCCAGCAACACTTACAAATGCTGAGAGGATCAAGAGACAAAGACTCGACTCTAAAGCTGTCCACTTACTCTTCTGTGCACTATCCTCACCAATCTATAATCATGTATCAGAAGAAGTATCTGCGAAGGCAATATGGGACAGACTACATGTCACATATCAGGGCACTAATCGGGTTAAAGAAACTAAACTCAGTATACTACTGAGTGACTATGAAGCTTTTAAAATGAAACATGATGAAACAATTGCTGAGATGATTGACATATTTCAGATTCTGGCTAGTGGTCTCGCACAACAAGGTGCACCTATGGCTGAACCAATGCAGGTTAGAAAAATCCTCCGAGGATTAACCGAAGAATGGAACTACATCAAGCCTTCCATTCAAGAATGCCAAACTATAAGACCACTATCCATCGACGAGTTAGTTGGAACTTTGCAATCATATGAGACAGAGAGAAACAACAATAAACCAGAGATCTCCAAAGGTAAGAAATCCATTGCTCTTTCATCTAATTTTGATGATGAAATTTCAGATTCAGATGATGAGGATGAAGACGATGAAGAGCTCGCATTAATGGTGAAGAAGTTTAGAAAGATGGTCAAGAAAGGTAGATTCTTCAAGGGAAAGAAGACATTCAGAAGGAACGACCACAAACAATCTAGTCATGACAAACAGGAAAGCAAGGACATCGTATGCTTTCATTGCAAGAAAGTAGGACATATTAAACCCAAATGTCCACTACTGAAGAAGGATAAAGCCAAATTTGAAAAATACAAGAAGGCCTTGAAGGCAGAGACACTAAGCGATTCTGAAGAAAGCGACGAGGACTATGCAAACATATGTCTTATGGCAAATTCAGACTCAGACTCAGAATCAGATACGGAGGTAAACCTTTCTGAGCTACCTGATAATGTTTCTAAATACATAACAGAGTTATGCAAAAATTATAAAGAAGTTCTCAAAAAGATTTCATGTTTAAAAAAGGAAAATCAATCTTTGAAACAGCAAGATCTTTCTCAAAAAGATAGGATCGAGTTTTTACAAAAAGAATTTCACTCTTTAAAGGAAAGTCACGATCTTACTTTAAAAGAAAACGATATGTTAAAGACCAAAGTTGAAAACATTAATAAGAAGTTTTCTCAAAGCTCTAGAGATCTAGAAAATATCATTTCCACCTAAATTCCTTTTGGCAAAAAATCTGGTCTTGGTTTTGAAAAACAAGAAAGTCTTAAAAACAGTTTTTCAGATTCTGAAAACAAATTGAAACATCGTCTGACCAAGTCTGCTTATCAACAACACTTTTCCAAGAAATTTACTAAATCATCTCATCAACCTCGTAAATGTTTTTATCCACTCAATCATTTCCAAAATCAGGTTACAAAACCATATCAAACGCATCATTTATATAGGCATTATACTAGACCTTCACAGAATTATTACAAGCCATTTCATTCACAAATCATTATAGATCATTTCATAATTCTGTTAGACAATTTTAGAACATGCCCAGAACTAACTACTCTCAGAGTATTTACCAACCTCATTATCCGCAGAACTTCTATAGAAAGCATACATGTCTACAATATCCTAACAAGCAATCAATAGAAGGATATTACTCTAGAAGTTGCTCAAATTGTGGTGGTAGATATCATAGTAAAAATGAATGTATGTTTGTTTGGAAGCCTGTGAATAGATCTGCTTATACTAACTTCCATGGATCGCAATAAATGAGGGTACCAAAACAAAGGTAAGATTATTTTTTCTTGCAGGTACCTCGAAAGGAAAATAAGAAATGGTTTCTGGACAGTGGATGCTCAAGTCATATGACTAGTAATCCGGAAAACTTTACTAAGTTATCCATGATTAGTGGCAGAAGTGTATCATTTGGAGGTAAGAATAAAGGTAAGGTAATAGGACAAGGAACAGTTAAGATTGGAAACCTCATTATTAATGATGTATCTCTCGTTAAAGGTTTGAAGTACAATCTGATATCGGTAAGTCAGTTATGTGATTCTGGATATAAAATTTGTTTTCAAGATATGAAATATACAGGTGTCAGTAGTGATAATAAACAGAGCTTTTCTGGATATTGTCGCGACCTTAAAGAAAATTACTTCCTCAAAGGTTAACGGATTATTAGGTTAAATTAACTAACCCAACCCGAGCTCTCCCAAGCCCTACCGAATCGTGACTTTGGTTTTCATTCAATTGATTTTTAATTTGGAGTCGCCACTAATCGTTTTTGGTAGGTCGATTAGAAACCTAAGTAACCTAGCGGGAGAACTAAATTACTTCTACGAACCAGAGATTGAGTTCGGGGACTTGGTTACACTAGTTGATTAAAACTAATGCCCTTTCGGTACCTTAATTCCATGGATATCCTATTTTTGACAACCCAAACTTGATTTATTCCTAAGGCGCTAATGATGTGCTCATTTTTTTATGTTTTTACTTTTTAAATGGAATGCAAGGATATGCAAATATGAAATGCAAATATGGCGTATAAACACGGATATACGAATACGTCACACGAATACGTAGATATGCGAATACGAATACATACGAGACATGCGAATGACATACGTACGTGGACATACGTATGCAAATGCGTATGTAACATGCGTACGAATACGACATGCATACGGGGATAGATGAATACGAGTACGTACGTGACATGCGAATGACATACGTACGTGACATGCATATGAATACGTCGTGGTATGAATATGACATGCATACGGGGATACGAATACGAATGACATACATACGGGGTTATGCGTGTACGAGCACACGAATACGATATGCATACGTATATATATGAGTACGGCATACGTATGTGGACATGTGTATGCGAATACGTACATGACATGCGAAGACACATGCGTACGCGGACACTCATACATAGGTATAGGAATACGTGCATACGAAGACGAACAGACAGATACGACATGTATATGTGACGGGCGTACGTGAATAGGCATATGAAAATACGTACGTTTCGATTTTGCCCATGAAGGGCAAAGTCGTCATTTTAAAAATACCAGGATTGACCAGTCGGAATGGCCCGTCTCCTGATTTTTGGGATTTTTGAAGACAATTTGTCTATGAGGGGATAAGACCCTCATTTTTGAAAAGATAGGATAAAACCCTCGTTCATCATTTTTCTTTTTGAAAAGAGGGGATAAAACCCTCATTTTTGAAAAATTTTGATTGATTTGATTTTTTTTTGAATGAATATACATGGATTAATAACATGGCAGAATATGCATGAGCTGTACTATATGAAATGCAAATGAATGGCATTTTTTTTTATATTTTCAGTGAATTTTTTTCAGATTTTGGATGTATTATAAAAGAATACAAAATCACTCAAAACAAATGAAGATGTGAAGAGAGAGCAGATAAAGTAAAACTACACTAAAGACAGTGAAAATAAAACCCGCAACTCGTCGGGTGAATAATTACAGACCAATTAAATAAAACCCGAGACATGATCGAGAATACAACAAAAATGGACCGGAATGGACATCGGTCAAACATCCACTTTACTTTTCAGCTTCATGAGGAGATGCAGTCTCAAGTTCTGCCTTAATTTTATACAAGTTCATAGATGGACCCAAGTGAACTGCACCCCCTCTCCCCTTTTTTTTAACAAGTTTTTGACTATCAGCCATCCATTGTCGACAAACAGCCTCAATGTCGGATATAAATCTCTCCCATGAAGAAGCCAAATATCCCATCCGTGTCATACGATGGGTAAGGGATGTTCATATCAAACGATCCAGCAATTGAAGTTTCAACGGTAATGGCAAAAGATGCAATTATCAACGTCAATTGTAGCTGAGTTAACTCGTTTTCGTGGCTGTCTAGTTGAATACCAGCATGGTCCTCTGTGTCATCAATATATTCTTTTAACAGTCAGAGTCTTCACGAGTTCTGTCCAGCTGCATGAAATAACTTTCAAGTAGCATCTCTAGACCCTCCACGTCATTATTGTCCAAGTAATTGCCAGTCACCAGACTTCCCCTCTCTACGATCTGCTGGATTTTGCTCCTCTGCTGGCTGACCAAAGGCAATTCTTATCTCCATGGATGGTTAGCGTCCCACAATCAGCAAGTTCGACTATCTCAGATGTATCAAAAATTACAGTAGTCTCCTTTAAATCCCTGTGTGGGCCAAAGACTTTTCCCCGGGGTCTATCATCCTCATCCAATATGCAAATTAATCTCATGTTGCTTGATCCATTATCTAGAATTAACCTCGTATGGAACTGTTGTCATACAGGTAAGCCAATCCAGTCATAACATGGCGGGTCAAACCGCGGACAGCCGATTCGATTAGAGCCCCAAGATGGTCGAATTTTATTGCCATAATTTTGCTTTGACTTCCTCAGGTACTCAGCCAAATTAGAATCACTGGGCGATTATTCAAACTCCTTCCCCGCACATTCGGTTGCTTGCAATGTGAACGCTTCCGAGAGTACCGCGTCCAATAAGCTGGTCTTTTTGCCATTGCCATGTTAGTGGGGAGTGTTCTGTTCTTTCAACAACTTGAGTAGTAGCAGGATTGAACCCATCATACGCAAAAAAAACAAAGAAGGCTTCAATTTATTCCTTCTCTCTCATCCGTCCGCTTATACATATTCCTCCCTAACTGTAGATAAAAAATTCATCCCCAGCTCAGTGTCCCAATGTTGTAATGGTCTAGCAATTCCACCAAAAACCTCATGTTCGAAAGAATTGACTTCTTGAACCCAAGATATCTACGATTTCATTATACGACCTTAGCCATGTTTTCCTCGTAGCGACTTTTTCCAGTATGCGTGTCCATAGCTGCACAAACAACCCCGTAGCTTCCTTTACCAATTACCTTCACGATTTTGTACCTGTTGGCATCTCCATATTCAGTGAAAAATTCCACCTCTTTTGGCTTTTCGAGTGCCGCAAATGTATCTCTTTAGATGCAGATAGATTGTCTTTTTCTCTTTCGCATTTAGATCGCCATTCATATGCTCCCAAATTGATCCATCGTCTCGGACCCGTCGTTCAAATACGCTAATTCGTGAGAATATCTCACGAGATTGATCCTGCAAGTTTGGCTGGCAAATCCTGCGAACGCGACGATGCAGCACAGAGAAATGCTTCAAATAATAAATTGAATCAGGAAAGCCGAACGTCATAACGAAAAATTTAGGCTATTAAAGGGTAATGTCACGACTCTAGAAACGCAAAGAAAATTATGGTGCTAAAATGAATTTTCTACAATTTCTCAAATGATCCAAAAAATGAGATTAATAAAGAAACTCTCAATTCCAGATCAATTTTTACAGATTTTCTTTGGCCAAATGAAAAGAAAATTAAAATAAAAATACTGACTCTTTTTCACATTTTTGCGGCCTCAAATTATTATTTTTTCTAATTTTTAAGTATTTTTGTATTTTTTTGAAAAATATTAAAAAATACAAAAAATATGAAAAATTATTTTTTGTTCAAAAATGGTTGCTTGAGCTTGGCCAAGGCTTCCAAAGCTGATTTTTTTAATTTTCTCATTTTTTTGTGGATTTTTTTTATTAATTTTCGAAAATAAAAATACCGAAAAATATTGAAAATATGGAAAATCATTTTTTGGTCAAAATTGGTTCCCTAGGCTTTGCCAAGGTCCCCAAAGTTGATTTTTTTAATTTTATGAATTTTTATGGATTTTCTATTAATTTTAAAATAGAAAAGATGATTAAAAATCAGGTGTCAACAGATATCGGCATGGAAACATCTACCTTCTGGATGTTGCATCTGAAGAAATCAAGTGCCTCATATCAGTAAAAAATGAATATGATCTCTAGCACAGGAAGCTTGGTCACATCAGTATTAAGCATATTTCGAAATTATCATCCAAGAACCTAGTTCGAGGATTACCTCAATCAAAATTTGAACAGCCAGAACTTTGCACTGTATGCACTCTGGGAAAACAGGTCAGAAGTACATTTAAGCCTATAAATCATGTTTCAACTAATCGTGTATTACAGTTGCTTCACATAGACCTCTTTGGACCAAACAAGGTACTAAGTCTTGGAGGTAAGAAATACTGTATGGTTATTGTTGATGATTTCTCCAGATTTACATGGGTTATTTTCTTAGCTCACAAGAGTGATGCATTTGCTGCATTTGCAAAATTTTCAAAAAGGGTTCAGAATGAAAAAGGTTTTATGATTTCTTGCATTAAAACCAATCACGGTGGAGAATTTGAAAATCAGGATTTCTCTAGTTTCTGTGATGATGCTAGAATCAAATATACCTTTTCTACTCCTTACACACCTCAACAGAATGGGGTTGTTGAAAGGAAAAATCGTTCTTTACAAGAAATGGGTCGAACTCTTCTTATTGAAAGCAAAATTGCATCTCATTTTTGGGCAGAAGCAGTTTCTACAGGTTGTTGCATTTTGAATCGAGTTTCCTTAAGACCCATCCTTGAAAAGACTCCTTACGAAATTTTTAAAGAAAGAAAACCAAATCTTTCATACTTTCATATATTTGGCAGTAAATGCTTTATTTTGAAAAATGCTAATGATCGTGTTGGCAAGTTTGATGATAAGTCAGATGAAGGGATTTTCCTTGGATACTCAACAACCAGCAAATCCTTTCGAGTCTACAACAAAGCCTCTCGAACGGTAGAAGAATCTATGAATGTCAAATTCGCAGAATGCAGTCAGAAGGAAAGAAATAAGGAAGAAGCTATTCAAATGCCATCTATACATCTCAACTCAGAAGAAGATAATGGTTTAGGAGATATTCAGATTCATGAACCTGAAGCAACAACTTCTTCAGATCATGAAAATAAGCAGAACAACTCTACCACTTCGCAAGAAGATGAAAGACTCAACACAAACTGGAAGCATAAATCTAGTCATCCAAAGGATCTCATTATAGGAAACTTGGATGAAGGTATAACAACCAGATCGAAGATACGAGAGCTATCAGGGAACTTTGCACTAGTATCTGAATTGGAGCCAAAAAGTATTGAAGAAGCTCTAATTGATGAAAGCTGGATAAATGCAATGCAAGAAGAGCTCCAGCAATTCAAGATCAACAACGTCTGGAAATTAGTATCAAGACTCAAAGACAGACCTGTCATTGGGACAAAATGGGTTTTCAGAAACAAACTGGACGATAAAGGAAAAGTGATCAAAAACAATGCAAGACTGGTTGTAAAAGGGTACTCTTAAGAAGAAGGGATAGATTATGATGAGACATATACACCAGTTGCCAGATTAGAAGCCATCAGGCTACTTCTTGCTTATGCTTGTTACAATGATTTCAAGTTATTTTAGATGGACGTAAAGAGTGCCTTCTTAAACGGCTACATCAAGGAAGAAGTTTACGTTGAATAACCACCAGGGTTCGAAGAACCAAGAGGAAATGATCTAGTTTTTCTATTGAACAAAAGCTCTATATGGTTTAAAACAAGCTCCTCGTGCCTGGTATGAAAGGTTAAGTAACTTTCTTTCTCAAAAGAAGTTCACAAAAGGCACAGTAGACACTACTCTGTTTATTCAGAAGCAGGGCAAAGACTTTTTGATCGTTCAGATTTATGTTGATGATATTATATTTGGTTCATCTAACGAATCACTGTGTAAGAATTTCTCCAAAGCTATACAGGATGAATTCGAAATGAGCATGATGGGAGAATTAAAATTCTTTCTTGGACTTCAGATTCATCAATATGAGAAAGGAACTTTTATCTATCAAGAGAAATATGCTCTTGAAATAGTAAAGAATTTTGGTTTGCAGAATAGCAAAAAGATGGAAACTCCCATGGCCCATTCATCAAAATTGGACAAGGATGAAGATGGAAAGGAAATTGATCAGAAGCTTTATCGCAGCATGATTGGCTCGCTTCTATATCTTACGGTATCGAGGCCTGATATTTTGTATAGTGTTTGTCTATGCGCAAGATTTCAATCCAGTCCCAGGGAATCTCATCTCTCGACTCTAAAGAGAATATTCAAATACGTTGGAACTTATCCAAATCTCGGACTATGGTACTAAAAAGAATCAACTTTTGTGCTCAAAGGATATTTAGATGCAGACTTAGCAGGCTGCAAAGTTGATAGAAAAAGCACTTCTGGAACGTGTCAATTAATGGGAGATATGTTAATCTCATGGTTCTCTAAGAAGCAAAGCACCGTGGCTCTATCAACAGCAGAAGGAGAATATGTATCTCTTGGAAGCTGTTGTGCTCAGATTCTATGGTTGAAGCATCAACTAAGGGATTATGGAATTGAAGCTTCAAATGTTGAAATTCTTTGCGACAACACAAGTGAAATCAATCTCACCAAGAATCAAATACTTCACTCGAGAACAAAGCACATTGAGATCAAGCATCACTTCATACGAGATCATGTTCAGAACCAGGAGGTTCAGATTCATTATGTGGACACGAAGAATCAACTTGCAGACATTTTTACCAAGCCTCTTGATAAGTTAAGTTTTAATTTTATTCGTGATAGATTATCAATCACTAACCCTTTTTGTTAAGATCTATAAGAAACAGGAAACTATCAAGACCAAGTTATCTCAGGAAGTAGGTATTCAGACGCAACTTGAAAGGTCAGCTTAAAGTTTCAGATGCAGAAACAGATTATATGAAACTACGGAGCAAGATTTCAAATTACTCAGAATTTCTTGTAAGTAATTTTATTTGATTGACAGAATCTAAGACAAAAGGTATGTTCTCTATCTTAATTCTATTTATACGATCTTGATTGGTAAAATATATTCGTTCAAATATTTTCGCAATATTTCTGATTTTGTTGCCAAAAATACCGTTACTCTGTGATATCTTATAAATATTGGATTCTCTTCTTTTGAAAAACCCTAAATCCTTTCGAGTTTTTTCTACAAGTTCTTTCACTCTCAAAAGACCTCATCTTTTCTTCATCACATTTCTCTTTCTAAATGGCTCTTAAATCATCCTCGACGGCAAAGAAGACATCTGGTCCTATATCTGAACAGGCTGAAGGATCACAGAGAGTCGGGAAACGATCTCGAGTTTCAGAATCATCTCCAACAATGATGTTCAGGGAGTATTTTAATGAGAAAGTCGAGACGGCTCATCGTATCAACCACATCTATGACAATCTGAAAGCAAGAGATGGTGCGTACACTAGTGTCAGTAAGTTTCTGACCACTTATCGTTTTTCTAGTGAAGAAGAATACTTAGATTATCTGAATAAGCCGTTAAGAATTGTCATTCCGGGCGATGATGACACCCTGTTTATGGCAATGAAAAAGGGAAAAAGGGAAGTGGTCCCTGAAAAATCTGTTTCGAAAAGGACATCTCCCAAAGGGAATGTGCCTAAGAAATCGGCTGAGAAAGGGAAGGGAGAAGAGTCAAAGGATGATGATGAGTATCTGTACAAAAACTTCGCAAAGTTTAAAACTGTTTTGGTCAGAAGAGAAGGTTATACCGATCAATTTTTTGTGAACTCCGATCACAAGGACCGATTTGAAATTCTTAAAGAGGGAGGTATTATACCTCACAGAGTTTTTGACCTCAATTACTTGGAGTCTGTCCGAATTCCTCTGAAGGTGCATCTGAAGAAATGCAGATTGGATTATTTCGTGGAGAGAAAGCCTTCTATTTTTCCTGATTTGGTTGCTTACTTCTACTCTACTTTGTCCTTTTTTAATGCTAATTCTCTGTATTACAAGATAGGTGATAAAGTCTGCTATCTGATGGATAATGAATTGGCTCATATCATGGGGGTCAAATACAGAGAGTTTACTTCTATCAATATCCAGCCGAAGGAGGCTTTTGCATATCTGACAGGGAAAGATAATTTCTCCAGAGATTCCAAGGCACATATTGCCTATGATGATTTTCCCCTAAAGCACATCATGATGCATAAAATTGTGATTGAGTCTCTACGACCCAAAGCATCATCCAAGACTGATACCTCAAGATTCGAGGCTAAGTTGATGTGGGCATTGTTGACAGGATACATGTTTAGTCTTGCACATGTAGTCATACTGCATATGTATAGAACTATGCAAAAGACAAAAGGTCAACTGTCATATGCAGCTCTCATCCATGACATCGTCATATACCACAATCAAATCGTGCCTAAACCTTTTACAGAGACAAATGTTCCAGTCAAAATCGGTGGAGCTGAAATGCTTCAGAAAATGGGGTTCAGGCTGAAAGATGGGAAGTGGTACAACAAGTCAAGAGCAGTACCAGTGGATTTTGATCAGGGTGAGAGATCAGCAAAAAGAAGAAAGGTTATGGCAACAAAGGGAAAGGAGCAGACAATTCAGAGCAGCAGCTCTGAATCTGACAATGAGGAAACACCCCCTGCATCACCTAAGAAGACAAAGAAGTTGACTCTTCAGAAGAAACCAGGGTCTGCTACGGCTAGAACAAAATCTCAGAAGGAGAAGAAGAAGAAACTTGCAGCAGAGGAACCTTCAGCTGCTAAGGAACAAGTTCATATGGAGGTTGAACAAGAGATACCTCGTGCACAACCTCAGGGGGAGGTTCTGGGAACAACTGAAGGAGTGCCTAAGAAAGATGAAGAAGCACTCTTCGAACGGCAGATGGAAGCTGCGAGAGTTTTAAGTCTTCTCGATGCACGACCAGAAGAGGAACTTCCTATTATTCTTCAGGAAGAAGTTCCTGTAAAGATTGTCTTCTCAAGGCTCTCCAAATATCTAGAGCCACAGAAGTCTACAACACAGTCATCATCTAAATCTGAAGAAAAGATTACTGCTCTTCCAGCTGACAAACAACTTTCAGAACCAACGGCTGCAGCACAGCTTTCTGAACTTTTAACTGAAGCACAGATTTCAGAAGGAACTGCTGTGGAACAGCAGCAAGCTGGAGAACAGGCTTCAGAATCATTGATTGAGAAACATTCTTCCGATTTAATGGTTGAGAACCAGCCAGATGACGAACCGGTTTTAGCATAAACAGCTGAAGATCAACCAGCTGAAAACCAGTCTTCAGATCCTTCTGTTGAAAAACAGGTTTTAGAAGCAACGGCTGAAGAACAGTCCTCAGAACCTTCAGTTCAGGAACAGCCTTTAGCACTAGCAGCAGCGGACCAGCCTTCAGGATTAACTGCTGAAGCACAGCCTTCAGCACCACCAGCAGCAAACCAGCCTTCAGAATTAACTGCTGAAGAGCAACCGCAGCCATCTGAATCTCAACCTGCTCATTGTTGACACCTGGTTTTTAATCATCCTTTCCCTTTAAAATTAATAAAAAATTTATAAAAATTCATAAAATAAAAAAATTAACTTTGGAGATCTTGGCCAAGCATAGGGAACCAATTTTGACCAAAAAATAATTTTTCATATTTTCAATATTTTTCGGTATTTTCACTTTCGAAAATTCATAGAAAATCAAGAAACAAAATGAGAAAATTGCAAAATCAACTTTGGAAGCCTTTGCCCAGCTTAGGCTACCATTTTTGAACAATAAATAAATATAATAATAAAATAATAATAATAATTTTTCATATTTTTGGTATTTTTAAATATTTTTAGAAATTAGGAAAATATTTAATAAATAATGGCATTTGAGGCTACAAAAATATGGAGAAAATAGTCAGTATTTTTATTTTAATTTTCTCTTCACTTTGGCCAAGAAAATTTGAAAAGATTAGCTCAGAATTGTGGTTTACCTAGTTAATCACATTTTTTGAGTTAATTACCAAAAATTCTAGAAAATTCATTTTAGCTCTGTAATTTTTTTTTTTGCATTTCTGGAGTTGTGACATTGTCCTCTGATAGTCCAAATTTTTCAATGGCCACATGATAGCTGCAAATGTGAGGAAAAATTTTGAAGGTTAAGGACGACTGTTCATTAATGAATAAAATAAGCAACAACAATTGGATCTTAAAATGCAAGCGAAGAAAGCTACCATTTGGCCTAAGACTAATTGATCTGTGAGGGAAATATTAGCTAAAAAGGGCATGTTCTTGCCTCTCATCTCCGCTGCAAACGCAAAAGGAAGTTTATCAAAGAGGCTACCAAATTGCCAATAAGAAGTCTTGATGAGCATGATTATGCACGTCTCCTCAAAAAGGAAAGCACTTAGAATTTAAAAAATGTAGAGGCCATCATCAGGTTCAGAGAAATGAGCTCCACTGAAGGAAAAGTTAATGGAAGGACAGGCGTGGGAGACACCATCGTGGGATGAGGACCACGGGTCCAAGGGAGGCAGCTTCTAAAGTGGGTGTCCATTGGAACGGCATTCCGGGTCTATTTAGTCAATATCGAATTTCTCCAAAGGTCATCCCAAATCACGTGGTATCTATAGTCAGCCCAAGACACTGATGAATCCTATTGTAGTATGTTCAAGTTGCAAGGTTTTTGTGCACATGGATTGCTCCCGGAGTGTCAGAGATTCCATTGGACCATGGTACCGTGGATTATGTGAAGAGTCACAAAGTTCTAGAGCACCAGCTGTCGATTTCTGAGAGAAATGTATTTCTGCTGCCCAATGCGCTTCATACGAAGGCAACACTAGTGCTTTCAGGAAATGCACAGATGATGGATGGGTCCATGCCTTCTGTGTTGACTAAGTCTTTGAAGCTCCCTTTACAAGAAGAGTTGTCGAAACTCTAGGATACTGGGCCCTCGAATATGCAAAAGTTTGATGGAGATAAGTTTATATGGATTTCTAGCGGAGAATGTTCAAATGAGAGTAGCCGAGCTGATGGCCCAAGTATTGACAAAGATGGTGGATCTATCGAGGAGACAAGAAATCATGGGCGAGCACTCTTGAAAGGGACCAACAAATAAAAAAATGGAGAAACTAAGTAGGTGGAAAACACATGGGAGGTCGGTCTTCCAAGCTAACGTAGATAAAAGAAAGAAACTTTGACCATCAAAAGGAAGAATGGTAAGACGAAGCACGCGAGGGACTGGCAGATAGGAGGAGGCGAGATGGGGCACAAAAGGATGACCATCGTTCGTTGAGAGGCACAGGGGGGGAGGATCTGAAGGAGGGCACACAGGAGAGGGAGATAAAACTTCGGCCAAGAAGTCCTACTGGGCTCTGGATGGACTTTCGGCTCTCCAACGGAAGTTAGGAGATGGCTCATCGGAATTCCAACAAGTACGGGACAAAAATGAGGGAGGAGGAGGAGAAGCCGGGGAGGAAGTTGAAGGCATGCATCTCTCTCTGGTCTTCATCGACAATGGACATTCACAGTGAAAAAAAAACGTGAAGGAGAAAGGGGGGTGTTCATGTGTTTAATTTTCTCTCTCTATTTGCTTACTTTGATGTCTATTAAATTCCATCGATTGCCCCGGTATGGTTCCATCTTACGCATCTTCAGGGCATTTCATTATTCACACGACTTGGAGGGAGGTTCAGACGGCACAATTGGTTCCTGGCGAGTCCAGTATCGGCGCAGCCTAAGCGGACCTTCGCAGTTATCTCGCGAAGATAGCAATCCCATGTGCACCGCCACACCTATAAATTTTCAAGCGAACTCAGCCAGTTCGAGATTACCGATGCGGTTCTCCAACGTCCCCAACATCACCCTGAAGCCATGACGTTCCTATTTGGTGACAGTTGTTCGATCAAGTCCAAGCGGTGCCCTTGTTTCCTTGCAGACCATAGTCAAAGAAAACAACTAGGATTTTGGCTGGTGAAGTCTAAATTTTGGTTTTGTCTCATTTTGGATTTTTGTCTGGATCCAATAATGCCTTCGTGGGTTCTGTGACTTTGTTTAAGCGCAAGCAAAAAGATAATAACTTTCATAGGGAAAGCTTACACGTTGATGACCATGAACCCCCTCGTTAGACGCCAAGAAACCTCTTTGGGAACTCCCTCACACATCACACAAGAAATGGCTGATATCTGTGATCACCTGAGGCTCCAGTGAGGAGGCAGAAGGTGTTGCTTTCCAAAAAAGAATGGCCTTACGCTATTCATCTTCTCGGCCACATTTATGCCGATGATGTCAATAACACTCGGTTCCTCTGGAAATGATTTCCTTCTTCTGTCAAAGAAACCAATCAATAGTTGCTGCTCCATATACTGTGGCAGGCGTCCAATCCATTGTTCCGTGAATCCCTAATGAAGCACGAAAGAGAGAGGGCCACGAATGAGAAAATTGGGTCTTCTTTTTGAACTCATCCTAATCTGTTCATGGTGTTTGAAGGCAAGGAAAAGTTGCAAGTCCATGTGCATAGGGAAGCTTTTACTCTTATTTTAGTCATTCATTCAATGAATCTACTGATTTAGTCTTCAAAACTTTGACGTGTCACCACGTGGAGATCATTTTTGCCACATTATATTTTTACAAGGCTCTCTTTGGCAAAAATCAGTTTTCTATTTTGCAGGTTCGTCCATTGACGGATAGTCCCCTTTTCTATTATGCTAAAGTGTAAGGACTATGCGTGCGTTGCTCTTGTACCAGCACCGAGGCAATTTCTGGCGAATTTTGTTAGGTTGAATAACAACTTCGCCTCATCGATGAATCACTGCGGAGCACAAAATCGGTCAAATTACCCACTTGGGTAACGGATCCTATTTTTAGAATATTTTGCGACATTTATCATTTGATTTGAATTGTTTGAATTTTGAGCAAATCCTGTGAATATTAGTGCTTATCTGCAGAATATTTGGCACGTTTGTTGTTTAATTTAAACTAGTCAAATTCTGGATATACCTTGTAAAAATTGTGTTTATATTCAGAATATTTCGTATAATCATTTCTAATCCAAAAAATATATATATATATATAAAAACGTAGAAAATCCAAAAATACAAAAAATGTGGAAAATCTAAAAATAAAAAAAAAGTAAAAAATAAAAATACAAAAAATGCCATTCGTGTGCATTTCATATAGTATAGCTCATGCATATTTTTCCATGTCATGTACGCATATTCATGTACGCATGTCCATGTTCGTATGTCACGTACGTACGTCGTATTTGTATATTCATGTCGCATGTCGCGTATGCATGTTGTATTCATATATCCATGTACGTATGTCGTATTCGTTTGTCCACGTATGTTTGTCATTCGTATATCTACGTACGCATGCCGTATTTGTATGTCTATGTTCTCATGTCGCATTCGTATGTCTACATTTGCATGTTGTATTCATATGTCTTCGTATTGCATGTCATCTAAAATAGGATTCATACTTATTTACATCAAAATCCAATTTTTTTAAAAAGCCATCATGCATGTTCACTATACTTGTCATGTAATCTAGAATGCATAAATCATGTAGTTTCATGTCATAATTGCATTTATGTAGTTGCATTTGCATTGCATGCATTTAATCAAGAAAACCCCAAAAATATGAAATTGCACCTTGATTCTCAAAGAAATCAATCAAAATTGCCAAATCAAACATTTTTCCATGAAATTGGTATCGAAAGGGCATTAATTCAAAAAATTAATGTAACCAAGTCCCGAACTTAAATCTCTGGTTCGTAGAAGTATGGTATTTCTCCCGACATCTTACTTAGGTTTCTAATCAACCTACCAAAAAAATGATTAGTGGCGACTCCTTGATAAATCTTCTTTCATGAAATTGAACTTAAGTCACGATTTGGTAGAACTTGGGAGAGTTCGAGCTAGGTTAGTTAATTCAATTAATTAATCTGGTAATCCATTAACCTAAAATCATTTTTTTGGGTCGCGACAGCTTGGCGACTCCGCTGGGGACTTGTTCTTAATTTTTGAAAATTTAAGAACTTAGAGGACTTAGGCCATAAAAATTTCATGGGAACTCATTTGGTCTGATAATTTGTTGGATCTAACCTTTAGGTGTTAAATGGTTTTGCAGATGGAAGTCATAAGGGGTGGAGTGTTTGACTAACCATTTGTTTTGCAGGCTTGGTGTTGGAATTATCTGTTTAATTTCGCACATTTTTGAAGCGGTGTTTGCATTTAACTGTTGTGCATATTTAATCGTTTTAGCACTACATCACACATGTCCCGTGGCCGGACCTGAGCCACTAGTTTTAGGATGGTATTGTGATTTGGTTTTAGCGTTCGGCGTGAGATCACGTCGAAAGTTAGCCCAGATTCAATCCCGAACCTTTTTTCAAAAATGAGTTTAAAAGTTAGGCCTCAGGCTTGGTAAGATTACTAAAGTAGTGGTTTTAATTTTTAGCTCGAGCAGCCGAAGTGGGAAGACCCGGCTAATCCTAATTACGTCGTAGGGGTCACGGCTAATCTTGATTATGTGCGCGAGATTGTCGCCTTGCCGTAAGTCTTTCGCTTCAATTTGTCAACCTTTAGAGTAAATAGGCTAAGATTTAAACTCACGATTCATGTGCATGTCTATGCGACTTACAGGGTATTTTTGACGGTGAAAGTAAGTTTTCTAACTTCATCTTGTATTTATTTTTGGTCGGTCCATGTTAGGTGTCGGTCAAATTCTGAATTTAACATCAAGGTCATTTTTCAAAAGAAAATAAAAATCAAATTAGTATCCCATTTTTGAAAAAATAAGTGTGAAAAATCCCTTAGGAAAATTTTGTCAACTAGTAAAAGATATTGTTACATTTTTCTACTTCAATAGAAATAAGATTTTCTTGACAAATTTATCCCTAAAAATTCATTCTGATAAAAGGAAAATCCCTTCGGGAAATTTGCTAAATTTTAAGAGATTTTATCACATTTTCCAAGTTGTAAAAATTTGCAAGAAAATTGAGAAATTCACCCATGTTTTTCTAAGAAAATTTTCTCTAAAATTGATAAATAAAATTGGACTAATGTAGGAATCATGGGCCGACCCCTATTAGATCACATACAGATTATTTTCTTTACTTTTGCAGGGAATTATAGGTACCCCGGGGTGGAGAAAAATCAGGCTTGTTGGTGATAACAATTAGGGGGCAAGCGAAGAAATTGTTAACCCTAGGGGCATATGAAGAGGCCAATTCTCCCGGAGACAGAATCATGTCAATAAGTCAGCACGTATGGGCCATGTATTTTGATGAGGGGTAGTGAATGCATCCAGATCGGGCTTGGGAACATTTTTAATGTATTAGATGGGTTCATGTATTTTTGTTGAGAAAGCCGAAATTTTGTAATCAAAACCCATGCGGCAAGATTATGAACCCGACCTTGCGACGCCTTTCTGATTAAATTGAACAAAGGCTTGCCTTTTTACCTTCCTCGGATTCAAAACACTTGGAAGATTTTGGAGGACCAGTATTTTATTACCGAGCATGGCCCACAATCATTTCTCCCAACGCTACAGGCGACCGACACATTCAAGTGGACGCCGAAAGAGATAGGCAGGAGTAAAGTGGGGCACATAACGGGCAGCCTGGTTTGTTTATTGGAACACTAATCGAGTGGTCGATTTGCAATAATTCACACGACTGACTCACGGCGCTGTGACCGGTGGGGGCCGCCACCGAACCCTTCGTCAATGTCCTTGATATCATCGCCGGCAGCAGATAACAAGAACACCAAGAAGAGTGTTAAGCCTCAACGTCTTCAGTACCGTAAATCGTCCTATCATACTATATGGGCGAAGAAATGGCAAGAAAATGAAAAGCACAAACACGTGAAACTTTCTCTTCATTCTATTCACCAACAAACCTTACAACAACTCATTGGGGAGGAAAAGTGAAATCAAATTGAGCCCTAATAAGCATCACAAAGGAGCTCAGCTGGTTCTCCATGAAGTTAATGGTCTAGGTGCACCGGGCATTCTCGGGATCAAGCTCCGCGAGCCTAAAGAAGAGGCGATCGCAATTCTCTTTAGCCTGGGCCATACTGGCCTCGTAATGCTCAACGGCAAACTCCAGGTCCGGAATCGCCGCCCTCTCGAAAGCAATGTCTGCCGTAATGTCATCAAGTCTCTCCTGCAGCCAACCACATTTGCACCTCATCATAATATTTCCTGGCTCCTGTTCGGCGTAAGTTCGGACCAAGGCCAAATGGTCCACCAACTTTCCTCTCTCACGAACCAGCCACGAAAGCTGATCGTTGGCAAACTTGAGGGCCTTCTTGTAATTATCAGCTACAAACGTAACTGTTTCCAGACGCTCGTGACGGTCTTGGTAACGAGCTTTCACGACGGCAGTCACAAGGACCATCTCATAAACGTGGTTATAGGCGGCCAGAAAATTGATGAAGAGGGTCGGGAAGTTTCGATACTCCCTCCCCAGTTGGGTACCCTCAATAGAAGCAGCGTCCACGGTCCTGAATAGACCGAGGATTTCAGCCTCAGCGGTATAGTTTTTGGGCTATATGAGCGTAACCTCTACCAAGAAGATTGCAGAGTCTCTCCCACCCAACCAGGACTTCGGCGGAGAAGGTATGGTTAGGAGAATTGGTCATTTTTGAAAGCAGAATACGAAAGAAAGGAGGAGAGAGTTGAGGCAGATGATCGGAATGCGAATGCGATAATCTGCTTCAATTTAAATACTGATTTCACAGGGGCAGTCCTTATAGGTTTTCCTATCTACCATTCTTTGTCGGCAACACCCTCGGTGGCTCAAATTCTAGTCAAGCGGCAACCTTGAGCCGAACAAACCCGACGTCTTTATGGAAAAGCTGGACAGGACTCCACCGCTTTGAAAAAAGAAAGAACGAAAAGACGAGCTGAGTGGGGGACAAAGAAATTTTCGGCAGAAAGAGAGATATTACTCGTCTTTATTGGAGGACTCGCCAGCAAATCGACGGTGGAGATAACGATAGGGCCCCCCTACCATGAAAGAAGAAGAAAAAGACGAGCCGAGTGGGAGACAAGCAAATTTTAATGGAAAAGAAAAATTGTCTCCATTTGTAGACAGAGTGAAGTCTCGTCTGAAAAACAGAAATGTCGATAGGGGCGATACAATTTCTGAACCCGCGCCTAGATTTTAAAGAGGCGTTCTCCTGGTAATCTTCATCCATACTCAGAAGAGAGTTTTTAAGCATACATGCTTGCTCAGAGAGAGTAAAGATACAAGAGAGAGCTGCAAATGTTGAGGAACCAATAGCCCATCAAGGATGTCTCAACCCAACATATATGAGGGCTACCGCCACTTGCTGGACATGGGAAATGAAGAATTCGAGGCATTGTCTGGGATTCAGACCATGGAGCCTGGCCCTTTCGCTGACGACGTCCAAGTTCTCAGTAAAGATAAGAGCAACAATAGTAAAGGTCAAAAGAAGCGTTACCGCTGCCATGGAGGAGCTAGCCATGGAAGAGAAAGCTAAAGCGGTAGAGGAGAAGAAGGTCGCTGAGAAGATCGTTGTATCTGTGTCTTACAAAGAGAAAACCAACGTGTACTCGGACCTCCCCGAGCCCCACATGAAGACTCTTGATGAGATCAAGCAGCCGATCCAGGAAGCTCTTAACAAGCATGTGTCGACTTCAACAAGCGCGGTGTCGGCGAGGAAGCTCACCGGTAACTCTAACCTCCTCTGCGCACTCAACACCCATTCCTGACCCTTGCCTACCGATTCATCACTCTCGTCATCGCGTGGTCCGACCCCGACTCCTCTCGGGTCAAGATTTGCCCCGAGCTCTCCCTGATCCACACCATGCTCATCAACGCCGTCGAGTGGTTGGTCTTTGACGAAACTTGAGCCATCACCGCAGCCACGAACAGAGGATACATTGAGGTAGTTAAGAACCTTACAGAATCTTTCAATATCGAAAATTCCACAGACCGTCAAGGCAACACAGCATTAAACATTGCTGATATCAAGGGCCAATTAGCTACAGTCCAAGCCTTGATATCTGCTTCAGGCTTATCTGTCTACACCCGAAATGGTGCTGGAGAATTGTTCCTCCACATGGCAATTTCGAGGTCCCAGACCCTCTGGCTTTCGAAGATCGGACAGGCGGAGAGAGCGAAGGAAGCAATTGACACATCGCTTTGACTCATCATAGTATGGTTTTTGCCACATGCCACCGAAAGTCGTCACTGGTCGAAAGTCAACCTTGCTTCCTCATTCTATTCCCTTTCGCTCGGATTCCAGTTTATATAGAGTTCGTGTAGATTGATGGTTTTCTCAATGATATGAGTATGTCTTGGCATATGATTTCGGGAGGCGAAGGTATTCCTCTCTCTCCAAATCAGCCACGAAGTTTCAGACAGGGGAGTTCGCAAAAAAAAAAAAGCCTACTCGAGGAGATTAAGAGAAAGGGATGCTCGAAAGATTCAGGGTCTCGACGGCAAATCGAGCAAGCCGGACTGTTGGTTAATGTATAAAGGGGAATAAAGGCGAGCCATGAAGGGGAGGTAGTTAAACTCGCTCCAGAACTGAGAGCACGATCCCGACGGTAGGAGCATCTTTGTTCGAGCTCGTGGCGGGTTGGTCCTTGCTTGGTTTCGCAAACCAAAGCCAGTGTCTCTCCATTACGATCGAGCCAGCAGCCCCCCTGACTCGCTGCCCTCCTTTTCGATTGACCAGGTATGCTTCCTTTGCTTAACTCGAACTTCCAATCCTAAGTTCGCCATCCCCAATTGCACGTATTTGTCTTGGTCATGAAGTTCTCCATTTGTAGTATGTTTGCTCATTGTTACTGCTTTGGTTAGAGTGGATTTAGTGTAAGGGTCCAGAGAAAGGAAAAGAATAGAATTTTTGTTCTCGCGGTTAAAAAGGAAGATAAGATAAAGTGGCTGACAGGAAGGGTCAGATTGGGTATGCATATGAGATTTACTCTCGCAGACAAGGTTGAATTGTATTTGGGCTTTAGAGTGAATTTAAAAATAATAATAATAATGCAATCTTCGTTTGGGCTTCAAGTTTTCCCCCATTTCGTTGTTTAAGACGAGTTAGGCTTAAGCCCAGCCCAAATCACTGTTTCAGAATAAATAATATCTATGATTTCAAAATAATAAAAAAAAATAAATAATAATAAAAATTAGAAAATAATAATAAATCAAAAAATTCTAAAACAAAATTGGCAAAAATCCTAGAAATCAGCGAATACGCTATTCTAGTTAGTCTGTCCTATTTTTGGCAATTTTGCATTTCCAGCCTTCAAAATGACGATTTTGCCCCTTATGGGTAAATCGTGTCGAAAGATTCTAAAAAATTTAGAAAATTCTCATAAATTATGGAAAATGTGGAATGACCACATCTAACTGGTTCAACCTATTTTCACTTCATGATCTATAAAAAATGATCATTTTACCCTTCTGATCAGTTTGATACAAATTTTCCCAATCATTCCAAATAAGTTTTCATGAAATGGTACCGAAAGGGCGTTAGAGTAATCTAGCGTAACTAAGTCCCCGAACTCATAATCTCTGGTTCACAGAAATAAATTAGTTCTCCCGCTAATTTATTTAGGTTTCTAATCGACCTACCAAGAATGATTAGTGGCGACTCCAAAGTTTAAAACCATTTGAACAAAAAACCAAAGTCGCGATTTAGGTCGCGACACTCATGCAGCTAATGCTTCAGCACCTGACCTTCTATTACTTCAAATTCAGCAAGATGTTCAGAATCTGCGCACAGAGGTTAGAGATGAAGCTCGATTCAGAGAGGAGAACAGAGAACAGATGCAGGAATTTGAGGCCAAAGTGGAGGCTAAACTGGCTGCGTTGGAAGATTTGATCAAGAAGACTTGTAGTTTGCTTTGCGCCAAAATAGATGATCTCGACAGTTTCACTATTGTCAGATCCAATAAAAGCAGACCTCAAGATGAAGCCAAAGAGGATGATGACGAGCCAACTCATTCCTAATTCATTTGTTTCTTAAACATTGTTCATTACTATTGATTTTGAAATATCACCATCGTTTATTCAGCATTTTGTTTTACCTACTTCTCTTTTTGTTGATGACAAAAAGGGGGAGAGCGTATGATTTGTTTGCAGATATACAACAATGTTGGGAGAAAGTATGAACTGTTGTTTGCAGGTGATATTGCAGGTGGCTAAACTTATAACAATGTGCAACCGCAGCTGATACGGTGATATTATTTCAGAAGCATAGCATATATATCGCTCACCGTGTTGCACTTTCTCGAAAGTTTTTCTATCCAGCTCCATCTTTGAAAAGATTCTAATCTTTCATGCTTATTTTACCATTACTTTAAATCGAAGGAGTTTTGTCATCATCAAAAAGGGGGAGATTGTTGAGGAAACTATCCCGCCAAGAATTTTGATTCTGACAAAACTCGTCTTTAAGAAGTCTAGTTAATTGAATTATATTTTCCTTGCAGAAAATCAAGATGTGAAAAGAGCGTTGAATATCCCACAACTGGCGTTCAGACTCAAGAAAGAGTCGTCATCATTGTGCTTCTAAATGGTCAGAAGGAGGAACTATGCTTGTGCCTCTAAAGGAATCAGAAGGAGGAGTCTGCGTCTGAGTAATTCAGATGAAGTGTTTTACTGCCTCAAATGGATTCAGATGGAGGACAGCATTACCTTGGAAGACCTCAAGAAGACTCGTGTGAGACGTCACCAGCGGGAGCTTTAAGAGCTCAGATTCATAGTGTAATATCGAATCAGATTCAGAGACCTCTCATGGTTTGAAAGTTGTTTCTGAATGGATTCAAATTCTGCAGCTGGACTAAAAAGACCCACGATTGACAAAGAGTCTGATTGATTTCGGAAAATACGGGAAGTGAAAGGATTCGATCTACAGGATGATTGTCCATCTTTATTGGGACAAAATCCTTGATTCGATAATATCTTTCTTTCTCTCTTTCAAGAAGATTCAACATCTCACGTAAATGGAAATTGAAGATTTAGTTGTATGGCCGACCAAATCTGAAGATTACTAGAATCTTTCTTCAACGACTACCTAGCATCTTTCCAAGTTTATCTCGCTCAATCAAGGCTGATTGAAGATTGACGAGTGATCCCGTGGAGTACCTTGACAACGGCTAGTTCAAGGTGAAAGGGGTATAAAAGGAGGGTGTTGGTATTCAAAGAAAAGAGAGAGTGAGATATGGAAAAGTCGAGCAAACTGTTGAGAAAATAATTTTTAACTTCTCGTGGAAATACTCTTGTCAGTGAGTTGAGAGAAGTTCATTGTAACTTTGTGATCATTATAGTGAAATCCAGCCAATCGGCTGTCATCGTGGGAGAGTGGACGTAGGCTTACTATAGTCGAATCACTATAAATCTGTGTGCACAATTCTCCTTCTGAACTCCTTTATTTTGTGCATATTTGTTCTGTTAATTCAATACATTGCTTCTGCGCCTGCTTGCATTTGAATCTCAAAATTTTCAAAAGTACCTATTCACCCCCCTCTAGGTGTCGTTGCTAGCCACATCAGCTAGAAATCTCAGAAGGGGATTGGAGCAGAGAGCCAAATATTCTGAAACAAGCAACAACGGAATATTTTAAGGATTTGTACACAACAGTGGGCTCTCGTAATTTCCGACCCATCCTTGATTAGTGTCCGACTCTTGTTGGAGAAGATACTAATGAATCTTTGATAGCAGAGGTTACTTTACAAGAAGTCAAAGATGCTATTTTTGAAATGGGAGCATCCAAAGCACTAGGGGCTAATGGCCTTAATGGGCAGTTTTATCACCATCATTGGGCAGAAACTTGTGCTGATATTCTAAAAACAGTGAGAGATTTTATGTACGGTGATATGTTGGACCCATCCATTAATAGGACTTTAATTTCCCTTATTCCAAAAGTCCCCAATCTAGAAAATCTCAGCCAATTCAGACATGTTAGCCTTTGTAATTTTGTGTAAAAGATTATATCTAAGGTTTTGGCAAATTGCCTTAAACCTTGGCTTCCTCAACTAATCGAATTGGAGGAGAGTGCTTTCATTGGAGGCCGGCAGATTCAAGATAACATTTTGGTTGTCCAGGAATAGCTCCACCAGCTTCGTATTAGAAAAAGGAAGAAGAAATTTTAGGCAATTCTGAAGCTCGATATGCAAAAAGCTTATGATAGAATAGAGTGGGATTTCTTGGAAGCATGCATGCTAAAGATGGGATTTTGTAGTAAATTGGTAAGGTGGATCATGAAATGTGTTACTATGGTATCTTTTAGTATCAAATTCAATGGTGAAGCTCTTCCATAATTTCAGCCATCGAGAGGAATTAGGCAAGGTGATCCTTTCTCCCCATACTTGTTTTTTATCAAAGCAAATGTACTCTCTTTGCTCATGAAAAAGGCAGTAGAGCAGGGATTATAAAAGGGATCAGAAAAAATAAATTTTGTCAATTACTCACCCACTTGCTGTTTCTGATGGTTCCATTTTCTTCTTGGATGGGAAAGTGAGTGAATGTCAAAATGTGACTGCACTGTTAAATCAGTATTGTTATGCTACAGGCCAAGCTATTAATCTGAACAAGTCAATAGTATTCTTTAGTTTAGGCTTTCCCCAGAGACTAAGACAGAACACGGCCCAAGAATTACGTGTCCCAGAAATAGGTAAAACAGGAAAGTATTTGGGAATACCCTCAGACTGGGGAGCTTCAAAAAAAGGCACGTTTGCTTGGATTCTAGCCAGAGTAAATAGGAAACTGGAAGGGTGGAAAGAAAATCTGATTTCAAAGGCGGGAAAGGAAGTGCTTCTAAAGTCTATAATCCAAGTGATACCACAATATGTGATGTCTATTTTTAAAATTCCCTTGTCTATTTGTCATGCTATAGAAAAGAAGA
Organism: Psidium guajava; assembly: GCA_016432845.1. NCBI lineage: Eukaryota > Viridiplantae > Streptophyta > Magnoliopsida > Myrtales > Myrtaceae > Psidium > Psidium guajava. The sequence goes on from CM028231.1 coordinate 18,326,593, forward strand.
TTGCGGCCTTCTGGTGGAAGAATGGAGAATCTAAAGCAGGCATACATTGGAGAAAAATGGGAATTACTCAAAACAAGTAAAGACAAAGGAGGTTTGGGTTTCAAAGATTTAATTACTTTCAACAAGGCCATGTTGAGTAAGCAAGCATGAAGGATTATTCAGTCACCATTAGCATTATGGAGCAAACTATTGAAAGGAATTTATTTTCCAAATACCGATTTCTGGCATTGAGGACAAGAATAAGATCATCATAGGGCTGGCAGAGTCTAATCCTGGATAGGGATTCAATTCCAAAATCGGCTATATGGTCAATTGGTAATGGAGAATCCATCACTATTAGAGAAGATAAATGGCTACCATCAGGTGTGATTGGAAGCCCTGCTAATCATGAGGATCCAGTATGTATTGCCAACCTCATTGATAAAAATGATTCCACTTGGAATGAGCAGACCCTAAAGAATTTATTCGACGACAGAGTGGAGAAGGAAATAAAGTCTATTCCTTTACCAAAAGAAAATGGGGCAGATAGAATGATTGGACAGGAATGAAGTTAGGGATGTTTTTAGTATAGAATGGGTACAATCACGACATAATGAAGCACCAGTATGTTTACAACAACCCTCCTCTTCATACCAAACTCCTGTAGAAATTTGGAGTAAAATATGGCATCTATTGGTCTCGCCAAAACTCAAGATATTCCTATTGAGTATCTGTTAAAATGCCCTACCCACAAAAGATAATCTCCTCAAAAGAAACATAGTACCTGACCCAACTTGCCCTCTTTGCTAGCATAACCGAGAAACCCTTGAGCATATGTTCCTCCTCTGCTCATAGACTCAAAAAGTCTGGTTAGATTAGCAAATACAAGTTAAAGTCTCATGCCATGGACTCCATCATATGGATCAATGGTTACTAAGTTACCAAAACTCAAAAAGGGAAGAGCTAAACCTGGAGTTTATCACAACCATTCTTTAGCAGATCCAAAAATCTCGAAATAATTTCATCTTTAAGGGTACCAATCTAGATCCAAGGATAGTGGTCACAGAAGCATGTGCAATGAAGGAGAAGTTCATTAGATGGAGCTCGAACTCCATAGGAAAAAGGAAAAACAGGGAGATCTCACAGACTTCTTGGTTTTCACTGCGCTCAGGGGCTATGAAAATTAACGTTGATGGAGCGTTCATAGAGGGAGAAGCTGATGGCGTAGTGGCGTGGGTATACAGAGATTCCTCTGGGCTGCTAGCTAAAGGAGCAGCAAGGTCTGTGAATGTTCAATCTCTCCTTCATGCCGAAACCCTAACTCTGTTGGATGCTTTGAAATGGTTGAACTGAAGTAGATCTATAGAGAGAATGGTTGAAGAGATAGATTTAGAGTCAGACAATATCCATTTAGTGAAAATGCTCCAAGGCACAGATCTAGTCTCATGGGATGTACAAGTGTTGATTATGGAGTGCATAGACTTGGTTTCAAAAGTGAAAGGCCTACGATCCACTCATTGTGCACGGATCCAAAACAAGATTGCAACTTGGGTTTTAAAGCCCAATTCCATAATACTCTCCCACATGACTGGATTTTTAACCCACCTTAAGCCGTTTGGGACTTGTCATGCTTTGAAACACATTTGATGTCTTGTTCAACTTTATAATATGAATGAAATGGCTTTTTTGACAAAAAAAACTACCAAATGTTACGAGGCTAGTTCCATCGATATGGATAGTCCTTTTAGGCCTAATATGCCGATTTAGCATTGATAATTTGGTAAGACTAATGTTACTGCCTAGGGGGAAAAATGGCCAACCAAATCCACAGCTAGACGTAGCACAGTTTGTCAAAAAAGTTCGACAACAATTGGGGCTAGACAAGGATGTTATCATACCTTTTTTTAAGAAATCACATCATGAATGGCTCAATAACCAGCCATTTCCAAGAGATTTTGAAATTTTTGAATTTTCCATTTTTATTGGTTAAGATAAACAATCAACTATTAAATATATTTGTCAACTTATAGCCCAATACAGAGAAGGAGGGACAAATGAGTTTTTAAGATTTATGTTATTTCCTTGATTTTTGTTGAAAACTACTTTTGCCTAGTACACCAATCTCTACCTAATTCGGTGTGTAATTAGGTAGAGATGGAGAAACAATTTCATTCTCAATTTTATAAAACAATACATGAGGTATCGATTTTTGATTTGGCTACACTCTACAATACAATAAAGAGTCAGCCAATTAGCTTTTGTTCAATTTAAAAAGGCTAGAAATAGATGTCTTACTTCATTCATTGAGGAAGAATTTGCGAATTTGTCTTTCAATGGAAAGAAATTCGATCTAAGATAGAAATTCGAAGGCCATAATTTTGCCGATATATTTCAATTGGTAACCCAAGTGTCTAAGTACAAGCAACTACTTCAGGGGAGAGATAGAGTGCCACATGAACATTTTGCACAAAACATAGCTTTCATGAAAAATCATGTCAGATGATGACTTTGACAAAGATAACATTCGGTGATGAAAATTTGAATTTTCCAATGACAAGGGGCCACATGATTTTTGACACCTAAATTTTTATTTTTGTTATTCTCATTTATACTGCACATAAAAATGAAAATTAATGCTCACAAAAAATATTTCCTCATGCATCAAGTTTTTATTTTTTCTATGCATTGCACTTTTTGCATCAATGACAAAGAATTGAACTTAATTTGATGGGCGATGGGTGCGCACGAAAACCATTTTGGAACAGAATTTCTGTTCCAAAAATAGGTTTGGACGAGAAACTTGTTTGGTAACGCCAAATGGGTTTTCTATTTATGAAACAAAAACTTGTTCCAGAAATAGTTTTCAATAGCCAACGAGAAACAAAAAAAAGTTGTTTCTCAGAGAAATAGAAATAGATTTTCTCTCTCCTCTCTCTAGCTCGCCGCGGCCGTTCGCCGGCCGCTGCCGCCGCCCGCTGGCCGCCGCCATCGGCCGCTCGCCGCCGCCCGCTGGCCGCCGCCGTCGCCCGCTGGCCGCCGCCCCTGTCCGCCGGAAAAATAGAAATTTTCAATTTTTGCCAAACGAATTTCTGTTCTAGGAACAGAAATTCGTTTCGTTATCAAACACATTTTTTTCATTTAGAAACTCATTCTGGAACAAAATGGTTCTCATGTGCGCCCTTAGAGCACAGTGCATCATTGAATTTTTTTTTCCATGATAAGGTCATGGGGGGTCGAATTTCTATAATAGGTTTGGACTTATTTATAAAGTTAATATAGCCCTTTTTCTCATTTAAATATTTAAGGCCTTTAAGTTAATTGCCCATTGATCAATTAAGGCCCGATTTGAATTCAAGTTTAATCAAATAAGGCCACAAAAGCAAAAAACATCGGTAAGCCCACTCATTCTCAATGTGCCAAAATTTGCAAGGGTAGGGAGACGTTCAAGGAAAACACTAACTTAGTGCCTATAAATAATAGCTTGCGCTTCACGTTCAAAGGGAGGAGGAATAGAGGCCAACACAATTCACTACACAGCCACAAGAAAAGTTCACAGTGAAAGCAATCCTTTGACACAACTGGGAGAAACAACAAAAAGGGAAAGAGCAAAAACACTTTCTTCTTGCATCCAACAACTGGCAACACTTGGATATCATCAGAAAGCAACAAAAATTCGTTGCTATTATCACGGGAATCCCAGCTTTTGCAGCTACGTTCTTTTTTTCTTAGAATTTCCTGGGGAAGCTCGACATTCGTTGTTTGCTTCTCGACACCAAGACCAGCCGAGGCTAGCTAGCAAACGACGATCACCTTCGCATCGAAAAAAACTCATAATTATCTTACTTTGCAGAATACATTGTGTCTGACAATGGGAAGTTAGTCAAGCTTGAGAGTCATTTGGCCGAGCTAGTCACCTCGAGCGAACCCCTGCTAGACAAGTAGCTATTTGTCAATTCCCCACGTATCACTGTCAGGCACGTCATAAAACATCTTGTTGAGGAAATTATCCCGCCGAGAATTTTGATTCTGACAAAACTCGTTTTTAAGAAGTCTAGTTAATGGAAGTATATCTTCCTTGCAGAAAATCACGATGTAAAAAGAGCGTTGAATATCCCATAACTGGCGTTCAGACTCAAGGAAGAGTCGTCACCATAGTGCTTTTGAATGGTCAGAAGGAGGAACTATGCTTGTGCCTCTAAAGGAATCAGAAGGAGGAGTCTGTATCTGAGTAATTCAGATAAAGTGTTTTACTGCCTCAAATGGATTCAGATGGAGGACAGCATTACCTTGGAAGACCTCAAGAAGACTCGTGTGAGACGTCACCAGCGGGAGCTTTAAGAGCTCAGATTCATAGTGTAATATCGAATCAGATTCAGAGACCTCTCATGGTTTGAAAGCTGTTTCTGAATGGATTTAGATTCTGCAGCTGGACTAAGAAGACCCACGATTGACAAAGAGTCCAAATGATTTCGGAAAATACGGGAAATGAAAGGATTCGATCTACAGGATGGTTGTCCATCTTTATTGGGACAAAATCCTTGATTGGATATTATCTTTCTTTCCCTCTTTCAAGAAGATTCAACATCTCATGTAAATTGAAACTGAAGATTTAGTTGTATGGGCGACCAAATCTGAAGATTACCAAAATCTTTCTTCAACGACTACCTAGCATCTTTCCAAGTTTATCTCGCTCAATCAAGGCTGATTGAAGATTGACGAGTGATCCCGTGGAGTACCTTGACAATGGCTAGTTCAAGGTGAAAGGGTATAAAAGGAGGGTGTTGGTATTCGAAGAAGATAGAGCGTGAGATATAGAAAAGTCGAGCAAACTGTTGAGAAAATAATTTTTAACTTATCGTGGAAATACTCTTGTCAGTGAGTTGAGAGAAGTTCAATGTAACTTTGTGATCATTATAGTGAAATCTAGCCAATTGGCTGTCATCGTGGGAGAGTGGACGTAGGCTTACTATAGCCAAACCACTATAAATCTGTGTGAACAATTCTCCTTCTGAACTCCTTTATTTCGTGCATATTTGTTCTGTTACATTCAATACATCGCTTCTGCTCCTACTTGCGTTTGAATCTCAAAATTTTCAGAAGCACCTATTCACCCCCCCCTCTAGGTGTCGTTGCTAGCCACATCAATTGGTATCAGAGCCAGGTTGCTCACTTTTGTGAAGTGTTCTACTTCAGAGCTAACGATCTATCATGTCTAGCAACAAGTTCTCAGGTTCTGGTGATTCATCATTCCACAACAAACCACCGTATTTCGACGGAAAGGATTACAACATTTGGTGCAACAAGATGAAATGGTTCATCAAAGCACCAGATGATCAAATGTGGGATGTAGTAACCAGAGGAGTGGTCCCTATCATTTCCGCAAATACGGGATTAGAAGAAAATCCAGCAACACTTACAGATGCTGAGAGAATCAAGAGACAAGGACTCGACTCTAAAGCTGTCCACTCACTCTTCTGTGCACTATCCTCACCGATCTATAATCGTGTAGCAGAAGAAGTATCTGCGAAGGCAATATGGGACAGATTACATGTCACATATCAGGGCACTAATCGGGTTAAAGAGACTAAACTCAGTATAGTACTGAGTGACTATGAAGCCTTTAAAATGAAACCTGATGAAACAATTGCTGAGATGATTGACAGATTTCAGATTCCGTAGTGGTCTCGCACAACAAGGTGCACCTGTGGCTGAACCAATGCAGGTCATAAAAATCCTCCGAAGATTAACCGAAGAATGGAACTACATCAAGCCTTCCATTCAAGAATGCCAAACTATAAGACCACTATCCATCGACGAGTTAGTTGGAACTCTGCAATCATATGAGACAGAGAGAAACAATAATAAACCAGAGATCTCAAAAGGTAAGAAGTCCATTGCTCTCTCATCTAACTTTGATGATGAAATTTCAGATTCAGATGATGAGGATGAAGACGATGAAGAGCTCGCATTAATGGTGAAGAAGTTTAGAAAGATAGTCAAGAAAGGTAGATTCTTCAAGGGAAATAAGACATTCAGAAGGAACGACCACAAACAATCTGGTCATGACAAACATGAAAGCAAGGACATCGTATGCTTTCATTGCAAGAAAGTAGGACATATTAAACCTAAATGTCCACTGCTGAAGAAGGATAAAGCCAAATTTGAAAAATACAAGAAGGCCTTGAAGGCAGAAACACTAAGCGATTCTGAAGAAAGCGACGAGGACTATGCAAACATATGTCTTATGGCAAATTCATATTCAAATTCAGAATCAGATACGGAGGTAAACCTTTCTGAGCTACTTGATAATGTTTCTAAATACATAACAGAGCTATGCAAAAATTATAAAGAAGTTCTCAAAAAGATTTCATGTTTAAAAAAGGAAAATCAATCTTTGAAACAGCAAGATCTTTCTCAAAAAGATAGGATCGAGTTTTTACAAAAAGAATTTCACTCTTTAAAGGAAAGTCACGATCTTACTTTAAAAGAAAACGATACTTTAAAGACCAAAGTTGAAAACGTAAATAAGAAGTTTTCTCAAAGTTCTAGAGATTTAGAAAATATCATTTCCACCCAAATTCCTTTTAGCAAAAAATCTGGTCTTGGTTTTGAAAAACAAGATAGTCTTGAGAACAGTTTTTCAGATTCTGAAAACAGATTGAAACATCGTACTACCAAGTCTGCTTATCAACAACACTTTTCCAAGAAATTTACTAAATCATCACATCAACCTCGTAAATGTTTTTATCCACTCAATCATTTTCAAAATCAGGTTACAAAACCATATCAAACGCATCATTCATATAGGCATTATACTAGACCTTCACAGAATTATTACAAGCCATATCATTCACAAAATCATTATAGATCATATCATAATTCTGTTAGACGATTTCAGAACATGCCCAGAACTAACTACTCTCAGAGTATTTACCAACCTCATTATCCGCAGAACTTCTATAGAAAGCATACATGTCTACAATATCATAACAAGCAATCAATAGAAGGATATTACTCTAGAAGTTGCTCAAATTGTGGCGGTAGATATCATAGTAAAAATGAATGTATGTTTGTTTGGAAGCCTGCAAATAGATCTGCTTATACTAACTTCCATGGACCCCAGTAAATGAGGGTACCAAAACAAAGGTAAGATTATTCCTTCTTGCAGGTACCTCGAAAGGGAAATAAGAAATGGTTTCTGGACAGTGGATGCTCAGGTCATATGACTGGTAATCCAGAAAACTTTACTAAGTTATCCATGATTAGTGGCAGAAGTGTATCATTTGGAGGTAAGAATAAAAGTAAGGTAATAGGACAAGGAACAATTAAGATTGGAAACCTCATTATTAATGATGTATCTCTCGTTAAAGGTTTGAAGTACAATCTGATATCGATAAGTCAGTTATGTGATTCTGGTTATAAAATTTGTTTTCAAGATATAAAATGTACAGGTGTCAATAGTGATAATAAACAGAGCTTTTCTGGATATCGGCATGGAAACATCTATCTTTTGGATGTTGCATCTGAAGAAATCAAGTGCCTCATATCAGTCAAAAATGAATCTGATCTCTAGCACAGGAAGCTTGTTCACATCAGTATTAAGCATATTTCGAAATTATCATCCAAGAACCTGGTTCGAGGATTACCTCAATCAAAATTTGAACAGCCAGAACTTTGCACTGCATGCACTCTGGGAAAACAGGTCAGAAGCACATTTAAGCCTATAAATCATGTTTCAACTAATCGTGTATTACAGCTACTTCACATGGACCTCTTTGGACCAAATAAGGTACTAAGTCTTGGAGGTAAGAAATACTGTATGGTTATTGTTGATGATTTCTCCAGATTTACATGGGTTATTTTCTTAGCTCACAAGAGTGATGCATTTGCTGCATTTGCAAAATTTTCAAAAAGGATTCAGAATGAAAAAGGTTTTATGATTTCTTGCATTAAAACCGATCACGGTGGAGAATTTGAAAACCATGATTTCTCTAGTTTCTGTGATGATGCTAAAATCAAACATACATTTTCTACTCCTTACACACCTCAACAGAATGGGGTTGTTGAAAGGAAAAATCGTTCTTTACAGGAAATGGGTCGAACTCTTCTTATTGAAAGCAAAATTGCATCTCATTTTTGGGCAGAAGCAGTTTCTACAGCTTGTTACATTTTGAATCGAGTTTCCTTAAGACCCATCCTTGAAAAGACTTCTTATGAAATTTTTAAAGAAAGAAAACCAAATCTTTCATACTTTCATATATTTGGCAGTAAATGCTTTATTTTGAAAAATGCTAATGATCGCGTTTGCAAGTTTGATGATAAGTCAGATGAAGGGATTTTCCTTGGATACTCAACAACCAGCAAAGCCTTTCGAGTCTACAACAAATCTTCTCGAACGGTAGAAGAATCTATGAATGTCAAATTCGCAGAATGCAATCAGAAGGAAAGAAACAAGGAAGAAGCAATTCAAATGCCAACTATTCATCTCAACTCAGAAGAAGATAATGGTTTAGGAGATATTCAGATTCATGAACCTGAAGCAACAACTTCTGCAGATCATGAAAATAGGCAGAACAACTCTACCACTTCCCAAGAAGATGAAAGATTCAACACAAGTTGGAAGCATAAATCTAGTCATCCAAAGGATCTCATTATAGGAAACTTGGATGAAGGTATAACAACCAGATCGAAGATACGAGAGCTATCCGGGAACTTTGCACTAGTATCTGAATTGGAACCAAAAAGTATCGAAGAAGCTCTAATTGATGAAAGCTGGATAAATGCAATGCAAGAAGAGCTCCAGCAATTCAGGATCAACAACGTCTGGAAATTAGTATCAAGACCCAAAGACAGACCTGTCATTGGAACAAAATGGGTTTTCAGAAACAAACTGGACGATAAGGGAAAAGTAATCAGAAACAAGGCAAGACTGGTTGCAAAAGGGTACTCCCAAGAAGAAGGGATAGATTATGATGAGACATATGCACCAGTTGCCAGATTAGAAGCCATCAGGCTACTTCTCGCTTTTGCTTGTTACAATGATTTCAAGTTATTTCAGATGGACATAAAGAGTGCCTTCTTAAATTGCTACATCAAGGAAGAAGTTTACGTTGAACAACCACCAGGGTTCGAAGAACCAAGAGGAAATGATCTAGTTTATCTATTGAACAAAGCTCTATATGGTTTAAAACAAGCTCCTCGTGCCTGGTATGAAAGGTTAAGTAACTTTCTTTCTCAAAAGAGGTTCACAAAAGGCACAGTAGACACTACTTTGTTTATCTAGAAGCAGGGCAAAGACTTTTTGATCGTTCAGATTTATGTTGATGATATTATATTTGGTTCATCTAACGAATCACTATGTAAGAATTTCTCCAAAGCTATGCAGGATGAATTCGAAATGAGCATGATGGGAGAATTAAAATTCTTTCTTGGACTTCAGATTCATCAATCTGAGAAAGGAACTTTTATCTATCAAGAGAAATATGCTCTTGAAATAGTAAAGAAGTTTGGTTTGCAGAATAGCAAAAAGATGGAAACTCCCATGGCCCATTCATCAAAATTGGACAAGGATGAAGATGGAAAGGAAGTTGATCAAAAGCTTTATCGCAGCATGATTGGCTCGCTTCTATATCTTACGGCATCAAGGCCTGATATTTTGTATAGTGTTTGTCTATGCGCAAGATTTCAATCCAGTCCCAGGGAATCTCATCTCTCGGCTCTAAAGAGAATAATCAAATACGTTGGAACTTATCCAAATCTCGGACTATGGTACTCAAAAGAATGAACTTTTGTGCTCAAAGGATATTCAGATGTAGACTTAGCAGGTTGCAAAGTTGATAGAAAAAGCACTTCTGAAACGTGTCAATTAATGGGAGATATGTTAATCTCATGGTTCTCTAAGAAGCAAAGCACCGTGGCTCTATCAACAGCAGAAGCAGAATATGTATCTCTTGGAAACTGTTGTGCTCAGATTCTATGGTTGAAGCAGCAACTAAGGGATTATGGAATTGAAGCTTCAAATGTTGAAATTCTTTGCGACAACACAAGTGCAATCAATCTCACCAAGAATTCAATACTCCACTCGAGAGCAAAGCACATTGAGATAAAGCATCACTTCATACGAGATCATGTTCAGAACCAGGAGGTTCAGATTCATCATGTGGACACGAAGAATCAACTTGCAAACATTTTTACCAAGCCTCTTGATAAGTTAAGTTTTAGTTTTATTCGTGATAGATTATCAATCACTAACCCTTTTTGTTAAGATCTATAAGAAACAGGAAACTATTAAGACCAAGTTATCTCAGGAACTAGGTATTCAGACGCAACCTGAAAGGTTAGCTTAAAGTTTCAGATTCAGAAGCAGATTATATGAAACTAGGGGAGCAAGATTTCAAATTGCTCAGAATTTCTTGTAAGTAATTTTATTTGACTGACAGAATCTAAGACAAAAGGTACGTTCTCTATCTTAATTCTATTTATACGATCTTGATTAGTAAAATATATTCGTTCAAATATTTTCGCAATATTTTTGATTCTGTTGCAAAAAATACCGTTACTCTGTGATATCTTATAAATATTGAATTCTCTTCTTTTGAAAAACCCTAAACCCTTCCGAGTTTTTTTTTTCACAAGCTCTTTCACTCTCAAAAGACCTCATCTTTTCTTCATCACATTCCTCTTTCTAAATGGCTCCTAAATCATCCTCGACAGCAAAGAAGACATCTGGTCCTCTATTTGAACAGGTTGAAGGATCACAGAGAGTCGGGAAGCGACCTCGAGTTTCAGAATCATCTCCGACAATGAAGACCAGGGAGTATTTTGATGAGAAAGTCGAGACGGCTCATCGTATCAAGTACATCTATGACAATCTGAAAGCAAGAGATGGTGCGTGCACTAGTGTCAGTAAGTTTCTGACCACTTATCGTTTTTCTAGTGAAGAAGAATACTTAGATTATTTGAATAAGCCGTTAAGAACTGTCATTTCGGGCGATGATGACACCCTGTTTATGGCGATGAAAAAGGGAAAAAGGGAATGGTCCATGAAAAATCTGTTTCGAAAAGGACATCTCCCAAAGGGAATGTGCCTAAGGAATCGGCTGAGAAAGGAATGGGAGAAGAGTCAAAGGATGATGATGAGTATCTGTACAAAAACTTCGCGAAGTTTAAAACTGTTTTGGTCAGAAGAGAATGTTATACCGATCAATTCTTTGTGAACTCCGATCACAAGGACAGATTTGAAATTCTTAAAGAGAGAGGTATTATGCCTCACAGGGTTTTTGACATTAATTACTTGGAGTCTGTCGGAATTCCTCTGAAGGTGCATCTGAAAAAATGCAAATTGGATTATTTCGTGGAGAGAAAGGCTCCTATTTATCCTGACTTGGTTGCCTACTTCTACTCTACCTTGTCCTTCTTTAATGCCTATTCTCTGTATTACAAGATAGGTGATAAAGTCTGCTATCTGAGCGATAATGAATTAGCTTATATAATGGGGGTCAAATACAGAGAGTTTACTCCTATCAATATCCAGCCGAAGGAGGCTTTTGCATATCTGATAGGGAAAGATAATTTCTCCAGAGATTCCAAGGCACATATTGCCTATGATGATTTTTCCCTGAAGCACATCATGATGCACAAAATTGTGATTGAGTCTTTACGACCCAAAGCATCATCCAAGACTGACACCTCAAGATTCGAGGCTAAGTTGATGTGGGCATTGTTGACAGGATACAAGTTTAGTCTTGCACATGTAGTCATACTGCATATGTATAGAACTGTGCAAAAGACAGAAGGTCAACTGCCATATGCAGCTTTCATCCATGACATCATCAGATACCACAATCAAATCCTGCCTAAACCTCTTACAGAGACAAAGGTTCCAGTCAAAACCAGTGGAGCTGAAATGCTTTAGAAAATAGGGTTCAGGCTGAAAGATGGGAAGTGGTACAACAAGTCAAGAGCAGTACCAGTAGATTTTGATCAGGGTGAGAGATCAGCCAAAAGAAGAAAGGTTATGGCAACAAAGGGAAAGGAGCAGACAATTCAGAGCAGCAGCTCTGAATCTGACAATAAGGAAACACCCTCTGCATTACCTAAGAAGACAAAGAAGTTGACGATTCAGAAGAAATCAGGGTCTACTACGGCTAGAACAAAATCTCAGAGGAGAAGAAGAAGAAACTAGCAGCAGAGGAACCTTCAGCTGCTGAGGAACAAGTTCATATGGAGGTTGAACAAGAGATACCTCGTGCACAACCTCAGGGGGAGGTTCTGGAAACAACTGATGGAGTGTCTGCGGAAGATGAAGAAGCACTCTTTGAACGGCAGATGGAAGCTGTGAGAGTTTTAAGTCTTCTCGATGCACGACCAGAAGAGGAACTTCCTATTATTCTTCAGGAAGAAGTTCCTGTAAAGATTGTCTTCTCAAGACTCTCTAAATATCTAGAGCCACAGAAGTTTACAACACAGTCATCATCTAAATATGAAGAACATATTACTGCTCCTCCAGCTGACAAACAGCTTTCAAAACCAACGGCTGAAGCACAGCCTTCTGAACTTTTAACTGAAGCACATACTTCAGAAGGAACTGCTGTGGAACACCAGCAAGTTGGAGAACAGGCTTCAGAATCACTGATTGAGAAACAGTCTTCCGATTTAATAGTTGAGGACCAGCCAGATGAAGAACCGATTTCAGCACAAACAGCCGAAGATCAACTAGCTGAAAACCAGTCTTCAGATCCTTCTGTTGAAAAACAGGTTTCAAAAGTAACGGCTGAAGAACAGCCCTCAGAATTAACTGCTGAAGAGCAGCCTCAGCCATCTGAATCTCAACCAGCTAATGCAGCTAATGCTTCAACACCTGACCATATGTTACTTCAAATTCAGCAAGATGTTTAGAATCTGCGCACAGAGGTTAGAGATGAAGCTCGATTCTGAGAGGAGAACAGAGAACAGATGCAGGAATTTGAGGCCAAAGTGGAGGCTAAACTAGCTGCGTTGGAAGATTTGATCAAGAAGACTTGTAGTTTGCTTTGCGCCAAAATAGATGATCTCGACAGTTTCACTATTATCAGATCCAAGAAAAGCAGACCTCAAGATGAAGCCAGAAAGGATGATGACGAGCCAACTCATTCCTAATTAATTTGTTTCTTAAACATTGTTCATTATTATTGATTTTGAAATATCAACATCATTTATTCAGCATATTGTTTTACCTACTTCTCTTTTTGTTCATGACAAAAAGGGGGAGAGCGTATGATTTGTTTGCAGGTGATATTGCAGGTGGCTAAACTTATAACAATGTGCAACCGCAGCTAATACGGTGATATTATTTCAGAAGCATATATATCGCTCACCATGTTGCACTTTCTCGAAAGTTTTTCTATCCACCTCCATCTTTTAAAAGATTCTAATCTTTCGTGCTTATTTTTTATTACTTTAAATCAAAGGAGTTTTGTCATCATCAAAAGGGGGAGATTGTTGAGGAAACTATCCCACCGAGAATTTTGATTCTGACAAAACTCGTTTTTAAGAAGTCTAGTTAATGGAAGTATATCTTCCTTGCAGAAAATCAAGATGTGAAAAGAGCGTTGAATATCCCACAATTGGCATTCAGACTCAAGGAAGAGTCGTCACCATAGTGCTTTTGAATGGTCAGAAGGAGGAACTATGCTTGTGCCTCTAAAGGAATCAGAAGGAGGAGTCTACATCTGAGTAATTCAGATGAAGTGTTTTACTGCCTTAAATGGATTCAGATGGAGGACAACATTACCTTGGAAGACCTCAAGAAGACTCGTGTGAGACGTCACCAGCGAGAGCTTTAAGAGCTCAGATTCACAGTGTAATATCGAATCAGATTCAGAGACCTCTCATGGTTTGAAAGCTGTTTCTGAATGGATTCAGATTCTGCAGCTGGACTAAGAAGACCAACGATTGACAAAGAGTTCGAATGATTTCGGAAAATACGGGAAATGAAAGGATTCGATCTACAGGATGATTATCCATCTTTATTGCGACAAAATCCTTGATTGGATATTATCTTTCTTTCCGTCTTTCAAGAAGATTCAACATCTCACGTAAATGGAAACTGAAGATTTAGTTGTATGGGCAACCAAATCTGAAGATTACCAGAATCTTTCTTCAACGACTGCCTAGCATCTTTCCAAGTTTATCTCGCTCAATCAAGGCTAATTGAAGATTGACGAGTGATCCCGTGGAGTACCTTGACAACGGCTAGTTCAAGGTGAAAGGGGTATAAAAGGAGGGTGTTGGTATTCGAAGAAGATAGAGCGTGAGATATAGAAAAGTCAAGCAAACTATTGAGAAAATAATTTTTAACTTCTCGTGGAAATACTCTTGTCAGTGAGTTGAGAGAAGTTCATTGTAACTTTGTGATCATTATAGTGAAATCCAGCCAATCGGTTGTCATCGTGGGAGAGTGGATGTAGGCTTACTATAGCCGAACCACTATAAATCTGTGTGCACAATTCTCCTTCTGAACTCCTTTATTTCGTGCATATTTGTTCTGTTATATTCAATACATCGCTTCTGCGCCTGCTTGCGTTTGAATCTAAAAATTTTCAGAAGCACCTATTCACCCCCCCTCTAGGTGTTGTTGCTAGCCACATCACATCTGTCGTCATCGCCTTGCTCATTGAGTGCTAGTTGTGCTTGAGACCCCCCAGCCGATCGGTCGAAGAAATTCAAGTTTGGTCGACAAGTTTTGGGTGAAATTCGAATTAGGAAATGCCATCTTCAAATAATGTCACTCATCGATGCATGGAAGACTTTAAAAAAAGGAAGATTTTGACTGCAGATTTTTTCATCGGGTTCAATGAAGGAGGACACAAAGATTCTAAAAGGAATCTCACAAAGCCATTGTGAGCCTATGTGAGAACCTCCGTGGCGGTTATTAAAGCTCTCGGCCAAAAAGCTTAGAGAGCTTCATCGGAGTTCTAACGGAGTCTGGTGAACTATCCTCTAAGCTCTGTGGCAACTTCTTGAACCGATCATGTTTTTTACGATTTTTGATCCAAGACATTCCTTAGCACTTGCTAATCCTGGATCTATGCATGTTTTGTGATTTCGTTGCAGAAAACCTTCAACCCGACCTCGTGAACCTCCGAACCTGCCTTGAGCTCGCGAGCTCATTTTCAACGATGATTGAAGCGATTGAGATCTGAGGTAAGCTTCCTTTAACTCTAAATAAGCTTGTTGTAGGGATAGATTAGCTTGTTGTGCTCTAGTTTACATGTTTGGAACCACCATAGTCGAAGTAATTCGAGCTCCATAAGTTTTGATCCTGCCGTTAGATCAAGCTAGATTTTGAATATGCTATAACTTACGTCGAGATGATTCCAATGGTACTAAGATCGCCCTGATCGAAGTAGATTTGCCTATTGATCAGCGTCGGAGAAATTTTGGCCGTCTGTTGGTCGTCGTTAACCTTCGGATGGTTGATCAGTCAACGAACGATGTCTCATTGATGTGGCTTGCTACGTAATCCCAGAGGTAGTGATAATCCATTTTGAAAAATAAAAATAAAAGCCTAGATCTAACGGTGAATATTATGCCACGTGGTGTGATCGTAGATTTTTTGGAAAATAAAAATCCTTTTGATCCGGTGGCTAGTAGTGTGCTACATGGCGAGTTTTTAGGCCTTAGATTAGAAATAGGCGGGAAACTAGAAAAATGAATAAAAAATTTCAAAAAAATTAAAAAAATGCCAAAACTATGTCATTTTTGAATTCGGTCAAAACGCAGTGGATTTGGGTCGAGCCTTCAAGTTCATGGGTAGGGTCAACCCAACCCTGTCCAAAAATAAAAATAAATAAATAAATAAAAGTTTGAAAAAATGTAATAAAAATTTCAAAAAAAGGAAAAACTCATAAAATTCATAAAAAAATTCTAAAAAATTCCAGAAAATTTTGAAAAAAATCTAAAAAATTG
Organism: Psidium guajava; assembly: GCA_016432845.1. Classification (NCBI taxonomy): domain Eukaryota; kingdom Viridiplantae; phylum Streptophyta; class Magnoliopsida; order Myrtales; family Myrtaceae; genus Psidium; species Psidium guajava. Next base: position 18,342,520 of record CM028231.1, read on the forward strand.
TGGAAACTAGGAAATGACCACATTTGACTAGTTTAACTTATTTTCACTTTTCAAGTCTTGAAACATGACCATTTTTCCCTTCTGATCAGTTTAATCTAAATATTTCCGAATCACCATATTTTCACTCCTCATTGAATGAGGATACTCATTGATCTCTCCGAATCACTCAAGTGGCTTGCCATGTGACCACTTGAGTGCCATTTTGAGGCGATTTATCTGCATGTATTGATTTCTTGATCTGCGTACTTTTAATTGCTGATTATCTATGATAGGTTAGCTTATCCTAACTGCATTAACCTTTTAGACTTTTAGGACTTACATTACCCCAAAAGCTTCTGCATAAAATTGGTACCGAAAGGGTATTAATTGAAAAAATTAATGTAACCAAGTCTCCAAACTCATTGATCTCTAGTTCATAGGAATAAAGTATCCTCCCAATACTTTATTTAGGTGTCTAATCAACCTACCCAAAATGATTAGTGGCGACTCCAAAAATTAAAATCTTTTGTCTAATGATGACTTGAACCATAAGTCACGATTTGGTAGAGATTGGGAGAGTTAAAGCTAAGTTAATTAATCTAATTAATTAATTTAGTAATCCATTAACCTAAAATTTGGGAAGCGCGATTTTTTTAGGTCGCGATAATGATGACTTTTGATTATCTAATTTAAGAGAATGAAATAATCCATAAATCATTCAATTCTATTAAGGGGACATTTGGCGACACTTAAAAATGACCAACTATTGGTTATTATTAGCAAGTATCAGACTTAGCCAATAAGAGCAAAGTTTGGTAAATAATGAATATAGTATTTGATAATTTGAAGTGAATCGGTAACTCGATAGTGAAGTTATCGATGAGAGTTTTGAAACTTCTTGATGAAATTTCTCGATCAAGTCATCGATATCGACAACGAGCAACAAACACGAGGATAACAATTGGTGGGTTATGTTCTTATCCATCCGTGAAGTAACTTCCAATAACCATCAAAAGCGAGTTATTCATTCTTTCAAATTTAGAAATCGCCATGTGTATACACCATTTGTAAGGATGATAAATACCCAAAATGTTCTCTTTGTAAACTCTCTCCAATCAATGACAAAACTCGATGTTCTTTATTTTTTATCTTTGTTTTTCACAATTTATGTATCTATCAATTCCCATACTTAGTAATAGTTTAAGATTTTCATCATCGATTAAATTTTAACATTGCATCGCACTGTCATCTCACTTTGCCGTCTATTAAAAATTCGAACATGGTATTTTGTTTTTCATCATCAATTAAATTATGACAATGTATATCTATTCCTTGTGATTCATTGAGGCTCTTATTTGTAATTGCAACAAAATCCATCTCCTATTAATAAAATTGAACAACTAATTTCAATGAAAAATATTTCGTCAACAAATATTTTCGACGAAACAGATTATGAGAAATTTGGTTGGACTCAGAGGTTTCAACTCACGATTCATCTATCGTTGAGAGCATGAGCTTATTAAACCATCATAAAATATATCCCTTGTTGTTGTTCATCTTTCATTAGAAATGCTTTGCTGATGAGTGGCTTTGCTTTCGACTCAAATTGCACTTAACTGGGCCTTCAAATTCTATATATCAAATTCATCTTTTGCCGCAATCAAACATGTCATCAACATATAATAGTAGATAAATATAAGAGTTATGATGTCCCAGGGCACTATCCATACACTTTACTAAGTGCAATCTACTTTAATCTCTTAATATATTTATATTATAGGGTGCATATGGAAGCTAGAATTCAAACAACAAGGCCTATGTTACAAGTGCAATCAAGAAATAAGGTAGGCACACCTAAAGGGTACGACCTCTAAGGGTTCGCTACAATTGACAATAGATAGTAAAACCATACACCCAACCCAATTTGGACAACACTTGCTTTTTTTTTATATAGATAATAAGTGTTTAATGCATCCTTCTTACATCAAAAGAACAACAAACTACTACGGGATGACAAAAGAAACTCTAGTCCCCTTTCTAAACTATCCAAGCTGGCACTACCTTACAACGATAAAATGCTAGCTTTTCGCGAAAACCACAAAAAGAGACCACCGTGTCTCAACCGAATGTCGAAATTTACCCAAACCTCTTAAGTCCAACTCTATCATGCTCTACTAGGATCTGCCATGAATGGGGACAAAAGAGATCAGACTTGGTAAGCTGTCCTCCTCTCATTTCTCAAACAAGGTAAATAATCTACACATGACTTGCCTAGTTGGCCATATAGCAGGCATTAAGGTGGTTATGAGCCTTACAAATGGTGTAGCTGAACTACCTAGGCTAGTGACCTCTTCCCATATGTATGGGAAATCTGTGAGAGCACTATAAATGTAACTAGGCATCGCTGGTGATATTAGCATAGCAAGCAATCTAAAAATGTTTTAATCCATGAGAGTGAGTATAAAAACTAAATAAATAGTACACCTAAACAAACAACTAGACCATCTATTCATCATTTGAGCAGGCAAAACAATGGGCACAAAACACAACAAGACAAATAGTTTCTTTCATAGTTCTTGACTAACCACAAGAATTCAAACCTATACATTCATATAAGTGTATTAGCTAGCTAAACAATCCAAACTTGATTTGAAGTTCCCCAATACCATAGCGCACTAAACTATCAACTAACCTTTCCTTATAGGATATGGAACTCCCATAACTCATCCCCCAAAGCTCATGGCCAATTATGCCTATAGCTTCAAACTCCAACTCATGATTTCAGTGGCATCACACAAGACCCTCAAGCCCCAAGATCAGTTTGTTCATAGTTGTCTAATAATGATTAAACTAGGGGGAATACTTTGCTGACATGTAACTACAAAAGCTCTTTATCTCAAGTTCACGGCCAAACCACTCTTCACCAGTACAACTCTGATTCACCATAAACTGATGACAAATCAAATGATCAGCCCATGTATTTAAGTCATCCATGAACTAGAGGTACCATCGCAATCAATTGATTGAACATACAATAAGGTTGTCCCCACCATGCATACTCAAATCTTATTAGGTACATCCATTTCCATTGGCAACATGTAGCCCTAAATCAAATGATAATTGGACAATCTAGGAGTAAGGTTAGGTGCCCACTTTCCTTATGATCGAGTTTAAAGAAGAAATGAGGCTCAAATAAAGTCAGATGAGCTACAAACCCCTTCTTCCTTTCTTAGTATCGCGCGGGATCCATGGCAATAGTGTAACTGGTAGTAACGGTAATGTAGGAGTAGTGGCAAAGGAGGTGAGGGTGAGAGATCATCATCACTAGCGTCACCAGTCCTTGCTCGAGTGAGAGAGTAGACCAAGCAAGAGAAAAAAAATTTGAGGGAGAGAGAGTAGCAGAATGCATGAGGGAGAGCAAAGAGGGAGAGTGTTTCAGGAAGGGGGCCATCCGCAAGTAGAAAAGAGAGAGGAGTGAGAGTTAGTAGAAGGGGGTCTTAAGTATGAGGGTCGGTGAAAGCTAAGGGTAACTTAGAAGTTTTACAGTTGAACCATGATCCAATCTCACGTCGAGACCAAATTCTTGTGTGCTAGAATTTCAAATATGACCTCACTGATTGCCCAATAAAATGACCACGATCAGAATTACCGCTAGCTCAAATAATCGTTGCCCATAAATCCTCGAATTATAAAGTTTAATCATTTAGGTCTAACATTAGCTAACCTATTTACTAAAATTCAGGCCATCACTAGAGTCGTTTGAAAGTTTGCATTGATATACACAATTATCATATTTCCTCCTACAATAGCCAAGTTGCACCATAAATGAATCAAAATTTTTAGACCGCTGTCTAGGTGATTGCTTCAAGTCATATATAGATTTTTTTCAATAAATGAATATGATCTTCCTTACCTTCAAACTTAAACCCCTCTAGTTGACCTATATAGATTTTCTCTTCAAGTTCACCATAAGAAAAAGTTCTTTTCACATCAAGTTGTTCCAACTCCAAATGATACCTAGCTAACGCAAGAAAAACTCGTGTAGAGCTGTGTTTAACGACATGTGAAAACACTTCATTAAAATCAACTCTCTCTCTCTCTCTCTCTATATATATATATATCTCTATATATATGACTATAGCCTTTAGAAACTAGACAAGCTTTAAATTTGATGGCTTCAACTCCAGGAATACATTCCTTTCGTTTGAAAACCCACTTGTAACCCACAATTGTCTTTTCTTTTGGTGGTTTAACAAGCTCTTAAGTCTAATTCTTTTCAAGAGATTCCAACTCTTCATTCGTAGCAACTAACCATTTTGCTGAATCTTTTGAAGAAATAGTTTCCTTATAGGTTTTAGGCTCATTATGCTCAAGTGAGAACTAATTGCGAAGAAGTTACTTCCAGCTCCACCTTTTCCCCGACACTTTTTAGATTTTCTTGACAAGTAATAGATGATTCCTTGATGGAATAAGCATAATAGATTCATCAAAAGTAACATCTTTGCTAATTATAATCTTAGATGAATTAGAGCACCAAAGTCTATAACCTTTTACAGCAAAAGCATAACCAAGAAAGATGTTTTTTTTTGCTCTAGGTTCTAATTTTCCTTCATTAACACGTGCATATGATAGATATCCAAATACTCGAAGAGAAGGATAATCAACAATATTACCTAACCATACCTCTTCAGGTGTCTTGCACTTAATAGATGTGCAAGGAGAATGATTTATCAACCAACACATTGTATTGATTCCTTTAGCCCAAACTCCTTGCCCAAACCAGCGTTAGACAACATTCACCTAGTCCTTTCTAATAAGGTTTTGTTCATGCATTCTGAAATACTATTCTGCTATGGTGTATTCACTATAGTATGATGCTTTACAATGCCTTCACTTTTATAAAACTCATTAAACTCAACCCCATAAAATCCTAATCCATTATCTATTCCTAGCCTTTTGATTTTCTTACTGGTCGACTTCTCGATCAATGTTTTCTATTGCTTAAATATAACAAAAAAAATCATTTTTTTCTTTAGAAAAAATACCCAAACTTTCTTGAAAGATCATTAATAAAAGTGAGTATATACTTGGAATCAAAGCCTTTTGAAGCAACTTTTGCAGGCCCCCAAAAATCATAATGAATATAATCCAAACAACCTTCTGTTGTGCAAATTCTTGTTTTGAAATTGGCCCTTTTCTATTTCCTGAAGACCTATTGCTCATGGAAATCCAGTTTTCCAATATTCTAACTACAAAGAATGCCTCTTTTACTTAGCTTGCCCATCCCTCTAATACTCATATGGCCTAATCACATATTCCATACTTTAGTGTTGTTTGGTTATGTCAAAATGAATGAGACTGCAGCTGTACCAATAAGTGTATTGCCTTACAGGTGATATACAGCAGGTGATACAAAGTGCCAGCTTTTAGCCTTTTCATTAACAAAAGTAAACCTCTCATAATGTTCATAACTCCACCTTTAGCAGTAAATCTAAAACCGTTAGCATCAAGTGTACTCAAAGAGATGAGATTTCTCTTCAAATTAGGAACATGTTTAACATTATCCAAGGTTCTAATCATGTCATCGTTCATCTTAATATTAACAACCTCAATCCCAACTGCTTTGCATTTAGCATTATTACCTGTTAGAATAACACCACCATTATATCCTTTACATTCATTGCACATAGAGAACCAATCACAATTAGGACACATGTAGTACAAATAGCCTAAATCAAGAATCCAACTATCGCATAATTTTTTTTTTATCATCTACAACCAATAGCCAATTTTCGTTTCTTCTTTAGCAACCTAGCTTGAGCGGGATTTTCATTTCCTTGATTCTGTCTATTATGGTAGTTGTGATTACTGTAATGATTGACATTCCTTTTGATTTTGTTGATTCCGGCCATTTTCTCCTTGCTACTTTACCTTTAGTTTCAAACAATTTATCTTAAAATGCCCCTGACACTTACAATAGTTGCAAGTTGAATCTTTGTGCTTTGATTATAACTTGCTCCTACCACTATTGCTTCTCTCAATAGACCTTCCTCGAGCAACTAAATCAACTCCATTATTATTACTACGTTCAAAAATCAATTCAATATTGAGTTTGAGCAGACTAGTCTTGACGTCTTCAACATCAGTAGTTTCTCTACTAATAATCACAGTCTCTCTAAAATTCTTATAACAAAGAGGGAGTGAACCTAACAACAAAAGAGCTTGATCCTCATCTTCAATTTTAACATCAATACTTCTTAATTCAAAGATAATAGCATTGAACTCAGAAATATGAGATTTGAGAGAAGCACCTTCATCCATACGAAAAATGAAGAGTCATTGCTTGAGCCTCAATTAATTAGTGAGAGATTTTGTTGGAAAAATTCTATTCAATTTCATGCATAAACTTGCAATTGGTTTCTAATCTAATACCTCTTGTAAAACTTCATTTGTGATGCATAATTGGACAGTGGACAAAGCTTTTTCATCCAATTCTTCCCACGTTTCATCTAATGTAGTTTTTGATTTCTTCCCTTTACTAAATAGAGTTTTCTTCAAAACTTGTTGCGCAAGAACAACGTACTTATGAACCTACCGTAGGTTGAAACTATTGCTCCCATCAAACTTCTCAATATCAAATTTTGTCATTGAACCAGAAACCATAACCAGAAGATTGAAAGATCCTATGGCTCTTATGCCGGATTGTTATGACCATATGGAAACTAAGACGAAATTAAAAACTAAGAAAAAGAAAAGAACACAAAGATTTATGTGGAAACCCTTTCGGGAAAAAATCATAGGAAGAGGAGAAACGAAATCCACTATATAATCAAGGATTAAAAAGGCAGCTCAAATATGCTTCTTCACGTAATAGTTTGAGAAAGAGCAATATTTATACTACTATCCTCAAATTCTAACATTGTGCCAAGCCCATAATTAATTCAAGATATATCAACACATTCCAATGTTAATGTATACACTCATGTGAACCAAACAATATGCAAACGAGAGCAAACATCTTTCATTTAGGTAAGAACCGAAAAAGGTGTGAGTCCCAAGTGATTTTCATTCTGTGAATTTGACCTAAGTGCCCTTTTGGAGAGAAAAGGATCACCAATACCAATGTGGACACGACTAATCAACACATGTCAACATGGTAACAATAATACACCACAAATGAACAAAGAACAAATTGAAATCTCACAATGTGGCCAAAGCATCAACAGGGCAATATCGAGCACATACCCATTTGATGAGCCTACAAGAGTGAGAATCAGGTCGATTCAAGGCGAGTTGAGCAAACCATGAAGTGTGCTCGTGTTCTTGAGTGAACCAAGAGTCCATTGCATGTTTAAAGCTAATTCAATCCATCCTTAATCATTGCTCCTTTTTTCATAATATCTCCCCATTATCACTTTCTTTTAGGGGGCACTCATTATTCAAAATAAAATAACTTCACATTTAATTTTAAGCATAGCTCCCAAGTCCTATTCCAAGGCTTTATTAACAAGGTAGTATAATATTTTTTACCTGACTTGTATTGGGTTTTATTTACCCCACTTTTATTGTTCTATTATCACGTTGCACTTAATTTGTTGTGATGACGCTTTGTGTGATTCAAGGATGAAATTATTGTTTATGATATGAATTTAACTATGCTTGGCCACGTAATATGTACCTAAGATTCCTAAAGTAAGCAAGATCACATAATTAAATATTTTCATAAAGAGGAAAAGATAACAAAATTGGACATTGGACGTGACATCCCAAATTTCGATCATTTGTAAGATAAATAATATTTAATTTTCGAGGATTGAGGGACAATAATTAGATGATGAATTATCAAATTGAAAATGGGATTGGAAATCCTAAGGCATTGGATAAGGAAAAGCGAGGCAAAATAATTGAGCTGTAGAATCGAAGCATCAAGACTATTCATGCCCAAGCCTTATCCTGACCAAACCTTAAGAGTAATTTACCATTTTTCCCCTAAAGGCAAATTTACCTTGAAATTACCATTGTGCCCTTGAACATTAAATTACCAAAGTGCCCTCAATTATTTGTGGTAAATGATCAACCTATCCTTTGTTGTGAAATGACCAAATTGCCCTTGGATATTTTCATATGAGACAAAAATCATTAATGCTAATTAATGTGTGGGCCCCACTTTCTCTCTCTTCTCTTTCTTTTCTCCCAACTTGCTATGGACTCCCTCTCTCTCTCTCTCTCTCTCTCTCTCTCTCTCTCTCTCTATTTTCTACACGTGCCTGGCAAAAAAGGCCCATTTGAGCTCGTCTAGAGAGTGAATTGAGCTCCGTTTTCTCCTATACAATCATAAATCAAGGTTTGCATGGATCTAAGGGCTAATTATTCATAAAGTTATTGGATTTTTGTTGGTTAAGCTGAATAGAAGTTGATCGGTGGAGACCCATCGTCCAAAGTCATTCCGCATGGTTTTTAGAGCAAGCCACACGTATTCGTCGCCGTCACCATCATCTCTTACACGAATCATTGTCAGGTGAGTTTTAATCTTAATCCCTTGATTAGTAGGCTAAACTTGATTCGAATGTAATTAGATTAGACTAATTATGTTTAGTGCTAATTAAGTAAGGATTAATTATTAAGCTATCAAGATTTAGGTGATAAGTTATCAATGCATGTGATAGGCTATCATGATTTCGCGATAAATGTTGACACCTGATTTTTAATCATCTTTTCTCTTTTAAAATTAATAAAAAAAATCCATAAAAATCAAAAAATTAAAAAATCAACTATGGGGACCTTGGTCAAGCCTAGAAAACCAATTTTGACCAAAAAATTAATTTTTCATATTTTGAGTATTTTTTATATTTTTATTTTCGAAAATTCATAAAAAAAAATCAAGAAAAATGAGAAAATTGCAAAATCAACTTTGGAAGCCTTGGCCAAGCTTAGGCAACCATTTTTGAGTAAAAATAATTTTTCATATTTTTTGTATTTTTTTTAAATATATTTTTTAGAAATTTGAAAAATATTTAATAAATAATAGCATTTGAGGCTACAAAAATATATAAAAATAGTCAATATTTTTCCTTTAAATCCCTTTTCATGTTGGCCATCGCAAATTTAAAAAATCCAATTCCGGGTTGTGTATTCCTTAACGAGTATAATCTCAAATCGGGCCTAAAAAATTCAATTTGAGTCAATTTATTTTCATTTTTCACTTTTAGGAGTTGTGACATTGTTCTTTAATATTCTAAATTTTCATCTTGGCCCAATTATACCTAGAATGACTCAATTTTACAAACAGGGCTTTAATTAAATTTTGCATTATTTTCAAAAGCAAGAAATGAGCTTAAATTCAACATGCGATAGGTGTGTCGAAAATTGTGAGGAGATTTGGATTTAAAGAAATATTTCTCCAGGGACTGAATTGCAAATACTTAAAATCTCATGGACTAGAGTACAAATACCTAACACTTAAGGGATTATTTTGTAAATAACAAAAAGAAGAGTTAGTGGAGAAATTAGAATAGAGAAGGGAAGATGGAGAATAGGAGATGAAGATGGGAAGATGGAGAAGAGAAGATAAAGAAAATAAGATGAGAATAGAAAATGGAAGATGGAGATGAAGAAGAGTTAGTAGAATGGGAGATAGATATTGAGAAGGGAAGATGAATATGAAGAAGAGTTAGTGGAGAAATTAGAATGTGAGATAGAGATGGAGAAGGGAAGATGAAAATGAAGAAGAGTTAGTGGAGAAATTAGAATGGGAGATAGAGTTAGTGGAAAAATTAGAATGTGAGATAGATGAGTGGGTTATAAAAGGAGGAAGAAGTGAGCTTGAGAAGGAAATTTTTTTGGAGTAAAAATTTTGGATGTTTGAGAGGGTTTTGGGAGATTGAAGAAAAATTTAAGATAAAAAAAATACAAAAAAGAGAGAGAATTTTGAAGATGATGGGAGTTTAAAGCTAGCGAGTTATCATCATCAATTTCTTCATCGATCAACATAAATCAAGAATTCATCCCAGATTTGAAGCTAAGTCCCTCTACTCTCTTTGATTTTTTATTATAAACTAGCCCAAATTTTCTACTCTTCTCTCATTTCCCCTTATTTGATTTTAGGCAAAAACCAATTATATCCATCATGCACTTCTCATAATGCCATTGAAGCTAAGTACTTCTTTCATTGTTCTAATTTTTAATGTGAATTAAATCATATTTGCTCCATTACTCCATTTCTCCATATTTTTATGTTAGGCAAAGGACAACTCCAAGTCAACGGTAAATCCCATGGAGGTGCAAAATTGGCGCTGACGAGCTCTTGAATGCCCATTAAATTTTCAATTGATCCGTCGATGGATTTCGGCCCGAATTGTCAAATCAATTCATTTTATTTTAAAGAATTTAAACCCCAGAATGTGAAGGGCAGAGCCCGCTTACTGGAGGTCATTTTAAATTTCTGCAATGTAAATTCCTGCACCTTAAACCCCAAAGGAGAGGGCCAAGGCAAGGATGAGCTATCCATTGGTGGTCTTTATTTATTGTTATTTACTACCTGTAATTTAATTTTTGAATCACTAAACCCCAAAATGAGTAGCTCGTAGCACTGTACAGAAGTCGTTAACTCACTCCCTCTTTCGGCTTCAGGGAAATACTTAATATTTTGAAAATGCCAAAAAAATGTCACTCATGTATATTCCACTTAAAAAAGTGAAAATATAAAAAGAGAACACTCCACTAGAGCGTTAGGAATAAACCAAGCCTGAGTTGCCAAATTAGGATATCCATGAAATTAAGGTACCGAAAGGGCATTAGTTTTAATTAACTAGTGTAACCAAGTCCGCGAACTCATAATCTCTAGTTCGTATAAGTAATTTAGTTCTCCCGCTAATTTACTTAGGTTTCTAATCAACCTACCAAAAATGATTAGTGGCGACTCCAAATTTTAAAACCATTTGAACAAAAAACTAAAGTCGCGATTTGGTAGAGCTTGGGAGAGCTCGAACTAGGTTAGTTAATTTAATCAATTAATCTGGTAATCCATTAACCTAAAAAATGAATTTTAGGTCGCGACAGCTTGGCGACTCCACTGGGAACGAGATTTTTAAATTTTCGAGAAAAAGACACCAATTGGAATACTTGAATTTTTTCGAAATTTTAAAAGCCTTAGTGGACTTAGGCCAATGAAAATTTCATGGATATTTCACTTTTAGCGATCTTGTTTGGAACCCATCTTTAGGTGTTAAATGGTATTACAGGTGGGAGTTATAAGGCGTGGAGTGTTTGGCTAACCCATTGTTTTGCAGGTTTGGTGTATGGGAATTGGAATTTAATTTTTGCACATTTTTGAAGTGGTGTTTGAATTTAATTGCTATGCATGATTATCTGTTTTAGTACTACATCACACACATCCCATGGCCGGACCTAGGCCACTAGTTTTAGGATAGTATTGTGATTTGGTTCTAACATTCAGCGTGAGATCACGTCGAAAGTTAGCCCAGATTCAATCCCGAACCTCTTTTCAAAAATGAGTTTAAAAGTTAGGCCTCAGGCTTGATAAGATTATCAAAGCAGTGGTTTTAATTTTTAGCTCGAGCAGCCGAAGTGGGGAGGCCCGACTAATCCTGGTTACGTCGTGGGATCACGGCTAATCTTGATTATGTGCGCGAGATTGTCGCCTTGTCGTAAGTCTTTCGCTTCAATTTGTCAGTCTTTAGAGTAGATAGGCTAAGATTTAAACTCACGATTCATGTGCATGTGTATATGATTTGCATGGTATTTCTTTCAAGGTGAAGTAAGTTTTCTAACCTTATCTTGTGTTTATTTTTAGGTCGGTCCATGTTAGGATTCAGTCAAATTTTGAATTTAATATCATGGTCATTTTTCAAAAGAAAATAAAAACTAAATTGGTATCCCATTTGAAAAAATGAACATGAAAATTTCTTAGGAAAATTTTGTTTACTAATGAAAGATTTTGTCATAGTTTTCCTTAAGGCATCAATAAACAAAAGATTTTCTTAACGAATTTATCCTTGAAATTTCATTTTAATAAAAGAAAAAAAAGGGGATTCCTTCGGGAAATTTGCTAAATGCAAAGGATTTTATGACATCTTTTCTAATTTGTAAAATCTACCAGAAAATCCTTTTTGAAGAAAATTTTCTCTAATTTATAGTAAAATGAAATTAGACTAATCTAGGGGTTATGGACCGACCCCTTTTGAATCACATACTAATTATTTCCTTTACTTTTGCAGGGAACTACAGGTACCCGAGGCGGAAGTAAAATTGGGTTCACCAATACATCAGGAATAATCTTCAGGGATCAGAAAGGATGGATATTATCTATGCCTTAGCTGATGACCCTAGGGGAAAGCGAAGAAATCCATTCCCCCAGAGACAGAATTATGTCAACCAATGGCCACGTATGGGCTCTGTATGTAGATGGGGCCGTGAATGTATTTGGATCAGACATGAAGGCATTTTTAATGTATTCAAGGGATACTTATATTTTTGTTGAAAAGGCAGAGATAGTGTAATCAGAACCCATGGGACAAGTTTATTAACCTCGCCTTACAATGCCTTTCTGATTAAATCAACTGAAGGCTTGCCCTTTCGCGTCATCGGATTTGGACAATATGGAGAATTTTGGAGAATCGGAGAATTATTATTAAGCGTTGCCCACAGACGTTTCTCTCAACGCTACAGGCGACCGACATCGATAAGTAGACGCCGAAAGAGATAAAGCATGAAAAGAAGTAGGGCACGCAACGGGTGGGCTGGATTATTTATTAACACACTAATCGAGTAGTCACAGTTGTTTTAATTTATCCGACTAATCGTGAGTCTCAATATGGCTGGTGGGGGCCGCCACCGAAACTCGATATTATATTCTGAAGTAGATAATGCCAAGAAGGATGATAAGCCTTAGCATTCCCTGTACCTTGAATTGTTCTATTATGCTATGCGGGAGAAGAGATAACAAGAAGATTAAAGCATAAATATGGGAATCACTTCTCTTATTCGGTTCATCAAGGAGTATTACAACAGCTTACTATGGAGGAAAAGTAAAACCAAACTGAGCTCAAATAAGCATCACAAAGGAACTCAACTGGCTTTCCATGAAACTAATACTCTGCCTACACTGAGCGATTTGGGAGTCGAGATCTGCTAGCTTGAAGAACAGGTGAGTGCATTTCTCCTTGTACCTAGTTGCATTAATCTCATGGTGTTCAACGGCGAGTTTTAGAATGTCGATCAGGTCTCTCTCGAAAGCTATATCCGCCGTTAGATCATCAAGCCTCCCCTCCAGCCACTCACATCTAAATTTCATCACGATATCCCTCGGGTCATGCTCAAAGTAAGTCTGATTTAAGGCAAGACGCTCCACCAGCTTCTCCCTCTTGTGAACCAGCAGCGAGACCCGCTCTTCATCAGACTTGAAGGTTTCCTTGTATCGAGCAACTGAGCGTTCTGCGAACTCCAGGCATTCAAATCGATCCTGGTAGCGGGCCTTCACGACGCGGGCTAAGGTGATTGTCTCCTGGGTGTTTCGGCAAGCCTCCAGAAATCAATGAAGATGTGTGGGAACGCTCTGTATTCCCTCTCTAAGTTGGTGCCTTCAACCGAAGAAGCATTTAGTTCCCTGAATAGGCCGAAGATCTCAGCTTCGACACTCGGATGATGCGCTGTATAGATATAACCTTGGCCAAGAAGATGATAAAGCCTCTCCCATTTGAACATAACGTCGGCTGGGAAGATGTGGGCAGGAAGATTGGCCATTATCAAAGAGGAAATCAAGGCAGATGACCGGAATACGAAAGGGAAGAGGAGAAATGAAGCAGATGACTAGAATGAGAAGGTGATAGTCTAAATCGAGTCAAATATTGATTTCAGGGGGGCGGTCTCTATCAGGTCAGATTTTCCTACTCACCGTCCCCTTTAGGTGTCATCTCCATCGGCTCGAATCTCCGTTGGCCTGCCATCTCGAGACATGCAAATCTGACATATCCGCAAAAAGTTTGATGGAATGACACCACTTTGAAAAAAGAAAGAAGAAAAGGCGCACCGAGTGGGAGACAGGGAATAAAGGAGAGAGATTTGTCTCTAGCAATGAAAAGAAGAGAGATCACCTGCAAGAACGACGCTTCAAATAGGTGAAGGAAATAGTGACAGAGGTTATACCATTATGAAAAGATGAGAGAAGACAAGCCGAAAGAGCAGGAAATATGGTGAAAAAGTTGAGAAGGACATGAATATTGGGGGAAACAATGTAATTTCAGAGCCCACGCCCAGATTTTAAAAGAGGCGCCCCAAAAAGAAAAGACCTCGAAGTATACACAATCGCTCAGAAAAACTCGGAGAAAGTGAAAGGATAAAGAAGAGCAGCAAACCTTGAGGAACTGATAACCAGTCAAGGATGTCTCAACCCAATACTCTCGAGAGCTATCGTTACTTGCTGAATATGGGAAATGAAGAGTTTGAAGCCATGTTTGGGATCGATCCCATGGAGCCTGGCCCTTCCGCCGACAACGTCCAAGATCTCAGTAAAGATAAAGACAACAATGGTAAGGGTCAAAAGAAGTGTTACCGTCGCCATACTAAGGAGCAAGTACAAAGGCTTGAGGATTTCTTCAGAACATGCCCTATGCCAAACGGCAAACAGAAAATGGAACTGAGTCAAGATTTAGGACTTGAACCTTTGCAAATCAATTTCTGGTTTCAAAATAGGCGAACCCGAATGAAGACTCATCATGAGTACAACGAAGCCGAGTTTCTAAGAGTTGAAAATGAAAACCTCCGAGCGGAAAACAAGATGTATAAAGAGGCTTTTGACTCTGTCACCTGCCCCAACTGCAGTAGCCTCCTCACCTTCGATGAAATGCATGATCTGAGGATCGAAAATGCGTATTTGAGAAGTGAGTTAGACCAGTTTATAACAGGATCGAGTTCTGTTGAAGCAAGGTACAAAAAAACCAATGCTACTGGATCAGCATCAATACCTCCCGGGGAAGGGGAGATGTATCACCACCAGGCAAGCGGCATTGACGATGAACTCACCGCCATGATCAACCAGTTCAATGTTGATGAAACACTAGGGCTGTAAGGCACACGGAGTCTGTATTACGAAGATGGTGGTCACGGGTCCTTCAACATGGCCAATGCATTCTAGATCTGGAGCGAAGCCAGCTGATCATGGGAGAGCCTGCAGAGGAAGCAAAATCGATCCTGAATGAGTGAATGTGTTTTATTCCCTTGCGTGATATGTTTTTCTGCTTTTGTAATATGTAAAAGTAAGGAGCAATGATTCGACTTCCCCCTATTAAATGCTTGAATCCGCCACCTCACCCACCTCGCGACGAATTGATGGCGAGTAAAAATCTGCAGAAACCTGAAGGGTAAAGCAGTATCGTTTCAATTTACCCTCAAATTGCTCCAGCTTTAAATTAGATCCCTTCTGTTTTCAGGAATTTACGAAACGACTCGAGAATACAGTCGTACTCAAAAACGAAATTCCCTAGTTGGACAAAACTGAGGGCAAATCAATTCGCGGATATTATCACTGAATGATAAACTTCAAACAAGAAAAAGGTGAACGACGCGAGCAATCTCAAAGAAGGGTAATTTTGTATCGTTCCAATTTACCCAAGATCGTTTTGAATTCTAAATTACTTTCCTCCGTTTTAACAGGGATTGAAAATTGCCTTGAAAAGAACTGCGGCGTGAAACTGCCTAGTGCAAGACCGCGTCTTTTCAAGGATTAACACCTAAAGGCGAACCTCTACGAACGCCTACGGTCTTGTGGACTGGATGGCATGGGGAATGACAGTGGTCCGAAACATCCCGAGTTCGATCCCCAAGATTGGGGAATGTTGTAAGTATTGTAAATAAATAAAACAACTTTTTCTTGCATTTCTTTTTGTAGAAAGAAACGGGAATACTTGACGAGCAATGCCAAGGTCAGTATTTTGTCATGAGCTTAGCCTAATGTTGAAGTGTCCAGCCAAAGACAAGGGAAACTCAATCCAGTGAACTTGATAAAGGGGTCATGCAAAACATTCAGGATGAAGGGTAAACCAGTATCGTATCCAATTCATCATTTCTAATACTGACTAACACGTCTTCCTCTCTATTGTTTGACAGGAAATGTTTAACTTGACATACCCACGGAGAAAATCCCGAGTGGTAAAACTGGTAAAGGAGTTGCGCGAAGCACTCAAGGGTAACTCAGCATCGTGTCCAGTTCATAATTTCTGATACTGGCTAACATGTCTCCTCCCTTTTTACAGGAAATGTTAAACTAACATCTGATAAGCCAAAGAAAACAGCCCCGAGGGGCCAAGTTATGATCGCCTGATGCGATATGTCTGATGAAATAGGGGAAATCAATGGCGAACCCTGGATCGAAAAGAGGCAAAACCAGAAACAAGCTACTTCTCGACTCAGGGAATAGGCCCCCAACGTGTTTGATCCGCCCACACAGCCAGGGGCAATTTCCATACTTGTACATTGTATTGTCATATTTGCATGATGTTTACACATTCCATGATTTATGCATGACTATTCTGCATGTTCAATTTGTCAATTTTGACTAGGGGTATAAACTGTACACGATGCATCGAATGTACAAAATGGGGCATGGCAGGACGATGAAAGGCAAGCCATTTCCACATACGTCCTGTATTTAATCTACAGTGAGTTGAGCGGTAGACAGATTCCGCATTCTCCAAGGCAATGGGTTTTCTCGCAAAAGGTACAATAGTCGAAGTGAATGAGGCATTCATTCTCCATTCCAAACACTTCAGGCAACCATTGACAACCCATTTGAACGGTGATTTCATTTTATAACCCTATCAAGAACCACCCTACACTGGGGTAAAATAGAGGTAATTCCAACAATATCATGAGATAAATGGTTAGAAATTCTCTTGCTTGGACTAACATCAATCTTCGAGTGTTTCTTTGCATGATACTCGAATTTTAATTCAAGTGCTTTAGGATGACGAAGAGCATTTATTTTCTCTATCCTACACACTCATCCTTTGCGTAACCCAATTGAGCCTGCAAATTCATTTCTCAAGCCCATGTTGGTGATCCTTGCTCATTTCAAGGTAACGACGACACCTTCCCCTAAGGAGCAGAATTGAAGAAATTGGGCCAATAGAGAATTCTCGAATTAGCCCATTTCATATGCAAGACTTTCATGTAATGTCTAGTACCATTTTTGGAAAATCATCTTGTTGCTAAAATTCAAAATCACAAGATTGTTAAACAAAAGAAAAAGAAAAACAAGTGTAGCCTAAAAAAATGGGCCTGCTTCCAAACAAAAGGGAGTCGGGAGTAAGAAAAGCAAAGGTTACTCCAAAGAATCTCGGGCAAAAAGAGCAAAGTGCCTATCAAAAACAAGGCCAATGCCCATATATCTGTAATGAACTTCTGACTTCGAACATACATTTTGAATTCTCGAAAAAAGATCCCCAAAGAAGTCAGTTTGCAAAGTGTAAAAGAACTACCACCCCTCAACCAATGGTGGTATTCATTGAAGATGAATTCAGGAAGGTCAAAGATCGGTGACAAAACTGCAATGATCACCAACACCAAGCCCTTCTTATATATTTTTCTAGGCCAAAACAAGCCCTTCGTTTCTCAGACCCAAATCCCGACCTACGTTACGACCCTTGAAAGTCTCTTCTAATTAGAGCACTTGAATTAATGTAAGAGTTGAATGACTTTAAGCATCGCTCGAAGAAGTTCGAGCAAGATTATTTCTCTCTCATTTTGCAGGGTTCTTGACTTGTAAACTCGGAGCAGATGATGAAGAATTTTTTGTCAATGCCCTTACTCGAAATGAGTCTTCTTTGATAAGCCTTTGACCTAGCCCACGTTACGGTCCTAATCAAGACCTCCAGATCGGCTTGATCGTATCAATTGCGAGATTACTCAGACCCTCGCTGAATACGATAATGGTAAGGTTGTGTGATTTCTTTTCAAATCCTGCAATCAGGATAAACAGCCTTTCTCGAGAGTGAGAGAAAGCCCTTTCGGACTGAAGTCCCCATTCAGATCACATTCGAGGTATTCATACGATGATAGCCTCCTTGAACAGAATTGGTAATGCAAACCTGATAGCATAGTTTTGCATGATCCACATATTGATCGATTGTATCATGAGTTATTGCACAGTCTGCTTCTAATCACTGCAAACTTGGCTGAACAGTTTTGCATGAACCAATGAACTCATTGATGAAAACGCTTGCACATGTTACCTCTGACATTGCCCAACAGGTAACACATTTTCGATATTCGAGGTACCATGCGAAGTCTCGAAATCCATTTGGTGATTATTGAATGAACAAACCTAGTTGTCAAGAAATCACCAAGCAGTCTTCCAAATCCTCAGGTAAGTATATCTTTAACCTGAATCTTTCAAGAGAATGAATCCTGATAATTGCCAAGACATCTAAATCCAGTGTGGCGCATACAGGTATCCAACTTCTCTAATGAAGCATGTTTTGTCTCGACAATAAAAATGTTCGAGATGTTTTGATCTCTACCTCTTTGACTTATTCTTGAGCAACAAGAGAATATAAATTGGGTTTGAGCTTCTACAGGATTCCTAGTCTCTCCATATCCCAGAATGGCACCCCTTGAGGTAAGTAAAATTGGGCTTGAGCTTCAGCAGGATTTCTGGTCTCCCCAGATCCCAAAATGGCACCTTTTGAGGTAAGTTAATTCGGGTTTGAGCTTCTGCAGGATTCCTAATCTTCCCAGATGCTAGAATGACACCCTTCGAAACACAAAAGTCTTTTTACAGGCACAAAAAGTCCTTCTTACAAGCAAATCAAGTCATTCTTACAGGCAAATCAAGCCCTTTTTATAGGCATTCCAACTCCTTTCTATAAGCATTTAAAGTCCTTTCTACATGTACATAAAAGTGCTTCTTATAGGCACCAAGTCTTTCATACAGGCAAATCATGCCCTTTCTACAGGCATTCCAAGTCCTTTCTACAGGCATTCAAAGTTTTTTCTACAAGCACACTAAAGTCCTTTTTACAGGCACCAAAGTCCTTTGTACAGGCACACAAAGTCCTTTCCACAGGCACCAAAGTCCTTTTTACGGGAACAAAAGTCCTTTCTGCAGGCACACAAAGTCCTTTCTACAAGCACCAAAGTCCTTTCTATAGACACCAAAGTCCTTTCTACATGCACAAAAAGTTCTTCTTACAGGCACCAAAGTCCTTTCTACAGGCACCAAAGTCATTTCTACAGGCACCAAAGTCATTTTTATAGGCACCCAAAGTCCTTTCTACAGGCACACTAAGTCCTTTTTACAGGCAATCAAGGTCTTTCTTATAGGCATAAAGTCCTTTCTACATGCACGCTAAGTCCTTTCTATAGGCACCAAAGTCCTTTCTACAGGCACACTAAAGTCCTTCCTACAGATACACAAAATCCTTCTTACATGCAATCAAAGTTCTTCTTACAGGCACCCAAAGTCCTTCTTACAGGCACAAAAGTCTTTCTTACAGGCACCCAAAGTCCTTTCTACAAGCAATCAAAGTCCTTTCTACAGCTACACTAAGTCCTTTCTACAAGCACCCAAAAGTCCTTTTTATAGGCATACCAAGTCCTTTCTACAGGCACCTAAAGTCCTTTCTACAAGTATACAAAAAGTCCTTCTTACAGGCACCAAAAGCCCTTCCTAGAGGCACCAAGGCCCTTCCCACATGTACCAAAGTTCTTCATACAAGCACCCGAAGTCCTTCCCACAGGCACCCAAAAGTCCTTCTTACAGGCACACAAAAGTCCTTTCTACAAGCAGAAAGTCCTTCTTACAGGCATTTTCATGGGGCGACCCACCATACGGGTTAAATCTTAATCACCAGAATCCTTTCATTAGGAACTCTACCATGGGGTGACCTACCATATAGGTCAAATTTCAATCAAATTTTAATCAGTAGAATCCTTTCACTAGGAATCTACCATGGGGTGACCTACCATACGGGTTAAATCTCAATTAAATTTTTAATCAGTAGACTCCTTTCACTAGGAATCTACCATGGGGTGACCTACCATGCGGGTCCAAGGTCAATCACCCTAAGGTTTTCCTATAACGAATCCTTAGGTTCTCATTCCATTTTCAATAGAGCACACATATCGTGGGATCGCCACATAACGGGCAGGTAAGTGCCAGGTAAACTCTCCTCTTTGTCTCTTCCTCCCTGCATGAAAGCCTCCTCAAACCGGATCTGGATCAGAACATGTAAAGATGGGTATTTGAGATCAAATGTCACAACTCTGTGTATTTCCTTGTATTGAGTCGATTAGGATTCAGGTGTCATCTCGTCTTTGAAATGAACCTCTACCGAGCTTCCTTTCAAAGAGGGGCAACTGTTGACAACTGATTTTTAATCATCTTTTCTCTTTTATAAAAAATCATAAAATTAAAAAATCAACTTTGGGGACCTTGGTCAAGCCTAGAAAACCAATTTTGACCAAAAAATTAATTTTTCATATTTTGAGTATTTTTTATATTTTTATTTTCGAAAATTCATAAAAAAAAAATCAAGAAAAATGAGAAAATTGCAAAATCAACTTTGGAAGCCTTGGCTAAGCTTAGGCAACCATTTTTGAGTAAAAATAATTTTTCATATTTTTTGTATTTTTTAATATATTTTTTAGAAATTAGAAAAACATTTAATAAATAATAGCATTTGAGGCTACAAAAATACATAAAAATAGTCAATATTTTTCCTTTAAATCCCTTTTCATGTTGGCCATCGCAAATTTAAAAAATCCAATTCCGGGTTGTGTGTTCCTTAACTAGTATAATCTCAAATCGGGCCTAAAAAAATTCAATTTGAGTCAATTTATTTTCATTTTTCACTTTTAGGAGTTGTGACATTGTTCTTTAATATTCTAAATTTTCATCTTGGCCCAATTATACCCAGAATGACTCAATTTTACAAACATGACTTTAATTAAATTTTACATTATTTTCAAAAGCAAGAAATGAGCTTAAATTCAACATGCGATAGGTGTGTCGAAAATTGTGAGGAGATTTGGATTTAAAGAAATATTTCTCCAGGGACTGAATTGTAAATACTTAAAATCTCATGGACTAGAGTATAAATACCTAACACTTAAGGGATTATTTTGTAAATAACAAAAAGAAGAGTTAGTGGAGAAATTAGAATAGAGAAGGGAAGATGGAGAAGAGAAGATGGAGAAGAGGAGATGAAGATGGGAAGATGGAGAAGAGGAGATGGAGAAGAGAAGATAAAGAAAATAAGATGAGAATAGAGAATGGAAGATGGAGATGAAGAAGAGTTAGTAGAATGTGAGATAGATATGGAGAAGGGAAGATGAATATAAAGAAGAGTTAGTGGAGAAATTAGAATGTGAGATAGAGATGGAGAAGGGAAGATGAAAATAAAGAAGAGTTAGTGGAGAAATTGGAATGGGAGATAGAATTAGTGGAAAAATTAGAATGGGAGATAGATGAGTGGGTTATAAAAGGAGGAAGAAGTGAGCTTGAGAATGAAATTTTTTTGGAGAGAAAATTTTGGATGTTTGAGAGGGTTTTGGGAGATTGAAGAAAAATTTGAGAGAAAAAAAATACCAAAAAGAGAGAGAGAATTTTGAAGATGATGGGAGTTTAAAGCTAGCGGGTTATCATCATCAATTTCTTCATCGATCAACATAAATCAAGAATTCATCCCAGATTTGAAGTTAAGTGTCTCTCTACTCTCTTTGATTTTTTATTATAAATTAGCCCAAATTTTCTACTCTTCTCCCATTTCCCCATATTTGATTTCAGGCAAGAACCAATTATATCCATCAAGCATTTCTCATAATGCCATTGAAGCTAAGTGCTTCTTTCATTGTTCTAATTTTTAATGTGAATTAAATCATATTTCCTCCATTACTCCATTTCTCCATATTTTTATGTCAGGCAAAGGACAACTCCAAGTCAACGGTAAATCCCATTGAGGTGTAAAATTGGCGTTGACGAGCTCTTGAATGCCCATTAAATTTTCAATTGATCCGTCGATGGATTTCGGCTCGAATTGTCAAATCAATTCGTTTTATTTTAAAGAATTTAAACCCCAGAATGTGAAGGACAGAGCCCGCTCACTGGCGGTCATTTTAAATTTCTGTAATTTAAATTCCTGCACCTTAAACCCCAAAGGAGAGGAAGCCAAGGCTGAGCTATCCATTGGTGGTCTTTATTTATTGTTATTTACTACCTGTAATTTAATTTTTGAATCACTAAACCCCAAAATGAGTAGCTCGCAGCACTGCACAGAAGTCGTTAACTCACTCCCTCTTTCGGCTTCAGGGAAATACTTAATATTTTGAAAATGCCAAAAAAATGTCACTCACGTATATTCCATTTAAAAAAGTGAAAATATAAAAAGAGAACACTCCACTAGAGCGTTAGGAATAAACCAAGCCTAAGTTGCTAAATTAGGATATCCATGAAATTAAGGTACCGAAAGGGCATTTCTTTTAATTAACTAGTATAACCAAGTCCCCGAACTCATAATCTCTGGTTCGTAGAAGTAATTTAATTCTCCCGCTAATTTATTTAGGTTTCTAATCAACCTACCAAAAATGATTAGTGGCGACTCCAAATTTTAAAACCATTTGAACAAAAAACCAAAGTCGCGATTTGGTAGAGCTTGGGAGAGCTCGAACTAGGTTAGTTAATTTAATCAATTAATCTGATAATCCATTAACCTAAAAAATGAATTTTAGGTCGCGACAATAAGCTATCATGATTTTTGGTGATATGCCATCATGGTTAGAGCAATAAGCTATTATGTGTTTGGTGATAAGCTATCAGAAATTGGGCAATAAGATATTGTGGATTTGGTGATAAGCTATCGGCTCTTAGGTGATAAGCTATTTATTTTAAGGTGATAAAGTATCAACGAATTGACAATAAGCTATTGGTTTTTAGGTGATAAGCTATCATTAAATTAGTTATAAGCTATCAATATTTAAGCAATAAGCTATCGATTTATTCTAATATTATTAGTTTTATTAATATTTTTTAATATTAGATTGTGAGAGTTTATGCTTGAATCATGATGTCTACATTGGAAATTACTGTATTAATTGGCTTATATAGCGTTGATTATTTAATTACATCTATGTGATCACATATGATTTATTTATTTCATTTTTGCATGAGAGTTGCATTAGTGTGAGCTGCATGGATACGTCGAAAGACCCCCGTAGAAAGACATGCATGCCTTGGATCAGCTGTAATTGATAGAAAAGATAATTGCTCAGATAAGTCGGATGATTCCCATGAAAGATGGCATGCCCTTGATCGGCCGTAATTGATCAAAAGGATAACTACCCGGATAAACCGGAAGATCTCCGTAGAAAAAATAGGCGTGCCCTCAATCAGCCATAATCAATCGAACAAGTAATACCTAGTTAAGCCAGAAGACCCCCGTATGAGAACAAGCGTGCTCTCAATCATCTGTAATTGATCTAATGAGTAATACTTGGTTAAGCTAAAAGCCTCCTGTATGAGTATAGACATGCCCTTGATCTACCACACTTGATCAAATGAATGCTTGAGTGGCAGTGATGATTGAAAGGTGTTTGAGTGCACAATGAGTATGAAGATGTTGCGGGTGTTCACTCATTTTGTGTATATTTTACATATCATAGTTTAAGACATGACAGTCATGTGTCGAGGCAATATTCGGTTGCTTATACTTGTGTGATGACATGCTTCTGAATACTGAACTGTATTGCATGAATTAGGTGCATCCGAGCTAAGTTAACCTCCTAATCAAGGCTTAGGTCATTAACTAGCTGAGAATTATCTTATCCGTTGTTAATCGTTTTTAGGACTTCAGTGCTGGAAAGCCGACTTCTGGCACTAAGGAGGGTATGGACATTAACTACACTTTTTGAGTAGCTTGGAGTAGTGTTAACCGGATCTAGTATCTTTTGTTGGTCGTAGGAACTGGCCTTGAGGAAGGGCATGTAGATACGAATTTCCTAGGGTTAATAGTAAATAAATAAAATGAGCTTTTGACATGTGATGATTGTTGATTTTCTTTCTACATATTCCTATTTGTTATTATACTTGTCTAGGGACATGAATCATTTTCACATGTGCTTAATTGGAAGATTAAAAGATTTAGAAGAGAGCGAGAGATAAGTAAGCCTTGAGGTAGGGTTCTGCAGCACTACATTGGACGTCTATAGCATAATCAAGTCTTCGATCCCAAATATCTAGTTCGCAAAAGTAAAACAACATCTTGCATTTGCCTCTAACCAACTTCTAAGCAACTCCTAAAGCAAGTTGTGATCGGCAGAGTTTGGGAGAACTCAACACAAGTACAAGGTCTTCTTTTAAAAGGAATCGTTTATGCTTGCTTGCTCCTTATTAACTCATCTTAAGGGGTAAAAGTGTAAAGATAGACCTAAACATATTGCAATGATGCTAATTCAATCCTAAACCTTTTATTTGTACCAATTCATTCATAAACCTTTAATTTTTCTAGTATTTTTTTTTCTTCTTTTTCTTTTCTTGCATTTTTTGATATGAGGCCAGCAAGGGTCGCCGGCCTTTGCTTATGGCTGGTTGGGCGGCGACCTTGGCTGGCCCCCAATTAAAAAAAAGCAAAGAAAAGGAAAAATTTTAGAAAAAGGAAAAAGCAAAAAAAAATTGTTAAAAATATTTTTAAAAATCCTCATTTGAGTTAGCCGTGCTACATACGACGATGAATGCCCACATAAGTGATTTTTGACCAAAATTGACCTGATTGAATCAATTGGCATAAATGCAAAAGGTTTTAGGATGGAATTGGAGTAAATGCAAAAGGTTTGAGACTGAACTGGTACCAAAAATGGTTTAGGAATGAATTGGCATCAATGTAAAAAGTTTAGAACTGAATTGGTACCAATAAAAGGTTTATAATTGAATTGCCACCAATGTAATAGGTTTAGGATTTTTTCGAAACTTTTTCCTATCTTAACGAAATAATATTAGCCTTCAAAGGTCACCCCAAGTATACAAATTTTACCATCCCTTTAACACAGCTAACACTAGTCAAAGTACAAGAATAATGTTGGGATAGAAACCTAACATTAGACTATTTTGATAGCCCCTATAGCCACTAAAACTTCCCACTAAACCTCTAACCCTTGCCAAGAGCACCAAATTCTCCGAAAAAAGTAAAAACAACCCCCAAATTGATGTTGCACAATCACTATTGAACTTCTAAGTTTCCAAAATGAGTAAACCACCAATACCTCAAGATGGAAATTCAAAAAAAAAAAAGAATGGAGTCTTACACTTTTCTTTCTTAAATTTTGTATTGGCAAACACACATGCACATGTCACGAGCCGGTTGTGGAGGTCTGACTTGCATGGCGACTTAGGTTCCTTTGTATCATTGGATTGCCTAAGCTAAGCTTTTTTCGTATTTCACCCTGATCATCGTAGAGAGAGAGAGAGAGAGAGAGAGAGAGAGAGAGAGAGAGAGAGAGAGAGAGAGAGAGAGAGAGAGAGAGAGAGAGACTCTAGGAGAAATGCTTTTGTATTTCTTTGAGTGGATCATCAAATGAGGGGGAGGACACCATTTTATATAGTAGAGGGCATCGGATTACAACCGTTGATCTCTTTTTAATCTGATGGCTGAGATTGCATCTTCCATCTCCCTAACCACTGACATTAAATGGGAAGCTTCCAGAACCTACGGACAATTAAAATATCGCTGGGCCCTGATTATTATAGAAGATATTTGTAGAAAGCCATAGGTAAACCCTAGAGGTCCAAGACACAGCAATTCTTGGGGTAGCTCTCATCCAGATGAACGACCATTTGGGACTTGAAAACCTTCGCCTGTGTCATTCTCCCCCACCCATTTAAGCAACGTCCTCAGTGCTCACCGCTTGGGGTGGATATTTTCAGTAGTTGTTTTCTTTTGGCCATCCCCATCCTTCTCTTGGATCATAAGCTTCTTTAAGTTTTGTCCTTTCGTCCACAAGAGCACTTTTTCTTCGGCTTCAGGACTTGATGTTTGATTGGCACTTCAACCACATCATGAGTTATCAGTGACTCTTTCTTTGTTTTGACTGCTCCATTGTCTTCCATCTTTGGAAACAGCGTATACATTGGCATCATGTGTTAGAGTTTGTGTGGGCAGCTCCCACTCTTCCTTTGGCTTCTCCAAAGTTGGGACTTATGCTTTGACTTGATGAGAGTATCAATTCTTGGTTTAGAGTCCACAAGTCGAATCGTGGATATGCTTTTGGACTCTTTTATTTCAATATGCATGGTCACACTGTCAGTCATTTGGGGTTGGTTAAAATGATCGACTTAGTCCTTAGGTCAACCATTGCTTTAGCTCTATCAAAGAAGTCAATGCCCAGAATGAGATCATAATTGTCAAGCGAGATTACCTCAAAATTGAGTCTATCTGTCCATTTATCGACTGAATCTTGACAACTCTAGCAAGACCAGTAGCTAGTCTATCATTAGCATTGACAGTCTTGTACTAATGCTCATATGGGTCTATGTGGAGTCCTAGCTACTTTGCCACTTTGCTTGAGAGGAATACGTTGCTAGCCCTTGTATCAACCAAGGCCTGGAGAGTTTTTTCATATACCTTGACTTCCATGAAGTATAGGGTCTTTGCACTAGGGGATGGTTTTGGCAATGATCGATCCCTCGTGCTGTTGAGTTTTTGTATCCCTCCAAGTCGCACTTCCTTTTATTCTTCTTTCTTCTCCTCATCAGCTTCCTTGACGACGACAAAGTATAGAGTTTTCCCTTGATTCCTATTTGGACAAAGCTAAGTCCAATGTCTGCCTTTGCAAATCCCGCATGGCTATGATGGGGATGTTTGAACTGATTCTCCTAGTTTTAGTAGTCGTTTTGGGGAAGATTTCATCGATGTTGATGCGGAGGTCTAGACAATCCTTTCCCCTAGTTTCTTTTCTTTTTTCACTATGGTTTTTTCTCCCATGGTCTTCATCTTCTTTTCGATCCGACTTCTACCCATTGCCCTTTGACTTGGATGAATCGGTCTTGGTGAAGTCAATCAGTAATTTGGCCATGAAGATCACCTTTGTGATGGTCTGGACATCTCTTCGCTTTAGCTCAAGTTGTGCCACAGCTTTAGTCCATCCACAAATGCTCCGAAAGCCTCATTGTCTCCAAGATTGAGGATTTGGAATATGAGCTTAGTGAACTCCTTTACGTACTCACAAATCATACCTTTTTGTTCAAGGCAATGGAACTTGCTTCGGGCTTTTGGTGGAGCAAACTCGGGATAAAATTGTTCCTGAAATTCTCTGACAAAATCATCCTACGTTTCTATGGGATCTAATGTGCCTTTCCTTGCTTTCTCGATTATGAATCGCTACCATAGTATAGCCCTATCAGAAAAAATAGAGTAGTGTTTAGTACCTTGGCCACTTCATAATGGATACCAATGATTCCAAAGTAACACTCTATGCTCCAAAGAAAGTTGTCCACCTCTATGGTGAATTGCTCACCAATGAACTCTTTTGGTTTCAGTAACTCGAACCTTGGCATCGTTTGAATGGGGATTGCCCTGTTAGCGATGCACGCTTTGCACAAGACTAACTCAGTCTTGAGTTCTTCAATCTCCAACTTCAGCGCACCTAACTTAGCTTGGTGGGAGTTTTCTTTCTCTTGGATATCTAGCTTCAAAACTTCAACCAATGCTTTGAGAGCTTCGTCTTGCATTTGCAGTTGTGCCATGGCACTACTTAGAATGACAGACAACTCTTCACTAATCGACCTATCAACCCTGGTGATGTGTTCCTTCGCCTTGTCAAGTCCCTTAATGAGCTCCATCATAGTGGTTGGCATTTTTGAGAACTTTACGTTGAGAGCAAACAACTTGTCTGGTAATACCTCTCTTCTTTTTGATCTCCCACGTTTCTCTTTTGGGTCTTTCTCGTGTGGGTTTCCTCCTTCCACATTGGTTTGAACCACTTCTAAATTTGGCATTACCTCAACCATCTTGATGATCATCAATCTCACAAATAGCTCGTATCTACATTGCTCTGATACCACTTGTCATATGCCAGTTGTGGAGGTCCGACTCGTACAATGACTTAGGATTCTTTGTATCATCGAATCGCCCAAGCTAAGCCTTTCTTTATATTTCACCTAGATCTTCATAGATAGAGAGAGAGAGAGAGAGAGAGAGAGAGAGAGAGAGAGACTCTACAAGAAATATTTTTGTATTTCATTGAGTGGATCATCAAATGAAGGGATGGACACCTCTTTATATAGTAGAGGGCCTTGAATTACAATCATTGATCTCTATTTGATCTGATGGCTAAGATCGCATATTCCATCTCCCTAATTGCTAATATTAAATAAGAAACTTCTAGAACCTATGAATAATTACAGTATCGCCTACCCCTAGATTATTGTCACGACCTAAAATTCATTTTTTAGGTTAATGGATTACCAGATTAATTGATTAAATTAACTAACCTAGTTCGAGCTCTCCCAAGCTCTACCAAATCGCGACTTTGGTTTTTTGTTCAAATGGTTTTAAAATTTGGAGTCGCCACTAATCATTTTTGGTAGGTTGATTAGAAACCTGAGTAAATTAGCGGGAGAATTAAATTACTTCTACGAACAAGAGATTATGAGTTCGGGGACTTGGTTACACTAGTTAATTAAAACTAATACCCTTTCGGTACCTTAATTTCATGAATATCCTAACTTGGCAACTCAGGCTTGGTTTATTCCTAAGGCTCTAGTGGAGTATTCTCTTTTATATTTTCACTTTTTAAAATGGAATATACGTGAGTGACATTTTTTTGACATTTTCAAAATATTAAGTATTTCCCTGAAGCCAAAAGAGGGAGTGAGTTAACGACTTCTGTGCAGTGCTGCGAGCTACTCATTTTGGGGTTTAGTGATTCAAAAATTAAATTACAGGAAGTAAATAACAATAAATAAAGACCACCAATGGATAGCTCAGCCTTGGCTTGGCCCTCTCCTTTGGGGTTTAAGGTGTAGGAATTTAAATTGCAGAAATTTAAAATGACATCCAGTGAGCGGGCTCTGCCCTTCACATTTTGGGGTTTAAATTCTTTAAAATAAAACGAATTGATTTGACAATTCGGGCCGAAATCTATCGACGGATCAATTGAAAATTTAATGGGCATTCAAGAGCTCGTCAGCGCCAATTTTACACCTCCATGGGATTTATCGTTGACTTGGAGTTGTCCTTTGCCTGACATAAAAATATGGAGAAATGGAGTAATGGAGCAAATATGATTTAATTCACATTAAAAATTAGAACAATGAAAGAAACACTTAGCTTCAATGGCATTATGAGAAGTGCTTGATGGATATAATTGGTTCTTGCTTGAAATCAAATATGGGGAAAATCGGAGAAGAGTAGAAAATTTGAGCTAGTTTATACTAAAAAATCAAATAGAGTAGAGGGACACTTAGCTTCAAATCTGGGATGAATTCTTGATTTATGTTGATCGATGAAGAAATTGATGATGATAACCCTCTATCTTTAAACTTCCATCATCTTCAAAATTCTCTCTCTTTTTGGAATTTTTTTTTCTCAAATTTTTCTTCAATCTCTCAAAACCCTCTCAAACATCCAAAATTTTCTCTCCAAAAAATTCCCCCTCTCAAGCTCACTTCTTTCTCCTTTTATAGCCCACTCATCTATCTCCCATTCTAATTTCTCCACTAACTCTTCTTCATTTTCATCTTCCCTTCTCCATCTCTATCTCACATTCTAATCTCTCCACTAACTGTTCTTCATCTTCCATTCTCCATATTTATCTCCCATTCTAATTTCTCCGCTAACTCTTCTTCATCTCCATCTTCCCTTCTCTATTCTTATCTTATTTTCTCCATCCATTCTTCTTCATCTTCTCTTCTCCATCTTCCATTCTCTATTCTTATCTTATTTTCTTCATCTATTCTTCTCCATCTTCTCTTCTCCATCTCCTCTTCTCCATCTTCCCTTTTTTATTCTAATTTCTCCACTAACTCTTCTTTTTGTTATTTGCAAAATAATCCTTCAAGAGCTCAGTATTTGCACTCTAGTCCCTGAATTTTAATTATTTATAATTTAGTCCCTAAAAAAATATTTCTTTAAGTCCAAATCTCCTCACAATTTTTGACACAATTCACCGCATGTCAAATTTAAGCTCATTTCTTGTTACTGAAAATAATGTAAAATTGGATCATTCTGGCTATAATTGTGCCAATATGAAAATTTAGAGTATTAGAGAACAATGTCACAACTCCTAAAAGTGAAAAATGAAAATAAATTGACTCAAATTGAATTTTTTTAGGCCCGATTCGAGATTATGCTCGTGAAGGAATACATGACCCCGAATTGGATTTTTTAAATTTACGATGGCCAACATGAAAAGGGATTTAAAAGAAAAATATTGACTATTTTTATGTATTTTTCTGGCCTTAAATGCTATTATTTATGAAATATTTTCCTAATTTCTAAAAACATAGATTTAAAAAATACAAAACAAAATACGAAAAATTATTTTTTGCTAAAAAATGGTTGCCTAAGCTTGGTCAAAGCTTCCAAAGTTGATTTTGCAATTTTCTCATTTTTTTCTTGATTTTTTAAGAATTTTCGAAAATAAAAATATCGAAAAATACTGAAAATACAAAAAATCATTTTTTTAGTCAAAATTGGATCCCTAGGTTTGGCCAAGGTCCCCAAAGTTGATTTTTTTAATTTTAAGAATTTTTATGGATTTTCTATTAATTTTTGAAAATAAAAATATAATTAAAAATCAAGTGTCAACAATTATTCTAGAAGATATTTATTGAAAACCCTAGGTCAACCCTAGAGTTCAAAGACATTATAAGTACTTGGGTAGCTCTCAGCCAAATGAACAACTATTCGGGACTCGAAATCCTCAGCCCATGGTACACATATATCTTTTCCTCACTTTTCACCTTGAATTGTAAGGCACTATCATATGTACTGACAATTTGTTTTTTGTAGATGTCATTTCAACGTCACTAATTAGATTTTTTTTTTGGTTCTACACTAAGCAGAATTTTTTTAATTGAAACTACACTAATTATGGTGTGCATTAATGGTAGTTAAAATTAAGTAACAAAATAAATTGTTCCATTAGCTTATTTGTGTATTTCATTTTCATCCAACAATAGAATCAATATTAGCATTATATTAATTTGAAAATAAGTACCAAAAGCAATCAAAATGCAAAGGCATGGTGAGGCACAAGAGTTAGGGAGTGCAAAAGAATTGGAAACTGCCGAACCAGCTAATTCTAGGAGGTTTCTAGCTGTTTCAATAAATTAGAACTATGACGGCCTAATTTTCGTTGATATAATTTAATGAGTGAATTAATTAATAGTGGGTGTTAATGATAAAGGGAATGTCTTTGAGGATTAACCTGGCATCTTGACAAAAGGATTTCAAAACATCCGTTAGTAATAAATCAATTACTCATGCAAGTAAACTCTCTAATCCATGTCTTGGCTAGCTACTTGAATTTGGGAAGTGTGGATTATGTGGCACTTCCAACTCGGACAAATATGAAGGGCATTTTGGATATATTGAATTACCAATTCCAATATATCATTCAAGCCATGTTGGTGAATTGAATCAAATGTTAAGTAGGGCTTGAGGAAATGCAAACATTGTTTATAAAAAAAATGTGGGGGGTTACGATTTTCCTTTGGTAGTGTGATCACTGGTGATGCCTTAAAAAGGTCAACGAAATAAGGACTCCTATTGAAATTGTGTAGCAAATGACATTTAAAGAGAAGGAATTATGTGATGAATGTTGGGATGAATTTTTGATCCAATTGAATTCCTCTGGGAATTGGAGCACTGACCTGCCCTCTTATATAAACCCCTCAACTCTCTCTCTCTCTTCATTTTCCCTTTCCCCTTCTTTCGTACGACACCCCCTTGTTGCAACCTAAAATTCATTTTTTTAGGT
Source organism: Psidium guajava (assembly GCA_016432845.1). Lineage (NCBI taxonomy): Eukaryota > Viridiplantae > Streptophyta > Magnoliopsida > Myrtales > Myrtaceae > Psidium > Psidium guajava. The sequence continues at coordinate 18,374,482 of CM028231.1, forward strand.
TAATGGATTACCAGATTAATTGATTAAATTAACTAACCTAGTTCGAGCTCTCCCAAGCTCTAACAAATTGTGACTTTGGTTTTTTTTGTTCAAATGGTTTTAAAATTTGAAGTCGCCACTAATCATTTTTGGTAGGTTGATTAGAAACCTAAGTAAATTAGCGGGAGAACTAAATTACTTCTACGAACAAGAGATTATGAGTTCGGGAACTTGGTTACACTAGTTAATTAAAACTAATGCCCTTTCGGTACCTTAATTTCATGGATATCCTAATTTGGCAACTCAGGCTTGGTTTATTCCTAAGGCTCTAGTGGAGTGCTCTCTTTTTGTATTTTCACTTTTTAAAATGGAATATACGTGAGTGACATTTTTTTGGCATTTTCAAAATATTAAGTATTTCCCTGAAGCCGAAAAAGAGAGAGAGTTAACGACTTCTTTGCAGTGCTGCGAGCTACTCATTTTGGGTTTTAGTGATTTAAAAATTAAATTACAGGAAGTAAATAACAATAAATAAAGACTACCAATGGATAGTTCAGCCTTGGCTTGGCCCTCTCCTTTGGGGTTTAAGGTGCATAAATTTAAATTGCAGAAATTTAAAATGACCTCCAGTGAGCAGGCTCTACCATTCACATTCTGAGGTTTAAATTCTTTAAAATAAAACGAATTGATTTGACAATTCGGGCCGAAATCCATCGACGGATCAATTGAAAATTTAATGGGCACTCAAGAGCTCGTCAACGCCAATTTTACACCTCCATAGGATTTACCATTGACTTGGAGTTGTCCTTTGCCTGACATAAAAATATGGAGAAATGGAGTAATGGAGCAAATATAATTTAATTCACATTAAAAATTAGAACAATGAAAGAAGCACTCAGCTTCAATGGCATTATGAGAAGTGCTTGATAGATATAATTGGTTCATGCTTGAAATCAAATATGGCGAAATGGGAGAAGAGTAGAAAATTTGAGCTAGTTTATACTAAAAAAATCAAATAGAGTAGAGGGACACTTAGCTTCAAATCTGGGATGAATTCTTGATTTATGTTGATCGATGAAGAAATTGATGATGATAACCCTCTAGCTTTAAACTCCCATCATCTTCAAAATTCTCTCTCTCTTTTTGGTATTTTCTTTCTGTCAAATTTTTTTTCAATCTCCCAAAACCCTCTCAAACATCCAAAATTTTCTGTCCAAAAAAAAAAAATTCCCCCTCTCAAGTTCACTTCTTCCTCCTTTTATAACACACTCATCTATCTCCCATTCTAATTTTTCCACTGTCGCGACCCTCCCGAGATTTTCCGGGGATCCGAGGGAGCTAATGGATTGCTAGGCCTATTGGATATCTGGGCTTAGCTCGAGTCCTCCCAGGCCCATACCAAATCGCGTCAGGAAAATTTAAATCGAGGTGGACCTTAGTGTGGTCGGGTGGCATGTGAATAGTGTGCACGTCATAGGAGTTGCCATCAATCATTTATTGGAGGGTATGATTGGAAACCCTATCGAACGATTAGGCGAGATCGCTCGATTCTACGAAAACCAGAGAAATGGGTTCGGGGACTTAGTTACGTTAACCTGTAAGTTGACGCCCTTTCGGTACCTAAGTTGAATGATCTCCTAATCTAAAGAGTTCATACAGGCGAGATTGGGTAGGGTAGGCTCTGGAAATCTATTGGGTTCATGCAAATGGGATTTTTTATCCTATCAATCACAATCATAAATGCGTAATCAAGAAATCAAATCAGGAAGCAAACATATCACATCAAATCAATTCCAGACAAAGGGAAGTCCTAGAAGTTTGGAAAATACATCGATTAGGTTTGAAGATGATTTGGGATTGTTTGGAATGATTTGGGTCAAGTCGACCAGAAGGGCAAAATGGTCATTTTAGAGGTTTCTGGAAGCCGAAAATGTGAAATTAGATCAAACCAGTTGAATGTGGTTTTTCCCTAATTTTCACAATTTTTCGGAAATTTATTTGGATTTTCCAGGATTTTTTGGAATTTTTTTTAGACTTTCCTAAGAGTTTCTAAGAATTTTCCTATGATTTTAGAATATTTTCTATATTTTCTGGAATTTTTATTTTTAATTTGTAATATTTTTCCTATTTTTTTAGGGATTTTTAAGACTTTCTGGGGTTTTCCTATTTTTTAGAATATTGTTTATATTTTCTGGAATTTTTATTTTTAATTTCTAACATTTTTCCTAATTTTTTTAAAATTTCTATGAATTTTCACAAATTTTCACTATTTTTTTATTTTCCAATTATTCCTAAATTTCCAATTTTTTTGAAGTTTTTCTGAATTTTTTAATGATTTTTTAATGATTTTCCTTATTATAATTTTCTATTATTTTTATATTTTTTATATTTTCCTAGGATGATTTTAGTATTTTTTTTATATTTTGGAAAATTTTTTGATTTTATTGATTCTTGCCGAATTTTCTATTATTTTTATTGATTTTTTATTTTCCGAGCCGGGTCGGGTCAACCCAGCCCGCTGGACCCAAATGCTCTTCTGAAACGGCCAGACCAAAAACGACGCCGCTTCCCCTTTCGATTTTTTATTTCTATTATGGATTATTTATTTGTTTGATTCGATTTTTCTCTTTTTTAAAAAAAATCATTATTTCCTAATTAAGTTATACGGACCGGGCAGAATGGGCCCGGCCCACTAATCAAAACCGGCTCGTAATTGAAAACTGACAAGCTAAAAAGACGTAGTTTAGGGTTTATTTTTTTGATTTTTTGAATTTTTTAGATTTTTAACCTAGATTTATTTTTCCCGCCTAAACCCCAATCCTACGGCCGGAAACTCTTCACATGGTCAAGATCTAACCGTTCGTCTTCCAAACTTATACTACGGCCGAGATCTAACCTAACGATCTCATCTCCGCCCTCCAATCGACATCACAAGATCCACGGTTAATACTGAACCAACGACTAAATCCTAACCGTCCGTTCCATTTATTTTCGAAAATAATAAATAAAATCGAATTAGACCTTTATTCTCAGAATTTTAGGATCTAGACACGCGGACGAGTTGACGTGTCGTCCACGTCAACACGTTGACCCGGTCAGCGTGCTGACTGGACTTCGTCTTCCTCGCTTGGTTGAAACAAGATGGACGTCTGAGGTTCGCCGGTGAAGATTTGACGGCGAAAACAATTCCGATTGAGCTAATTCTTATACCAATCGAAACCTAATCCAATCTCGATCATCATACCCAAAAATCAACTGGATCTATCGGTTCAATCATGGAAAATCGAAGCATTTACAGAGAATGTCCATGGCGAAACAATTGAGCAACACAGACCATAATCATTCGATTAATTTGCAGGCAAGCATCACAAAGAGCTCAAAAGACTTACCTGGAGTCCCGATTGACCTCTAAGTTGCCAGATTAGCCTAATTGAGTCGTGACAGGACGAACTAGGTTTGGGGTTTCGACTCGGGATTTTCACGCAAAATCAATGCAAAATGAAGATACGAATGTGGTCAGAAAGGCATGAGGAGTAAAACGCATACGAAAAAAGGAAAAGTTATAGTCAAATCAGAGTTTTGCCATTAGAGGACAGAACTCAAGCTCGGGCTTACGACTTACAGTTTTAGGCTACGACGAACGCCGAAACTAGTGCGGGTCGAATCTCTTGGACTCCAGCAACTTTCTCCAGCTAGTTTCTTTCTCCAGCTAGTTTCGCACCTTGATTTGCTTTGATTTGCTCTAATTTCCCGATTACAGTCCCTTTTAAGCCCCATTATCAGCAGCTTAACCTCCCCGAGATTGCCTCCTCCCAAATCTATTTAAATCCTCAACCAAATTCCTTTGAAATCCCTCAATGTCTTGCCTAAAATCTTCTCGGTTGGGGACTTTCAAATTTTCTTGAGGATGTTTCACGCGAGGAAGAAACCGATTTGGGTCTGTTGACTCAGGAGGATTGACCAGGTCGTCGGGTTAGATCCGACCCGACCCGGCTGACCCGTAGATCAGATTTTCTCAAATTAACCCTCCAAAAGTCAAAATTAGGCGAAGTAAACTCCAAAATTGAATTCTATGGCATCAAATAGATTAGGAAAATGACATTTCATGTCAATTAGCCCAAAGATTAATGTAAAAACCCAATTTCTAAATTCCACCCGATAACCCATTTTGCAAAATCCAAAGTCTTAAGATCGTTTTTTGCAAAAATTGTTGCCACCATTGGATTCAGAATGTCAAAATCTAGGGGGTGACGTTGCCAAATTTTCAATTCAGTACCTAGGAAATTTTTAATTTCAGTTTTAGTGATTTTAGGGACTAAATTGAAAAATCAGAAATTGCATTTTGGTCCTTTTAGCGAAATTGGACGATTCTGAGGGCTTTTGGACTCAATTTTAATTTTTAAAAATAGAGGAGAATGGCACTTCTCTGAAAATTCAAAAAATGGAAAATTAAAAAGTTAAAATGTAATTTCTATAATTACTTGAACATTCTAAAACAAATTAACAAAGAAACCCCAGATTCCAGACTTGATTTTTCAAAATTTATTCATAAAAAATGGAGAGAAAATAAAATAAAAAATATTGACTATTTGTTTTGTAATTTTCTGACTTTAAATGCTATTTTTTTTATTAATTTCCTAATTTTTGAAAATATTAAAAATGCGAAAAATAAGGAAAATTATTTTTGTTTAAAATTAGTTCCCTAGGTTATGCTGAGGATTCCAAAGTTGATTTTGTAATTTTCTCACTTTTATGGATTTTTTATGAATTTTTGAAAATAAAATGCAGAAAAATATGAAAAATAAGGAAAATCATTTTTTTATCCAAAATTGGTTCCCTAGGCTAAACCAAGGTCCTCAAAGTTGATTTTTCAATTTTTTTCACTTTTTATTTATTTTTTATGGATTTTTGAAAATAAAATGCGGCAAAATAAGGAAAATTATTTTTTGTCCAAAATTGGTTCTCTAGGCTAAACCAAGGTCCCCAAAGTTGATTTTTCAATTTTAAAAATTTTTATAGATTTTTTAAAAATTTTTGAAAATAAAATTGGCCAAAAATCAAGTATCAACAGCTGCCCCTCTTTGAGAGGGGTCTCATGAGAGATCATTCTAAAAGACAAAATGACACTTGAGATCTAACCGACTCTACTGGGGAAAATAAAAAGTCGTGACATCCAACTCTAGTTTTTTCTTTGAAAGCTTAAGTCCAAATTTCATGTTGCTCGCTTTGATGTGGGAAGAAAGGGAGAAAAGCTAGTCAGGGGATTTACCTGGAACTCACTTGTTTGCCTCGCGTCGCCATTGACTGCTCCGGAATGAAAACCTAATGATTCGTTATAAGAAAACCTCAGGGTGATTGAACTTAGACCCGTATGGTAGGTCACCCCATGATAGATTCCTAATGAAAGGATTCGGACACGTATGGTAGGTCAACCCATGGCAGATTCCTAATGAAAGGATTCTACTGATTAAAACTTGATTTGACTTTTGACCCGTATGGTAGGTCACCCCATGGTAGATTTTTAGTGAAAGAAACCTACTGATTTAAAATTTGATTAAGATTTGACCCGTATGGTGGGTCGCCCCATGGAAATGCCTGTAAGAAGGACTTTGTGCCTGTAGGAAGGACTTATGTGCCAATAAGAAGGGCTTAGTAGTGCCTGTAGGAAGGACTCATGTGTGCCTGTAGGAAGGACTCATGTGAAGAAAAGTAACATTTCCCGAGGCTATCAGTTGCTATCCGTTCCGGAGTGTGAAGGCTCCGAGGCTACTAACCGACGCACACTCGCGGGAAAAGCGGTCACCGTATCTCTAAGCGGCGAGTCGCAAGTGTTCTGGGCTCCGACTCGAACTGTGCTTCGAGATACCTTAGAGGTCTATCCCTATTAAGGAGGGTTTTTTTTTTGGGAAAATCAAATCTTTTCCGAGGCTATCGGCTGCTGTCCATTCCGGAGGGTGAAAGCTCCGAGGCTACTAACCGACGCACACTCGCGGAAAAGGCAGTCACCGTATCTCTCAGTGGCGAGTCGCGAGCACTCTGGGCTCTAGCTCGAGCTGGGCTTCAAGATACCTTAGAGGCGTATTCCTATCATAGATGATTCTAAGGGGGAAATTAAATCTTCTGAAGCTGAAGGTTGGCGATCCAGTCCAAAGGATGACAGCTCCGCGGCTACTAACTTGTGAACACTTACAGAAAGATTTATCCAAGTCATCATGCTTTTTGAGTCATGAACTGTTCAGCCCCGAGCTCGAATTAGATGCCTCTTTGTGATTCTTTTTTTTTAAAGGAGACCCGTGATGACGCTTTCGCGGATCAGAGGGGTGTTTAGACTTCGAAAATGATTTCGAATGCGAAAGTCTTGTCTTGATATTATTATGAGATTATGAAATTATGAATCATATGGAAATTTTGATCTGAATTGCCTTATCAAGGAAGGTGCCATTTTGAGATCTGGGTGAAGCCAGAAAGACTGCAGAAGCTCAAACCCAAATCGTCATACCGAAATGAATGAGGAAGAAGACTTCTGATGATTCGCATGTTCCAAGCTTTTTGGAATGAGTTATGCTCCTGCGATTATCATCTATGCGCCATGCAAAATTTTTAGAATGTAAAGTGATGTCAAAGGTTACCTAAAGCATCTTGTCACATATCAAGCATGATAAAAAATCCCTTAGGAGGATGATTTTGAGTCAAATGATTTAAAATTGCCAAATGAGTTTGCTTAAGATATCAATTGAAGTACGCTCATCAAAGAGGGCTTCTCACTTATTTCTTCGAAGGAGGTTTTGATTTTTATTCAGGAAGCACTCGAATTTTCCCTCGAACCTATGCTTAAGGTTTCGGAATTATTCGCAGCGCATACAATTTGATTGATCGGAAAGGTCTTTCAGAGGATTGTAATGTTGGGTTCGGTTAAAGGTTCGCAAGTGGGACTCATAAACGAGTCAAGGCTCATGAATGAAAAGTCTTTATCATCCGCTTCGGGTTTACAAGTCAAGAACCCTGCAAAATGAGAGAGAAATAATCTTGTTCGTACTTCTTCGAGCGATGCTTAAAATCATTTAACTATACGTTAACTCAAATGCCTTAATTTGAAAAGACTTTTATGGGTTGTAATGTAGGTTAGGATTAGAGATCAAGGGAGAAAAAGCTGATTTTGGCCCAAAAATATATGAGGAGAGTTTGATGTTGGTGATCACTGCGGATTTGCCACCCATATTAGTCTTCTGGGACAGTCTTCCAGGGACACCATCGTTGTATAAGGATAGTGTTAACTTCTGCTGATGACGTCGCTTGAGGAGGGATATATTTCGCAACTTGACCCCTATGGAGAATTTTCTTTTGCAAACATTTTAAGCTAAGTCTGTAAAACGGATGTACGAAATTTTGAAGAAATTTGCAAATGGGCATCGGCCTTGCTTTTGAGCAGCACTTTGCTCTTTTGATACCCGGGATTGGCTTTTTCTGTTATTCTTTTTCTTCTTTCTTGCTTGATCCCGCCTCTTGCGCTTTTTGACAAGAGAGTTTTTTTTTAAGATTGTGACGAAATGCATGCAAATGAAAATCTGGTGCATTTGAAAAGTCAAGTCATAAATTCCATGTAGAGCCGCTTTTTCTGAGCTCCTCTGCTTTGAGACGGTGCCGTCTTCATCTTGGAATAGATAGTGATCACCAACAGGGTTTTAAGAAACGAATATACAGGCTCAATTAGGCATGCAAAGGATGAAAGTGTGTAGGATAGAGAAGCGAATGCTTTTCGTCACTTTAAGGTACTTGAATTACCATATGAGATTAAATGCAAAGAGATGGCTGAAGATTGATATTAGTCCAAGCAAATGAATTTCTAACCATTTACCTCATACTGTTGCTGGAACAGTCTTCGTTCGGCCTCGATGTAGGGTGGTTCTTTGACATGGGTAAAGAAATGAAACCGTCGCTTAAGGGGTTTGTCAATGGTCACTTGTAATATTTAGGATGGAGAAATAATTGCCCCTCGTCATCTCAATCCATGTAATCACTGCGAATAAATCCTACGTCCCTAAGTAAGGGTCTCCATTGATCACTCAAGTGTGTGTAGGGACGTGTTTGGGTATGGTCTGCCTCTTATCATTTGAGGTACTCCAATTGATAAATCTCAAACGCCCTTATTTGGAAATTCATTTCAATTTCATCAAAATTCAATCTCCATAAGGGGATTATGATGTATGATGTATGTTTCAAACATGATTTGGATAACTCCAAAACTTTTTGAATCCCAATGCGAATGAAGTTCTAAGCCGGATATTTTCCAAGACGTGAGCTCATCAAAAAGTTTGCACGTTATTTGAAAACAATATTGATTTTGCGAATTTTCTGATCCTTGAAATTCAGTGACATGGTTTTGAAAAAAAAATTTGAACATTAGGGAAGGGATACTTACCTGTTCACCGTGGCCGGAGGTCCCTGCAAAAAATAAAACGTTTCGGAAATTAGCGTCCGTTCTTACATTAAAATTGGAACGATATGACTTTTACCCTTGATTGCGAATCCGGGGCACTGACAGGTAACCTTTCCTGTGGGTTCGGCTTCTTCCTGATTTTTTTTCGGTCCGAGTGAAGCCTTTCGAGCTGTTTCCTTCATCCGAGGATTCCTCTTGGACCTTCTGTTGACACTCGATTTTTGGCTAATTTTATTTTAAAAATTTTTTTAGAAAATTTATAAAAATTCAAAAAATTGAAAAATCAACTTTGGGGACCTCAGCATAGCCTAAGGAACCAATTTTGAGCAAAAAATAATTTTCCTTATTTTTTGTATTTTTCTGCTTATTATTTTCAAAAATTCATAAATAAAATCCATAAAAAGTAAAAAAAATTACAAAATCAACTTTGGAAACCTCAACATAGCCTAGGGAACTAATTTTGAGCAAAAAATAATTTTCCTTATTTTTTGTATTTTTCTGCATTTTATTTTCATAAATTCATAAAAAATCCATAAAAAGTGAAACAATTGCAAAATCAACTTTGGAAACCTCAGCATAGCCTAGGGAACCAATTTTGAGTAAAAAATAATTTTCCTTATTTTTCGCATTTTTAATATTTTCAGAAAATAGGAAAATAATAACAAATTAATAAAAAATAGTATTTCCAGTCAGCAAATTACCAAAAAATAGTAAATATTTTTGATTTAATTTTCTATACATTTTGGATGGATAAATTTTGAAAAATGAAGTCTGGAATCTAGGGTTTATTTGCCATTTTCAATTTTCTGCATATTCAAATAATTATAGAAATTCCATTTTAGCTTTTTAATTTTTCATTTTTACATTTTTAGAGTCGTGCCATCCTCCTCTGTTTTTTTGAAAATTAAAATCGAGTCCAAAAGCCCTCAGAATCGTCCAATTTCGCTAAAAGAACAAAAATGTAATTTTTGATTTTTCAATTTAGTCCCTTAAATCACTAAAACTGAAATTAAACTTTTTCCAGGGACTGAATTGAAAATAGGGCGACGTCACCCCCTAGATTTTGACATTCTGAATCCAATGGTGGTAACAATTTTTGCAGAAAAGGGCAATAGGACTTTGGATTTTGCAAATTGGTCCCCCGGACCAAATTTCAAAATTGGGTTTTTATGCCAATTCTTGGAGAAATTGACATAAAAATTCACTTTTCCGATAGATTTCATGTCATAGAATCCAATTTTGGGATTTAATTTGGAAAACTTTGAGCCTAAACAGGTCAATTTGAAGAAAATTGGCGATTCGGGTCAGTCGGGTCGGACTAGATCCGACCCGACCCGACTCGAAATGGCCATCATCTTCCTCGGGCGTTCATTTGCACAGAGAAGAAGGAATTTTGAATTCGCGGGATTTTCGAACGGAATTGGAAATCTGGACGAATTCGAAAGTTCGTTTGGGGTGAATCAAAGGGGCAATCTTCATTCGGTTGATGGGGTTTCTGAGAGAGAGATTTTAGGGCGATTGTGACACGAGAACATGAAGATAAAAAAAGGGGCGAGGGTGCTCTGTTTTGGAGGTTTTTGGCCCGAGAAACTTGAGAAGCAATTGAGGACGAAAGGAGAAAAATCAAGCTTCACCATCGCCATCACGAGTTTCCTGTTGGTCCAAGGAGCAAAGGGAGCTAACTTGCGCGAAGTTCCACCCTGAAACAAGGTAAACGCCATTGACACCCAGTCAAGCTTGTTTTCATGGCAAATCAGTGATTCGACGTTATTATTGCATAATGTTTGTTTGAGTCGAGTCTAGAGCTTTGCCTAAGCTTGTCTACGTATGTTTTCTACATTGATCACCCTCCTACATGCTCAATTGAACCCTGAAAATTGCCGAGTTGGTTTCGAGCTAGAGTGTCTATTCTGGGTAAAAACAAGACCTATTGACAGCCAGGTAAGTGTTCTAAAACTCATGCGATGATTATTGACTAGATTTTATGGTTGATTGGTCTAAAAAACGGCATGGGTAACTTTCGCCGGAAGTTCGTTCCGGCCAATATTAGTTTGGGTAATTTCAGGCGAGTTTCAAGTCTAAAAGTCGAGATATGTTGATAGTATGTCGATCAGGATCACTTAGGGCTCAGAATTTGCGAGAAACCCCTTAGTTTAGGGTCTGTTTGGGCATCACCGGCGAAACTCCGACGACGTCGCCGGAAATTGAGGTCGTTCCGATCGTCTTCTCTGGCAGCGAATTAGGGTTAGGAGGTGAATCAAATCCAACGGCCGAGAATTAGTCTCAAGGTCAAATCTTGACCGTAGGCTTTGTATAAGGGATGGAGGGTCAGATTTAGGCCACGTGTAGAGATCTTGCAATTTTCGAAAATAAAAAAATAGGTTTTAGATTTTATAATAGGTTTTCAAATTAGAAAATAAAGATCTAGATCGGACGGTTCGGATTGATTCTAGATCGACTCTGGATCGTCGGATTTGGCACCGAGATTGAACGGTTCAGATCAAAGTCTCCGTTCGATCTCGACCGTTGATATCAGTAATAGGTTTTAAAGGTCGAGATTGAGTCTTCTTTAGATCGTGGCCGTCGATCTTAGTAAACCAATCCAACGGCTGTGGAATAGCCACGTGTCGCGCGTCTTTGGCCTTAGGATCTGTTATTTTGGTATTATTTTAGATAAATAAGAAATAAAATCCAAAAAAATACAAAAATATAGAAAAAAATTCAAAATAAAACCCAAAAATAGTAATACAGCGTCATTTAGTCCCGGTTCGGGATCCGTGTAGGTCTTGGATCGGGTCTTCGGTTCAGTGGGTCGGGCCGACCCAACCAGGCCAAAAAAAAAATAAGGAACAATAAAAATAAATAATCAAATAAAAATAGAAAAATAGAATAAAAAAAATTTAATAAAAAAATTTCGAAAATCATATAAAAATTTAGGAAATTCGGAAATTATGGGAAAATAATTAAAATAAAAAATAAAAATAAATAATAGAAAATTTAGATAAAATTAGGAAAAGTGTTAGAAAATAAAAATAAAAATTCCAGAAAATATAGAAAATATTCTAAAAAATAGGAAAATCCCTAGAAAGTCTTAGAAAATCCTAAAAAATTAGGGAAAGGATTAGAAAATAAAAATAAAAATTCTAGAAAATATAGAAAATATTCTAAAAAATATAGGAAAACCCTTAGAAAATTATAGAAAATTATAGAAAAATTTGAGAAATTCCTAAAAATCGTGAAAATTAGGGAAAAACCACATTCAACTGGTTTAACCTATTTTCATGGCTTTGGCTTCCCGAACCTCCTGAAATGACCATTCTGCTCTTCTGGTCAATCTGACCCAAATCATTTCAGACCATCCCAAATCATCTTCAAACCTCATTGATGTATTTTCCAAGCTTCTAGGACTCTCATTTGTTTATAATTAACTTAATGTGATATGTTTATTTCCTGATTCGATTTCTTGATTGTGCATTTATTTCTCTAGTTGTGATTGATAGGATAGATAATCCCACATACATGAACCCGTTAGATTTTTAGAGCCTACCTTATCCAATCTCGCCTGCATGAATTCGTTAGATTAGGGAATCACTCAACTTAGGTACCGAAAGGGCGTCGATAGTAATATCGACATAACTAAGTCCCCGAATCTAGATCTCTGGTTTTCGTAGGATCGGACGATCCCTCCCAATCGTTCGATAGGGTTTCCAATCATACCCCCCAATAAATGATTGGTGGCGACTCCTATGGCATGCACACTATTCACATGCCACTTGACCACACTAAGGTCGACTTCGATTTAAATTTTCCTGACGCGATTTGGTATGGGCCTGGGAGGGCCCGAGCGAAGCCTAGATATCAAAATGGGCCTAGCAATCCATTAATTCCCTCGGGATTCCGGAAAATCTCGGGAGGGTCGCGACAGACTAGCGACTCCGCTGGGGGTATAGTTTAACCCATTAGAGGACTTGAGCCGATTAAAAAGTTGGGTGCTTTCTAACACATTTTTCTGCAGGCGCTCTTGAAGGTGAGGTAAGTCCACTAACCTAATGTGTTAAACGTTCTTGCAGACGGGAGTTATAAGGGGATGAGTGATTGCTAACATGTTTTATGCAGGGTTGGAGTTTGGGTTTGTTTGTTTATTTTCTGCAAATTAGAAGCGCTGTTTGATATCAACTGCTGTGCATGCCTTGCATACTTTGAGGATCACGACACATGCACACACAAGCGCCTAAACCCAAGCCGCGAAACACTCTCCTTAGGTCACCATAGATACGGATCGGTATGCAAAGCTCTAGCGTTTGATTGCGCCTGGGTTGACCATATTCGATCCCACTCGCTGTCTGGATCAATGATTCTTCCCACTTGACGTTCGATTGCGCTTGTGGGCAAAGTCGTCGAATCAGACAGTGGGAGCCTTTTAGGTCCATACCCTGTCCCTCCTTTTATTTCCTTTTCTAGAGTCAATTCCTCACTTGTCTCATGCGCATGTGATTTGGTCGGTTGGTATACCTAAAACCAAAACATGAAAGGGTCTGGTTGGTAAGGCTTTCTTATTTTCATTTCATAATTCATTCATGTATACCATACATCTCATACATCATTTCATGAGTGAGTCGTTACCTTGATGATTGGTCTGAAAGCCACTTTAGGATAGAAGGATATTCTTCTACATACTTTTGGATGTTGTATTTCCACATCCTCCTCATCCCATTTAGACTTGATGTATTAGGGATCTTTTAAGATGTATTCGCATACTTTCCCATTTCCTTTTCGAGATCTTTAAATAAGCAATGGCTTTCATTCCAATCATCGAGGGATCCTAGCCAATTGCATAATTTCTTTGGAAGAAATCTGGATTAAAACCCTTTGACTAATTTCTTTTGGTCAAGTAGGGATGTTTTAATCTTTATTTCACCAAGAGAGACTATGAAATTGGGCTAGTGCATTTACATTGCATCTTCATTATAACCCATGGTAATTAATTTTAGTACATTCTTGCATACTCATGATAGATGGGGAATCGGATATTAAGATCATCCTAGTCACGCGTAAGGAGCTTACAGCGTGGTGGAGCCGTCTCAACCGGGATAACCAAACCTATGTTGAAGAACGCCTGGGACGCTTATTGGATCTCCTCAAGGTCAACTACCAGCCCACCCTCATTCAAGCCTTGGCAAGGTTTTGGGATCCAGAGACTGTGACTTTCAATATTCGAGGAATAGAGATCACACCTACCGTGGAAGAGTATACAGCGATCATCGGACTGGAGTTTGACGACCATACTCTGGCAGGTTCACCCTATCATTCCTATACAACAACTACTCCTCCCTCCCAATCGAAGCTAGTCTTAAACCGGCCAGAGTTTTCATCCTTGCTTTTTTTCCTTTTGTCTTATTCCCCACTTCCCAAACTACTTTCCATCTTTTCATGGTCCACATTGTTAAACAAGCTTGCTACCGCTGGAATTACTCCTACATGATTCTAGCCGAAACCTTCCTTTCCCTAAACCGCTTTCAGCCAACCCAAAGAGGTACATTCCAAGCGTCCAATAGTCTTCTCTACGTGTGGTTTACCTCGCACGTTAAAACCCTTAACCTTCGTGTCAGATGTTACGAGATCAGCCGACATGTCCACCCACTCAGTTCCTTCCTGAAATGTCAGTTCGCCGTCAAGGAACTGTCCTTCGAGAATTGGAGAAAAAAAACTAGAAGACCTAGAGCCGAAACAACTTCGCTGGCGCTTAACCTGGCCTAAGATCCTAGAAGCTCGCATCACAGGAGTAGATGGCGACCATATCCCTTTACTAGGTTGCACGGGTGGAACCGCCTACTATCCTATCAAGGTGGTAAGGCAATTTGACATGCTACAAGAAGTCCCGCCGGCAATACAACCAGGAGTCTTCGCCTTCGACTTGCCACGAGGTGAGCTTACCAAGGAAGCAAAGGCAGCGTACTAGGCCAAGATCGACCTCATCATCTACACCTTGAAGAATTCCCCACTGCAGTGCGTGGAATGGCCAGACTACCTAGATGACGAGATGAACGTCCACCGAGCATCTAAGGACTATATCAAGTTATTCAAGGAATATCGACAATCCCTCATAGAGCCATACGTACCGGACTACATCGTCCCGCACCTGCCTGGAGTGGAGCCATATGAACCAAAGCACATGGGACCGCCACCGGCCGAAGAAGATGAAAACCCGCATTAATGGGACCTGGATGAATCAGAAGACAGTGAGGATGCCTTAGCCTCCAAGCGCCGTCGGATAGAATAGACGATTTCCCTACTTGATTTTGCTTCTGGTTGTAATAGGATCATGACATTTTCATATATGATCATTCATCACCGTTTTCTTAAACTAAGTAATTACCATGGGTTATCCACCTCCTTGATAGTATGCTCATACGCGTTTAATGAGTAGAAAGACTGATTTCATGAGGCTAAGGCTCATGATCGAGTCTTTCCCTCATTAACCATGTGTAAACATAGTATCGAGAAGGTTTTAAGTTCCTACACTTTTATTCAATTCGCGCATCCCTGACTCGCTACTTTTAAAACAGGTAAAATTCTGTAGTCACGAAGACTCGCAGTAAGACGCGAAAGATGGCTGAAGAGCTGACTTCCAGAGTGACTGGCCTCGAGGATCAGATTAACTTGATGGTCGCCATGATGGCGGAAATGAAGTCAATGATGACTGTGCAAGGAAAGGCCCCAGCTGTACCCGAAGTTAACCCCACCACTTCGAACGATTCCGACACCAACCAGACCACTGGCACTGAATCTGAGAAGGGCGTGCCCCATAAAACCCCTCCGTTCGTGATCGACTTGGAAAAAGAGAAGAAGGAAAAGCCACCGGCTAAGACTGAAGAAGGCGCGAGAAGGCTCGCGAAAATTGAAGAATGCCTGAGCAGCCAGGGTTACGAACTGGCCAGGTTCGACAAGATCTCTCCATTCACCAAGATCGAAGTCCCAGCTGGATACAAGGAGCCGGAGTTTATGAGGAAGTATGATGGGACAAGCTATCCCCGGGCTCACCTGAGATATTACTTGCGCAAAATGGCGCACTACTCGGACTACGTCCCATTGCTGATGAAAACCTTCCAGGAGAGCTTGTCAGGCGCCGCGCTGGCCTGGTTTATTGAACTGGACATGGAGGAATACGATAGCTGGGAGGATTTGGCGGAAGATTTTCTTCACCAGTACAAGTTCAACACAGCTATGGCACCGACCAGGGAAGACCTGTTAAGAACCGCGAAAGGAAGAAACGAGACGATACACACCTTTGCTCAGAGGTGGCGAGCTATAGCCACTCAGGTGAAACCGCCTATCCCGGAGGAGGAGTTAGTGGATCTGTTTTTGAAAACGTTGCCACTCGATTATTTCGAGAAACTAAACACGTCGAGCTGTCAAACCTTCACCCACCTTGTCAAGGTGGCAGAACGTCATAAGTGGGCACTTAGAGAGAAGCGCATGTCAGAACCACCGATCAGACGATCCTATCCAACCAGGAGAGAGCGAGAAAACGTGGGAGATGTTGCATTTGTACCAAACCCCCCGAAGCCGAAGAAGTTCCCAGAATCCACCCCCACTCAGGGTGAAACGTCAGGATTGGCCCCAAGGAAGTTTGAGGCCAGGAAGAAAGCTCCACCATCCTTCACACCACTCCCTCGCCCTCTATCAAGGCTATTGCCCATGCTGTTAGACGGGCACTTAGTCGCCAAAGAGCCTCCAAGACCGGACCCGCCGAGGTTCCCTAGGTTCGACGAGACCCAGTCATGCGCATACCACATGGGAGAAAAGGGGCATAATGTGGACAACTGTCTGGTGCTCAAGTATAAAGTGCAGGCGCTGATAGACGAGGGAATGCTAGAATTTTATAAGACAGAGCCGAACGGGAGGGTGAACGCTATTTAGGACGATGGCGATGCGGATAACGGAAGGTTTGGAGAGGCCCCACGTGGACACGGGCCGAGTGAAGAACGCGCCGTTGAGGAGTCTGACGAGGAACCAGATGATGGGGACGTCCGTCGCAAAAGGGCACACGAAGCCGACAAGAAGTTCCTACGGGAGGCCCTATAAAGAGGAGATATAGTAGACACCTTGGGACAGGATAGCGGAGGCTACAATTACCGGGTGCTTTATTCCGTTCCACCGAGTTTCTTTGATAGAACCGAAGATATTGTCCCTGACGGGTGGGGCGGCATGGAGGACCCTCTTAACGAAGAGTAAGCAGTGGTCGAAGTGGATGAAACAACCTCGACCCAGGCAAAGGAACAGTGCAATTTGGGAACTCAAGAACGGCTCGTCGGTTTAGAGAAAGGCATGGATAGTCTAATGGCCGAACTGTCAAGAATGGCAGAGAACACACGAACACCACCCGTAGAGGAAAAGTATCAGATATTGGAGTTGAGAAAAACCATTGAGTGGCAAAATAGAAAGATAGCCGGATTGGAGGATCAGTGTAAAGACCTGGCCAACATAGTGCGTGAATTGAAGGCAATTGCCACCCGGGAAGGAAGGCAATATCGACCTGACCAGTCGATAACGTTCCCACACAAGTTCGGAGGGGAAGGATGCCCCTTAAACCACATCTCCTGCTACCTCAGCAGGATGGCCGGTCATCATGAGGATGATCAGATCCTCATCAGCAACTTCGAGCGCAGCCTAATCGGCCCGGCCCTGTACTGGTATCACTCGATCGACCTCGATTGGATTGTTGACTGGGAGGATCTCGAAAGGCAGTTCGTACGACAATTTGAGGCCAACATGAAGTCCATAGTCACTAAGGATGATCTAACCCACTTTGCCATGGAAGAAGGCGAGAGGTTCAAGGCGTTCGTGCGTAGATGGGAGCTGCAGGCAAGGTAGGTCTTACCCCCACTGGATGAGAGAGAAATGCTGGAAACCTTCATACAAGTCCTTCCCCAGAAATACCTCGAGCGCATGTGCGCATACGGATTTCAATCTTTTGATCATATGATAAGCGTCGGAGTGAGGCACGAGCAAATCCTTCAAAGGGGTGAACTTGGAAGCAAGAGGGACTCTGACCGGGCTGGCTCTTCTATGGAATCGGTGTGGACTAGCGACGGCCGAAGACAGAATGACTCTCCGCCAGAACCGATGAGGATGACGCCAGAACCATGGTGTCCGGATTACGACTCGCACCACATCGATGAGGACGAATTGATTGCGATGATAGGAACGAAAGCCCCCTTTGTCATCAAGCTAGACGAAGTAGACAAATGGGATGACGTCAAGAGTGATTCCGCGGAGCGCGTGGTGATTTCCCTATCCAGTTTGGGGCTGGAAGATGAGAAGACGCTAGGAGACGCTAAAATCGAGAAGAGAGAAGTATCAAAATCGATGCGGTCATGAGGTCATGAGGCACCAAATCGATGCACCAAAGCGAGGCACCAAATCGATGCGGTCATGAGGTCCGGTAGGTGTTACGCACCGAGGGAAGGCGAACATGAGAAGAGAGAAGTATCAAAAGAAGATGCAGAAAGGGCCTTGTCCATCGTAAGGACAAGCGAATTCGAGGTAATAGAGCAACTGAGGAAGATGCCAGCCCAGATATCACTCCTCGACCTGTTTATAAACTCAGAAAAGCATAAGAGTGCACTGATGAAGGTGCTGAACGAAGTGCACGTACCGGAGACGATAAACGAGGTGCAGCTGGAGGAATTTGTCGGATCCATTTTGCTGAAGGATCAGATATCCTTCTCAGATGAAGACGTCCCTATAGACGGGTGGGCCCATAACAAGGCGCTGTACATATCGGCCAGGAGCCACGGCAAGCACATCTCCTATGTGTTGATCGACAACGGCTCGGCATTCAATATATGTCCTTTAGCTACGCTCAGAAACTTGGGCATAAACGAGGAATTCATCCGCACCTCCAAGGCCACCATCGGGGTGTTTGATGGGATGAGGAAGACCGTAGTTGGCGAGATCGACCTGGACGTCTTCATCGGACCTGTAGAGTTCTCCATCGGGTTTCAGGTTATGGATCTTCCGAGCGCCTTCGGGCTTTTACTGGGCAGGCCGTGGATTCATACAGCAGGCGCAATACCATCGAGTCTACACCAGAAAGTCAGATTCGTGGTAAACGGAAAAGTGATAACTGTACATGGGGAGACAGATCTGGCAGCGTATCAGAGGAATGCAGTCTCGTACATAGAGCTAGAGCAGAAGGAAGAGGCTAGCTACCACTCTCACGAGTTGGTGGCCATTACGCACGCGCCAGCCGGGACTAAAAGAAGAATTCCTGAACCTTCCCAGTACACTTTGGCTCCTGGGAAAATATTACTGGCGCACGGGTTTATACCCGGGCGCGGGTTAGGAAAAAATGGCCAGGGAATCCGGTCGCCACTGCAGTTAGATGTAAACGAGCGACGGACAGGCCTAGGATATACCGGTAAGCCCAGTGGGGGCTTTATTTCTAGAGGCCAAGGCAGAGGCCAGTATGGAGGCCATGGAAGCCAGGGAAACAGAGTTGGGCCGTCCGTCGGCTCCAGGGCATGGAAAGGGAGAGCTAACATGATCAGTAGCCCTCTGGACCAGCATTTTACAGGACGCTCCAAGATGCTGGCAGATGAAATGATCCAGGACGTAGCGGAACCGGACTTGTCCAACCCGTTTCAAGAGGACACGGTCAATGTCATCATCGAAGGACTTGAGAAGGAATCCGACCAGCCTGAGTAAAGAGGCCCCTCTTTCCCTTTATGCATTTTAATTCTTGCATGTTGTTTTCATTCCTAGGCAATGCATTTCCCTTTTAGTGCATATAAAAAATTAAAAATAAAATAAAAAAAGAAGAAAAATGCCCTTGGATCTCGGACCATTGGTCCAAGTGGTGCATGCTGTAATACGGTCCGTTTTCTAATAAAAACCCCACGAATTTTGTTGGGGACATGTGGGATGACAAATCGGCCCAATGATGATACTCGGCTTCAAACTTTTGAAGCTTGAGGGCTGATTTCCCACATGATCCTTTGTTTTCCTGAAAAATTTTTAGGGGAGCGAGGGCATCCGATGAAATGAGGATTAGTCCCCCTCCTCTCCTTTATTTCTAAAAAAAAACCTTTTTAAAATGTTTTTGTAAAATTCATGCATTTTCATTAAAATCGATGACATACTAACCATGCTTGCAACATTTCAGGCATACCATCCCTCACATGCATAACAGGTTATTATGTGGCTCAGACCGCACTGATGACTTCTCCTACGGGGTTGAAGAATAGAATGATGATGACAGCAGTGATATCAAAAGAGGCTGGGAGCATAAGCCACTGACCGTAGAGGACACTATTACCGTCAATCTCGGAGATTCTGAAAATGTGAAAGAAGTCAAGCAAGGATGAAGGTTATCTTCGTCTGAAACGGCTCGATTTACTGAACTTCTCAAAGAATATCAAGATGTATTTGCCTGGTCCTATGCAGATATGCCAGGTTTGGACCCGAATATTGTCGAACACTCGCTCCCGACGGACCCGAGTATTCCCGCCAAGAAACAAAAGCTCCGACGCACGAAACCGGAGTTGTCTAAGAAGATCGAAGAAGAGGTAATGAAGCTATTAAAAGTGGGATTCATTGAAGTGATCGCCTATCCTGAATGGGTCGCCAACATCGTCCCAGTGATGAAGAAAGACAGAAGAGTCAGAGTCTGCGTAGACTATCGCGATCTGAACAAGGCAAGCCCGAAGGATGATTTCCCTCTTCCACACATCGACGTCTTAGTCGACAGCACAACGGGGTTTGACATGTTCTCTTTTATGGATGGTTTCTCTGGGTACAATCAGATCCTGATGAAGGAAGAAGATAAAGCGAAGACCTCGTTTATAACGCCATGGGGCACCTTCTGCTACAAAGTTATGCCTTTCGGTTTGAAGAATGCAGGGGCAACTTACCAAAGGGCTATGGTGGCTCTGTTCCATGACATAATGCACAAGGAGATAGAGGTATACGTCGACGATATGATCGCGAAATCTAGACCTGGAGACGATCATGTCCAAATATTGAGGAGGTTATTTGAACGACTTCGGAAGTACAGATTGAAACTAAACCCTGCTAAATACATATTTGGAGCACGGTCTGGAAAACTTCTCGGGTTTGTGGTGAGCAGCCGGGGAGTGGAAATCGACCCTTCCAAAGTCAAGGCGATACTAGACCTCAGTACCCCCACAATGGTTAAGGAGGTGAGAAGCTTACTGGGGAGACTAAATTACATCGCCAGATTCATCTGTCAACTCTCCGATGTCGCGAAACCATTCTTCAAGCTGCTGAAAAAGGGGGCCAAGGTGAAATGGGATTTTGAATGCCATCAAGTGCTGGAGAAGATCAAAAGCTACCTTATCGCACCACCAGTTTTGGTGTCTCCCGTGCCAAGGTCTCCGCTAATCCAATACCTCACCGTTCAGCAGGAATCCTTAGGAGCTTCACTTGCTCAAACGAGTCCAGAAGACAACAAGGAGCTGGCGATCTATTATCTGAGCAAGAAGTTTACTGCATCAGAAATAAATTACCCTACAATCGAGAAGACTTGTGTCGCGTTGGTCTGGGTCTTACACAGGTTGAGACAATATACTCTTCATCACTGCATACAGCTGGTAACAGAGAACGACCCAATAAAATACCTCCTGGAGAAGCCAGCTTTGATCGGAAAATTGGCCAAATAGCAAGTTCTTCTATCAGAATTCGATGTTAGAAGCTCAAATCAGAAGTCCGTCAAGGGGCGAGCCATAGCAAATATGTTGGCTGAAGATGCCCAGGGATCCAATGCCCCAATTGACGAGAAAACGGAAGATCGCATTTCCAATTTATCGGAGGATAAATGGACGATGTATTTCGATGGCGCTATAAATCTCGCAGGGTCTGGAACCGGGGCAATCCTTATATCTCCCAAAGGACAACATTACCCGGTCGCTGCCAAGTTGACATTTCCATGCACCAACAACATCTCCGAGTATGAGGCGTGTATCCTCGGATTGCAATTGGCCCTCACTATGAAAGTGAAGAAATTGCAAGTGTACGGAGACTCCATACTGATCATCTTGCAAACCCAGGGTGAGTGGAAGACTAAGGACTCAAAGCTCATCCCCTATCACAGGTTCCTGGAAGAAATAATTGAAGAATTCGAAGAGATCGACTTCGAGTACCTACCAAGAACCCAGAATCACTTCGCGGACACTTTGGCCACCCTATCGTCCATGCTGCAGGTCATAGAAGGCTTAGATATTGAGCCATTGAGGGTCGACATTATCAAGCAACCGGCTTACTGCCTGGTAATTGAGGAAGGATTCGACGACCAACCCTGGTATCATGATATCAAGAATTATTTGCTGAAAGGAGAGTATCCTCCAGGGAGCCAGGTGGGAGATAGAAAGTACATAACCAAGATGGCTACCAAATTCTTCCTCAGCGGACAGGTACTGTATAAGAAGTCATTTGATTCAACCTTGTTGAGGTGTATATATGCTAAGGAAGCAAACCTGCTTATGAAATAGATCCACGAAAGGGAATGCGGACCACATATGAACGACCACCTCCTCGCTAGGAAGATCATGAGGCTCGGTTATTATTGGATGACCATGGAGTCAGATTGTAACCAGCACGTGAGATCCTGCCATCAGTGTCAAGTGTATGGAGATAGGATCAACGCTCCCCCAAATGAACTTCATTAGATGTCTGAGGCCTGGCCATTCTCTATGTGGGGAATCGACATGATCGGGCCGATCAACCCTCACGCTTCAAATGGGCACCGCTTCATCTTGGTGGCGATAGATTACTTCACCAAATGGATCGAGGCCAATTCATATGCCAATGTCACAGCTAAGAGCGTCGTAAAGTTCATTAAAAGGGATATCATCGCGAGGTATGAGACGCCTCAAGCTATTATCACAGACAACGGGTCCAACCTGAATAACAAGGTGGTTGATGATCTTTTGGATCGGTTTAAGATCATACACCTTAACTCTTCCCCTTACCGCCCACAAATGAATGGAGCTGTGGAAGCGGCAAATAAGAATATAAAGAAGATCCTGGCCAAGACTGCTGAGAACTTTCGAGATTGGCACGAAAGGCTGCCGTACACACTAATGGCATGCCGAACTTCAATCCGAACTTCAACCCGGGCAACTCCTTACTCTTTGGTATACGGCATGGAAGTTGTCCTTCCTGTGGAAGTGGAGATCCCTTCCTTGCGAATATTAGCCCAGGCCGAACTCGGAGGCTGAATGGATCTAGCAAAGGCATGAGCAGTTGAACTTAATTGATGAAATGCGGCTGAAGGCTATATGTCAGGGACAGGCGTACCAAAAGCGGGTAGCTAAGTCATTTGACCGCAAGGTGAAGCCCAGAAGTTTTGCAGTCGGGGATTTAGTCGTGAAAAAGGTGCTCCCTAACGTTCTTCATCCCGGGAGCAAGTTCGCACCAAACTACGAAGGTCCGTACGTGGTGCAGAAGGTCTTACCAGGCGACGCTTTGATTCTTTTGAACATGGATGGTGAAGAAATGGCATATCCTGTAAATGTAGATGCTGTTAAGAAATACTACCCTTGAATAAGACGAGAATTTGATCGGTTCTCGTACCCCACTCGTGTCTGAGCCACACTGAGACCCACCATATGCATTTCATGCATACACGCATACGTTTGCATTACTCTTTCTTTTTTTGCAGGTCCAAGAGGAGTCCTCAGATAAAAAGAACTCAAAAGACCTCGCCCGGACCAAAGGATCATGAAGAAGAGAGATCCGCAAGGCAGGTTGCCTATCGGTGTTCCGGGTTCGCAATCAAGGGTAAAAGTCGTATCGTTCCTATTTTTAATGCGAAAATGGACGCTAACTTCCGAAACGTTTTACTTTTTTCAGGAATCTCCAGCCACCGCGAGCAGGTAAGTATCCCTTACTCTAAGACTTCTTGGTCTACTACGTCATAAACAATAAATCACATCAGTGACGAAATTCGCGAGGTAACTTCATTCGCATTCTCATTTAAAGAGCTTCTAAGTTACCTAGAAAATATGACATTCACATGCATCATGAATCCCTTGTGAGGGCTAATGTTGATGAAATAAAAATGAAATCTCCAAATGAGAACGATCAAGTCTGTCATGCTGGAGTAGACCGAAATCTGAGGGGCCAACTACGCCCAAACACGTCCATACACACTTAAGAGGATGAGTGAAAAAAAAGGCGAGATAAAAACCTTTGTCCATGAACGTAGGGATCATTTGCAGTGATTACATGGACTGAAATGATAGAGGGCATATTCATTCTTTACTCTAAACACACAATAATCCCTTGCAAGTCCGTTTGAGCTCGTGAATGGAGAATTAAAAAATAACCCTGTCAAGAACCACCCCACACCGGGGCAATCTGGAGTTTCATCGGTTGATTCCTAGGAGAAAAGATCAAGGTAAAACCTTTTTGTGCTGACTTGCATCAACCTTTTCGTGGTAACTACATGTGGTATCCCGTAGAGATCTAAAACATCAAAGTGAAGGAGAGCAATTCATTTCTCTATCCTACACACTTTACCCTTTGATGAGCCAATTTGAGCCTACAAATCTTCTTTTCAAAACCTCGTTGGTGATCACCTCCCTACCCTGGGGCAATGTATATGACTCGTCAATAAAAGCAGGACACCTAATAAAGGCAAGGCCAAAGCCCATTATTGAAGAAAAGCAATAATGCTTGAAAACCAGTCGAAGAAAAATGCAATGAAAATGTCAAAAGGCAATAGGGCTAACAAAAGCAAAGTGCCTGGTAAAAGCAAGGCCAAAGTCCCTCATAGGAACAAAAGCCATGATGAATGAGGCGCTAAAAAGAAAGTCTGTTGGCAAACGAGTGATAAGAACAAGAAAATGTAGAGCCTAGTTGAATATAAATATCCAGAGAACCTTTGGGAGCTCAAGATATAAAATTTGACCTCTGGCAGCAATACAGTGGGTAATGATGCAAAGGTGATCACCAGCATATCGTACCTCTCATTCAGAAAATGGCCTTTTCAAGCCTACCCTGAACCAATGTTACAACCTATCTCGGAAGCCTCTCCTAATTGAGACTTTTCAGATCAACACGGGATTTCACACGAGAAATTATTGCCTAAGGGAGTAAGTACAATCCAGTCTTATCTGATCTTCGAGGTTCTTGACTTGTAAACCCGAAGAAATCACTTTTAGAATGTTGATTCTTTTCTGAAAACCTCAAGATGCCTACCCATTGCGTAAGCCCTTGACCAAGCCTGCATTACGGTCCCTTAGAAAACCTTTTCTGATCAATCAGGTTGTATACACTGCAAATGGTCCCGAAATTCTTGGCATAGGTTTCGAGTGTTAGTTTGAGTGTTTCTAGAAATCTTTCCCCAGTGAGAAAGCAAAATCTCTCAGAAATGAATATCGTGAGAAGTCCTCCATGATAAAGGTATTCTAGTTGATATGACTGATCGAACTCATCTGGTGACTTCAGACTTGTTGATTCAAAATTATCCTAGCAAAGGACTTTCGATTACACATGTAGGTTGCAAGATTGTCTTGATTAACCATCTTATGCACCCTGCATTTACTAAAACGAGTCCATATGACTCACGGGGGCATGGCTCATGTTGAAATTTGCATATGTCTGATGCATAAGAATTCTTTCAAAACTCTTCATTCACCATGATAATATGGGTTTGAGCTTCTGCAGGTTTTCTGGTCTCCCCAGATCCCAGAATGGCGCCCTCAATGGTAAAATAAATAGGGTTCGAGCTTCTACAGGATTCCTGGTCTTCCCAGATCCCAGAATGGCACCCTCAATGATAAGATAGATCGGGTTTGAGCTTCTGCAGGATTCCTGTTATTTCCAGATCCTAGAATGGCACCCAAAGTCCTTGATATAGGCACCAAGTCCTTGATATAGGCATCTCAATGGAGTGACTTACCATACGGGTCAAATCTTGATCAAATTTTAATCAGTAGAATCCTTTCGCTAGGGATCTACCATGGGGTGGCCTACCATACGGGTCAAATCTTAATCAAATGTTAAATAAGTATGTTTCTTTCATTAGGAATCTACCACGGGGTGACCTACCATACGGGTCAAAAGTCAAATCAAGCAGAATCCTTTCATTAAAAATCTATCATGGGGTGACCTACCATAAGGGTCCGAGTTCAATTACCCTAAGGTCTTCTTACAACGAATCCTTAGGTCTTCATTCCGGAGCAGTCAATGGCGACGCGAGGCAAACAGGTAAGTCCCAGGTAAATCTGCTGACTAGCTTTTCTCCCTCTCTCCCCACGTCAAAGTGAGCAGCATGAAATCTAGACTTAAGCTTTCAAGGAGAAAACTAGAGTTGGATGTCACGACTCTTCATTTTTCCCAGTAGAGCCGGTTAAACTTCAAGTGTCACCTTGTCTTTGAGATTGATCTCTCATGAGACCCCTCTCAAAGAGGGGCAGCTGGTGACACTCGATTTTTGGCTAATTTTATTTTCAAAATTTTTTTAGAAAGTTTATAAAAATTCAGAAAGTTGAAAAATCAACTTTGGGGACCTCAGCATAGCCTAAGGAACCAATTTTGAGCAAAAATAATTTTCCTTATTTTTTGTATTTTTCTGCATTTTATTTTCTAAAATTCATAAAAAATCCATAAAAAGTGAAAAAAAATTGCAAAATCAACTTTGGAAACCTCAGCATAGCCTAGGGAACCAATTTTGAGCAAAAAATAATTTTCCTTATTTTTTGTATTTTTCTGCATTTTATTTTCAAAAATTCATAAAAAAAAATCCATAAAAAGTGAAAAATTTGCAAAATCAACTTTGGAAACCTCATCATAGCCTAGGGAACCAATTTTGAGCAAAAAAAAATTTCCTTATTTTTCAGATTTTTAATATTTTCAGAAAATAGGAAAATAATAACAAATTAATAAAAAAAATAGTTTTTCAAGTCAGAAAATTACCAAAAAATAGGCAATATTTTTTATTTAATTTTCTATACATTTTGGATGAATAAATTTTGAAAAATGAAGTCTGGAATCTAGGGTTTATTTGCCATTTTCAATTTTCTGAATATTCAAATAATTATAGAAATTCCATTTTAGCTTTTTAATTTTCCATTTTTACATTTTTAGAGTCGTGCCATCCTCCTCTGTTTTTTTCAAAATTAAAATTGAGTCCAAAAGCCCTCAGAATCGTCCAATTTCGCTAAAAGGACCAAAATGCAATTTCTGATTTTTCAATTTAGTCCTTAAAATCACTAAAACTGAAATTAAACTTTTTCCAGGGACTGAATTGAAAATAGGGTGACGTCACCCCCTAGATTTTGACCTTCTGAATCCAATGGTGGCAACAATTTTTGCAGAAAAGAGCTCTAAGACTTTGGATTTTGCAAATTGGCCCCCCGGGCCAAATTTCAAAATTGGGTTTTTATGCCAATAGATTTCATGTCATAGAATCCAATTTTGGGATTTAATTTGGAAAACTTTGAGCCTAAACAGGTCAATCTGAAGAAAATTGGTGATTCGGGTCAGTCGGGTCGGACTAGATCAGACCCGACCCGACTCGAAATGGCCATCATCTTCCTCAGGTGTTTATTTGCACAGAGAAGAAGGAATTTTGAATTCGTGGGATTTTCGAACGGAATTGGAAATCTGGACGGATTCGAAAGTTCGTTTGGGGTGAATCAAAGGGGCAATCTTCATTCGGTTGATGGGGTTTCTGAGAGAGAGATTTTAGGGCGATTGTGACACGAGAACAGGAGGATAAAAAAAGGGGCGAGGGTGCTCTGTTTTGGAGGTTTTTGGCCCGGGAAACTTGAGAAGCAATTGAGGACGAAAGGAGAAAAATTAAGCTTCACCGTCGCCATCACGAGTTTCCTGTTGGTCCAAGGAGCAAAGGGAGCTAACTTGCGCGAAGTTCCACCCTGAAACAAGGTAAACGCCATTGACACCCAGTCAAGCTTATTTTCATGGCAAATCAGTGATTCGACGTTATTATTGCGTAATGTTTGTTTGAGTCGAGTCTAGAGCTTTGCCTAAGCTTGTCTACGTATGTTTTCTGCATTGATCACCCTCCTACATGCTCAATTGAACCCTGAAATTGCTGAGCTGGTTTTGAGCTAGAGTGTCTATTCTGGGTAAAAACAAGACCTATTGACAGCCAGGTAAGTATTCTAAAACTCATGCGATGATTATTGACTAGATTTTATGGTTGACTGGTCTAAAAAACGGCATGGGTAACTTTCGCCGGAAGTTCGTTTCGGCCAATATTAGTTTGGGTAATTTCAGGCGAGTTTGAAGTCTAAAAGTCGAGATATGTTGATAGTATGTCGATCATGATCACTTAGGGCTCAGAATCTGCGAGAAACCCCTTAGTTTAGGGTCTGTTTGGGCATCACCGGCGAAACTCCGACGACGTCGCTGGAAATTGAGGTCGTTCCGATCGTCTTCTCCGACAGCGAATTAGGGTTAGGAGGTGAATCAAATCCAACGGCCGAGAATTAGTCTCAAGGTCAAATCTTGACAGTAGGCTTTGTATAAGGGATGGAGGGTCAGATTTAGGCCACGTGTAGAGATCTTGCAATTTTCGAAAATAAAAAAATAGGTTTTAGATTTTATAATAGGTTTTCAAATTAGAAAATAAAGATCTAGATCGGACGGTCCGGATTGATTCTAGATCGACTCTGGATCGTCGGATTTGGCGCCGAGATTGAACGGTTGAGAACAAAGTCTCCGTTCAATCTCGACCGTTGATATCAGTAATAGGTTTTAACGGTCGAGATTGAGTCTTCTTTAGATCGTGGCCGTCGATCTTAGTAAACCAATCCAACGGCTGTGGAATAGACACGTGTCGCGTCTTTGACCTTAGGATCTGTTATTTTGGTATTATTTTAGATAAATAAGAAATAAAATCCAAAAAAATACAAAAAAAATAGAAAACATTTCAAAATAAAACCCAAAAATAGTAATACGGCGTCGTTTAGTCCCGGTTCGGGATTTGTGTAGGTCTTGGATCGGGTCTTCGGTTCAGTGGGTCGGGCCGACCCGACCCGGCCAAAAAAAAAAATAATAATAAGAAACATTAAAAATAAATAATCAAATAAAAATACAAAAATAGAATAAAAAAATTTAATAAAAAAATTTAGAAAATCTTATAAAAATTTAGGAAATTCGGAAATTATGGGAAAATAATTAAAATAAAAAATAAAAATAAATCATAGAAAATTTAGAAAAAATTAGGAAAAGTGTTAGAAAATAAAAATAAAAATTCCAGAAAATATAGAAAATATTCTAAAAAATATAGGAAAACCCTTAGAAAATTCTTAGAAACTTTGAAAAATTCTAGAAAATTATAGAAAATTTTAGAAAAATTAGAGAAATTCCTAAAAATCGTGAAAATCAGAGAAAAACCACATTCAACTGGTTTGACCTATTTTCATGGCTTTGGCTTCCCGAACCTCCTGAAATGACCATTCTGCCCTTGTGGTCAATCTGACCCAAATCATTCCAGACTATCCCAAATCATCTTCAAACCTCATTGATGTATTTTCCAAGCTTCTAGGACTCTCATTTGTTTGTAATTAACTTAATGTGATATGTTTATTTCCTGATTCGATTTCTTGATTGTGCATTTATTTCTCTGGTTGTGATTGATAGGATAGATAATCCCACCTACATGAACCCATTAGATTTTTAGAGCCTACCTTATCCAATCTCGCCTGCATGAATTCGTTAGACTAGGGAATCACTCAACTTAGGTACCGAAAGGGCATCGATAGCAATATCGACGTAACTAAGTCCCCGAATCTAGATCTCTGGTTTTCGTAGGATCGGACGATCCCTTCCAATCGTTCGATAGGGTTTCCAATCATACCCCCCAATAAATGATTGGTGGCGACTCCTATGGCATGCACACTATTCACGTGCCACCTGACCACACTAAGGTCGACTTCGATCTAAATTTTCCTGACGCGATTTGGTATGGGCCTAGGAGGGCTGGAGCAAAGCCTAGATGTCAAAATGGGCCTAGCAATCCATTAATTCCCTCGGGATTCCGGAAAATCTCGGGAGGGTCGCGACACCTGCAACGAAGAAAGAGTAATGCAAATGTATGCATGTACGCATGAAATGCATGTAGCGGGTCTCGATGTGGCTCAGATAAGATTGGGATGCGAGAACCGGTCGAATCTTCGTCTTATTCAAGGGTAGTATTTCTTGACAGCATCTGCATTTACAGGATTCGCCAATTCTTCCTCATCCATATTCAAGAGGATCAAAGCGCCGCCAGGTAAAACCTTCTGCACTAAGTACAGGCCTTCATAATTTGGTGCGAACTTTCCCCCGGGATGAGAAACATTGGGGAGTACCTTCTTCACGACTAAAACACTGATTGTAAAACTTCTGGCCTTCACCTTACGGTCAAATGACTTAGCTACCCGCTTTTGGTATGCCTGTCCATGACATATAGCATTTAGCCGCTTTTCATCAATCAAGTTCAACTGTTCATGCCTTTGCTGGACCCATTCAGCCTCCAAAAGTTCGGTCTGGGCTAATACTCGCAAGGACGGGATCTCAACCTTTACAGGAAGGACGGCCTCCATACCATACACCAAAGAGTAAGGTGTTGCCCCAGTCGAAGTTCGAATTGAAGTTCGATAAGCCGTCAATGCATATGGCAACCTCTCATACCAATCTCGAAAGTTCTCAGCGGTCTTGACCAAGCTCTTCTTTATATTCTTATTTGCCACTTCCACAGCCCTATTTATTTGTGGGCGGTAAGGAGAAGAGTTAAGGTGTCTGATCTTAAACCGGTCCAGTAGATCATCAACCACCTTATTGTTCAGATTGGACCCGTTGTCCGTGATAATGCCCAAGGGTGTGCCGTACCTTACGATGATATCTCTTTTAATGAACTTCGCGACGCTTCTAGCCATGACGTTGGCGTACGAATTGGCCTCGATCTATTTGGGGAAGTAATATATCGCCACCAGGATAAATCAGTGTCCGTTCGAGGCATTTGGGTTAATCAGTCCGATCATATCGATTCCCCACATAGAGAACGGCCAGGCTTCAGACATCTGATGAAGCTCATTTGAAGGGGCGTTTATCTTGTCCCCATATACCTGGCACTGATGGCAGGATCTCACATGCTGGTTACAATCCGACTCCATGGTCATCTAATAATAACCGAGCCTCATGATCTTCTTAGGGAGGATGTGGCAATTCATGTGTGGTCCACATTCTCCTTCATGGATTTTCTTCATAAGCAGGTTCGCCTCCTTAGCATCTACGCACCTCAGCAGGATCGAATCGAATGACTTCTTGTATAGCGTCTGTCCACTGAGGAAGAATTTGGTGGCCATCTTGGCTATGTACTTCCTGTCTCCTGCCTGACTCCCTGGAGGATATTCTCCCTTCAACAAGTAATTCTTGATGTCGTGATACCAGGGTTGGTCGTCGAATTCTTCTTCAATCACCATGCAGTAAGCCAGCTGTCTAATAATGTCGACTCTCAATGGCTCAATGTCTAAACCCTCCGTGACTTGCAGCATGGAGGATAGGGTGGCCAGGGCGTCCGCGAAGTGATTCTGGGTTCTCGACAGGTATTCAAAGTCGATCTCTTCGAATTCTTCGATCATCTCCTCCAAGAACCTATGATAAGGGATGAGTTTTGAGTCCTTAGTTTTCCACTCACCCTGGGTTTGCAAGATGATCAGCATGGAGTCTCCGTACACTTGCAGTTTCTTTACTTTCATAGTGAGGGCTAGTTGCAATCCGAGGATACAAGCTTCATACTCGGAGACGTTGTTGGTGCATGGAAACGTCAACTTTGCAGCGACTGGAAAATGTTGTCCTTCAGGAGATATAAGGATTGCCCCGGTTCCAGACCCCGCGAGGCTTACAGCACCATCGAAATACATCGTCCATTTATTTTCGGACAGATTAGAAATGCGGTCTTCAGCTTTTTCATCACTTAGGACGCTGGATCCCTAGGCGTCCTCAGCCAACATATCTGCTATAGCTCGCCCCTTGACAGACTTCTGAGTTGAGCTTCTAACATCGAATTCTGACAGAAGGACCTGCCATTTGGCCAACTTCCCGATTAAGGCTGGTTTTTCCAGGAGGTACTTTATTGGGTCATTCTCTGTCACCAACTGTATTCGGTGGTGAAGAGTGTACTGCCTCAGCCTGTGTAACACCCAGACCAACGCGACACAAGTCTTCTCGATTGTGGGGTAATTCATTTCCTATGCAGTAAACTTCTTGCTCAGATAATAAATCGCGCGCTCCTTACTTTCCTCTGGACTCGTTTGAGCAAGCAAAGCTCCTAAGGATTCTTGATGAACGGTGAGGTATAAGGTTAGCGGAGACCCCGGCACGAGAGGCACCAAAACTGGTGGTGCGATAAGGTAGCTTTTGATCTTCTCCAGCGCTTGATGGCATTCAGAATCTCATTTCGCCTTGGCCCCCTTTTTCAGTAGCTTGAAGAATGGTTTCACGACATCGGAGAGCTGACAGATGAATCTGGCGATGTAATTTAGTCTCCCCAGTAAGCTTCTCACCTCCTTAACCGTTGTGGGGGTACTGAGGTCTAGTATCGCCTTGACTTTGGAAGGATCGATCTCTACTCCCCGACTACTCACCACAAACCCGAGAAGTTTTCCGGACCGTGCTCCAAATACGCATTTAGCGGGGTTTAGTTTCAATCTGTACTTCCGAAGTCGTTCAAATAGCTTCCTCAGTATTTGGACGTGATCGTCTCCAAGTCTAGATTTTGTGATCATATCGTCGACGTATACCTCTATCTCCTTGTGCATCATGTCGTGGAACAGAGCCACCATAGCCCTTTGGTAAGTTGCCCCTGCATTCTTCAAACCGAAAGGCATAATCTTATAGCAGAAGGTCCCCCATGGCATTGTAAACGAGGTCTTCGCTTTGTCTTCCTCCTTCAGTAGGATCTGATTGTATCCAGAGAAACCATCCATGAATGAGAACATGTCAAACCTCGTTGTGCTGTCGACCAAGACATCGATTTGTGGAAGAGGGAAGTCATCTTTCAGGCTCGCCTTGTTCAGATCGCGGTAGTCTACGCAGACTCTGACCCTTCCGTCCTTCTTCATCACTGGGACGATGTTGGCGACCCATTCAGGATAGGCGATCACTTCAATGAATCCCACGTTTAGCAGCTTCATCACTTCCTCTTCAATCTTTTTAGATGATTCGGGTTTCGTGCGTCGGAGCTTTTGCTTCTTGGCGAGAATGCTTGGGTCCATTGGGAGCGAATGCTCGACAATATTTGGGTCCAACCCTGGCATATCTGCATATAACCAAGCAAACACGTCTTGGTATTCTTTGAGAAGTTCAGTAAACCGAGCTGCCTCAGACGAAGATAACCTTCCTCCAATCTTGACCTCCTTCGCATTTTCAGAATTTCCGAGATTGACTGCAATAGTGTCCTATATGGTCAGTGGTTTATGTTCCTCATATCTGCCTTAGTCTCTTCTGATATCATTGGCATCATCCTCGCACTCTTCCTCGATCTCGTAGGAGAAGTCATCACTATAGTCTGAGCCACATATTAACCTGTTATGCATGTGAGGGATGGCATGCCTGAAATGTCACAAGCACGGTCAGTATGTTGGTGATACTAATGAAGATGCATGAATTTTTTTCAAAAACATTTTGAAATTTTTTTTAAAAGCAAAGGAGGGGAGGGGGACAGTCCTCATTTCATCGGACGCCCT
The DNA here is from genome assembly GCA_016432845.1 of Psidium guajava. NCBI lineage: Eukaryota > Viridiplantae > Streptophyta > Magnoliopsida > Myrtales > Myrtaceae > Psidium > Psidium guajava. Next base: position 18,407,623 of record CM028231.1, read on the forward strand.
CGCTCTCTTAAATTTTTCCGAGGAAACAAAGGATCATGTGGGAAATCAGCCCTCAAGCTTCAAAAATCTGAAGCTGAGTATCATCATTGGGCTGATTTGTCATCCCACATGTCCCCAACAAAATTCATGGGGTTTTTATTAGAAAATGGACCGCATTACAGCATGCACCACTTGAACCAACGGTCCGAGATACAAGGGCATTCTTTTTTTCTTTTTTTTTCTTTTGATTTTTTTTTAGATTGAAAGGGAAATGCATTGCCTAGGAATGAGAACAACATACAGGGATTAAAATGCGTAAGGGAAAAAGGGGCCTCTTTACTCATACTGGTTGAGTTCTTTCTCGGATCCTTTGATGACGACATTAACCGTGTCCTCTAAGAACGGGTTGGAAAAATCCGGTTCTGCTGTGTCCTGGATCATTTCGTCCGCCAGCATCTTGGGGCGTCCCGAGAAATACTGGTCTAGAGGGCTGCTGGTCGTGCTAGCTTTTCCTTTCCAAGCTCTAGAGCCGATGGACGGTCCAACTCTACCTCCCTGGCTTCCATGGCCTCCATACTGGCCTCGGCCTCGGCCTTTAGAAGCAAAACCCCCACTGGACTTACCGGTATACCCCAAACCTGTCCGTCGCTCGTTAACGTCTAACTGCAGTGGCGACTTGATTCCCTGGCCATTCCTTCCTAGCCCGCGTCCGGGAACAAAACCGTGTGCCAGCAATATCTTCCTAGGTGCCAAAGTATACTCGGAAGGTTCAGGGACGCTCCTCTTACCCCTGACAGGTGCATACGTGACGGCCACCAACTCAAGAGAGTGGTAACTAGCTTCTTCCTTCTGCTCCGGCTCTATGTACGGGACTGCACTCCTCTGGTATGTTGCTAAGTCTGTTTCTCCGTGTATCGTTATCACCTTCCCATCGACTACGAACCTGACTTTCTGATGCAGGTTAAATAGTATTGCGCCCGCTGTATAGATCCACGGTCTACCCAAAAGAAGCCCAAAGGCGCTCAGAAGATCCATAACTTGGAACCCGATGGAGAACTCTACGGGCCCGATGAACACGTCGAGGTCAATCTCCCTAACTACGGTCTTCCTCATTCCATCAAACGCTCTGATGGTAGCTTTAGAGGTGCGGATAAGTTCCTCGTTTATGCCCAGATTCCTGAGCGTGGCCAGCAGGCATATATTGAACGCGGAGCCGTTGTCGATCAGTACGTGGGAGATCTGCTTGCCGTGGCTTCTCGCCAATATATACAGGGCCTTTTTATGGGCCCACCCATCTACGGGAACGTCCTCGTCTGAGAAGGATATCTGATCCCTCAATAGGATTGACCCCACAAAGTTCTCCAGCTGGACTTCGTTGATGGTCTCTGGTACATGCACTTCATTCAACACCTTCATCAGTGCACTCTTATGTTTTTCTGAGTTGATAAATAGATCGAGCAGCGATATCTGAGCTGGCATCTTTCTTAGTTGCTCGATTACCTCGAATTCGCTTGTCCTGACGATGGACAAGGCCTTCTCTGCATCTTCTTTTGATACCTCCCTCTTGTGAGGCTCCCCTTCTCTCGGAGCATAACACCTACCGGACCTCATGACTCCATCGACCTCTCCCGTCCCATAGTCCCAAAGGACAGCCTTGGGATCATACTCTGCCGGCGGCGGGACCTTTATCACGATCTTTTTAGTCTTACTGTCGCCCTGCGTCTTCCCATCCTCTAGCTCCAGCTTGGCTAGGGAAATCAGCACACGTCCTACGGAACCACTCCTGACGTCTTTACACTCGTTTACTTCGGCTAACTTGATCACGAAAGGGGGCCTCGTTCCTATCATCGCGATCAGCTCGTCCTCATCGATGTGGTCTGAATCGTAGTCTCGGCACCATGGCCCTGTTGTCGTCCTCATCGGCTTCGGCAGAAAATCATTTCGCCTTCGGCGGTCATTAGTCTGCACCGATCCGATAGGAGAGCCAGCCGGGTCAGAGTCCCTTTTGCTTCCAAGTTCGCTCCTTTAAAGAATTTGCTCGTGTTTCAATCCGATGCTTATCACATGGTCAAAAGACTGAAATTCGTATGCGTACATATGCTCGAGGTATTTCTGGGGAAGGACCTGTATGAAGACTTCTAGCATTTCTTTCTCATCCAGAGGGGGTAAAACCTGCCTTGCCTGCAGCTACCATCTACGTGCAAATGTCTTGAACCCTTCGCCCTCCTCCATGGTAACGCGGGTCAGATCGTTCTTGCCGACTATGGACTTCACATTGGCCTCAAATCGCTGTATGAACTGCCTTTCGAGATCCTCCCAGTCAGCAATCCAGTCGAGGTCGATCGAGCGATACCAGTACAGGGCCGAGCCGATCAGGCTACGCTCAAAGTTGCTGATGAGGACCTGATCATCCTCATGATGACCCACCATCCTGCCAAGGTAGCACAAGATGTGGTTCAAGGGGTAGCCTTCCCCTCCGAACTTGTGTGGGAACATTATCGACTGGTCAGGTCGATATTGCCTCCCTTCCCGGGTAACAATTGCCTTCAATTCACGCACCACGTTGGCTAGATCTTTACATTGATCCTCCAATTCGGCTTTCTTTCTATTTTGCCACTCGATGGTTCTCTTCAGCTCCAGCATCTGATACTTCTCCTCCGCGGGTGGCGCCCGCATGTTCTCCGTCATTCTTGACAGTTCGGCCATTAGATTGTCCATGCCTTTCTCTAAACCGACAAGTCGTTCTTGAGTTCTCAAATCACACTGTCTTTTTGCCTGGGTCGGGGCTGTTTTATCCACTTCGGCTACTGCTTCCTCTTCGTTAACAGGGTCATCCATGCCGCCCCACCCATCAGGGACGATCTCCTCCGTCCTGACGAAAAAGCTCGGCGGGACGGAATAAAGCACCCGGTAGTTGTAGCCTCCGCTATCCTGTCCCAAGGTATCCACTATATCTCCTCTTTCTAGGGCCTCTCGCGGGAACTTCTTATCGGCCTCATGCGCCCTTTTGCAACGGATGTGTTCGTCGTCTGGCTCTTCGTCAGATTCCTCAACGGTGCGCTCGCGTTCACCTACGGTCTCTTCCAGATTTCCGTCACCGGTCTCCACCTTGAACTCATTTGAGGATAGGTTGATCTTCGAGTGATCGCCGTCGGTCGTACCAGCCACACACTCCAGCTCATTCGTGTTGTCGTCGTCCCAGATGGCATTGATTCTGCCATGATTTGGTAAAGGGTTCTGTTGCACGTTTGGCTCCGTCTTATCGAATTCCAGCATTCCTCCATCTATCAACGCCTGAACTCTGTACTTGAGCACCAGAAAATTATCCACATTGTGCCCCTTTTCACCCATGTGGTATGCGCACGATTGGGTCTCGTCGAACCCAGGGAACCTCGACGGGTTCGGTATTGGAGGCTCTTTGGCGACCAGATGCCCTTCTTGTAGCGTGGGCAGTAGTTTTGACAACGGACGAGGGAGTGGTGTGAATGACGGCGGAGCTTTTTTCCTGTCCTCGAACTTCTTTGGGGCCAATCCTGACGTCCCACCCTGAGTGGGGGTGGATTCTGGGAACTTTTTCGGCTTCGGGGGGTTTGGTACAAATGCAACGTCTCCCACGTTCTCTCGCTCTCTCCTGGTTGGATAGGATCATCTGATCGGTGGTTCTAACACGCGCTTCTCTCTAAGCGCCCACTCATGACGTTCTGCCACCTTGACAAGGTGGGTGAAGGTCTGACAGCCCGACGTGTTCAGTTTCTCGAAATAATCGAGTGGCAGCGTCTTCAAAAACAGGTCCACTAACTCCTCCTCCGCGATAGGCGGTTTCACCTGAGTGGCTATAGCCCGCCACCTCTGAGCAAAGGTACGTATCGTCTCGTTTCTTCCTTTCGCGGTTCTTAACAGGTCTTCTCTGGTCGGTGCCGTGGCCGTGTTAAACTTGTACTGGTGCAGAAAATCTTCCGCTAAATCCTCCCAGCTATCGTATTCCTCCATGTCCAGCTCAATAAACCAAGCCAGCACGACGCCTGACAAGCTCTCCTGGAAGGTGTTCTTCAGCAATGTGACGTAGTCCGAGTAGTGCGCCATTTTACGCAGGTAATATCTCAGGTGAGCCCGGGGATAGCCTGTCCCATCATACTTCCTCACAAACTCTGGCTCCTAGTATCCAGCCGGGACTTCGATCTTGGTGAATGGAGAGATCTTGTCGAACTTGGTCAGTTCGTAACCCTGGCTGCTCAGGCATTCTTCAATTTTCGCGAGCCTTCTCGCGCCTTCTTCAGTCTTAGCCGGTGGCCTTTCCTTCTTCTCTTTTTCCAAGTCGATCACGAACGGAGGGGGCACGTCCTTCTCAGATTCAGTGCCAGTGGTTTGGTTAGTGTCGGAATCGTTCGAAGTGGTGGGGTTAACTTCGGGTGCAGCTGGGGCCTTTCCTTGCGTGGTCATCATTGACTTCATTTTCCGCCATCATGGCGGCCATCAAGTTAATCTGATTCTCGAGGCCAGTCACTCTGGAAGTCAGCTCTTCAGCCATCTTTCGCGTCTTACTGCGAGTCTTCATAACTACAAAATTTTACCTGTTTTAAAAGTAGCGAGTTAGGGATTCGCGAGTTGAATAAAAGTGCAGGAACTTAAAACCTTCTCGATACTATGTTCACACATGGTTAATGGGGGAAAGACTCGATCATGAGCCTTAGCCTCATGAAATCGGTCTTTCTACTCATTAAACGCGTATGAGCATACTATCAAGGAGGTGGATAACCCATGGTAATTACTTAGTTTAAGAAAATGATGATGAATGATCATATATGAAAATGTCATGATCCTATTACAATCAGAAGCAAAATCAAGTAGGGAAATCGTCTATTCTATCTGACGGCACTTGGAGGCTAAGGCATCCTCGCTGTCTTCCGATTCATCCAGGTCCCATTCCTGCGGGTCTTCATCTTTTTCGGCCGGTGGCGGTCCCATGTGCTCTGGTACATATGGCTCTACTCCAGGCAGGTGCGGGACGATGTAGTCCGGTACGTATGGCTCTACGAGGGATTGTCGATATTCCTTGAACAACTTGATGTAGTCCTTGGATGCTTGGTACACGTTCATCTCGTCATCTAGGTAGTCTGGCCATTCCATGCTCTGCAGTGGGGAATTCTTCAAAGTGTAGATGATGAGGTCGATCTTAGCCTGGTACGCTGCCTTTGCTTCTTTAGTAAGCTCACCTCGTGGCAAGTCAAAGGCGAAGACCCCTGGTCATACCGCTGGCAGGACTTCTTGTAGCATGCCAAATTGCCTTACCACTCTGATAGGATAGTAGGAGGTTCCACCCGTACAGCCTAGTAAAGGGATAGGGTCTTCATCTACTCCTGTGATGCGAGCTTCTAAGATCTTAGGCCAGGCTAAGCGCCAGCGAAGTTGTTTCGGCTCTAGGTCTTCTAGTTTTTTTCTACAGTCCTTGAAGGGCAGTTCCTTGACGGCGGACTGACATTTCAGGAAGGAACTGAGTGGGTGGACATGTCGGCTGATCTCGTAACATCCGACACGAAGGTCAAGGGTTTTAACGTGCGAGGTGAACCGCACGTAGAGAAGACTATTGGACACTTGGAATGTACCTCTTTGGGTTGGCTGAAAACTGTTTAGGGAAAGGAAGGTTTCGGCTAGAATCATGTAAGAGTAATTCTAGCAGTAGCCGGCTTGTTTAACAATGTGGACCATGGAATGATGGAAAGTGGTTTGGGAAGTGGGGAATAAGACAAAAGCGAAAAAGGCAAGGATGAAAACTCTAGCCGGTTTAAGACCAGCTTTGACTGGGAGGGAGGAGTAGTTGTTATATAGGAATGAGAGGGTGAACCTGCCAGAGTTGGATTTAAGGACCTTTTCAATTTCTGTGGTCTTGAGACGCAGGAATTTGGACATGGCTAAGGTAGAATCTTTTCCCAATACAGGCCACACGATGTGATCGTCAAACTCCAGTCCGATGATCGCTGTGTACTTTTCCAGGGTAGGTGTGATCTCTATTCCTCGAATATTGAAAGTTACAGTCTCCGGATCCCAAAACCTTACCAAGGCTTGAATGAGGGTGGGCTGGTAGTTGACCTTGAGGAGATCCAGTAAGCGTCCCAGGCGTTCTTCAACATAGGCTTGGTTATCCCGGTTGAGACAGCTCCACCACGCTATAAGCTCCTTACGCGGGACCGGGATGATCTTAACATTCGATTTCCCTATCTATCATGAATATGTAAGAATGTACTAAAATTAATTACCATGGGTTATAATGAAGATGCAATGTAAATGCACTAGCCCAATTTCATATTCTCTCTTGGTGAAATAAGGATTAAAACATTCATACTTGACCAAGAGAAGTTAGTCAGAGGGTTTTAATCAAGATTTCTCCCAAAGAAATTATACAATTGGCTAGGATCCATCGATGATTGGAATGAAAGCCATTGCCTATCTAAAGATCTCGAAAAGGAATTGGGAAAGTATGCGAATACATCTCAAAAGATCCCTAATACATCAAGTCTAAATGGGACGAGGAGGATGCGGAAATACAACATCCAAAAATTTAAAGTATATAAAGAACTACCTTTCTATCCTAAAGTGGCCTTCAGGCCAATCATCAAGGTGACGACTCACTCATGAAATAATGTATGAGATGTATGGTATACAGAAATGAATTATGAAACGAAAATAAGAAAACCTTACCAACCAAATCCTTTCATGTTTTGGTTTTAGGTATACCAACCGACCAATTCACATGCGCATGAGACAAGTGAGGGATTGACTCTAGAAAAGAAAATAAAAAGAGGAATAGGGTATGGACCTAAAAGGCTCCCACTGTCTGATTCAACGACTTTGCCCACAAGCGCCATCGAACGTCAAGTGGGAAGAATCATTAATCCAGACAGCGAGCGGGATCGAATATGGTCAACCCTGGCGCAATCAAACGCTAGGGCTTTGCATACCGATCCCTATCTATGGTGACCTAAGGAGAGTGTTTCGCGGCTTGGGTTTAGGCGCTTGTGTGTGCAAGTGTTGTGATCCTCAAAGTATGCAAGGCATGCACAGTAGTTGATATCAAACAGCGCTTCTATTTTGCAAAAAATAAACAAGCAAATCCAAACTCCAACCCTGCATAAAACATGTTAGCAATCACTCTTCCCCTTATAACTCCCGCCTACAAAAACATCTAACACATTTGGTTAGTGGACTTACCTTACCTTCAAGAGCACCTGCAGAAAAACATATTAGAAAGCACCCAACTTTTTAATCGCCTCAAGTCCTCTAATAGGTTAAAACCAAGTCCCCAGCGGAGTCGCCAGTCTGTCGCGACCCTCCCGAGATTTTTCGGGGATCCGAGGGAGCTAATGGATTGCTAGGCCCATTGGATATTTGGGCTTAGCTCGGGTCCTCCCAGGCCTATACCAAATTGCGTCAGGAAAATTTAAATCGAGGTCAACCTTAGTGTGGTCGAGTGGCATGTGAATAGTGTGCATGTCATAGGAGTCGGCACCAATCATTTATTGGAGGGTATGATTGGAAACCCTATCGAACGATTGGGAGAGATCGCTCGATTCTGCGAAAACCAGAGAAATGGGTTCGGGGACTTAGTTACGTTAACTCGTAAGTCGATGCCCTTTCGGTACTTAAGTTGAATGATCTCCTAATCTAAAGAGTTCATGCAGGCGAGATTGGGTAAGGTAGGCTCTGGAAATCTAATGGGTTCATGCAAACGGGAGTTTTTATCCTATCAATCACAATCATAAATGCGCAATCAAGAAATCAAATCAGGAAGTAAACATATCACATCAAATCAATTACAGACAAAGGGGAGTCCTAGAAGTTTGGAAAATACATCGATTAGGTTTGAAGATGATTTGGGATTGTTTGGAATGATTTGGGTCAAGTCGACCAGAAGGGCAAAATGGTCATTTTAGAGGGTTTTGGAAGCCAAAAATGTGAAATTAGATCAAACCAGTTGAATGTGGTTTTTCCCTAATTTTCACAATTTTTCGGAAACTTTTTTGGATTTTCCAGGATTTTTTGGAATTTTTTTTAGACTTTCCTAAGAGTTTCTAAGAATTTTCCTATGATTTTACAATATTTTCTATATTTTCTGGAATTTTTATTTTTAATTTCCGATATTTTTCCTATTTTTTTAGGGATTTTTAAGACTTTCTGGGGTTTTCCTATTTTTTTAGAATATTGTCTATATTTTCTGGAATTTTTATTTTTAATTTCTAAATTTTTCCTAATTTTTTTTTAAATTTCTATGAATTTTCACAAATTTTCACTATTTTTTTATTTTCCAATAATTCCTAAATTTCCAATTTTTTTGAAGTTTTTCTGAATTTTTTAATGATTTTTTTAATGATTTTCCTTATTATAATTTTCTATTATTTTTATATTTTTTATATTTTCCTAGGATGATTTTAGTATTTTTTATATTTTGGAAATATTTTTGATTTTTTTTATTCTTGCCGAATTTTCTATTATTTTTATTGATTTTTTATTTTCCGGGCCGGGTCGGGTCAACCCGGCCCGCTGGACCCAAATCGTATTCTGAAACGGCTAGACCAAAAACGACGCCGCTTCCCCTTTCGATTTTTTATTTCTATTATGGATTATTTATTTGTTTGATTCGATTTTTCTCTTTTTTAAAAAAAATTCATTATTTCCTAATTTAGTTATACGGACCGGGCCGAATGGGCCCAGCCTGCTAATCAAAACCAGCCCGTAATTGAAAACTGACAAGCTAAAACGACGTAGTTTAGGGTTTATTTTTTTGAATTTTCGAATTTTTTAGATTTTTAACCTAGATTTATTTTTCCCGCCTAAACCCCAATCCTACGGCCGGAAACTCTTCACGTGGTCAAGATCTAACCGTTCGTCTTCCAAACTTATACTACGGCCGAGATCTAATCTAACGATCTCATCTCGGCCCTCCAATCAACATTACAAGATCCACGGTTAATACTGAACCAACGACTAAATCCTAACCATCCGTTCCGTTTATTTTCGAAAATAATAAATAAAATCTAATTAGACCTTTATTCTCAGAATTTTAGGATCTAGACACGCGGACGAACCCCAGCCATTCGATTGGATTTATGGGACGAGTTGACGTGTCGTCCACGTCAGCACGTTGACCTGGTCAGCGTGCTGACTGGACTTCGTCTTCCTCGCTTGGTTGAAACAAGACGGACGTCTGAGGTTCGCCGGCGAAGATCTGATGGCGAAAACAATTCCGATTGAGCTAATTCTTATACCAATCGAAACCTAATCAAATCTCGATCATCATACCCAAAAATCAACTGGATCTATCGATTCAATCATGGAAAATCGAAGCATTTACAAAGAATGTCCATGGCGAAACAATTGAGCAACACAGACCATAACCATTCGATTAATTTGCAGGCGAGCATCACAGAGAGCTCAGAAGACTTACCTAGAGTCCCGATTGACCTCTAAGTTGCCAGATTAGCCTAATTGAGTCGAGACAGGACGAACTAGGTTTGGGGTTTCGACTCGGGATTTTCACGCAAAATCAATGCAAAATGAAGATACGAATGGGGTCAGAAAGGCATTAGGAGTAAAACGCATATGAAAAAAGGAAAAATTATAGTCAAATCAGAGTTTTGCCATTAGAGGACAGAACTCAAGCTCGGGCTTACGACTTACAGTTTTAGGCTACGACAAATGCCGAAACTAGTGCGGGTCGAATCTCCTGAACTCCAGCAACTTTCTCCAGCTAGTTTCGCACCTTGATTTGCTTTGATTTGCTCTAATTTCCCGATTACAGTCCGTGTTTTGCTCCGGCCAAAAAAAGTCCCCTAAATCTGAGTTTTTCATCCCTTTTAAGCCCCATTATCAGCAGCTTAACCTCCCCGAGATTGCCTCCTCCCAAATCTATTCAAATCCTCAACCAAATTCCTTCGAAATCCCTCAATATCTTGCCCAAAATCTTCTCGGTTGGGGACTTTCAAATTTGCTTGAGGATGTTTCGCGCGAGGAAGAAACCGATTTGGGTCTGTTGACTCAGGAGGATTGACCTGGTCGTCGGGTCGGATCCGACCCGACCCGGCTGACCCGGTAAATCAAATTTTCTCAAATTAACCCTCCAAAAGTCAAAATTAGGCGAAGTAAACCCCAAAATTGAATTCTATGGCATCAAATACATTAGGAAAATGACATTTCATGTCAATTAACCAAAAGATTAATGTAAAAACCCAATTTCTAAATTCGACCCGATAAACCATTTTGCAAAATCCAAAGTCTTAAGATCTTTTTTTACAAAAATTGTTGCCACCATTAGATTCAGAAGGTCAAAATCTAGGGGGTAACGTCGCCCAACTTTCAATTCAGTCCCTTGAAAATTTTTAATTTCAGTTTTAGTGAATTTAGGGACTAAATTGAAAAATCAGAAATTGCATTTTAGTCCTTTTAGCGAAATTGGACGATTCTGAGGGCTTTTGGACTCAATTTTAATTTTGAAAAATAGAGGAGGATGGTACGACTCTGAAAATTCAAAAAAATGGAAAATTAAAAAGTTAAAATGTAATTTCAATAATTATTTGAACATTCTAAAAAACAATTAACAAAGAAACCCCAGATACCAGACTTGATTTTTCAAAATTTATTCATCAAAATTTTTTTTTGTAATTTTCTGACTTTAAATGCTATTTTTTATTAATTTTTTATTATTTTCCTAATTTCTGAAAATATTAAAAATGAGAAAAATAAGGAAAATTATTTTTTGTTCAAAATTGGTTCTCTAGGTTATGCTGAGGTTCCCAAAGTTAATTTTGTAATTTTCTCACTTTTTATGGATTTTTTTATGAATTTTTGAAAATAAAATGCAGAAAAATATGAAAATAAAGGTCCCCAAAGTTGATTTTTCTATTTTTCACTTTTTATTTATATTTTATGAATTTTTGAAAATAAAATGCGGCAAAATAAGGAAAATTATTTTTTGTCCAAAATTGGTTCCCTAGGCTAAACCAAGGTATCCAAAGTTGATTTTTCAATTTTATAAATTTTTATGAATTTTTTAAAAATTTTTGAAAATAAAATTGGCCAAAAATCAAGTGTCAACATCCACTAACTCTATCTCCCATTCTAATTTCTCCGCTAACTCTTCTTCATTTTCATCTTCCCTTCTCCATCTATATCTCACATTCTAATCCCTCCACTAACTTTTCTTCTTCTTCATCTTCATCTTCCATTCTCCATATTTATCTTCCATTCTAATTTCTCCACTAACTCTTCTTCATATTCATCTTCCCTTCTCCATATCTATCTCCCATTCTACTAACTCTTCTTCATATCCATCTTCCCTTCTCTATTTTCATCTTATTTTCTTTATCTTCTCTTCTCCATCTCCTCTTCTCCATCTTCCTATCTCAATCTCCTCTTCTCCATCTTCCCTTCTCTATTCTAATTTCTCCACTAACTCTTCTTTTTGTTATTTACAAAATAATCCCTCAAGTGTTAGGTATTTGTACTCTAGTTCATGAGATTTTAAGTATTTGCAATTCAGTCTCTGGAGAAATATTTCTTTAAGTCCAAATCTCCTCACATTTTTCGACACACCTACCGCATGTTGAATTTAAATTCATTTCTTCCTATTGAAAATAATGCAAAATTTAATTAAAGCCCTATTTGTAAAATTGAGTCATTCTTGGTATAATTTTGTCAAGATGAAAATTTGGAATATTAAAGAACAATGTCACAACTCCTAAATGTGAAAAATGAAAATAAATTGACTCAAATTGAATTTTTTTAGGCCTGATTCGAGATTATGCTCGTTAAGGAATACACGACCCCGAATTGGATTTTTTAAATTTGCGGTGGCCAACATGAAAAGGGATTTAAAGGAAAAATATTGACTATTTTTTATGTATTTTTGTGGCCTCAAATGCTATTATTTATTAAATATTTTCCTAATTTCTAAAAAATATATTTAAAAAAATACAAAAAATATGAAAAATTATTTTTTACTCAATAATGGTTGCCTAATCTTGGCCAAGGCTTCCAAAGTTGATTTTGCAATTTTCTCATTTTTCTTGATTTTTTATGAATTTTCGAAAATAAAAATATCAAAAATACTGAAAATATGAAAAATTATTTTTTGGTCAAAATTGGTTCTCTAAGCTTGACCAAGGTCCCCAAAGTTGATTTTTTAATTTTATGAATTTTTATGGATTTTGTTTTTATTAATTTTAAAAGAGAAAAGATAATTAAAAATCATATGTCAACAGCTGCCCCTCTTTGAAAGGAAGCTCGATAGAGGTTCATTTCAAAGACGAGATGACACCTGAATCCTAATCGACTCAACACACAAGGAAATAAAGTGAGTCATGACATCTGATCTCCAATACCTTTCGATGTAAGTTTCGATCCAGACCTGATTTGAGGAGACTCCGATGGAGGGATAGAGAGACAGAGAGGAGAGTTTACCTGGCACTTACCTACCCGTGAAGTTGTCGATTGACATGAATGCTCTGTCGAAAGTGGAATGAGAACCTAAGGATTCGTTATAAGAAAATCTTAGGGTGATTGAACTTGGACCCGTATGGTAGGTCAACCCATGGTAGATTCCTAACGAAAGGATTCTACTGATTAAAATTAGATTAAGATTTAACCCGTATGGTGGGTCATCCCATGGTAGACTCCTAATGAAAGGATTCTACTGATTAAAATTTGACCAGTATGGTCGGTCACCCCATGGCAATGCCTGTAAGAAGGACTTTGTGTCTATAGAAAGGACTTGGTGCCTGTAAGAAGGACTTTGGATTGCCTGTAAGAAGGACTTTTATGTTGCCTGTAGGAAGGACTTTAGGTTGCCTGTAAGAAGGACTTTTGTATTACCTGTAAGAAGGACTTCGGGTTGCCTATAAGAAGGACTTTGATTGCATGTAAGAAGGACTTTCGTGTGCCTGTAAGAAGGACTTTGGGTTGCCTGTAGAAAGGACTTTCGTTGCCTGTAGAAAGGACTTTGGTTTGCCTGCAAAAAGAACTTTGGTTTGCCTGTAAAAAGGACTTTGGGTGCCTGTAAGAAGGACTTTGGTTGCCTATAAGAAGGACTTTAATTGCCTGTAGAAAGGACTTGGTGCCTGTAAGAAGGACTTTGGGTTGCCCGTAAGAAGGACTTTGATTGCCTGTAAGAAGGACCTTCATGTTGCCTGTAAGAAGGACTTTGGGTTGCCTGTAAGAAGGACTTTGATGCTTGTAAGAAGGACTTTTGATGCCTGTAGGAAAGACTTTGGTGCCTGTAAGAAGGACTTTTGGTTGCCTGTAAGAAGGACTTTGGTGCCTGTAAGAAGGACTTTGGTGTTGCTTGTAAGAGGGACTTTGGTTGCCTGTAGGAAGAACTTTTAATGCCCGTAGGAAGGACTTTGGTGCCTGTAAGAAGGACTTTGGGTTGCCTGTAAGAAGGACTTTTGTGTTGCCTGTAAGAAGGACTTTGGGTGCCTGTAGGAAGGACTTTAATTGCCTGTAAGAAGGACTTCCATGTTGCCTGTAAGAAGGACTTTGGGTTGCCTGTAAGAATGACTTTGGTGCTTGTAAGAAGGACTTTGGTGTTGCTTGTAAGAGGGACTTTGGTTGCCTGTAGGAAGAACTTTTAATGCCCGTAGGAAGGACTTTGATGCCTGTAAGAAGGACTTTGGGTTGCCTGTAAAAAGGACTTTTGTGTTGCCTGTAAGAAGGACTTTGGGTGCCTGTAGGAAGGACTTTAATTGCCTGTAAGAAGGACTTCCATGTTGCCTGTAAGAAGGACTTTGGGTTGCCTGTAAGAATGACTTTGGTGCCTGTAAGAAGGACTTTTGATGCATGTAGGAAGGACTTTGGTGCCTGTAAGAAAGACTTTTGGTTGCTTGTAAGAAGGACTTTAGTGCCTGTAAAAAGGACTTTGGTGTTGCCTATAAGAAGGACTTTGGGTGCCTGTAGGAAGGACTTTTGATGCCTGTAGGAAGGACTTTGTGTTGCCTGTAAGAAGGACTTTGGTGCCTGTAAAAAGGACTTTTGTGTTGCCTGTAAGAAAGACTTTGGGTGCTTGTAAGAAGGACTTTAGGTGCCTATAAAAAGGACTTCAGAAAATGGACCATTTCGTGTTGGGGTCTTCAATGGAAGGGCTCTAGAGACAGTATACCGTAAATGTTACCTTTTGGGTAGACTGAAGAGGTATTGATTGAGAAAATGATTTTCGGGTGCCAATCTAGGATTTTGGGAGACTAGGAATTCTGCAGACGCTCAAACCCAATTTCACTTACCATGAAGGGTGCTATTCTGGGATCTGGGGAAACCAGGAATCCTGTAAAAACTCAAACCCAATTTTTATTGTCCCATCACTTTAGGAATAAACCGATGAGGCAAAGATCAAGAACACGAGAGTTGGTCAATCATGATTTGATAAAGCTTGAGAACACGAGATTATATCAATCGTGAGCTGATGAAGACTTCATGAGAGCATGTTGATCATGAGTCGTAAGGGTTCAGAAGATTTACCTGGATCTTTTGAGTTAATGATCGAGGCATAGACAGACTGATTGTATCATGTCTGCTTGCTCCCTAAATGACCTTATGTGCTGCAATGGATTTGAACACCCAGACAATCATCAGAATTGAAATGTTCAGGCTGAAGATATACTCGTCTGAAAATGTTTGGCGAGCATTAGCCAACAGGGCTTGTTTGTTCAATAGCCTTTGGATGAATTTCGAGACCTCGGAGGGTAACTCGACTATCAAGAATGCACTACCTATCAGACAATGTCAGAAGTAACATGTGCAAGCATTTTTATCAATGAGTTCATCGGTTCATGCAAAACCATTCAGTTGAGTTTGCAATGCTTAAAATCGTATGTGTATGCTCATAATGTGGATCATACATGACTATTCTGTTGAGTTTACATTTCCAATTCTGTCCAGGGAGGTTATCATGTCATGAATACCTCGAATGTAACCTGAATGGGGACTTCAGTCCGAAGGGGCTTTCTCTCACTCTCGAGAAAGGCTTGCTTATCCTGATTGCAAGATTTGAAAAGAAATCACCCAACCTTACCATCATCACATTCAGCGAGGGTCTGAGTAATCTCGCAATTGATACGATCAAGCCGATCTGGAGGTCTTGATTATAACCGTAATGTGGGTTGGGTTAAAGGCTTATCAAAGGGGACTCATTTCGAGTCAAAACCATTGACAAAAAAGTCTTCATCATCTGCTCTGGGTTTACAAGTCAAGAACCCTGCAAAATGAGAGAGAAATAATCTTGCTTGAACTTCTTCGAGCGATGCTTAAAGTCATTCAACTCTTACATTAATTTAAGTGCTCTAATCAGAAGAAACTTTCAAGGGTCGTAACGTAGGTCGGGATTTGGGTCTGAGAAACGAAGGGCTCGTTTTGGCTTAGAAAAATATATGAGAAGGGCTTGGTGTTGGTGATCATTACAGTCTTGTCACCGATCTTTAACCTTCCTGAATTTGTCTTTAATGAATACCACCATTGGCTGAGGGGTGGTAGTTCTTTTACACTTTGCAAACTGACTTCTTTGAGGATCCTTTTCAGGAATTCTCAAAATGTATGTTCGAAGTCAGAAGTTCATTACAGATATATGGGCATTGGCCTTGCTTTTGGTAGGCACTTTGCTCTTTCTGCCCGAGATTCTTTGGAGTAGTCTTTGCTTTTCTTACTCCTGACTCCCTTTTATTTGGAAGTAGGCTCATTTTCTTTAGGCTACACTTGTTTTCTTTTTTCTTTTGTTTAACAATCTTGTGATTTTGAATTTTAGCAACAAGATGATTTTCAACAAATGATACTAGACATTACATGAAAGTCTAACATACGAAATGGGCTAATTCGAGAATTTTCTATTGGCCCAATTTCTTCAATTCTGCTCCTTCGGGGAAGGTGTCGTCGTTACCTTGAAATGAGCACCAACATGGGCTTGAGAAATGAATTTGCAGGCTCAATTGGGTTATGCAAAGGATGAATGTGTAGGGTAGAGAAAATAAATGCTCTTCATCATCCTAAAGCACTTGAATTAAAATTTGAGTATCATGCAAAGAAACACTCGAAGATTGATGTTAGTCCAAGCAAGAGAATTTCTAACCATTTATCTCCTGATATTGTTGGAATTTCATCTATTTTTGCCCCAGTGTGGGGTGGTTCTTGACAGGGTTATGAAATCACAATTTAAATGGGTTGTCAATGGTTACCTGAAGTGTTTGGAATGGAGAATGAATGCCTCCTTCACTTCAACTATCGTACCTTTTGCGAGAAAACCCATTGCCTTGGAGAATGCGGAATCTGTCTTCCGCTCAACTCACTGTGGATTAAATATAGGACGTATGTGGAAATAGCTTGCCTTTCATCGTCCTGTCATGCCCCATTCTGTACATTCGATGCATCGTGTACAGTTTATATCCCCAATCAAAATTGGCAAATTGAACATGCAGAACAGTCATGCATAAATCATGGAATGTGTAAACATCATGCAAATATGGGAATACAATGTACAATTATGGAAATTGCCCTGGCTGTGTGGGCGGATCAAACACGTTGGGGGCCTATTTCCCGAGTCGAGGAATAGCTTGTTTCTGGTTTTGCCTCTTTCGATCCAGGGTTCGCCATTGATTTCCCCTATTTCATCAGACAGATCACATCAGGCGATCATAACTTGCCCCCTTGGGGCTATTTTCTTTGACGTATCAGATGTTAGTTTAACATTTCCTGTAAAAAGGAAGGAGACATGTTAGCCAGTATCAGAAATGATGAACTAGACACGATACTGAGTTACCATTGAGTGCTTCGCGCAACTCCTTTACCAGTTTTACCACTCGGGATTTTCTCCGTGAGTATGTCAAGTTAGACATTTCCTGTCAAATAATGGAGGAGAAGACGTGTTAGTCAATGTTAGAAATGATAAATTGGATACGATACTGGTTTACCCTTCATCTTGAATGTTTTGCGTAACCCCTTTATCAAGTTCACTAGATTGAGTTTCCCTTGGCTTTGGCTGGACACTTCAACATTAAGCTAAGCTCATGACAAAATACTAACCTTGGTTTTGCTCGTCGAGTATTCCTGTTTCTTTCTGCAAAAAGAAATGCGCAAAAAGTTGTTTTTATTTATTTACAATACTTACAACATTCCCCACCCTTGAAGATCGAACTTGGGATGTTTCGGACCACTGTCATTCCCCTATGCCATCTGGCCCATTGGACCGTAGGCGTACGTGGAGGTTCGCCTTTAGGTGTTAATCCTTAAAAAGACGCGGTCTTGCACTAGGCAGTTTCACGCCGCAGTTCTTTTCAAGGCAATTTTCAATCCCTGTTAAAACGGAGGAAAGTAATTCAGAATTCGAAACGATCTTGGGTAAATTAGAACAATATAAAATTATCCTTCTTTGAGATTGCTCGCGTCCTTCGCCTTTTTCTTGTTTGAAGTCTGTCATTTAGTAATAATATTCACGAATTGATTTGCCCCTAGTTTGTCCAACTAAGGAATTTAGTTTGTGAATACGACTGTATTCTCGGGTCGTTTCGTAAATTCTTGAAAACAGAAAGGATCTAACTTAAAGTTGGAGCAATTTGAGGGTAAATTGAAATGATAATGTTTTACCCTTCAGGTTTATGCAGATTTTTACTCGCCATCAATTTGTCGTGAGGTTGGTGAGGTGGCGGATTTGAACATTTAATAGGGGGAAGTCGGATCATTACTCCTTGCTTTTACATATTACAAAAGCAGAAAAACACATCACGCAAGGGAATAAAACACATTCACTCATTCAGGATCAATTTTGCTTCCTCTGCAGGCTCTCCCATGATCAGCTGGCTTCGCTCCAGATCTAGAATGCATTTGCCATGTTGAAGGACTCGTGACCACCATCTTCGTAATACAGACTCCATGTGCCTTACAGCCTTAATGCTTCATCAACATTGAACTGGTTGATCATGGCGGTGAGTTCGTCATCAATGCCGCTTGCCTGGTGGTGATACATCTCCCCTTCCCCGAGAGGTATTGATGCTGATCCAGTAGCATTGGTCTTTTTGTATCCTGCTCCAACAGAACTCGATCTTATTATAAACCGGTCTAACTCACTTCTCAAACATGCATTTTCGATCCTCAGATCATATATTTCATCGAAGGTGAGGAGGCTATTGTAGTTGGGGCAGGTGGCAGAGTCAAATGCCTCTTTATACATCTTGTTTTCCGCTCGGAGGTTTTAATTTTCAACTCTTAGAAACTCGGCTTCGTTGTGCTCATGACAAGTCTTCATTCGGGTTCGCCTATTTTGAAACCAGAACTTGATTTGCAAAAGTTCAAGTCCTAATTCTTGACTTAGTTCCATTTTCTGTTTGCCGTCTGGCATAGGGCATGTTCTAAAGAAATCCTCAAGCCTTTGTACTTGCTCCTTAGTATGGCAACGGTAACGCTTCTTTTGACCCTTACCGTTGTTGTCCTTATCTTTACTGAGATCTTGGACGTTGTCGATGAAAGGGCCAGGCTCCATGGACTTGATCCCAAACATGGCTTCAAACTCTTCATTTCCCATATTCAGCAAGTAACGATAGCTTTCGGGAGTATTGGGTTGAGACATCTTCGATTTGGTGAATGGTTCCTCAAGATTTTCTATATCTTTCTGTATTTTCACTCTCTCTGAACCGTGTATGCTTTAAAACTCTCTTCAAAGTATGGATAAAGATTATCAGGAGGATGTCTATTTTAAAATCTGGCGTGGCTTAGCATATGTATTGGTTCTCCCGAGAGTTTCGTCTTTCTCAACCTTTCCTGCGTGTTTCTTGCTTGGCTCATCTTTTCTTATCTTTTCATAGTGGTAGGGCTTCTATCGACGTCTCTACCGTCGATTTGCTGGCGTGTTCTCCTATAAAGACGAATCTCATTTTCCTTGTCTCCCACCTAAGTCGCCTTTCTTTCTTCTTTTTCAAAGTGTGTCATCCCGTCAAACTTTTGGCAGAGATGTCGGATTTGCTTGGCTTGAGGTGGCAGACCGTCGGGGATCTAAGCTGATTAAGATAACACCGAAAGGGAATGACCGGGAGGGAGATCTAACCGATAGATATTGCCACTGTAAAGTCAATATTTAACGCGAAGCGGATTACCGTCTTCGCATTTCGCTAGCCTATCCCGACTTTCTCCCATATTACCTTCGTATTCCGCTCGATAGTCTTGATTCTCTCCTTAATCTGATAATGGCCAGTCTTCCCACACAGATTTTTCCAGCCGATGTTTTGTCCAAATGGGAGAGACTCTATTATCTTCTTGGCCGAGGCTATATTTACATAACCCATCATCCGAGTGTCGAAGCTGAGATCCTTGTTCTGTTCAGGGAGATAAATGCTTCTTCAGTCGAAGGCACCAATTTGGAGAGGGAATACAAGGCGCTCCCACACATCTTCATTAATTTTCTGGAGGCCTGCTGAAACACCCAGGAGACGGTCACCTTAGCCCACGTCGTGAAGGTCCGCTATCATGATCGGTCTGAATGCTTGGAGTTTGCAGAATGCTTGGTTGCTCGATACAAGAAGACCTTCAAGTCTGCTGAAGAACGGGTCTCGCTGCTGGTTCACGAGAGGGAGAAGCTGGTGGAGCGTCTTGCCTTAAACCACACTTACTTTGAGCATGACCCCGAGGGATATCGTGATGAAATTCCGATGTGAATGGTTGGAGGAGAGGCTCAACGATCTAACAGCAGATATAGCTTTCGAGAAGGATCTGATCGACAACTTAAAACTTGCCGTTGAACACGATGAGATGAATGCATCTAGGTACAAGGAGAAGTGTACTCGTCTGTTCTTCAAACTTGCAGATCTCGACTCCCAAATTGCTCAATATAGGCAGAGCGTTAATTTCATGGAGAGTCAGTTGAACTCTTTTGTGATGATTATTAGGGCTCAGTTTGGTTTCACTTTTCCTCCTTAGTGAGCGGTTGTAATACTCCTTGATGAATGGAATGAAAGGAAAATTTCGCACGTTTGTACATTAACTTCCCAGCTATCTCTTCTCCCGCATATCACCATAGATCGATTCAAGGTACAGGAAATACCGAGGATTAACATCCTTCCTAATGTTCTTGTTTGCCATTGTAGACGATGATGCGGCCGCCCCCACCAGCCATATTGAGACTCGCAATCAGTCAGATAAATCGAGACTGCTCGACTACTCGATCAGTGCGCCAATAAATAACCCAGGCCACCTGTTGCTTGCCCCACTTTAATCATGTCTATCTTTTTCGGCGTCTACTTGAATGTGTCGGTCGCCTGTAGCATTGGGGGAAATGTTTGTGGGCCACACTTCGATAATAAAGCACCGGGCCTCCAAAATCCACCACATGATTCGTATCCGAGAAAGATAAGAGGCATGCCTTTGCTTAATTTAATCAGAAAGGCGTTGCGAGGTCGGGTTAAGATCATTGCTTCATGGATTCTGATAATCTGCGCCTTTTCAAGAAAAATACAAGAATCGCTCTAATACATTAAAAATGCCCCCATGTTTATCCTGAATACTTTCACTACCACATCAAAATACATAGCCTGTACGTGCTCAATAATGAACATATTTTCGACTCCGGGAGAATTGGCCTCTTCATATGCCCCCAGGGTTAAGGGGTCAGCAATTTCCCGTCCTCTTGTATTTCTGAAGGTTATTTCTAATTTTTACTTTTACTCCCGCCTGGGGTACCTAGGATTTCCTGCAAAAGCAAAGAACATAATTAGTATGTGATCCAAAAGAGATCGGTCCATGACCCCTAGATTAGTCTAATTTTATTTTTCCATTTTATGAGAAATTAGAGAAAATTTTCTTCAAAAAGGATTTTCAAAAAGGATTTTCTTGCAGATGTTACAAATTAAAAAAGATGTGATAAAATCCTTTGCATTTAGCAAATTTCCCGAAAGAATCTCTTTTTTTTTCTTTTATCAAAATGAAATTTCAAGGATAAATTCGTTAAGAAAATCTTTTGTTTATTGAAGCCTTAAGGAAAACTATGACAAAATCTTTCATTAATAAACAAAATTTTCTTAAGAATTTTTCATGTTCATTTTTTAAAATGGGATACCAATTTAGTTTTTAATTTCTTTTGAAAAATGACGATGATATTAAATTCAAAATTTGACCGACACCTAACATGGACCGACCAAAAATAAATACAAGATGAAGTTAGAAAACTTACTTTCACCGTGAAAAATATCATGTAGGTCACATAGACATGCACATGAATCGTGAATTTAAATCTTAGCCTATCTACTCTAAAGGCTGACAAATTGAAGCAAAAGACTTATGGCAAGGCGACAATCTCGCGCACTTAATCAAGATTAGCCGTGATCCCACGACGTAACCAGGACTAGCCGGGTCTTCCCACTTCGGCTTCTCGAGTTAAAAATTAAAACCACTGCTTTGGTAATCTTACCAAGCCTGAGGCCTAACTTTTAAACTCATTTTTGAAAAGAGGGTCGGGATTGAATCTAGGCTAACTTTCGACGTGATCTCACGCCGAACGCTAAAACCAAATCACAATACCATCTTAAAACTAGTGGCCCAGGTCCGACCACGGGACGTGTGTGATGTAGTGTTAAGACCGTAAACACATGCACAACATTTAAATGCAAACACCGCTTCAATAATGTGCATAATTTAAACAAACAATTCCTACACCAATCTGCAAAACAAAAGGGTTAGTCAAACACTCCACCCCTTATAACTCCTACCTGCAAAACCATTTAACACCTAAAGATTATAATCCAAACAATTGTTAAACCAAATGATCTTTCATGAAATTTTTCTGGCCTAAGTCCTCTAGGTTCTTGAATTTTCAAAAATTGAGAACACGTCCCCAGCGGAGTCGCTAAGCTGTCGCGACCTAAAATTCATTTTTTTAGGTTAATGGATTACCAGATTAATTGATTAAATTAACTAACCTAGTTCGAGCTCTCCCAAGCTCTACCAAGTCGTGACTTTCGTTTTTTTGTTCAAATGGTTTTAAAATTTGGAGTCGCCACTAATCATTTTTGGTAGGTTGATTAGAAACCTAAGTAAATTAGCGGGAGAACTAAATTACTTCTACGAACAAGAGATTGTGAGTTCAGGGACTTGGTTACACTAGTTAATTAAAACTAATGCCCTTTCGGTACCTTAATTTCATGGATATTCTAATTTGGCAACTCAGGCTTGGTTTATTCCTAAGGCTCTAGTGGAGTGTTCTCTTTTTGTATTTTCACTTTTTAAAATGGAATATACGTGAGTGACATTTTTTCGCATTTTCAAAATATTAAGTATTTCCCTGAAGCCGAAAGATGGAGTGAGTTAACGACTTCTGTGCAGTGCTGCGACCTACACATTTTGGGGTTTAGTGATTTAAAAATTAAATTACAGGAAGTAAATAACAATAAATAAAGACTACCAATGGATAGCTCAGCCTTGGCTTGGCCCTCTCCTTTAGGGTTTAAGGTGCAGGAATTTAAATTGCAGAAATTTAAAATGACCTCCAGTGAGCAGGCTCTATCCTTCACATTCTAGGGTTTAAATTCTTTAAAATAAAACGAATTGATTTCACAATTCAGGCCGAAATCCATCGACGGATCAATTGAAAATTTAATGGGCACTCAAGAGCTCGTCAGCGCCAATTTTACACCTCCATGGGATTTACCGTTGACTTGGAGTTGTCCTTTGCCTGACATAAAAATATGGAGAAATGGAGTAATGGAGCAAATATAATTTAATTCACATTAAAAATTAGAACAATGAAAAAAGCACTCAGTTTTAATGGCATTATGAGAAGTGCTTGATGGATATAATTGATTCTTGCCTGAAATCAAATATGGGGAAATGGGAGAAGAGTAGAAAATTTGAGCTATTTTATACTAAAAAATGAAAGAGAGTAGAGGGACATTTAGCTTCAAATCTAGGATGAATTCTTGATTTATGTTGATCGATGAAGAAATTGATGATGATAACCCTCTAGCTTTAAACTCCCATCATCTTCAAAATTCTCTCTCTCTCTTTGGTATTTTCTTTCTCTCAAATGTTTTTTCAATCTCCAAAAACCCTCTCAAACATCCAAAATTTTCTCTCCAAAAAAAAATTCCTCCTCTCAAGTTCACTTCTTCCTCCTTTTATAACATACTCATCTATCTCCCATTCTAATTTTTCCACTAACTCTATCTCCCATTCTAATTTCTCAACTAACTCTTCTTCATTTTCATCTTCCCTTCTCCATCTATATCTCACATTCTAATCCCTCCACTAACTCTTCTTCATTTTCTTCTTTCATTCTCCATATTTATCTCCCATTCTAATTTCTCCACTAACTCTTCTTCATATTCATCTTCCCTTCTCCATATCTATCTCCCATTCTACTAACTCTTCTTCATCTCCATCTTCCCTTCTCTATTTTCATCTTATTTTCTTTATCTTCTCTTCTCCATCTTCCCATCTCCATCTCCATCTCCATCTCCTCTTCTCCATCCTCCCATCTTCATCTCCTCTTCTCCATCTTCCCCTCTCTATTCTAATTTCTCCACTAACTCTTCTTTTTGTTATTTACAAAATAATCCCTCAAGTATTAGGTATTTGTACTCTAGTTTATGAGATTTTAAGTATTTGCAATTCAGTCCCTAGAAAAATATTTCTTTAAGTCTAAATCTTCTCACATTTTTCGACACACCTACCGCATGTTGAATTTAAGCTCATTTCTTCCTATTGAAAATAATGCAAAATTTAATTAAAGCCCTATTTGTAAAATTGAGTCATTCTTGGTATAATTGGGCCAAGATGAAAATTTGGAATATTAAAGAACAATGTCACAACTCCTAAATGTGAAAAAATGAAAATAAATTGACTCAAATTAAATTTTTTTAGGCCCGATTCGAGATTATGCTCGTTAAGGAATACACGACCCCGAATTGGATTTTTTAAATTTTGCGATGGCCAACATGAAAAGTGATTTAAAGGAAAAATATTGACTATTTTTATGTATTTTTGTGGCCTCAAATGCTATTATTTATTAAATATTTTCCTAATTTCTAAAAAATATATTTAAAAAATACAAAAAATATGAAAAATTATTTTTTACTCAAAAATGGTTGCCTAAGCTTGGCCAAGGCTTCCAAAGTTGATTTTGCAATTTTCTCATTTTTCTTGATTTGTTTTTATTAATTTTCGAAAATAAAAATATCAAAAATACTGAAAATATGAAAAATTATTTTTTGGTCAAAATTGGTTCTCTAAGCTTAACCAAGGTCCCCAAAGTTGATTTTTTAATTTTATGAATTTTTATGGATTTGTTTTATTAATTTTAAAAGAGAAAAGATAATTAAAAATCAGGTGTCAACACCCCTCTCCTCGTTCCCTCTGCCCATGATGCCTTACCTATTTTCCCTACTCGATTGAGCTCGCCGTAGTAGTGATAACAGTGACATAACCACCTTGGCCTCACTCTCTTCCCCAACCTAGCCCTTCGCCACTTGAAAACTAGGTTGCTTGCTCTCATTGCTACTTAGAGCCCATGCGGCCAATGAGGAAGGAAGGAGATCCATAGCTTGTTGGCGACAATTCAACATTCGAATTCACTTTTCTTAGGACTTGAGGCAAGTGGAGTATCTACCTTAATGTTTCATCTATCTATTTATCTCTTGATTTAGGGACAATGATACCATTGGATTTTGGGTATTTCAAAGGAAAGATTGGCTTGCATGCCTACAAAAATGACCTTGCATGTTGATTCCATGGATTGGGTTAGGGCAATAAGGTTATGGGCAAGTAGGAATCTAGATCTGATTATTAGGATTGTCATCGAGATGATGCAAATTGAAATTCAGTAGTGTACATGTGTTCGGCAGAGACCCTTTGTGGTTATTTGTGAAATTAAGTGAGTGGCAATTGCATGTAGGGTTGAATTGATAAGTCAATGTCTCATAGTTCTGGATAGTTAAATTCATGCGATGAATGCATTGGATTGGGAGCATCAAGCCTAAATTAGGCCTCGAAATGGGTATATGTACCATGGTGGTCGTACATGTGTCCTAATGGTGAGTCGGCCCTTGCTTGTGGATTAAGGCTTCGGGTTATTAAATGGTAGTGTTAATTGCATTGCATGTAAGTATTGAATCATGTGCATGGTTGATTGTCTTGCTTGACATGTCTAAAGTCGATTGCGCATGTGAATGGTGTGATTGATAGATGGTTAGTTTGAATATGAATGGAATAAATGAGAGGAATAAACTAAGGATCCCATTTGCCTATGTCCTGACGAGGGCATTTGAAATCTTCCTATGTCTAGACGATATCTCGTGGAAGTCGAAAGGAAATCAAGAATTCCACAACCTATCTCCTGTTAGAATACCTAAGGCCTGTGTCCCTCGGAAGCCCTAGAGTAAGGGAGAACTGAAGCCTAATTCCCTCATTATTCCCATGGTTAATGTCCCCTGGATGAAAATCTAAGGTGTCTATCCCTCATAATCGAAGCCTGTGTCCCATATAAAACTGACAATGAAGTGGAAACTAAAAAAGGATTCATGTGCATGCTCATGCGTGTGGGAGTCATATTGCCCGATTTGTAGTGCTAATGTCGAGTCTCATATATGCTTGTGGTTAGCATCAGGTCTGGCTAAATCGACGGGCAAATAGATGGTTTAGTACATTAAGTTATCTGCTTTTGTAACTGAGCTTTTAGCTCGCTTCCTTTAATTAACCATTTTTCAAATGAACTAGTCATTTGAAAAGTAGACATGGATGATGGTGTTGGAGCTCATTGATGGTGTTGGCGAATAGTACTCTAAAGTAGATGTTACGTCCTTTGTAAACTTCCCAGTGTATTATATTCTTTCGTTTAATGGAAAGATGATGTAATTAGACAGTATATATATATACTTAGATGTACCTATTGTGTGTTAAGATCTGCAATTGTATGATAGATTCAGATTAGTGATCCCTATGGGTAAGGCCATACCCTTTAGGCATCATGCACACGTTTGTTGGACTGCACTTGTAGTAATGGTATGATCACCAATTGTTTTTTTGTTTATTAAGCTATTAACACTTGATTTTTGGTCAATTTTATTTTCAGAAACTTTTTAAAAAAATCCATAAAAATTCATAAAATTGAAAAACCAATTTTGGGGACCTTGGCTTGGCCTAGAGAACCAATTTTGAACAAAAAATAATTTTTCATGTTTTTAGTATTTTTCTGCATTTTATTTTCAAAAATTTATATAAAAAAATAAATAAATATAAGAAAATTGAAAAATCAACTTTGGGGACCTCGGCCTAGCCCAGCGAACCAATTTTGAGCAAAAACTAATTTTTCATATTTTTCTACATTTTATTTTCGAAAATTCATAAAACAAATCAATAAAAAATGAGAAAAATTGAAAAATCAACTTCGAGGACCTTAGCCTAGCCTAGGGAACCAATTTTGAGCAAAAAATAATTTTCCATATTTTTAATATTTTTATGCATTTTATTTTCAAAAATTCATAAAAAATAATAAAAACTGAAAAAAATTGAAAAATTAACTTTGAAGACCTTGGCCTGGCCTAGGGAACCAATTTTGAGCAAACAATAAAGTTTATTATTTTTCGTATTTTTAATATTTTTTAGAAATTAGAAAAATATTGAAAAATTAATAAAAAAAATAGTATTTGAGGTCAGAAAATTACAAAAAAAAAATAGTCGATATTTTTCCTTTAATTTTCCCTTCATTTTGTTTCAATAAATTTTGAGAAATTCAATCTAGAATTTAGGGTTCCTTTGTTAATTTCATTTTTCAGATTATTTAAATAATTCTAGAAATTCCATTTTAGCTTTGTAATTTTCCATTTTCACATTTTTAGAGTCATGTCATCCTCCTCAATTTTTCAAAATTAAAATCCAGTCCAAAAGACCACAGAATTGTTCAATTTCGCTAAAAAGGACCAAAATGCAATTTTTGATTTTTCAAATTTGTCCCTAAAAACACTTAAAATGCAATTAAAAATTTTCTAGAGATCAAATTGAAAATCAAGGCACATCACCCCCTAGTTTTTGGCCGTCTGAATCCATTGGTGGTGTTAATTTTTGCAAAAAAGGCCATTAAGAGTTTGGATTTTGCAAAATGCGTCCTCGAGTCAAATTTGAAAATTGCGTTTCTATATCAATCCTTGGGATTCTTGGCATGAAAACTTAATTTTTTAAAATAAATTTCATGTCATAGAATTCAATTTTGGGATCTAATTCAAAAAATTGTGAGTCTAGGCAGGGTAATTTGAAGAAAATAGGCAATTTGAGTCAGTGGGGTCGAACTAGATCCGACCCGACCCAACCCAATTACCATAATCTTCCCCAGAAGCTTCAGCGCGTGCGTTGATTTGAAGGGGGGAAGTCTGTTGAGAACAGAGAAATTGACAGAGATTCTTGGCATGAATCAAAGGTGAAATCTTCATTCTGTTAATGGGGTTTTCTAGGGAGAGATCTTAGGGGGGTCATGGTACGCATGAGGTGTATAAAAGGAGAAAGGGGGAGGCTATGTTTTTGGGGAGTTCTGGACGCCATTAGAGAGAGTGGACCGAGAGCTTCCAAGCTCGGCACAGACTAAGCCAAGGCACACCAGAGCACGTCGCCACCCCTTTAAGCTTCAGGAGACTTCAAGGAAGCTTTGGCACCGTTTGAATCCCTTTTTCTATCCCCAAATAGGTAAAAACCATTAATGTCCAATCAAGCTCATTTCCATGGCGAATCAGTGATTCGACTTCATTACTACGTATCATTTGTTCGAATCGAGTCTAGAGCTTCACCTAAGCTTGTGTATGTGTGTTTTTTGCATTGATCACTCCCCAAAATGCTCAATCAAACTCTAAAATTGTTGAGCTAGTTTTGAATCCAAGAGCTCGTTCCGAGTAAAATCGAGGTCCAATAATGACCAAGCAAGCTTCCTGGAGCTTCTGTGAAGTTGGTAGACTAGTCTTTCTTAGTTGTTTTGATGTAGAAGTGACATGGATAGAAGTCACCAGAGTCCTTCTCGGTCGGCATTAGTTCAGGCAGTTTAGCCACTTTCTAGACCCAAAATCGAGGTAGGTTATCATTAGGTTGATTAGGGTTCAACAGGACTTGAAATCGGCAAAGAATCTTGTAGCTGTAGGCTCGTTTTGGCATCATCGGTGAAGTTCCGATGGGGTCGCCGGAGTCTGAGGCTGCACCGGCCATCTTCAATCTAGGGCATGTTGGCTAGTCAATGCTGACGTGGCACTGATGTGTCTATCCATATCGGATGCCACGTCAGCTCGGTTATTATAACTAATTGGACTGAATAATGGACTTAATCCGACGGTGAGGGCAAATACACTCGTCAAGATCCGAAATTTTCTGAGAATAAAAGCTTTAATTTCTATTATCCAATAAAAAACAATGGACGGCTTAGATCAGTTCAACCCAAAGCTTCGACCGTCGGATCCTTAGTCTAAAATGGACGGTGGTGATTGAGTCATAGGTTTGATTTTGGCCGTAGATCTCAGCATAGGGAATAGGCGATCAGATCGGCGGCACGTGGCAAGACTTAGACCATACGATTAAAATTTGAGTGGGAAAATAAAACGTAGGATAAAAATCGAATAAAAAAATCCGAAAATTCAAAACTAAAATCAAGACTACGTCGTTTTTGTCAGGTTAGGTTATTCGGGCCTTGGACCGGGCTTGGATGACGGGCCAGGTCCCTCCAACCCGGTCCACGTAATAAATAATAATAAAAATATAACAAATATTCAGAAAATCGAATAAAAAATATAAAAATAGAAAATCAATAAAAACGGGTACGACATCGTTTTAGTTTAGGGTTTTGATTAGAGTTAGGGTCAGTTGGGTCGGGTCAACCCAACCCGGTTTGGAGAGTTAAATAAAAGATCCAAATTAAATAATAATAAAAAATAAAATGAGTTTAATAAAAAATTTTCTAAAAAATTTCTGGAAAAATCCCAGAAATGTAGAAATGATAAAAATGTAATAATAAAAATAAAAATAATAATAAATAATAAAAATTCTGGAACTTAGGAAAATGAAGAAAATTTAAAAATAATAGGGAAACTTAAAGGAAAGTATAATAAAAAAAATTCGGAAAAGTATAACAAAAAAGAAAAAAAGGAAAAAAAGTCATAAGAAATTCTGAAAATCCTTAGAAGAATAAAAAAAATTCAAAAAATAGTATAAATAGAAATAAATAAAATAAAATACAAGAAAAATGGGAAAAAAATCAAAAAAAAATCATAAAAAGTCATAAAAAGTTTAGAAAAGTTTAGAAAACATCAAAAAGAGTTTCAAAAAATGTAGGAATGGCCAGGAAAGTAGGGAAAATTCTACAAAATCAATAGAAAATTCCAAAAAATGTAGAAAATGTCCCAAAAAATAAATGAAAAAATCCTTAGAAAGTCTGAGAAAACTCTAAAAATTCTAGAAAAATTCTAAAAAATTCTTTAAAAAACAATCTAGAAAAATCACCAAAAATTTGTGAAAGTTGGGAAGAACCACATTCAATTGGTTTGATTTAATTTCACATTTTTGGACTTCCCTAACCTCTCAAGATAATCATTTTTCCCCTCTGGTCAATATGACCCAAATCATTCCAAATCACCCTTGAACCCATTTGGCATATTTTCTAATTTTTTTAAAACTTCCCTAGGCTGGTTTGGATTTAATTTGATGCGACTTCTCCCTACTTTGATTCCTTGATTGCGCACTTATGTTAAGGATTGTGATTGATATGACAGACGATCCCATCTGTACGAACCTGTTAGAATTTTAGGACTTACCTCACCCAAAGAACACCTGTATAAACTCCCTAGATTAGGAAATCACTCAATTTAGGTACTGAAAGGGCATCAATAGCAATATTGGCATAACTAAGTCCTCGAATCTAAAACCTCTGGTTTTCATAGAATTGAACGATCTCTCCCAATCGCTCGATAAGGTTTCCAATCATATCTTCCAAAAAATGATTGATGGCGACTCTGATGGCATGCACACTAATCATTTGTCACCCGACCACATTAAAGTCGATTTCGATTTAAAAATCTCCTGACGCGATTTGGTATGGGCCTAGGAGGGCTCGAGCTAAGCCCGCATATCAAAACAGGCCTAGCAATCCATTAACTCCACTGTAAATATCTCGGGAGGGTCACGACATAAGCTTCCACAAGCGCCCTATATATTATATATGTAATAATAGATTAAAATAGATATTGAAAGTAGGATGATGCCTTAGGACGTCACATCTTGTTTAATTGATATCAGAGCAGGTCAATGGAGTGATAAGTTGTGCTAGTGGGTGTAGTGTTTGGTATGCACATACGTGATTAAAACTTGCAAGTGCATATGATTGTGTCTGGTAGAAGATTGGTAGTAGCTTAGGCTACTTTTTGGATAAGAAGATTGTGTATCACTACTTAAGTAATTGAGGATAGTTGTGCTTTTTGAGTTATAGTATGGTGGTCAATAGGTAAAGTTGATGACAGTAAGTACATATGGTAATGGTTCTCTTATAGGCTTGAATCATTGAAGTTTTGATGGTTAGTTTTGCGTATCTGATTGTGTATTGTGGATATGAAGTTGTGATGAGTTGATATTGTGGATCGTAGGCCTAGAATTGTATGTTTGGTATTGATGGTCTTGGGGAGCGACCTGTATCGAAAGGCCCTAAGGTTATGTTCATAAGGAAGCGAACGGGGATTATAGTGCTTAGACATGAACATGTTGCTATGCATTGAGGTTTAGATATTGATCTTGGACGTTGGGCCAAGAATAACTATGTTTCATAGTTAATAGGGTGTCGAAGTTAAGCGTTTTAAATATTGCTAAGGGACAATGACAGAAATTTTGAGAATGGAAATTCTTAACTAGAGGAGAATTGTGATGGCTTGATTTTGCATCGGAATAATTTAATCAGTGAAGTAATTAATATTAGGCGTTACTGATGAAGAGAATGACTTTGAGGATTAACCTAATATCTCGACAAGAGGATTTCGAAACATCCATTAGTGATCACTCAATTACTCATGCAAGTTAGCTCTCTAATCCATGTCTTGGCTAACCACTCGAATTTGGGAAGTGTAGATTGTGTGGCATATCAGACTCGCACAAATATGAAGGCCATTTTGGTTATATTGAATTACCAACTCCAATATATCATCCGAGCCATGTTGGTGAACTGAAGTGAACTTTAAGTAGGGCTTGAGGAAATGCGAACGTTATTTATTAGAAAAGGGGCTTAGGATTTTCCTCTTGTAGTGTGATCACTGGTGACACCTTTAAGAAGGTCAATGAAATAGGTACTCCTATTGAGATTGTGCGGAGAATAACAATTGAGGAGAAGGAATTATGTGATGAACGTTGGGATGAAGTTTTCATCCAATTGAGGTCGTCCTAGAACTGGAGCATAAATGGCCTAGACCCACTACCCCCATCACCGACCTATCCTCTTATATCAACCCCTCAACTCTCTCTCTCTCTCTCTCTCTCTCCTTCTTACGCTAGACACCCCCCTCTCTTCGTTTCCTCTACCCATGATGCCTTACCCATATTCCTTGATCGATTGAGCTCACTCTGGTGGCCATGGCAGCGGTGCAACCCCCTTAGCCTCACACTCTTCCCCAGTTCTACCCTCCGTTGCTCACAAATCGGCTCGCTCGCCCTTATTGCTGCTTGAAATCATGTGGCCAAGGAGGAAGGAAAGAGATTCATGGCTTGTTGGTGACGATTCGACATCGACTTTCCTTCGCTGAAGACCTAAGGCAAGTGGAGTATCTACCTCGATGTCTAATCTATCTATTTATCGCTTGATTTAGGCACGATAACACCGTTGGCTTTGGGGTATTTCAAAGGAAAGATTAGCTTGCATGTCTGGGGAAATAACCTTGCATGTCGATTTTGTGGATTAGGTTAGTGCAATGAGGTCATGGGCAAGTAGGAATCTAGAGTTGATCGCTAGGACTTTCGTCGAGATTATGCGAATTGAAGTTAGTAGTGTACAGGTGTTCGGCCATGACCCTTTGTGGTTATTTGTGAAATTGCATGAATATCAATGGCATGTAGGGTTGAATTGATGAGTCGGTATCTCATAGTTCCATTGGATTGGGAGCGTCGAGCCTAATTTGGGTCTTGAAATGGGTATATGTACCATGGTGGTCTTGCATGTGTCCTAGTGGTGGGTCAGCCCTTGCTTGTGGGTTAAGGCTTTGGGTTGTCAAACAGTAGCGTTACTTGCATTACATGTAAGTATCGAAGTATACGCGTGGTTGATTGTATTGCTTAACGTTATTGACACTTAAATTTTGATTTTTTTATAATAATTTATTTTGCATGAAAAATCAGGAGTTAAATTTTAATTTCTACCAAAAAAATAATTCATCATTCATATTTAATTTTTATTAATCATGTATTGCATTTTTTTATTGGACCAATAGTGGAAACAGACTTAAAGTGAATGCATTGATGCCCTAAACTCATTTAAAATTCGGCCAATGAAGGGCTAGAGAGAAGGCCAAAAATTTTAGGGCCTCAAGGCCTGGTCTTATGCTTAATTTTGGACTAAGTCCACGAGATTGCAAAATAAGGTCAAGTCCACGTAGTAATCATGTGGTAGTAATTTATAAGTCAGCGGAGTCCATATTGAGCAAAAGTGAAACCTATCACATTAGCAAAGAAAAAAGAAACCCTAGGCTGATTTATCTATAAAAGGCCACTTGTAGACAGAATTGAGGGTGGGACATCCACAATAGCTTAGAGAAATCCGAGATCCATGTGAGGTTTGAGAGAAAAAGAAAAAGCATCCATGGAGAGGGGAAAAAAGGCAGAGAGGAGGGTGATCTTGTGGAAAAATCAGAAGGACTCCTTCCTTCTTTTCTCTTTTTTTGCACGCCTCACTAGGAGAAAAGTAGGGGGCAATCCTCTGACACGCAGAGAAGAGAAAGCAAGAAGAAGAAGATAAGAAGGTTGGTGGTGTGGTCCTTTGATCATATTTCCAAAGGATGCACTTGAGATTCCATAAATCCAGTCCAACAAATTCTTTTTGCGCGGAAGTCTATATCTTTGCTCCAGTTTTTGCCAAGTATCGCACATTGAGACGACTAGCATCCTTTTGTTTCGGCCATTCAGTTTTCTGACATTCTCGCTCGCTCAACCAAAAAGACGATTGGTGGCGCAGTCTGACACTATGACAGCCCTTACATCCATGAAGTCCTCTTGCAAGTTGATCAAGTCCATAGGCGGACAAAGCGACTCCCGCTGTGAAACACGTAAGCTGCTGTCCAACCGAAGCAAAAACCCTTCACCATCGTTTGTCGATTCCTTGAGAGCCGCAAGCATTGTCACCAATTGTACCTGCAAGTCCAAGCCGTGCGTGAAGGTCCCTAGCCGCCAGTCCAAGCTTGAAGTTTGATTCACAAGTTTGCACAAGTTCCAGGAGGAAAGGAGATCTTGTCGATCTAGGTAATTTTCCTAGGTGGAAACTTGAATATTTGGTTGCATAAACTGATTGCTTGAATTTACATATCTTAAAAATTTTTTTGCAAGATTAAGATGCCCAGAAATTGCCTAATTTGGAAATTTGCACATCAAAAATCGAATCTCAGATATTCTTGTGATTTTTCACTTGCTATTTTCGTATAATTTGACTAATTAGATTTGCATGCCTTGAAAATTGCCTTGCACATTTAGAATATTCAATTGCCTAAATTGAAAAAAAAATTGCATCTTGAAATTTGGACATTGGATATTTCCAAAAATATTGCAATTAAATTGGAGAGATTGTGATTCATGTGAATATTTTGGGAATTTCGTGCAATCTTGTGATAATTTTTTTAAAATTAAATATTTTCAAGATATTTAAACATGTAATCGATTAGGAAAATTTCTTAATCTGCAACCGCGTACATGAAAATAAGTTTATTTATCGGGCTTTAGATAGAATTATTTCCATAGCATGTATTTTAAATTTAAGCGTCGAGCTCTTAGACTTTAGATCAAAACTTAATTCAAAAGAAATAGTAGTAATTATCTTTTCAATTTAAAATATTTGCAACTTTAATTTAAATGCACTTTAGAAAATTTAAAAAAAGAAGAGGTTCTCATGGCTCATCTTTTAAATTTGTCTCATCAAATCAAAGAAAATTTAAAAAAGATGTAGCAAGATATGGTTTCTTAAGAACCACATCTTATCATTTTTAGAAAAATAGGATTTTCTAGAAATCCTATCTAATGGATTGCATTCAATGAATAAAATCTTTTTGAATCCATTTTAACTTTTAAAAGATGTAGACTTATGGTTAAAAGATTTTCTTAAAATTTTGGGGACTAATGCATATTAAATCCAAAACCTTTGAGATGATCTTAAACCAGTTCACTCTAATTTTATTTTAATTTATAATTTCAAAAATTAGACAAAAATACAAAAACAATCATAAAAGGAAAGCCGCAAAATTGTACCTTTGAACCTCAAGTGAGAATTCATTAAAATTTTCAAATTAAACAATTTCAGGAAACTGGTACCGAAATGACATTAATTTAAAAAATTAATGTAATCAAGTCTCGAATTTAAAATCTGTAGTTCGTAGAAGTAATTTAGTTCTCCCACTAGTTTACTTAGTTTCTAATCAACTTATCAAAAAATGATTAGTAGTTACTTTGAAAAATTAAGAATCATTTGCAAGATAATCACTTGAATCATAAAGTCACGATTCAGTAGAATTTTGGAGAGTTTGAGCTAATTTAATTAATTAACTTGGTAATCCATTAACTCAAGATTGGAAAACTAGATTTTTAGGTCGTGATAGATGTGTCAAAAGTCGATTGCGCATGTGAATGGTGTGATTGATTGATGGTTGGTTTGTATATGAATGGAATAAATGAGAGGAATGAATTGAGGATCCCGTTGTCCTGTTTTCGACAAGGACATTTGAAATCCACGTGTGTTTGAATGATATCCCGTGGGAGCCAGAGGGAAATCTGGAAGCCCACCACCTACGTCTCATTAGAATACCAAAGGCATGTGTCCCTCGGAAGCTTTAGAATAAGAGCGAATTGAGGCTTATGTCCCTCATGATTCCCATGGTCAGTGTCCCATAGACAAAAAAGTTGAGATATCTATCCCTCAAAATCGAGGCCTATGTCCCTTGGAGAAGAAATTGAGACCTGTGTCCCTCAAGAAGCATGGCATGTGTCCCATGGAAAACCAGTAAAGAAATGGAAATTAAACAACGAGTCATGTCCATGCTCATACGTGTGAGTCATATTTTTCCCAATGTGTGGTGCCGATGTTGAGTCTCATACATGCTTGTAGTTGGCATCAGGTCTGGCCTAGTCGAGGGGTGAATGGATGGTTTAGTATGTTAAGTTAGTTGCTTCACTAGCTAAGCTTTCAGCTCACTCTTGTTGATTAACCATTTTTCAAATATGCTAGCCATTTGAGAAGTAGTGGACATGGATGGTGGCATTGGAGCACATTGATGGTGATGGTAGATAGTAATTTGGAGTAGATATTACCTCTTTTGTAGACCTCCCAATGTATTCTATACTTTCATTTAATGGAAAAACAATGTAAGTAGACGATATCTACATATATTAACCTAAATGTACTTGTTATGTGTTAAGATTTGTGATTGTATGATAAATACAGATTAGCGAACCCTATGAGTAAGGCCATACCCTTTAGGCATTGTGCCTATGTCTATTGAAGTATGTATAAGTGATGGTATGGTCGTCGATTTTTTTTTTTTTTGTGTTTACTAAGATTCCTCATGTGCCCTCTATATCATATACGAAATAACATATTAAAATAGATATCGAAAGTGGGATAACGCCCTGGGATGTCATAGGAATTGATAAATATTGGTCCGATTCTAGGTTAGAACCGTCCACCTAAATCGGAACGGTACACACACATAGACATACATTTCTATATTACATATATTTGTTTTTAATTCATGTGTGGATCTCATTTGAAAAATGATTTCAATTTGATAACTTTACAAAAAGAATTGAACATCTTTTCAATTTTTAATTTTCACTTTATTTTTATTTTATTTATGTTATTTTTAATTTTTTTCTATCTTCTTCTTGATTAGCTGATAACTGGCCAAAGGCAAGGGACAAGCTAGCCTAAGGTTGACAAGGCTCGGCATTGGTAGATTGTGGGAGCCAACCATTACTAGCCTTGAGCGAGCTCATCTCTCGTCAGATTTAGCAAGGTCGATGAGTCATGGTGATCATGACCTCATCGAGTCACCGGCTTCAAGTGAGGCTCTAGTTTGCTTGCCAGCACCTGTGACCAAACTGTCAAAGGAAAAGAAAATGGTAAAAAATAATAAAATAAAAATAAAAATAAAATATTAAAAAAATTAAAAGAAGAGAATCCAAAAAATATTCTCATCTCTTTAGATCGAGAAATTCACTTTTCCAAATTTATATATGATATTTTCGTTGACTCATCATTTTAGGCCAACCAAAAATGTTAAAATCTGGAAATCCAATTCTTGAAAAATACTTCCCTCGAAACAAACACACCGTTAAGGTCAGTCCTGATTGCTGCTTTGTTGCTTCTTGATTTCCATTGTCAATCGTATTGAGCATATTCCTGGAAACACAGGACAAAGTTGAGGTGGATTGTGTTAAAGCTAATGTTTCAGAATGTAGAAGATGGACCAATTTAAACGGCCTTTTCGGCACAAAAAACTTCTCAAAGATCACCTAAGCATCCTTGCTGTAAAATAAATCGGTTCCATAAATCCACTTGAGGAATCGGACCGAGCGAGTGAGCTCATGGAATTCGTGAGCGGTTCCAGTCCTCATTTTGCGAAACCGTCCCTGAAATCCATCGCTCTCAATTAGAGCTGGTAGGTTTTCAACGAGAAATGATAAGACGTACTCTCGTCACCTCACTCACATCGGATTGTGATCACCAACTTTTTCAATATTGAGTTGGCCCGAACAGATCGGGCCTGACTTTTCTAGACCAATCCTATCAATAGGCCTGGCTCGACCCGCACTGGAAAGGCTGAATTTTCGGGCCGCGGAATGATTCCATTGTCCAAGCTCTCTTACGTTGCTCTGCCAAGCTTGCTCATAATCAGTTTTAGGGTACAAAAATCCGACCCACCATCATGAAAAATTATTGGGTGTATTAGGGTTGCACGATCCCTATTCGTGAAAAAGTAAATCAAATCAAAGAAACATTCGCTTTGAAGTCCGCCGAAGCGGTTTCAAGTGACCCCCGGTTTTTCAAAAAGCACGCCCCTAGACACACTTTAGATTAGAACCTTGATCCAAAATCCTTAGAAAGCAAAAGAGAAAGCGACAGGTAAAACTTAGAAGAAAAAAACCATGGTGGGTCAGTGGACGATGGTGACGAAGCCGAGCCGCAGCGACGAGGTGCCGGACGAGGAGGAGCAGCTGAAGAACGCCAGTCAGGTCCGAGCCCAGTTCGATTCCTTGGCCCCGAGGCGCCCTCTCAAGCCCAACCGCAGCGAACCCGACTGGTCATCATCATCCCCCGTCGACTCCTCCGGCAGTTTCGAGCACGCCATTCCCGAGCTCGACAAGCTCAGATCTCTTCAGTCCCAGCCCCCACAGGTAACGATGAATCCACGAGCTTGCTTTCGGTTCGTCTTTTCCCCTTTCCCTCCGTGTTTGCGTCTGCTGATCTCTGATCGAGACTCGAGAGCGGTCAGATATATTATCAGGGCCTGCTCGCAGCGGGATCGGGTTCGACGGACGTGCAGGACGAGTTCGTGGAGACCCAGTATTACAAAGAGCTGGAGTCGGTCGACAAACAGCATCACGCGGTGATTAAAACGACCCCTCGACCAGTCAATCATACGTTCTACGTTTCTTCCAA
Organism: Psidium guajava; assembly: GCA_016432845.1. Taxonomy (NCBI): domain Eukaryota; kingdom Viridiplantae; phylum Streptophyta; class Magnoliopsida; order Myrtales; family Myrtaceae; genus Psidium; species Psidium guajava. The sequence continues at coordinate 18,445,457 of CM028231.1, forward strand.
GCTTCCTTTTTCAAAAAAAAAAAAAAACTTCCTTATGTTAGCGATCGAGATTGACCTTAGAGGTTCCCCTTTTTGATCGAATCAGACGGGAAGCGGGTTCATAAGCGCGACCGGAGAAGGCCGCCACAACGGTGGTGGGTACCCCGTTTGGTGCGAAAGAGACGGTTTCGGGAGCGGCCGGGACGGCAAGCCAGCCGTTCGGAGCAATCCCGCGACGAACGATTGGGTCCCGAGCGAGGCGTCTCGTGAGGTAACTCATCACTGCGCTTCTTTCTGCTGTTTTCGCTTGGTCTTTTCCTAATTAGTCCGTGATTTTCAGTGAGTTCTCCTGTTCTGGATTAACCCCCTCAGGACTACGTTTCGACGAAGCCCAACAGGAGCGAGAGTTCTTAGATCTCTCCAGTAGAGGCGAGCTGGCGTGGAAAGTTGGAAACATTTTTTTTATTTTCTCTCTTTCTTCCTTTATCCTTGTTTTGGAATAAAAGATGCATCAGTTTACCAAAAGTTCGAACAAAATGGTGTCTTGTTAATGATAATGACGACGACTTTTGCGTTTGAAGTGCGAACTATTCGAGCAACAACTTTTGTTTATTGTTTGCGCTTATCCGTTTGCCGCCATTAGCACATACATTAATGGCGAGAAACTCGGTGCGGTTGTTGGAATAGTCCTCTCTGGTTGGTCTTTCTCTACCGTTTATATTTAAATAATTGAAAATTTATTTTATTCTTACCGTCCTTATGCGATTGCCACGTGGCAAATGTGGCACATGTCCTTAAGTTGCGTCTCGCATCCGATTTCTAATAAGGATAAGATTAGATAAGAAAGGATAAAAAGTGAGAAGATTTTGTTATATCCTGTGCAGCGAATTACGAATTTAAAGTTAAATAAACAGAGGCAATCTACAATTGCGATTGACTTTATTTTCTGAAACACATGATGCTTTAAAAATTATTCAAGAATAAGTTATTGTTGTGTAGAGATTTGTGCCATCTGAATTCGAGCACAACATCGACGGATCAAACCTCGTAGAATTGAGGGTGATGATTTGGAGTCGAATCATTTGAAAATGACCCGATAGTGCTACTCATTCTCTTATTAAGTGAATAATTAAGTGCTGAACAATTTAAATATTTGGATTTTACCAAAAAAAAAACAATTTAATTATTTGGATGCGCGCATGCAAGTCATCTAAGAGAATCTTTTTGAATGTTGAGATGTTTTTTGAAAGTCGATGATGAATATCGAGTTCTTCATAACATGTTGAGATCCCTTTCGAATGTTGAAAAGGTTCACGCGGTTAAAGAACGCGGAACATGATCTCCAATTACGCTAACCAATTGATTACAAAATAAGGTCATAGAAATACCCAACTTTTGCGGTTGAAGACCCCAACTTGGTGTCATCGAAAAGGTGGCTACAGTTAATGGTTGTTGACAATTGATTTTTAATCAGGCTTTTCTCAAAAAATTAATTATAAATTAAGAAAATTTTATTAAAAATAAAAAATCAACTTTGGAACCTTTGGCCAAACATAAGGAACTAATTTTGAAAAAAAAAATATTTTTTGCATTTTGGCAGAATTTTTGAAATTTCTTTTCATTTAAAAAATAGCCGAAAATTAGAAAATACATCAAATGAGGTCAAAAAAACCTGAAAAAATGGTCGAAGCTTTTCTTCCCTTTGGCCACTTTATATGTTCGAGGATTCGATTTCAATCATAGAAAACCCCCTGATTTGGTGAAAAGATGATAATTTTCGCAGAACTTAAAGTCGATCAAGCAAGATTATTGCCACTGTAAGGACCTAATGGCGCTCTAGATCAGGGAATCGTTTTTACTTTTGCAAAAAAGGGTTTAAATAGGGCCGAATCGGCCCAATTTTCATCCATCGGTTTAACTGAATCAGACCGATCCGATCCACCTGGACTGGTAAAACCACTCTCCAATGCTGAGCAGAAGCAGAAGTATCACCATGGTTTTCTCCTTTCTCATGGGCACAATGAGCCAGAGGGGAAGAATCACCAAATAAGCAAAGTCCATGTTGCACCTCTTCCTCCCTAGAGGCTTCGTCAGAGATCCCATCTGCTTTTGGGTGATCTCCTGAGCACAGAAGAGACAAAGGAAGACAGCTGTAGGTGGAACTTCAATCGGCTTTAAAATGCAAAACCGAGGCAGAGGACGCGGGGGTTTCCATCAAAGGTTTTTGTGAGTCCAAAGAAGGGGGGGAAGAAAAAGCAAGAGGAAGAGTCTAGTTCTTCTTGTGACAGCCTGAATTTCATAGGCTGACGGAGGAGTACTGTAAGAGGAACATGTGTATAGGTAGTCCGTAGAGAACGTCGTACGTGCGTGGTGAGAATAGATCGATTTCTTTTAATGAAATCAGGAAGTAATGAACAGTTATTATATAAAAATGAAGTATTTTCTATTATGTCAAGTGTTCTCACTATCAATTGTATGCCGTGGTGAACCCAAAAAGGTCGTATCTTGTAGGCATGCCTACCTTATTATTTGATTGCACTTGTAAGATAGGCCTAGTTCTTTGATATTATCTTCTGCTTGTGCCAGTATATTACTTGATATCAGATTAAAACAGGTCGTCACACTTCTCCGGGAAAAAGCCTAGAGAGAGCTGCAGAACAGGGAGAGTCTTGAGTAGAGACGTGGGTGCGTCCAAACAGAAGAAGGAAACAAATAAAAGAGCTGGCTATTGAGAGAAAACCGTGAGCCAGAAGGAGAGTCTGAGAGAGTTCTCAATGAAGGAGAGTTCAGAGAAGTTTTTGGTTTTGAGAGGAAGTCTGTGATCTTAAAAAGAGGGAAGCGAGTTTGGGTTCTTGCGGGTAAAAAGAGAGAAAAACAAAGGGCTAGACTCCAAAGAAGAAGAAAAGAGAGAGCTTCGAAAAGTTCTTTAGAGTGGGGTGGTCTGGTTTTGGGGGTTCTTCTTGGGAGAAAAATCGAGAGAAGTAGAGGTTTCAGACTAAAAGAGATCGCGCCAGTCGGAGCGAGGCCATGGCTCATGACGGCTGAACAACCAAACCTGCAGGGGAGACGTGTAGACACTTCTCTGTCAGTCCGAAGGAGGCTGCGCGACGATGACCCGAGAAGGGGTCCAGTGGCGTTGGTGTTGGTCTAGAGCAGTTGGAGGGAGTTCTGGTGTCACCCGCAAGAACCGTCATGCACTCCGAACCTCGACCCGTAGCTCGCCCCCATCCTGGTCTTGCAAGAAAGCCAAGCAAGGTCGACTCCCTTGCTTGCCCCTGTTTTGGCTTGAATGGTGGATCGTGTTTCGTCGGCTGGGTTCTTGCGTACTCGGGTCTTGCTCGTGCCTTTCTCTGTTTATATAGTGTTAACTGGTTGTTGGGGTCGTGGTCGGAATCAAGCCGGTCCACCAAGTCAACGAACGGGGGTGGTGGATGGCGATCGATGGTGTCGACGGCCAAGGTGGGGAGTTCCCATGAAGCCTCTGTGAATGGCTCTCGGTGAGGTTGCGATGGAACCTTCTGTGAAGATTGGGATGGAGTTCAACGAGGAAGATGGTCCGGAGAAGACCAAGCGGGAAAAAAAAATTGAGACAGAAAATAGAGTTCAAAAAAGAGAAAATTGAACATAAAAAAAAAAATGAGAAGAGTAAAAAAGAGATCACTGAGTTTAGACCGGATATAGAGCCGTCAATATGGGTCAAAGACCCATATTTAACCCATATTTTATATAAAATGGGTTTTATATGAATCATTAACTTTTGAAGGACTCATTGAAAATAAGTTAAAAAAGTTGAAGTGAAATTAAATTAGTCAAAATTGAACCATACATGAAACCCATTTTTAACCCATATTAGACTCATTTTCGACCCATAACTTTCACAAATTACAAATGGACCTAGGGCTTCAAAGCCTAAACTTTCTTCCTATTATTTTTTTAATTTTTAATTTTTACAAATGGACCTATGGCGTCGGCCGTCGTCCGCCGTCGCCGCAGTTCGCCGCCGCCGGCGCGGTCACCATCCGCGCTTGCCGTCTGTCGCCGCTCACCGTCTGCCGTTGCTGCAGTCCGCCGTGGCTAGAGAAAAATGAAAGAAAAATAAAAAAAAATGATTTTTAAAAAGACTATTTTATTAATAAAATATTTTGTTTTAAAAAATTCTAAAAAAGGAAAAAATTAAAATTTTTTTAAAAAATAAAAAAAATTTCACTAGATTTTTTTTTGCATGAAAGTATTTTAGTAATATTATTTTTTATTTTATATAATAAAAATTTTTATTATTTAATTTTTTATTTGATATAAAAATTGTATATGATAACATATACATGTGAAAAGCTTAAAATAGATTAAATGGGTTATATAATTTTTTTTAGAATATTAGTGTAATTTGGCAATATAGATCAAAATAGATTAGGTCGGGTATGAGCTGGTTACGGGTTGGGTTAGGTATGGGTCATTGAATATGGGTTAAAACGGGTTAGATGGGTCAATATGGATCGGACCATATTCGACCCGACTCAAACCCGATTCAACTCACCCATTTGACACCTCTAACATGACATGAGATTATCCTTGGGGCTGATGAGTTTTCCAGGTTGGGCCTAAGTGGGAGGGATTTGACTTCTAGGCTAGCTTATCTTGGGTCAGTGGACCTGCGTTACAATAGAAACAAGTTTTGGGCCTACTCTAGACTTTAAGGTTTAAAGTCCATGGACTAGGCTCACATTCTAAGCCCAGTCCCAGTGAAAACCCAGGCCATAAAGGCCTGGGTGTGGTACAAATTGGGCCTTCTTCTTGGACCTGGCCCGGCTTCCTTTATTTTAATAAAAAAATTCGAAAAATAAAAAAGAATGTGAAAAATTTATAAAAATTCAGAAAATTTTCAAAAAATCATAAAGAATGGAGTATATATGTATTCGTCATTCTTCTATTTCTTGTAGGCCGCTCTTCTTGTGTCAAAATAGTTGATCAGCTGATAGAATATCTTATTCACCATAACTATTATTAGCAAAGCATAAAAACTCTTTAGCATCCCATTAACCGATCCTTGCTGTCATCGATCCATATCTCATTCATTTATCATCAAAAGCCTTTGTCCATTTCTCCCTTGAAATCTGATCACACTATTAAGCTGTTTGTAGATCTCACTCCCTAATTCAACTCATTATGCGTAAGAACTTCTTCTGTTGATTCTCATAAGCTGAACATTACAACAGTAATAAGTACTTGTCATACAAATTTATGAACACGTCTTTTCCTGAAATTACATAAATTCAAAATTTTACCTGCCATCTTAACAAGTCTTTTCCCTTTGATATTTTTGAAGTATTTATTGTAGTTGCGGAAATATCTATGGAGCCATACGAAGGACGCCACTCTCTATCTCCACTGCTTTTTGAATACCGATGTGCTTGTCTAATATTATATAAATATTTTCTCTACTTATGACATATCTCCGTAGCAAATCCATAAATCAAGTCCATTTATCAATATTCTCTCGATCGACCATAGCAAATGCCAAAGAAAATATATGATTGTTGCCATCAAATAAGACCGCACAAATGAGTGTTCCTCGATATTTCCCATACAAAAAAGTTTTATTGACAAAAATCATAGGACGACAGCTTTTGAAACCTTCAAACTTCTATTTATAAGTCCAGATTATCCATTAAAAATCTTACAATTGTGATCTATGTTCATGTTATCATCGATCACAAAATGAAAACCTGGATTCATTAATTACATTATATTTATATACTCTCTCAACTGACCATATGACTCACCATAACCTCCAAAAGTTTTGGCAATCGCCATTTATTTAGCTGCTTAGGTTTCACGATAAGTTGGTTTGAAACCCACATTGTCTTTAATCTCGGCTATTAGGCGCTTAATTTTGATATCTAGTTGTGATGTGTTCTTGATGCGGAATTGATCGTTCTACGAAGATCCAAAATGTGCGAATTGCGAACCTCGACCCCCAATCGAACCTGTGATTGCTAACCTTGGTATGAACGTGACCTGTTGACGAACCTGTGTCAACCAACCAACGCTATAGACGCCACGAACAAGAAATTCGCTATCTTGCTCGATAAGTCGAATCGACCGCCACAAGGAAGCCTTGATTAGGTCAAGTACTCAAAGAACTCAAGGGATGGAAAAAAAAACCTCTCTTTAAAAATAATAATGATCTCCGTGTCTTGAATCCTTAAGCACCATTATATATGATGCTAACCCTAGGAAAGGAAAATTACAAATATGGGCTAACCTTAGGAAAAAAAAGGAAAATAACCAGAGAAATCACGGAAAACGGAAATTGCCTAAAAAACAAATAAATGCCTAATCAAGTCTAAACAATTCCAAAACACCAAATAACACGACGTCAGTTACGGTGTAGCAGTGAGTTGCGTTTAGCAATACGTTTCCGTGCAATCGCTCATATTTGAGATCACTTGGAATTTGCCTGCCCAGTCATTAATTCAAGTCAACAACTTGGTTACTGCTACTCTGAAGGATCACGTTGCACCAGGAAGCCCACGATTCTTCAAGTCTCGGCGCGAGATCGCGTCCACTCCAAAGATCACAAACCATGACGCTAACAGCTTGCTTGAATTACTTTGCCCTCGCTCGAGTGATCGGACCAAGAGGGTAGGACAACGGGTCCCTAGCACCTCCTCCCCAATAAGGCTCGATTTGTTCGATGTCCACATCATTCCCTCCCCCGTGCAAAGGATTTGTCCTCAAATCATCTGCTTCGAACGGAGTCAAGTCAGAAACATTGAAGGTAGCACTAATACCTTCCTCACCTGGAAGATCAAGCTTGTAGGCATTATCATTAACCCTCTCTAGCACCATGAACGGTCCATCCCCTCGCGGTAATAACTTAGAACGTCGTTGCTCGGGAAAACGCTCATTGCGCATGTGAATCCACACCCAATCGCCGGGTTCAAACACTACTTTCTTGCGTCCTTTGTTGGCTTGCCTTGCATATTGCTCAGTCTTGTGCTCAATATTCAGCCGCGTCTTCTCATGCAATGCCTTGACAAAGTTGGCCTTCTTAGCACCGTCTAAATCCACACGCTCATCAATAGGCAAAGGGGTTAAATCTAATGAAGTTAATGGATTAAACCCATAGACAACCTCAAACGGTGTAAATTTGGTAGCTGAATGCATGCTCCTATTATACGCAAACTCAACATGTGGCAAACAATCTTCCCATGATTTAAGGTTCTTTTTAATGATAGCACGCAACAATGTCCCTAAAGTCCTATTAACTACTTCGGTTTGACCATCAGTTTGTGGATGACAAGTAGTAGAAAATAAAAGCTGTGTGCCTAATTTCTTTCACAATGTTTTCCAAAAGTAGCTAAGAAATTTAGTGTCTCGATCAGAAACAATGGACCTAGGCATGTCATGCAAACGCACAATCTCACGAAAGAACAAATCAGCAACATGCGATGCATCATCGGTTTTATGACAGGGTATAAAATGAGCCATCTTTGAAAACCGATCAACCACCACATAAATAGAATCCCTACCATGCTTAGACTTAGGCAATCCTAACACAAAGTCCATAGAAATATCAATACAAGGATGCGTCGGAATCGGCAAAGGTGTATACAAGCCATGTGGTTTAGTGGTAGACTTAGCTTGTTTACTGCAATACATGTTTCACAAACACGTGCGACATCTCTTTTCATGTGTGGCCAATAAAAATGTTCACGCAGTATTTCGTAAGTTTTATTAATGCCAAAATGCCCCATTTACCCACCACCATGTGCCTCTCATACCAACAATTCAAGCAAAGAACATCTAGGCAAACATAACTTATTTTCACGAAAAAGATAGCCATCATGCCTATAGAATTTTTCAAATACAGCGTGTTCACAAGCTTCAAACACTCTCCCAAAGTTATCATCATCAGTATATAAGTCTTTGATATGCTCAAAACCTAGACACTTGGCTCCTAGAGTAGTTAGAATTGCGTACCTTCGAGAAAGTGCATTGGCTACCACATTTTCCTTACCTTTCTTGTACTTGATCGCATATGGAAAGGTCTCGATGAACTCCATCCATTTGGCATGTCTTTTATTCAACTTTTGCTGCCCCTTCAAGTACTTTAAGGTCTCGTGGTCGGTGTGGATCACGAACTCCTTCGGCCATAGGTAATGTTGCCAAGTCTCCAAAGCTCGCACCAAAGCATACATCTCCTTATCGTAAGTAGGATAATTCAATGTTGCTCTGTCGCGACCTAAAATTCATTTTTAGGTTAATGGATTACCAGATTAATTAATTAAATTAACTAACCTAGTTCGAGCTCTCCCAAGCTCTACCAAATCGCAACTTTGATTTTTTTTCACATGATTTTAGAATTTGGAGTCGCCACTAATCATTTTTGGTAGGTTGATTAGAAACCTAAGTAACCTAGCGGGAGAACTAAATTACTCCTGCAAACCAGAGATTATGAGTTCGGGGACTTGGTTACACTAGTTAATTAAAACTAATGCCCTTTCGGTACCTTAATTCCATGGATATCCTATTTTGGCAACTCTCACTTGATTTATTCCTAAGACCCTGGTAAGGTGTTCTTTTTATGTTTTCACTTTAAAATGAAATGCATAAAGGGTATGAACGCAAACGTTGACATACAAATACGACACACAAATACGGACATACGAATACGTAGATATGCGAATACGAATACGTGCGTGACGTGCGAATGACATACGTACATGACATGCGAACGACATACGTACGTGACATGTGTATGAATACGATATGCATACGAGATAGACGAATACATATACGTGCGTTACATGCGAAAGACATACGTACGTGGACATGCGAATGATATGCGTACGTGACATGCGTATGAATACAACATGCATGCGGGGATAGACGAATACGAATATGTATGTGACATGCGTATGAAGACGCACGAATACGATATGTAACATGCATACATACACCATACAAATACGTGACATATATATGTGACATGCATAGTGATATGTGTATGTAAATACGTACATTTCGATTTTGCCCATAAAGGGCAAAGTCGTCATTTTGAAAAGATGGGATAAAACCCTCATTTTTGAAAAAGAGAGGATAAAACCCTTATTTTGAAATTTTTGATTTTTCTGAATGAATATGCATGGGTTAATAACATATCATAACAGACAAATGTGGATTTGCAAACGTCGCGTACGTGACGTGCATACGAGAACAAACAAATACGATATGTCTATACGAACATACGGATAACATAACAAACATACATGAGACATACTACATGAGATGCACATGAATGGCATTTTTTGTATTTTCAGATTTTCCATTTTTTTTGGTTTTTTGGATTTTCTACATTTTTTTTGTATTTTGGATGTATTATAAAAGAATGCAAAATCACCCAAAGCAAATGAAGATGTGAAGAGAGAGCAGGTAAAGTAAAACTACCATAAGGACAGTGAAAATAAAACCCGCAACTCGTCGGGTGAATAATTACAGACCAATTAAATAAAACCCGAGACATGATCGGGAATACAACAAAAATGGACCGGAATGGACATCGGTCAAACACCCGTTGCCAAGTCTCGTGGGTCGAGAGTACAACAAAACGGACCGGAATGGACATCGGTCATCCTCCAGTCTTCAAAGCATCGGGCCGAAAGCCAAATGAAAATAATGAACTTATCCAATCGGACATGCACAATCACCAATGAGTTAAGACAATTCAAAAACTCAAAGAGAGTTTAACACGTGCTGATTAAACTTCATTGAGACCATTTTTTACATTTTCCAATGCATTAACACAAAAAATACGAATTAAATCATACTGTCCATGAACATTCTTAGGGAGAAAGCAGTAACCATAAAATACAAAAGAAATAATGAAATGTATGTAAAACTTCTGAGATTTTTTATGTGGATGGGAAAATGTGTCTTTGACAACTTTCATGTTTTACATTCTTATTGAAGAGACACTCATTTTCGTGTAGAAAATGGTCTTTCATGAGAGCTCAGCAGCAAACAAACAAATTTCACAGAACAGACATATTTCAGGATTAAGCTTAAATGGACACTCAAATCTCAAAATTAATGCACCAAACTTTCCAGTCTACTAAACAAGACCCGATGAACAACTTTCATTTTTTGTGAAGTTTCAAAAGAAGACTCTAAACATAAGATAACTACAAATCAATATGACTACGCACAGAAAAACACTCAGACTCAAGGACGCCAACAGAATTGCATGATTTCATTAAATGCATTAAAAATACGAAACGTGCATGAATATTTTTGTATTTTTTATATGTTATGCATTAAGATCTTATGAACAAATGTCATGAAGAGGTCTTTATGAAACAAAGTCTAGAATAACCCATGGAAAATCATATAGCGTGAAAGGTCAGATCAGAAAAATTCCATCTCAGGTTCTGATCACCATGTTTCCAGATTTCTGATTTCAATTTCGGGACCCTTTTGACATAGCAAACGACGTCAATTTTCGTGCCATAATATATCAAATCGAAGATCTCGAAGTCATCTACGAATGTTCAGTACATTTATTTTCGAGATTTCGTCATCTAAACACCAAACATTGAGTTACCAGATAATTGCACATGCTGATGCGCCTAGAGCTCATTGGAGATGAATCCGTCGCGTCGCCAAGGCTTGTTCCACGGCGGCGAATTTTTCTCTCTCAAAATTTTTTTTCTCTTGAAATCTCTCCAAAAAAAATTTTTCTCCAGTTTTTCTTCAATCTCCCAAAACTCTCTCAAACATCCAAAATTTTCTCTCCAAAAAAAATTTCCTCTCAAGCTCACTTCTTCCTCCTTTTATAAACCACTCATCTATCTCCCATTCTAATTTTTCCATTAACTCTATCTCCCATTCTAATTTCTCCACTAACTCTTCTTCATTTTCATCTTCCCTTTTCCATCTCTATCTCACATTCTAATTTCTCCACTAACTCTTCTTCATATTCATCTTCCCTTCTCCATATCTATCTCACATTCTACTAACTCTTCTTCATCTCCATCTTCCCTTCTCTATTCTCATCTTATTTTCTTTATCTTCTCTTCTCCATCTCCTCTTCTCCATCTTCCTATCTTCATCTCCTCTTCTCCATCTTCCTATCTTCATCTCCTCTTCTCCATCTTCCCTTCTCTATTCTAATTTCTCCACTAACTCTTCTTTTTGTTATTTACAAAATAATCCCTCAAGTATTAGGTATTTACACTATAGTCCATGAGATTTTAAGTATTTGTAATTCAGTCCCTGGAGAAATATTTCTTTAAGTCCAAATCTCCTCATAATTTTCGACACACCTATCGCATGTTGAATTTAAGCTCATTTCTTGCTATTGAAAATAATGCAAAATTTAATTAAAGCCCTGTTTGTAAAATTGAGTCATTCTGGGTATAATTGGGCCAAGATGAAAATTTGGAATATTAAAGAACAATGTCACAACCCCTAAAAGTGAAAAATGAAAATAAATTGACTCAAATTAAATTTTTTTAGGCCCGATTCGAGATTATGCTCGTTAAGGAATACACGACCTCGAATTGGATTTTTTAAATTTGCGATGGCCAACATGAAAAGGGATTTAAAGGAAAAATATTGACTATTTTTATGTATTTTTGTGGCCTCAAATGCTATTATTTATTAAATATTTTCCTAATTTCTAAAAATTATATTTAAAAAAATACAAAAAATATGAAAAATTATTTTTTTACTCAAAAATGGTTGCCTAAGCTTGGCCAAGGCTTCCAAAGTTGATTTTGCAATTTTCTCATTTTTATAGATTTTCTATCAATTTTAGAAAATAAAAATACCGAAAAATACTGAAAATATGAAAAATCATTTTTTGGTCAAAATTGGTTCCCTAGGCTTGGCAAAGGTCTCCAAAGTTAATTTTTTCAAATTTATGAATTTTTATGGATTTTCTATTAATTTTAAAAAAGAAGAAAAGAAAAGGTGATTGAAAATCAGGTGTCAACAGCTGCCCCTCTTTGAAAGGAAGCTCGGTAGAGGTTCATTTCAAAGACGAGACGACACTTGAATCCTAATCGACTCAACACAATGAAATAAAAAGAGTCATGACATTCGATCTCCAATACCCCTTTTAGCAAATTTCGATCCAAACCCGGTTTGAGGAGGCTTTCATGCGATGAGGGAGAGACAAAGATGAGAATTTACCTGGCACTTACCTGCTCGTTGTATGGCGGTTGCCTAACATGAGTGCTCTGCTGAAAATGAGATGAGAACCTAAGGATTCGTTATAAGAAAACCTTAGGATAGTGGAACTTGGACTCGTATGGTAGGTCACCCCATAGTAGATTCCTAATAAAAGGATTCTACTGATTAAAATCGGATTGAATTTTGACCCGTATGGTGGGTCACCCCATGGTAGATTCCTAGTGAAAGGATTCTACTGATTAAATTAAGATTTGACCTGTATGGTAGGTCACCCCATGGAAATGCCTGTAAGAAGGACTTTGGTGCCTGTAAGAAGGACTTTGGTGCCTGTAGAAAGGACTTTGTTTTGCCTATAAAAAGGACTTTGGTGTGCCTGTAGAAAGGACTTTTGGTTGCCTATAGAAAGGACTTGGTGCCTGTAAGAAGGACTTTTGTGGGCCTGTAGAAAGGACTTGGTGCCTGTAAAAAGGACTTGGTATGCCTGTAAAAAGGACTTGATTTGCCTGTAAGAAGGACTTGGTTTCCTGTAGAAAGGACTTGGTCGCCTGTAGAAAGGACTTTGGTTGCCTGTAAAAAGGACTTTTGATTGCCTGTAGAAAGGACTTGCTCGCCTGTAGAAAGGACTTTGGTCGCCTGTAAAAAGGACTTTGGAAATGGACCGTTCCGTATTGGGGTTTCCAATGGAAGGGCTCCGGAGATAATATACCCTAGATTTCACCTTTTTTGGGTAGACTGAAGAGGTATTGATTGAGAAAATGATTTTTGGGTATATCTGGGATCTAGGGAGATCAAGAATCCTGCAGACGCTCTAACCCAATTTAACTTACCATGAAGGGTGCCATTCTGGGATCTGGGGAAACCAGGAATCTTGCAAACGCTCAAACCCGATTTAACTTACCTTGAAGGGTGTCATTCTGAGATCTAGGGAGACCAGGAATCCTCAAAATCCGACTTAACTTACCTTGAAGGGTGCCATTCTGGGATTTGGGGAAACCAGAAATCCTGCAGACGCTCAAATCCAATTTGACTTATCATGAAGGGTGCCATTCTGGGATCTGGGGAAACCAAAAATCCTGCAGAAGCTCAAACCTAATTTTTGTTGTCCCATCATTTTAGGAATAAACCGATGAGGCAAAGATCAAGAACACGAGAGTTGGTCAATCATGATTTGATAAAGCTTGAGAACACGAGATTGTATCAATCGTGAGCTGATGAAGACTTCATGAGAGTATGTTGATCATGAGTTGCAAGGGTTCAGAAGACTTACCTGGATCTTCTGAGTTAATGATCGAGGCATAGACAGACCGATTGTATCGTGTCTGCTTGCTCACTGAATGACCTTATGTGCTGCAATGGATTTGAGCACCCAGACAATCATCAGAATTGAAAGGTTCAGGTTGAAGATATACTCACCTGAAAATGCTTGGCGAGCATTAGCCAACATGGCTTGTTTGTTTAATAGCCTCTGGATGAATTTCGAGACCTCGGAGAGTAACTCGACTATTAAGAATGCACTACTTGTCAGACAGTGTCAGAGGTAACATGTGCAAGCATTTTTATCAATGAGTTCATCGGTTCATGCAAAACCATTCAGTTGAGTTTGCAATGATTAAAACTATATGTGTATGCTCATAATATGGATCATGCATGACTATTCTATCGAGTTTGCATTTCCAATTCTGTCCATGGAGGTTATCATGTCATGAATACCTCGAATTGAACCTGAATGGGGACTTCAGTCCGAAAGGGCTTTCTCTCACTCTCGAGAAACGCTATTTATCCGGATTGCAGGATTTGAAAAGAAAGCACTCAACCTTACCATCATCGCATTCAGCGAGGGTCTGAGTAATCTCGCAATTGATACGATCAAGCCGATCTAGAGGTCTTGATTAGGACCGTAATGTGGGCTGGGTCAAAGGCTTATCAAAGGAGACTCATTTCGAGTCAGGGCCATTGACAAAAAAAGGTCTTCATCATCTGCTCCGGGTTTACAAGTCAAGAACCCTGCAAAATGAGAGAGAAATAATCTTGCTCGAACTTCTTCGAGCGATTCTTAAAGTCATTCAACTCTTACATTAATTTAGGTGCCCTAATCAGAAGAGACTTTCAAGGGTCGTAACGTAGGTCGGGATTTGGGTATGAGAAACGAAGGGCTCGTTTTGGCTCAGCAAAATATATGAGAAGGGCTTGGTGTTGGTGATCATTGCAGTCTTGTCACCGATCTTTGACCTTCCTGAATTTGTCTTTAATGAATACCATCATTGGCTGAGGGGTGGTAGTTCTTTTACACTTTGCAAACTGACTTCTTTGGGGATCCTTTTTCGGGAATTCTCAAAATGTATGTTCGAAGTCAGAAGTTCATTACAGATATATGGGCATTGGCCTTGCTTTTGATAGGCACTTTGCTCTTTCTGCCCGAGATTCTTTGGAGTAGCCTTTGCTTTTCTTACTCCCGACTCCCTTTTGTTTGGAAGCAGGCCCATTTTCTTTAGGCTACACTTGTCTCTCTCTTTTTTTTTGTTTAATAATCTTGTGATTTTGAATTTTAGCAACAAGATGATTTTCAACAAATGATACTAGACATTACATGAAAGTCTAGCATATGAAATGGGCTGATTCGAGAATTCTCTATTGGCCCAATTTCTTCAATTTTGCTCTTTTGGGGGAAGGTGTCGTCGTTACCTTGAAATGAGCAAGGATCACCAACATGGGCTTGAGAAATGAATTTGCAGGCTCAATTGGGTTATGCAAAGGATGAGTGTGTAGGATAGAGAAAATAAATGCTCTTCGTCATCCTAAAGCACTTGAATTAAAATTCGAGTATCATGCAAAGAAGCACTCGAAGATTAATGTTAGTCCAAGCAAGAGAATTTTTAACCATTTATCTCCTGATATTGTTGGAATTACCTCTGTTTTGCCCTAGTGTGGGGTGGTTCTTGACAGGGTCATGAAATGAAATCACCGTCC
Organism: Psidium guajava; assembly: GCA_016432845.1. Taxonomy (NCBI): domain Eukaryota; kingdom Viridiplantae; phylum Streptophyta; class Magnoliopsida; order Myrtales; family Myrtaceae; genus Psidium; species Psidium guajava. The sequence continues at coordinate 18,460,598 of CM028231.1, forward strand.
AAATGGGTTGTCAATGGTTGCCTGAAGTGTTTGGAATGGAGAATGAATGCCTCCTTCACTTCGACTATCGTATTTTTTGCGAGAAAACCCATTGCCTTGGAGAATGCGGAATCTGTCTACCGCTCAACTCACTGTGGATTAAATACAGGACATATGTGGAAATGGCTTGCCTTTCATCGTCCTGTCATGCCCCATTCTGTACATTCGATGCATCGTGTACAGTTTATACCCCCGGTCAAAATTGACAAATTGAACATGCAGAACAGTCATGCATAAATCATGGAATGTGTAAACATCATGCAAATATGGCAATACAAGTACAAGTATGGAAATTGCCCCTGGCTGTGTGGGCGGATCAGACACGTTGGGGGCCTATTCCCCGAGTCGAGGAGTAGCTTGTTTCTGGTTTTGCCTCTTTTCGATCTAGGGTTCGCCATTGATTTCCCTTATTTCATCAGACGGATTGCATCAGGCGATCATAACTTGGCCCCTTTGGGCTGTTTTCTTTGAAGTATCAGGTGTTAGTTTAATATTTCCTGTAACAAGGAAGGAGACCTGTTAGCCAGTATCAGAAATGATGAACTGGACACGATACTGAGTTACCCTTGAGTGCTTCGCGCAACTCCTTTACCAGTTTTACCACTCGGGATTTTCTCCGTGGGTATATCAAGTTAGACATTTCCTGTCAAACAATGGAGAAGAAGACGTATTAGTCAGTATTAGAAATGATGTATTGGATACGATACTGGTTTACCCTTCATCTTGAATGTTTTGCGTGACGCCTTTATCAAGTTCACTGGATTGAGTTTCCCTTGGCTTTCGCTGGACACTTCAACGTTAAGCTAAGATCGTAACAAAATACTGACCTTGGTATTGCTCGTCGAGTATTCCTGTTTCTTTTTGCAAAAAGAAATGCGAGAAAAAGTTGTTTTATTTATTTACAATACTTACAACATTTCCATCCTCGAGGATCGAACGCGGGACGTCTCGGACCACTGTCATTCCCCATGCCATCTGGTCCACAAGACCGCAGGCGCTCATGGAGGTTCCTTTTAAGAGTCAATCCTTGAGATGACATGGTGTTGTTGTATTGTACTAGGTAATTTCAGGTCACTGTATTTTTCGGGGCGGTTTACAAACCCTGTTAAGAATGGAATAAAATAATTCAGAACACGAGACGAGTATGAGCAAATTAGAACGATACAGAATTACCCTTTTTTGAGATTGTTTGGGTCTTTCGTTCACATATTCCTCATTTGAAGCCGTCCATTCTGTGGCGATGTCCACGAATCTATTTGCCCAAAGTTTTGATTAATCGGGGAATTTCGTTTTTGGGTCAATTTGCAAATTCCTGTAAACAGAAGGGATCTAATTTAGAATCGGGACAATTTGAGGGTAAATTGAAACGATACTGCTTTACCCTTCTAGTTCGCGCGACTTTTTACTCGCAATAAATTCACTACGAGTTTGGTGTGGTAGCAGACTCGAGCATTTAATAGGAGAACAGGAAATTGCTGCTTCTTGCTTTTGCGTTCATTCTGAACATCAATAAAAGTAGAAAACATCACATGCGAGGAAATGAAGCGTCTGCATTCGTTCAAGATCGATTTTGCTCCCTCAGCAGGCTCTCCCATGATCAGCTGGCTTCATTCTGGACCAGGTATGCATCGGCTATGTTGAAGGACCCGTGATCTCAGCTTCGAAATGCAGACTCCCTGTGCATATTACAGTCCCCGTGCTTCATTAACATTAAACTGGTTGATCATGGCGGTGAGTTCATCGTCAATGCCGCTTGCCCGGTGGTGATACATCTCCCCTTCCCCGGGAGGTATTGATGCTGATCCAGTAGCATTAGTCTTTTTGTACCCTGCTCCAATAGAACTCGATTCTGTTATAAACTGGTCTAACTCGCTTCTCAAACACGCATTTTCAATCCTCAGATCATGCATTTCATCGAAGGCGAGAAGGAGGCTGTTGCAGTTAGGGCAGGTGGCGGAGTCAAAAGCCTCTTTATACATCTTGTTTTCCGCTCGGAGGTTTTCATTTTCAACTCTTAGAAACTCGGCTTCGTTGTGCTCATGACGAGTCTTCATTCGGGTTCGCCTATTTTGAAACCAGAACTTGATTTGTGAAGGTTCAAGTCCTAGCTCTTGACTTAGTTCCATTTTCTGTTTGCCGTCTGGCATAGGACATGTTCTGAAGAAATCCTCAAGCCTTTGTACTTGCTCCTTAGTATGGCGATGGTAACGCTTCTTTTGACCCTTACCGTTGTTGTCCTTATCTTTACTGAGATCTTGGACGTCGTCGGCGGAAGGGCCAGGTTCCATAGGCTCGATCCCAAACATGGTTTCGAACTCTTCCTCGCCCATATTCAGCAGGCAATGATAGCTTTCGGAAGTATTGGGTTGAGACATCTTCGATTTGGTCGATGATTTCTCAAGGTTTACTATATCTTTCTGTATTTTCTCTCTGAACCGTGTATGCTTTAAAACTCTCTTCAATGTATGAATAAAGATTATCAGGAGGATGTCTCTTTTAAAATTTGGCGTCGGCTTAGCATATGTATCGCTTCTCCCGAGATTTCTGTCTTTCTCAACCTTTCCTGCGTGTTTCTTGCTTGGCTCGTCTTTTCTCATCTCTTCATAGTGGTAGGGTCTCTATCAACGTCTCTACCGTCGATTTGCTGGCGTGTTCTCCTATAAAAACGAATCTCATTTTCCTTGTCTCCCACCCAAGTCACCTTTCTTTCTCCTTTTTCAAAGTTGTGTCATCCCGTCAAACTTTTGGCAGAGATGTCGGATTTGCTTGGCTCGAGATTGGAGACGAGTAGCGGAGGTGATGCTGATAGGGAATGGTAGATAGGAAAATCTGGCCAGTAGAGACTTTCACTGCAAAAATGAAAGGGAATGCGGCAGTATATGTTCTTCATATTCTAGAAAAATTGGAACGATACTGTTTTACCCTTGTATGTACTTCCATTGAATTTGAATTGAGGAAGTTCCTTCATTTGGATTGGATTGGATTGTATGTCCCGAGTTGCCCTTCACTTTGAGCTTGCCACATAAGTGCTTTGCTTAGTTGGGCCTTGTTTTCTTTCGGGTTGCTTTGAACCATCATCATTTTTTATGCCATCGGGTCCGTGGATCGGAGGGCTCCTTTAATTTAAAGGTTACCTTTAAGGCAAATGAGTCCTATCGCATTCCATTGGGTCATTTCATTTTGCGACACTCTTGAGGCAATTTGCAATCCCCTGGAAGAGAATGGAACAAATCCAATTTAGCATTTTGCGACGATTGAGGGTAAATTGGAACGACACACAGTTACCTGTCTTCGAGCTCGCCTGGGCTTTTCACTTGAAATTTCCCTACGTGAGGTCATTCAACATTTCTCATTATGGCAGTCAGCGACGTTGCCACAAATTGATCCGCCCTGAGTCTGGCATAAAAAGGGATTCACGCATTCGACGGGATAAAAAACAAATTACCCCATGCCCCTGAATTAAATCTAGACACCTAGAAAGCTGGAAATATCACACGCAGGGGAATTAAGCATGAAATGAAAGGTGCACTTGTTCAAGGTCAGTTCTGTCTCTCCTGCGGCTCTTCGATAATCAGCTAGTCTCATGCTGGTTCAGGCATGGATGACCGATGTTTGAGAGTCCTTAATCACTGGCTTCCGATTATGGCTTCGGATGTCTGTCAACCTTAAACTGGTTGACCAGGGCAGTAAGCTCATCATCTGGGTAATCTCTTGAACCTTCCAGCAACTGATGCTCGAATTGGGCATTATTGTTGGCAAATGTTGGCGGTAGATTTCTCATTCTGTCCTTGCCATGAGCAATTTGACTTCTCGAGCTGAAGTCTTCATCATTACTCCAGAAAGTGTGGGAATCACCAACTGTCCTGCTGCCAAGAACTCCTTCCATTTGAGGATTAGAGAAGTGGAAGTGCTCAGGATAATTTCTTGTCTGATTCTCTGGCTGCGCAGGCGCGCTGAACATGGGATGAATTCTAGCCACGGGTTGGTGCTCAAACCAAGGAGTCTGAATACACTGCCCCTGCGGTCTATACTCTTGAAGAGCATTAGGGTGATTCTGGGGGATACTTTGATTAACGCCTGGGGGATTGATGGCACGGTTACTGGTTTGGTTGATGATGGGAAGTGGCTCGCCCCATGCTAACCTGTGGAACTTATGGTGGCGAGGAGACTCAACGTTCAGGCTTGGATCAGTCCCGCCTTGGTTTTCTTGATTCTGAGCTGCATTGTGTTCTCTCACCCTTTTTCTGTACTTCTGAAGATGACTCGAAACATTTGCTTTAGTGAGTCCCTCTACCTTCATAATTTCCAGTATATGTTGCGGCCGTGCCGAATCGATTCCTAGTTGCTGAACTGCATTAACAAACATACGATGCAGCTCGGGAGACCAACTCATCTTCTTTCTCCAGTTGCTTGGAATAAAATTGAAGGCTTGATGCTTGTTCTCATGGTCGTGCAATTGCTTCCTTACCACGTGCTGCCATATGTTTTGAAGCATCTGAACCCTAATTGGTTTCGTTACGACGTCTTGGGCCCCGTTTAAGACAGCCTTCATCATGGCTTGCTGATCATCGCTTGCCGATATTACGAGGACTGGCATGTTTAATTTAGAATTGATGACTTCCAAGAGAGTGAAAACATCCATGTCAATCCCTACCATGGCGGTGACGACGATATCAAACTGGTCACTACTCCTCCTTAATATCTCTAAGGCCTCTGTCGCCTTTGCTTGAGCTACAACCTTATACCGGCATTTTCTTAATACGGTAACAAGGATTGACAGAGAGACTGGATTACCGTCAATGGCCATGACCAGTAGACCCTCAGGGTAAGGAACTTCATCAGCTTCGACCAGGGTTGAACATGCGTCCATTTCCCTAATGCTCGACATATTTCTGGATCTAGGACTGCCGATTCGAGATCGCCTCAGGATGTCTTCTCGGACTTGAGGGATCACGGGATCGTTGATGGCTTCTCGTAACAGGCTTTGAAAGCCAATGCTTTGATGGTGAAGGTTTTGAATTCCTCTCCCACGAGAACTCCTTCCTCTCTATCTTTCTCCTGCGATTTCGTGCAGATGAACCCTCACTATCAAATGAGGATAAATTCTCTCTCTGGCAATAGCAACGACTTCCCCCTTCACGGGCAGTGCTATTAGATTTACCGAGGGGAAAATCTGACATTCAGCTTTTGATTAAAGGGGAAATCCTTATTTATCGCTCAGTTTGTCTTCTTCTTTCTTTTCGCGATAGAGAGCCCCTGTCAAGATTTCCACCGTCGATTTACTGGCGGGTCCTCCAATGAAGACGAGTAATATCTCTCTTTCTGCCGAAAATTTCTTTGTCCCCCACTCAGCTCGTCTTTTCGTTCTTTCTTTTTTCAAAGCGGTGGAGTCCAGCTTTTCCACAGAGACGTCAGGTTTGTTCGGCTCGAGGTTGCCACTTGACTGGAATTTGAGCCACCGGGGGTGTTGCCGACAGAGAATGGTAGATACGAAAACCTATAAGGACTGCCCCTGTGAAATCAGTATTTAAATTAAAGCAGATTACCATCTTCGCATTCCGCTCATCTGCCTCATCTCTCTCCTTTCTTTCGTATTTTGCTTTCAAAAATGGCCAATTCTCCTAACCACACCTTATCCGCCGAAGTCCTGGCTGGGTGGGAGAGACTCTACAATCTTCTTGGTAGAGGTTACGCTCATATAGCCAAAAACTCTACCGTGGAGGTTGAAATCCTTGGTTTATTCAGGACTGTGGACGCTGCTTCTGTTGAGGGTACCCAACTGGGGAAGGAGTATCGGAACTTCTCGACCATCTTCATCAATTTTCTGGCTGCCTATAACCGCGCTTATGAGACGGTCCTTGTGACCGCCGTCGTGAAAGCTCGTTACCGAGACCGGCACGAGCGTCTGGCAACAGTTACATTTGTGGCTGATAATCACAAAAAAGCCCTCAAGTTTGCCAACGATCAGCTTTCCTGGCTAGTTCGTGAGAGGGGAAAGTTGGTGGACCGTCTGGCCTTGGTCCGAACTTACGCCGAACAGGAACCATGCAATATTGTGATGAGGTGCAAATGCGGTTGGCTGCAGGAGAGGCTTGATGACATTACGGCAGACATTGCTTTCGAGAGGGCGGCGATTCCGGACCTGGAGTTTGTCGTTGAGCATTACGAGGCCACTATGGCCCAGGTTAAAGAGAAGTGCGATCGCCTCTTCTTTAGGCTCGCGGAGCTTGATCCCGAGAACGCCCGGTGCACCCAGAGCATCAACTTTATGGAGAGCCAGCTGAGCTCCTTTGTGACGCTTATTAGGGCTCAATTTGATTTCACTTTTCCTCCCTAGTGAGTTGTTGTAAGGTTTGTTGGTGAATGGAATGAAGAGAAAGTTTCACGTGTTTGTGCTTTTCATTTTCCTGCCATTTCTTCGCCCATATAGCATGATAGGACGATTTACGGTACTGAAGACGTTGAGGCTTAACACTCTTCTCGGTGTTCTTGTTATCTACTGCCGGCGATGATATCAAGGACATCGGCGAAGGGTTCAGTGGCGGCCCCCACCGGTCACAGCGCCGTGAGTCAGTCGTGTGAATTATTGCAAATCGAGCACTCGATTAGTGCTCCAATAAACAAACCGGGCTGCCCGTTGCGTGCCCCACTTTACTCCTGCCTATCTCTTTCGGCGTCCACTTGAATGTGTCGGTCGCCTGTAGCGTTGGGAGAAATGATTGCGGGCCATGCTCGGTAATAAAATACTAGTCCTCCAAAATCTTTTATGTGTTTTGAATCCGAGGAAGTTAAAAAGGCAAGCCTTTGTTCAATTTAATTAGAAAGGCGTCGCAAGATCGGGTTCATAATCTTGCCCCATGGGTTTTGATTACACAGTCTCGACTTTCTCAACAAAAATACATGAACCCTTCTAATATATTAAAAATGTCCCCAGGCCCGATCTGGATGCATTCACTACCCCTCATCAAAATACATGGCCCATACGTGCTGACTTATTGACACGATTCTGTCTCCGGAAGAATTGGCCTCTTCATATGCCCCTAGGGTTAACGATATCTTCGCTTGCCCCCTGATTGTTATCACCAACGAGCCCGATTTTTCTCCACCCCAGGGTACCTATAATTCTCTGCAAAAGTAAAGAAAATAATCAGTATGTGATCCAATAGGGGTCGGCCCATGATTCATACATTAGTCCAATTTTATTTTTCAATTTTAGAGAAAATTTTCTTAGAAAAACATGGGTGAATTTCTCAAAAAGAATTTTCTTGCAAATTTTTACAACTTGAAAAATGTGATAAAATATCTTAAAATTTAGCAAATTTCCCGAAGGGATTTTCCTTTTATCAGAATGAATTTTTAGGAATAAATTTGTCAAGAAAATCTCATTTCTATTGAAGTAGAAAAATGTAACAAAATCTTTTACTAGTCAACAAAATTTTCCTAAGGGATTTTTCACACTTATTTATTTATTTATTTATTTTTATTTTTTTCAAAAATGGGATACTAATTTAATTTTCATTTTCTTTTGAAAAATGACCTTGATGTTAAATTCAAAATTTGACCGACACCTAACATGGACCGACCAAAAATAAATACAAGATGAAGTTAGAAAACTTACTTTCACCGTCAAAAATACCATGTAAGTCGCATAGACATGCACATGAATCGTGAGTTTAAATCTTAGCCTATCTACTCTAAAGGCTGACAAATTGAAGCGAAAGACTTACGGCAAGGCGACAATCTCGCGCACATAATCAAGATTAGCCGTGACCCCTACGACGTAATCAGGATTAGCCGGGTCTCCCAACTTCGGCTCCTCGAGTCAAAAATTAAAACCACTGCTTTGGTAATCTTACCAAGCTTGAGGCCTAACTTTTAAAACTCATTTTTGAAAAGAGGTTCGGGATTGAATCTGGACTAACTTTCGACGTGATCTCACGCCGAACGCTAGAACCAAATCACAATACCATCCTAAAACTAGTGACCCAGGTCCGGTCGCGGGACGTGTGTGATGTAGTGCTAAAACAAATAATCATGCACAGCAGTTAAATTCAAACATCGCTTCAAAATGTGCAAAAATTAAATTCCAATTTCCATACACCAAACCTGCAAAATAAGGGGTTAGCCAAACACTCCACTCCTTATAACTCCCATCTGAAAGACCATTTAACACCTAAAGATTAGAATTCAACCAATTGCCAAACCAAGTGAATATTCATGAAATTTTACTGGCCTAAGTCCTCTAAGTTCTTAAATTTTTCAAAAATTAAGAACAACTCCCCAGTGGAGTCGCCAAGCTGTCGCGACCTAAAATTCATTTTTAGGTTAATGGATTACCAGATTAATTAATTAAATTAACTAACCTAGTTCGAGCTCTCCTAAGCTCTACCAAATCGCAACTTTGATTTTTCTTCACATGATTTTAGAATTTGGAGTCGCCACTAATCATTTTTGATAGGTTGATTAGAAACCTAAGTAACCTAGCGGGAGAACTAAATGACTCCTGCAAACCAGAGATTATGAGTTCGGGACTTGGTTACACTAGTTAATTAAAACTAATGCCCTTTCGGTACCTTAATTCCATGAATATCCTATTTTGGCAACTCTCGCTTGATTTATTCCTAAGACCCTGGTAAGGTGTTCTTTTTATTTTTTCACTTTAAAATGAAATGCATAAAGGGTATGAATGCAAATGTTGACATACGAATACGACACACAAATATGGACATACGAATATGATATACGAATACGTAGATATGCGAATACGAATACGTGCGTGACGTGCGAATGACATACGTACATGACATGCGAACGACATACGTACGTGACATGTGTATGAATACGATATGCATACGAGATAGACGAATACATATACGTGCGTTACATGCGAAGGACATACGTACGTGGACATGCGAATGATATGCGTACGTGACATGCGTATGAATACAACATGCATGCGGGGATAGACGAATACGAATACGTATGTGACATGCGTATGAAGACGCACGAATACGATATGTAACATGCATACATACACCATACAAATACGTGACATATATATGTGACATGCATAGTGATATGTGTATGTAAATACGTACATTTCGATTTTGCCCATAAAGGGCAAAGTCGTCATTTTGAAAAGATGGGATAAAACCCTCATTTTTGAAAAAGAGGGGATAAAACCCTTATTTTGAAATTTTTGATTTTTCTAAATGAATATGCATGGGTTAATAACATATCATAACAGACAAATGTGGATTTGCAAACGTCGCGTACGTGACGTGCATACGAGAACAAACAAATACGATATGTCTATACGAACATACGGATAACATGACAAATATACATGAGACATACTACATGAGATGCACATGAATGGCATTTTTTGTATTTTCAGATTTTCTATTTTTTTTTTTTTGGTTTTTTTGGATTTTCTACATTTTTTTGTATTTTGGATGTATTATAAAAGAATGCAAAATCACCCAAAGCAAACGAAGATGTGAAGAGAGAGCAGGTAAAGTAAAACTACCATAAGGACAGTGAAAATAAAACCCGCAACTCGTCGAGTGAATAATTACAGACCAATTAAATAAAACCCGAGACATGATCGGGAACACAACAAAAATGGACCGGAATAGACATCGGTCAAACACCCGTCGCCAAGTCTCATGGGTCAGGAGTACAACAAAACGGACCGGAATGGATATCGGTCATCCTCCAGTCTTCAAAGCATCGGGCCGAAAGCCAAATGAAAATAATGAACTTATCCAATCGGACATGCACAATCACCAATGAGTTAAGACAATTCAAAAACTCAAAGAGAGTTTAACACGTGCTGATTAAACTTCATTGAGACCATTTTTTACATTTTCCAATGCACTAACACAAAAAATACGAATTAAATCATACTGTCCATGAACATTCTTAGGGAGAAAGCAGTAACCATAAAATACAAAAGAAATAATGAAATGTATGTAAAAATTCTGAGATTTTTTATGTTGATGGGAAAATGTGTCTTTGACAACTTTCATGTTTTACATTCTTATTGAAGAGACACTCATTTTCGTGTAGAAAATGGTCTTTCATGAGAGCTCAGCAGCAAACAAACAAATTTCACAGAACAGACATATTTCAGGATTAAGCTTAAATGGACACTCAAATCTCAAAATTAATGCACCAAACTTTTCAGTCTACTAAACAAGACCCCAATGAACAACTTTCATTTTTTGTGAAGTTTCAAAAGAAGACTCTAAACATAAGATAACTACAAATCAATATGACCACGCACAGAAAAACACTCAGACTCAAGGACGCCAACAGAATTGCATGATTTCATTAAATGCATTAAAAATACGAAACGTGCATGAATATTTTTGTATTTTTTATATGTTATGCATTAAGATCTTATGAACAAATTTCATGAAGAGGTCTTTATGAAACAAAGTCTAGAATAACCCATGGAAAATCATATAGCGTGAATGGTCAGATTAGAAAAATTCCATCTCAGGTTCTGATCACCATATTTCCAGATTTCTGCTTTCAATTTCGGGACCCTTTTGACATAGCAAACGACGTCAATTTTCGTGCCATAATATATCAAATCGAAGATCTCGAAGTCATCTACGAATGTTCAGTACATTTATTTTCGAGATTTCGTCATCTAAACACGAAAAATTGAGTTACCAGATAATTGCACATGCTGATGCGCCTAGAGCTCGTTGGAGATGAATCCGTCGCGTCGCCAAGGCTTGTTCCACAGCGGCGAATTTTTCTCTCTCAAAATTTTTTTTCTCTTGAAATCTCTCCAAAAAAATTTTTTCTCCAGTTTTTCTTCAATCTCCCAAAACTCTCTCAAACATCCAAAATTTTCTCTCCAAAAAAAATTTCCTCTCAAGCTCACTTCTTCCTCCTTTTATATACCACTCATCTATCTCCCATTCTAATTTTTCCATTAACTCTATCTCCCATTCTAATTTCTCCACTAACTCTTCTTCATTTTCATCTTCCCTTCTCCATCTCTATCTCACATTCTAATTTCTCCACTAACTCTTCTTCATATTCATCTTCCCTTCTCCATATCTATCTCACATTCTACTAACTCTTCTTCATCTCCATCTTCCCTTCTCTATTCTCATCTTATTTTCTTTATCTTCTCTTCTCCATCTCCTCTTCTCCATCTTCCTATCTTCATCTCCTCTTCTCCATCTTCCCTTCTATATTCTAATTTCTCCACTAACTCTTCTTTTTGTTATTTACAAAATAATCCCTCAAGTATTAGGTATTTGCACTCTAGTCCATGAGATTTTAAGTATTTGTAATTCAGTCCCTGGAGAAATATTTCTTTAAGTCCAAATCTCCTCATAATTTTCGACACACCTATCGCATGTTGAATTTAAGCTCATTTCTTGCTATTGAAAATAATGCAAAATTTAATTAAAGCCCTATTTGTAAAATTGAGTCATTCTGGGTATAATTGGGCCAAGATGAAAATTTGGAATATTAAAGAACAATGTCACAACTCCTAAAAGTGAAAAATGAAAATAAATTGACTCAAATTGAATTTTTTTAGGCCCGATTCGAGATTATGCTCGTTAAGGAATACACGACCTCGAATTGGATTTTTTAAATTTGCGATGGCCAACATGAAAAGGGATTTAAAGGAAAAATATTGACTATTTTTATGTATTTTTGTGGCCTCAAATGCTATTATTTATTAAATATTTTCCTAATTTCTAAAAATTATATTTAAAAAAATACAAAAAATATGAAAAATTATTTTTTTACTCAAAAATGGTTGCCTAAGCTTGGCCAAGGCTTCCAAAGTTGATTTTGCAATTTTCTCATTTTTATAGATTTTCTATCAATTTTAGAAAATAAAAATACCGAAAAATACTGAAAATATGAAAAATCATTTTTTGGTCAAAATTGGTTCCCTAGGCTTGGCAAAGGTCTCCAAAGTTAATTTTTTCAAATTTATGAATTTTTATGGATTTTCTATTAATTTTAAAAAAGAAGAAAAGAAAATGTGATTGAAAATCAGGTGTCAACATGCTCCACTTAATTTCTCGCTGAAATAAGCTACGGGACGTCCTCCTTGCATCAACACGGCTCCAATTCCTGTACCAGAAGCATCGCACTCTATCTCAAAAGCAGCACTGAAATTCGGCAAAGATAACAAAGGAGCATTGGTCAACTTATCTTTTATTAGATTGAATGCTCTCTCTTGCTCTTCTCCCCACGTGAAACCCACGTGTTTCTTGATAACCTCGGTCAAAGGTGCAGCAATGGTGCTAAAGTCTTTCACAAATCGTCGATAAAAACTTGCTAAGCCATGAAAACTGCGTACTTCTCCCACAGTCTTAGGTGTCGGCCACTCACGAATTGCTTTCACCTTTTCCTCATCAACCTGTATTCCATTAGCACTAACTACAAATCCTAGAAACATTAATTTGCTAGTCACAAAAGAGCACTTCTTTAGGTTAGCATATAATTGTTCGGCCTTTAAAACCTGCAAAACAGCTCGTACATGCTCAATATGGTCTTCAAGGCTTCGGCTATATATCAAGATGTCATCAAAATAAACAACCACAAATCGACCAATAAAAGCACGCAAAACATGATTCATAAGTCGCATGAAAGTGCTAGGTGCATTAGTTAGTCCAAATGGCATGACTAACCACTCATACAATCCGTACTTAGTCTTAAATGCAGTTTTCCATTCATCCCCTTCTTTCATCCTAATTTGATGATATCCACTTTTCAAATCGATCTTAGTAAATATGCAAGAACCATGCAATTCATCCAACATGTCATCTAACCGAGGAATAGGATGTCGATACTTTACCGTAATGTTATTGATTGCTCGGCAATCAACACACATCCGCCATGACCCATCCTTTTTCGGTACCAACAAAACAGGAACGGCGCATGGGCTAAGACTCTCTCGCACATACCCTCGCTGTAATAATTCACTAACTTGCCGCTGAAGTTCTTTTGTCTCCTCCGGATTGCTTCTATATGCGGGTTGATTAGGCAATGGCACACCAAGAATCAAATCAATTTGATGTTCTATGCCTCGAATTGGTGGTAACCCTCCAGGAAGCTCATCGGGAAAAACATCTTCAAATTCCTGCAATAAAGACACAACAGGACTAGGCAAACTCGAGTCAAGATCGTTAGTAGAAAACAAAGCCTCCTTGTACAAAAGTACAAACATCGGCCTGTCTAAAACTAAAGCTCTCCTCACTTCGTTCGATTTTGCATAGAAGTTCTTTTGCTTTTGCCTCTCTTCTTTTCTTTCAGCCTCACTCTTTTTTCTCTCTCCTTTTCCCTCGGTCTCACTCTTTCTCTCCCCCTCGGCCTCTCTTTTTACATATCTCTCGGTGTCACGTTGTAGCTTCAATTGATCTTCATACACTTCACTAGGTGTCATTGGTACCAAGGTGTAAGTCTTTTGATTCATCACCAACGAATATCGGTTAGTGTGCCCATCATGATATACCCTTCAATCATATTGCCATGGCCTACCAAGCAAAACATGGCCCGCTTGCATACGTACAACATCACACACCACCTCATCCTTATATCTTCCTATCTCAAATGGAACTCGAACTTGCTTCGACACTTTCACCTCACCACTATCATTCAACCATTGAAGTTTATATGGCCTAGGGTGTTTTGCAGTCTTTAACCCGAACTTCTCCACCATGGCACAACTTGCCACATTTGTACAACTACCTCCATCAATAATCAAACTACAAATCTTACCATTCACCACGCATCTTGTATGGAACAAATTATCACGTTGTTGGTGATGCTCCTCTTCTTTGACTTGAACACTAAGAGAACGCCTAACCACCATCAATTCACCATTTATTGGCATCTCAACATCACTACAATCTTCCAATAGTGGCATTTCATCATCCTCTTCCTCCCTTTCACTTTCGGATTCAACATCACCATGACCAGTCATGATCATCACCCTCCTATTAGGGCATTGATTTGCCATATGACCCCTGCCCATACACTTGAAATATTTAATATCTCGAGTCTTAGTGTTAGGGTTTTCAGATTTACCTGAAGCTGAATTCGAACCAACTCTGCTATCCTTATCCTTTCCCTTTAAAGTTTCAGCCTTCGTGTTGTTTCCCCTCCAATTGGGCTGCTCATTTCTCTTCCAATTGGACTTCCAATTCGAGCTTGAACCTCCACCACTCTTGTAATTTCGGTCCAACTTTAATTGTCTCTCAACTTTGATGGCTTTGTCCACCAATTCCTCCAACTCAACATAATGTTGCAGCTCCACCACCCTCGCTATTTCTCGGTTCAGACCACTCAAAAATCGTGACATCGTGGCCTCTCGGTCCTCCACTACATTAGCTCGGATCAAGGCAACCTCCATCTTTTTATGGTACTCTTCCACGCTCCTATAGCCTTGTGTGAGATTTTGTAGCTTATGGAACATGTCTCGGTGGTAATGACTTGGTACAAAACGCCTCCTCATCACCGTTTTCATCTCATCCCACGTGTCTATCGGCCTTGCACCATTGCGTCTCCTGCTAGTCACAAGTTGATCCCACCAAATTATAGCATAATCAGTGAATTCAACAGCTGCGATTTTTACCTTCTTGAGCTCGGAATATCGTTGGCAGTCAAATACCATTTCCATTCGTTTCTCCTACTCTAGGTACGCATCGGGATCATTCTTTCCTTGGAAAGATGGAATCTTCATCTTGATGTTGCCAAGCTCGTCATCTTCTCGGTGTCTAAACCCTCGGCCCCCATTCCACCTTCCAAATCGGCCATCTCGACCATCCTCCATATCGGCCTCATATTCATCATCAAATTGTCGCTGCCATCTAGGTCGTGTTCTAAATTCATCTCACTGATTTTGTGGCATCCGACGTGGTGGCTCTTGGTCACCATCAAGCCTCGTCTCACACCCTACAACTCGGGTGCTAAGCGCTTCAAGTTGCGCTCTCAACTGCTGGATGCCTTCCAATATCGCGTCATCCCTTTGGTTGGGACCATCCTCCCTTTGATTCACACTTTCTTGATCACGTGACATGATTTAAACCTGCAAGAAAATGTTAGAAATAAATAATCCTCACCAACACTCCCTCACGTGTGTCACTCAAGGTGTTTGTCACTCCCCTCGTGTTTAACTCAACTTTGGCTTTTTTTTTTAATAAATAAGCTCACACACTCTTGCCTTTTACCTCTCGTTTCCTTCACAAGAGCTCTTTTTCGGACTAGAACCCAGCCTCTCAACCACCTTACAACAATCGATCAAACCACCAAGCAAGAAGAAAAAAAAATTAGGGATGTACTGCTCAAAGGTTTTTTTTTTAACCAAACAACTGAGCAGCTTTCGCTAATTTCAATTCGGTACAACTAACAAACGAGTTGTCTTCTTGAATTTTTTTTTCTTCTTTTTTTTATATTTCTCACCTTTTTTTTCTCGCTTTTTTTTTGTTTGATCTTCTCCTTTTTTTTTGGATCTCTCGCTCTTTTTTTATCTTCTTTTTTTTTTATCTCTCGCTCTCTTTTTTTTATCTTCTTTTTTTTGACGAACTCAAATACAATCAGAAAACACAAACATCATACGAACAATTGAAAAAAATAGACGCAGCAAGAACAAAAACAGAACCCTAATTCTGTTAAACCCCGAAACCCTAGTTTTAACAAATCTCAAATTGCCTAACGAAAGCAGTAAAATTAGGATAACTAGACCTTGTAGAACATGGGCTCTGATACCAAATGATGTGATCTTGATGCGGAATTGATCGTTCTACGAAGATCCAAAATGTGCGAATTGCGAACCTCGACCCCCAATCGAACCTGTGATTGCTAACCTTGGTATGAACGTGACCTGTTGACGAACCTGTGTCAACCAACCAACGCTATAGACGCCACGAACAAGAAATTCGCTATCTTGCTCGATAAGTCGAATCAACCGCCACAAGGAAGCCTTGATTAGGTCAAGTACTCAAAGAACTCAAGGGATGGAAAAAAAAAACCTATCTTTAAAAATAATAATGATCTCCATGTCTTGAATCCTTAAGCACCATTATATATGATGCTAACCCTAGGAAAGGAAAATTACAAATATGGGCTAACCTTAGGAAAAAAAAGGAAAATAACCAGAGAAATCACGGAAAACGGAAATTGCCTAAAAAACAAATAAATGCCTAATCAAGTCTAAACAATTCCAAAACACCAAATAACACGACGTCAGTTACGGCGTAGCAGTGAGTTGCGTTTAGCAATCCGTTTCCGTGCAATCGCTCATATTTGAGATCACTTGGAATTTGCCTGCCCAGTCATTAATTCAAGTCAACAACTTGGTTACTGCTACTCCGAAGGATCACGTTGCACCAGGAAGCCCACGATTCTTCAAGTCTCGGCGCGAGATCGCGTCCACTCCAAAGATCACAAACCATGACGCTAACAGCTTGCTTGAATTGCTTTGCCCTCGCTCGAGTGATCGGACCAAGAGGGTAGGACAACGGGTCCCTAGCACCTCCTCCCCGATAAGGCTCGATGTGTTCAATGTCCACATCAAGTTGGGTGGCAATTATTTCTTCTGTTTGGTTGCAAAGGTACTTCTGATCAAGTTGCCGATAATTTCTTGACATTTGAGGATTACTACTTGTATGTGACCCATTGTACTTTATTATTTTTCATAACTCGGTACTTGTAATTTTAATTGCATGGAGCCTCTAATGGCACAGTCCATTTGGATGATCACATTTTATCACATATATTGTCTTTTTTGTCTCATAATTTCTTCTCAGAGAATACTCTTTCGCAGCTAACTACACCACATCTTGCGATGGAAATAACATCTCAACGTCAAATTCTTTTGAAGAATGAAACAACATACGACTCGACTTAGCTCTTAAATCTACTTGCATCATATCAAAGTCAATCTTTGAATAGGGCGGTGGATGTACCAACGGCAAAATGAGATTACTGCAATGGGTGTTGAAGTAGGCCTCCATATCGTCACCTCCGGCATCTTGCTTATCACTATCTCACTATCAATCCAAAAATTATCTTCTCCATCGCTATTATTATCATCATCATTATTATCATTATCATCGTACTCCACATATTGATCATCCATACCAACGTCATTTTCACCAACATTGGAACCTCCCCTGATCGAATCATTTATTACTTGGTGTTCATCTACAATTGCATAAAACTGTAAAAATTCTATAAAATCAGACTAAAGTACAAACTACTGAATCATCTTAATTGTAGAATTATTATACACCTCCACAAGGTTATACATAATGTAACCGTTTGTTATAACCGGTTGTCTATACATTAGACTTTCAATACATTGATTTTCTATTATATCCAATTCATGCTTGATCGTAGCATTTAACTCATCAAATGTGAATATATTTCTAAACTCAAATATAGTAGATTGTACACCTTCGTAATCATATTCATATTCATTTCATACTATTTTATCTTCCCAATGTATAATCACAAAAGATCTAGACAATGTTTAAGTAAATAAAGGAATTACAAATTATTTTACATCTAAAATTTAATAAATATTTTCTCCTACATATTAACAAATTGACATTATAACTATCAATATAACATATGAAATAAATTTCATAATAAAATAAATAATAATAATAATAGAACAAGTGATCCGGATTGGGCCATTTCCTAATTTTTGAGGCTGTTGAAAATTTTTAGAAATTTTTAGAATATTTTCCAAATTTTTTGAATTTTTAGGAATTTTCCTTTTTATTTTTAAAAATTTTTAATTTCGAAAAAGTGATTCGGACAGAGTACAATTTTCTAGCAAGGTACGATGAATTTTGACAAGAAATATTCTAGACACGAATTTTGACAAAAAATTAAGTTAATTTAATGCTCTTGTACGGCGGGTGTTATAGCAAAGCCACAAGAAAATGTGACGAATCAAGTTAATTTTAAACAAAGATTGATGATCCTCTTGTTCTACCTCTATTTGCTCTCCTTTGTTGGCAAGGAGAGCGAATAGGAAATGTAAAGAGAGCTTGAAGCAGGGAAATCCCTCTGCACTCTGCAACTATCTAGTTAGGTTTATCAAGGTCCCTTTTCAGTGGGTTTATTCATTTTCTCTTCAAAAAGTTTCAATCGTGTAAGAAGCTTGAAAAGATATATATTCATATTGTTGTTGATCGATATGCGAGAAGAAGCCACATCCCATGTAAGTAAATGGCATTGCCATTTTTTCGAAACTAAATTACTTTCGCAAATCGAAGATCTTAAGTTCGATACTTGATTACATTAATTTTTCAAATTAATGCCATTTCGATACCAATTTCATGAAAGTGTTTAAATTGGCAATTTCAACGAGTTCTCACCTGAAGTTCAAAAGTGCAATTTTTTTGTTTTATCTTTTACGATTTTCAAATTATCACAAGATTACACAAAATTCTCCAAAATATTCACATCAAATCACAATCTTTTTAAATTTAAACACAAGATATTTTGCGAGATATATTCAGAATTTTCAATTTCCAAACTTAACGAAGCAATTTTTTTAATCAAGGCAATTGAATATTCTAACTCGCAATGCAATTTTCAACAAATGCAAACATTTTTAAAACGTGCACAATTCTTTCAATCAAGGCAAGTGAATATCCAAGATTCAATTTTCTTTTATGATGTGGAATCTTCATGATGATGCAATTCAATCAATCAAAATATGCAATCAAACATTCAGAATATCCAAATGACGTAACTTGCCTCGATTGCAAAATTTATTTTCTAAATTTGGATTTTGTTCCAAAATTTGCAACTCAAGCTTTGTGCTCTGTTGGATGGGTTCGGTAACAATGGAATACAACAATGAATGGTGTGGTAGAGCTAGATTGGTAGTGAAAGAAGAATAAAGTCTTCCTAGAACCAATCAACAGAAAAAGAAGAGATCAAGAAAACAACCAAAAATTCAAATTTTTTGAAAAAGAAAGATGAAGTCGCTCACTTTTCCGACTAGAACAAAGTCCTTTTTGAGGTGGGTATGATTAATATGCCTCAAGCAAATCTATATATGAGCAACAATGAGCAATACTAAATAAGCTTCAAGCAAATAGGCCTCGTGAATTTTTTTATTAATTATTTATATACTAAATAAATTAATAGCATCCATCTTAATAAATTTTTCAATTAATTATTGATAATTATGTTATAAAAATAAGCTTCAAAAGAAAATAAAAATTATATTTACAAAGTTATATAGATATAAATATTATAAATAAAAACAAGTAAAACATTAAAAAACATTTAAAAAAATGCTGCCGCATTGGTTCTGTGAATATTTTTTTTATTAATTATTTATATAGTAAATAAATTAATTAAATACATCTTAATAAATTTTTCAAATAATTATTGATAATTATATTATAAAAATAAGCTTCAAAAGGAAATAAAACAATATATTTATAAACTTATATAAATATAAATGTTATAAATATAAAATAAATAAATAGAAAGTACATAATATGAAATTAAAAAAATGATGCCGCACCGGCCTCGTGAATATTTTTTATTAAATAATAAACATAGTAAATAAATTAATTACATATATCTTAATAAAATTTTCAAATAATTATTGATAATTATCTTACAAAAATAAGCTTCAAAAGAAAAAATTATATTTACAAACATATATAAATATAAATGTTATAGATATATAATAAAAATATTTAAAATACAAAAATAAAAAAATGCTACCCCACCGGGCCGTCAATATTTTTTATTAATTACTTACTTGGCAATAAGTTAATTACATATATCTTAAAATTTATCAATTAATTATTGATAATTATGTTATAAGAATAATCTTTAAAATAAAGAAAATTATATTTATAAACTTATATAAATAAAAATTTTATAAATTTAAAATAAATCAATAAATAGCTAAAATTCAAATTAAAAAAACGCTGCCACACCGGTCTCATGAATATTTTTTATTAATTATTTACATACTACATAAATTAATTACATACATATTAAAAAAATTCAATTAATTATTGATAATTATGTTATAAAAATAAGCTTCAAGAGAAAGAAAATTATACTTACAAATTTATATAAATATAAAATTATAAGAATAGGTTAAAAATACGAAATAAAAAAAAGTTGATGCATTTGCCTTATGAATATTTTATTAATTAATTACATACTAAATAAATTAATTACAAATATCTTAATAAAATGTTCAATTAATTATTGATAATTATGTTATAAAAATAAGCTTCAAAAGGAAATATTATATATACAAAGTTATATTAATATAAACTTATAAGATAGGTAAAAAGATACGAAATTAAGAAAAGCTATCACACCGATCTCATGAATATTTTTTCATTAATTATTTACATACTCAATTAATTAATTACATACATATTAATAAAATTTTCAATTAATCATTGATAATTATGTTATAAAAATAAGCTTCAAAAGGCAAAAAAATTATTTTTACAAACTTATATAAATATAATTGTTATAAATATAAGATAAATAATTAAAAATTAAAAATTGAAATAAAAAAATGTTGCGGCACCGGCCTCATGAATATTTTTTTATTAATTATTTACATAATAAATAAATAAATTACATATATATTAATAAAATTTTCAATTGACTATTTGTAATTATGTTATAAAAATACACTTTAAAAGAAAAAAAATTATATGTAAAAATTTAATGAATATAAAATTATTAGAAACACATAATAAAATATGAAATTAAAAAAATGCGGCCAGTCTCGTGGATATTTTTTATTAAATATTTACATACTAAATAAATTAATAAATTAATTACATACATATTAATAAAATTTTAAATTAATTATTGATAATTATATTATAAAAATAATATTCAAAAGGAAAAAAAGTTATATTTGAAAATTTATATAAATATAAAATTATTACACATGCGTAAAAAAAATATGAAATCAAAAAACATATGGCTGCACAAGCCCCGTGTGGTGGTACTAATTTATTAAGCTTGTTATCCTTGTTCTTTTAATATAAATATGTGTTCTTTACATATCTTGCCAATTTTATTTTATGAATATCTTTTTATTTATTTACGTACTAAATAAACTAATTAAATATATCTTAATAAATTTTTTAGTTAATTATTGATAATTATGTTGTAAAAATAAGCCTCTAAGTAAAAAAAATATTTAAAAAGTTATATAAATATTAATGTTATAAATATAATTAAAGCCACATAAAAGAAATGAAAAATAAAAAAGAGGTGTGGGCCGCACGAGCCCGCACAGCATTGAGAGGCCGCGTTAGGCCTCGCGCGGCATCCTGAGTGTTGCGCAAGGCCCAGCACAGTAGTTGGATTGCCGAGTGGGGCCCATTTGGCATCCTTAGTGCCATGCGGGCCCCCTTTTGGTAAATATGTTTTTTACCCTATTTTTGTTGTTTTTTTAAATCTAAATTGAAAAAAAAGAATCCGAAAACTTGCTTCCGCAGGTGGCTTCCCAACCTGAAGGAGCATTATTGTCTCGGTAGGGAGGTGATGTCAAGGGAAGGGAAGGTTTGAGAACCATGAAGCTCAATTTAGAAGGGTGCGATAGTGTTCTTTCAAAGAATGGATTCAGAAAACTCTACATAGGACTCAATACTTGCATTTGGACAAGCTGGGAGAGTCCAAAGAGAATTCTATCATGTTGTGCAATGCTCATGAGTTGTCCATCCAAGAATTTCCACAATTGAAGCATCTCCACATTGAGAACAGCCCCTCAATCGAGTATATTACCAATTCATCCAGTAGCATCCCTCTCACTGCTTCTACAAGATTAGAGTCTTTGCACCTTGAAAAGCTTATTAATCTAGAGAAGATATTGTCGCGACCCTCTAAAAAAATTTTAAATTTTAAAAGGGGTTAATGGATTATTAGGTTAATTATATTTGACTAACCTAACGCGAACCCTCCCAAGCCCTACCGAATCGCAACTTTGATTTTTGTTTAAATGATTTTGAAATTTGGAGTCGCCACTAATCGTTCTTGGTAGGTCGATTAGAAACCTAAATAAATTAGCGGAAGAACTAATTTATTCCTGCGAACCAGAGATTAGGAGCTCGGGGACTTGGTTACACTAGTTAATTAAAACTAATGCCCTTTCGGTACCTTAATTTCATGGATATCCTAATTCGGCAACTTAGGCTTGGTTTATTCCTAAGGCTCTAGTAGGGTATTCTCTTTTGTGTTTTCACTTTTTAAATAGGATGCATGGATGATATATATTTTTATTTGTTATATTTTTTAAGTGTTAAAGATTTTCTGAAGCCGAAAGAGGGAGTGTGTTAACGACTTCTGTGCAGTATTACGACCTACTTATCTTTTGGGTCTGATGATTCAAAAATTAAATTATAGGAAGTACATGACAGTGAATAAACACCTCCAATGGGAGGCCTAGCATTGGCTTGGCTCTTCCCTTTGGGATTTAAAGTACAGGTATTTAAGTTGCAAGTATTTAAACTACTGTAAGTAAAAACCTCCAATGGGAGGCTAAGCATTGGCTTGGCTCTTCCCTTTGGGATTTAAGGTACAGGTATTTAAGTTGCATATATTTAACTACTGTAAGTAAAAACCTCCAATGGGAGGCTAAGCATTGGCTTGGCTCTTCCCTTTGGGATTTAAGGTACAGGTATTTAAGTTGCAGGTATTTAACTACTGTAAGTAAAAACCTCCAATGGGAGGCTAAGCATTGGCTTGGCTCTTCCCTTTGGGATTTAAGGTACAGGTATTTAAGTTGCAGGTATTTAACTACTATAAGTAAAAACCTCCAATGGGAGGCTAAGCATTGGCTTGGCTCTTCCCTTTGGGATTTATGGTGCAGGTATTTAAATTGCAGATGGACTTTGTCCTCTCCATTCTGGGGTATGAATTCTTTAAAATGAAATACAACGAATTGATTCAACAATTTGAAATTTGTGCGCGCTCGAGGACTCCTTCAAGCCGATTTTGTGCTTCCATAGGGTTGACCATTGATATAGAGCTGCGGTTTCCTGACATAAAATAAAGTGAAGTGTCAGTATACAAAAATATGTGCTAATCTGCACCTAAAACCAGAAGAGTGGAAAGAGTACTTATCTCCCGTTTTTTTGGGAGGGATTTCTATAATTGATTTTCGCTCTTTATGTTCCCAATATAGAGAGTTTCTTTTGAATTAAGGGGGACTTTTAGTCACAGATCAGTTGAGAAATCGGTGGACAGCTTAGGAGCTTGTCTAGGCCGATTTTTGCATCTCTAGGAGATTTTTGCTGTTGACATAGAGATATCCTTCTCTTGACATAAAATATGGGAAGAAATGGGAGATGGAGAAAGTGTATACAATTTGTGCTAATTTGCGAGTAAAACCATAAATAAATGAATAAATAAAAACACTTAGCTCGAATTTGCTTGCTCGTTGACGAGGATGAACTCTTGATTTATATTGATCGATGAAGGAATTTGTGATGATAACCCCTAGCTTTAAACTCCCATCATCTTCAAAATTCTCTCTCTTTTGGTATTTTCTTTCTCTCAAATTTTTCTTCAATCTCCCAAAACTCTCTCAAACATTCAAAATTTTCTCTCCAAATTTTTTTTTTCTCAAGCTCACTTTTTCCTCCTTTTATAATCTACTCATCTATCTCCCATTCTAATTTCTCCACTAACTCTTCTTCATTTTTATCTTCCATTCTCCATTTCTATCTCACATTCTAATCTCTCCAATAACTCTTCTTCATCTTCATCTTCCCTTCTCCATATTTATCTCCCATTCTAATTTCTCCACTAACTCTTCTTCATCTCCATCTTCCCTTCTCTATTCTTATCTTCCATTCTAATTTCTCTACTAACTCTTCTTCATCTCCATCTTCCCTTCTCTATTCTTCTTTAACTTCTCTTCTTCATCTCCTCTTCTCCATCTTCCCTTCTCTATTCTAATTTATCCACTAACTCTTCTTTTTGTTATTTGTAAAATAATCCTTCAAGAGTTAGGTATTTGCACTCTAGTCCTTGAATTTTAAGTATTTACAATTCAGTCCATGAAAAAATATATTTCTTTAAGTCCAAATCTCCTCACAATTTTTGACACACCAAAATTTACCACATGTCAAATTTAAGCTCATTTCTTGCCGCTGAAAATAATGCAGAATTTAATTAAGGCGCTTTTGCAAAATTGAGTCATTCTGGGTATAATTGAGCCAAGATGAAAATTTAAAATATTAGAAGACAATGTCACAACTCATAAAAAGTGAAAATTAAAATAAGTTGACTCAAATTAAATTTTTTTAGGCCCGATTCGAGATTATACTCGTGAAGGAACACGTGACTCGAATTGGATTTTTCTGAATTTGCGATGGCCAATATAAAAATAGATTTAAAATAAAAATATTAACTATCTTTGTGTATTTTTTTGGCCTCAAATGTTATTTTTCCAAAATTTTCAAGTATTTTTGTATTTTTTTTAAAAAAATTAAAAAATATATATAAAATATGAAAATTTATTTTTTGTTCAAAAATGGTTGCCTAGGCTTGGCCAAGGCTTCCAAAGTTGATTTTGCAATTTTCTCATTTTTTCTTTATTTTTCATGAATTTTTGAAAATAAAAATACTAAAAAAATAATGAAAATATGAAAAATCATTTTTTGGTCAAAATTAGTTCTCTAGGCTTGGCCAAGGTCTCCAAAGTTAATTTTTCAATTTTATGAATTTTTATGGATTTTTCAAAAAATAAAAATACCGAAAAATACTGAAAATTTTTAAAAGAGAAAAGATGATTAAAAATCAGGTGTCAACAGATATGATATGGCCTTGTCACCCTAGAGTGCTTAAGCAAATTGAAAGATGTGGAAATCACATTGTGTTACCGTTTGAAATACTTGTGGTATCTTTCACATATGCGAAGATTTGTACATCTAGAAGAGATTGCAGGTTGGTGCGGTGCAATGCGAGCCATTGTCATAGATGATGCAAGAGAAATATAGCTATTGATGACATAGTTGAGTTGCCTAATTTACGTCGTCTGGGTTTGGGTCGCTTACCAAGAATGACGAGCTTTGGCATCAGAGCTAGAATCACATTAGAGGGTGCTCCAATTCAGGTAACTACTTCATTTTCTCCCAATGTTAGTTTATCTTTTTAAAAGAGTATAACTTTCATTAATTCTTAATCAATGAAAACGGTATAAGATCTTATTGCGGGATTTAGGGTAAGGTGATAATGGTGTTCACCGAACATACAGCACATAGCTTTGACCATTGATTATTTTTTAAATTTCGATGTTTAACAAATAAAAAATCCTATCAAAGAAACCACAGAGCCCACATTTTGATTCGAATTCAACCATAGCTAGAGGAAGCCCACATTATTTCCATTACGAATAATTTATTACTCATTTAATGTTTTTAATGAGAAGAAAAGACGGTGTATTTAACAAATGAATGTGAGAATGATTCTTTGATGAATGAACGAAATTCGATAATTTCAAAATGAAGAAAGTGACCTCCAGAGATTAAAGCAAGTTGCAACTGATTCCAATACGTCATGCCACCGTCATCGTGTACATGTCAGCTATTTTGGGTATATTTCCTTCTCCATCCTTTCAGGCACGATGGAAGATCTAAGCTTTTGCCCTCTAATTAATTGAGTTTCCGACGTTTTCAAGATACACTGGGTCCATTTAACTGTAGTAATTCTTGCTGAAGAATGTTTTCCTAGACAATGAATTGTTTTCTCGTACTTGGTTAAGCGGAACACGCAGTTTAACAAAATGATCTATGAATTTTATCCATTGATCATAGCTTTCTTGCGTATATAACTCTTCAAAGTGTCCCTCGTTGGAATCGTTGCTCAATTGCGGGTCCGTTGATTTAAGTCAGAACAAACAAGGGTATTGCTCCCCAAATTGAAAGTAGTCCTCATTTTCAACTGTCCCTAACCGGAATCGTTGTTTGACTGTGAATCCTCATTCAAATACTGAACAAATAATTGTATTGCTCCCCCACACTAATAGTATTGACAATATATGGAGCAGAAAAGCCGAGACACTGGGTGAAGAGCGGCTCCCAAACGATTTTGGATTTTCCCCGTCTAACAAATGTCAATTGTGAACAGATGAAGGAAGTGGTTCCCAAGGAAAAAGGTAGTCGATCAAAGGGAGTAGTGATGAGTTTCCCTTCCTTAATAGATATAACTAATGTGGAGTGTCGTAATTTTGGAGCTTTTAATTCGAGTCCGACAAGTGTTGATAGGAAGTTAGACACACATGGCTGAAAAAAATAATGAATCTCCACAACCGTTGTTCAATGAAATAATTTGTTCCATGCCTTACTGTGGTCATCAGTGTTCTTGCATTATCATGTTTTAGAATGAATAATTTAATATTTTGCCATTATCCTCCTCTCTCACGTTAATCCTTGCGTAGGTTAAACTTCCCAATATAAAATGTCTACAAATTAGTGACGCTCAGTACAAAGAGCTATGGAACAATCAAATTCCTGATGATTTCTTTTGCAAATTGAACTTTCTCATATTGTTCCACTGTGACAATCTCCAATGTGTTGCCTCATCCCATATGTGGAAGAGACTGCATCGCTCTCTCGATATGCTAATAGTGGTATCATGCCGTTCGATCGAGATCATATAGGAAGGTGATGAGATGGCTATGAAGAGTGGTAAATTGAGGAGGCTGCTTTTGCATGATCTCAAAAACTTGAGGCACATTTGGCAGCCCGATGGTCTCCCAAATGTCCTGTGCCCAAACTTGAGATTCATAGCGGTTAAGAGTTGTCCACGCTTGAGAATGCTTTTCTCGACCTTCATGCTAGAGTTTCTTGGGCAAATCAAAGTGTTGGTGGTGGAGTCATGTGAAGATATGGCACCAATTGCTGGCCATGAAGAATGTGAAGAAGCGACCGGTACGGCAATCACCTTCTCCGAGTTGATTGCTCTTAGACTTTTCAAGTTGCCTAAATTCAAGAGCTTCTCACCTGGGAAATACTCCGTGGAATTCCCGTCCTTGCAAGTCTTGAAAAGAGTAAGCTGTGGAACAGTGCCCGACCAAGGCTTTCGTGACTAAGGAAGCTACCAAATACGCAGACTATATGAGATCGACCGAGAAATGTAGAAATACCTATGATATTTCTGGTAAATACGAGATTGTGTCCGCGCATTCTCTTGTACGCTTCCCACGGAGTTTGTGACTTTTTCCTTCAATATTCATTGCTTTCAATATCAATGCCCACATTTCTAATAAATAACGGTCCATCAAGACAAGCGCGACAATCGACGAGAATATAAAATTTATTAGCGAGTCCTTAGTCACGTCTTCAAATTTCTAAAGAGTTTGCATGGACAATAACAAGTGCATTGCATCCAACTTGTCTCAAGAAATGATACGGTGTTTTTGCAGTAATAGGAAAATATATGATACTACCGCTTCGCAGTTTTCGAGGATGAACATCCGTGTCACTAAAATTTAAAAGTTTCTGGCAATTCACCAGTCTTGTTTGTAAATTAGATATAATAGATAACTTGCTTGTCAGGTCACCTATTAGTAAGTTACCATTATTATCTAGACTTCACTAACGTCCCCAATCAAATTAGTGAATTACCAACTTTTTTTGAAATTATCTATACTTATCAAATATCTTCTAAGTTTTTTTGAAGACGAACATCCGTATCACTAAAATTTAAAAGTTGCTAGTAATTCACCAGTCTTGTTTGTAAATTAGATATAATAGACAACTTGCTTGTCAGGTCACCCATTAGTAAGTTACCATTATTATCTGGACTTCACTAACGTCCCCAATCAAATTAGTGAATTACCAACTTTTCTGAAATTAGAAGTATGTTTGTTTTCGATGTGTACCAGATCACTCTATACTTATCAAATATCTTATAAGTTTTTAAGGTACAAAAGTTGAATTTTCATGGACCATTTTTTCATGTATACATTATTGTTCATTTCTTTTAAGAAATCGTTATTCTTTAAGCAACATTAACTTTATTTTGTATCTTACTATGTGTTTTATTCGGAATTATAAACATTATTATTTTCTCATTCTCGTTAACTATTTAATACATAAGAGTTAGATATTTTGAGATGCGATGTTTATAATTAGTATTTTGGAAAAGGAAAGGGTCACTTTTTAAATATGAATGCATTCATTGTGCAAAAGTCAATTTTACTGTTCTATATAGACTTGATTTTTAGCCTCTTTGAAGAATTTCATGAGCTAGATTAAAATGAGTTTACTAACTAAACTACACTTTTCCTAATTTTGTCTCATAAGAGATCAAAACAGGCTTCTTCCTCTGGATCGACAAGGCTAAAAAGGCATCATGTTTCTTGATCTGTAAAGGTTGAACCTCCTCATACTAAGATAATAAGAAGATTGCGGTTGGTGCATTTGTTTCATGAAAAACTCAATATTAAACGAAAATGCTTTTCGGGAAATCAATATTGAGGAAAATGGTTAGTTTTCCTTTATTTGTCGATATTTGACCGAAAATTTTTTCTGGTGTTTGGATGTCATTTGAAAAATAACTTTAATCTCACCACTTTATCTTAGGAAAAAGAAAATTTGAATTTTATATTATTTTTTTTATTTTCTTCTTTTTTTTTCTTTTTTCCTTCTATATCGCCGATCGCCAGAAAGGCCAAGCCTCGTCGGCCTCGGACAAGGCTCCACCTCACCAAATCCAAGGAAATCGACCTTGCCCGAGGCCTACGAGCTTAAGGTCGAGCCTCACTAGCCTCGAGCTCACTAGATCTGGTGAGGATCGGCCTTGCTCGAGACTAGCAATGGTGAGCTCAACCTCGCTTGAGGCTAGCAAAGTCGAGCTTGCCTGAGGCTGATGAGATGGAGCCATTTCTCAATTTTCATTAGTCCAAATTACCTCGATACCTTGAGCCATATTGCTTCAGGATTGAATTTGACTAAATTTTGGCTTCCATTTAATTATTTATCCCATAAAAATTGACCCGTAGTCCTAAATAAAAATGTTGAAATAACGTTACACATAATGCATTTCATAACGTTGCATTCAGGTAAGAAAAACATTTAGGGCCAAACTTATCCGCTTTAAAATTGTTCAAAATAATAACAATAATAATAAACTAAATAAAACATCAGAAATTAATTAGAATAAATTACCCGGTCGTGGAGGGAGATCTAAGTGGGTTTGACTTTGAAAATGGAACCATTTCCGTTCCAAACTCTGCACGCCGTTGTGCGATTCCGCCCTCTTTCCGGAAGATCAACGTGAGTTGAGTGAAAATATGCTATTATCTTGGGATATCTTCACTGACATTTTCCATATCTATAAATACGGGGCGAAAGGAGGCGTTCTAAAAGGGAGGCTGAACGAACAGTCATAGAGGGAGAGGGAGAGAGAACAGTTTTTTAGAAGGCCTCATCTTTCGACGCCATTATTGGTCCTGTTGCTCGTGCGATCATGGTCTCGCCCACATGTCCAGCCAAATCCCTGCCACCTTGGCCCGATGCGCCAACGTTGCTGTTCGGGCTGATCTCCAGCAACTCAGGCCGCAAGTCACAGCAGTGTTCGAATCTCTGTCACATTGGCCAGACAAGTAATTAACTATTTGGCTTATGGTAAGACCATCCTCTAGACATTTGAGTGCATGGAACATAAATCCAATTGAGTGCATAGAACATAAATCCAATGTACTTTAGCCGTAGCCTCGCTGATGAGGCCCAGTGATTTGTTTGCGCTTTGCAGGTTTCATATCTAGGTAAGTCCAAGTTTACTTGCTTTTATATCTCAGTTTTAACATATAGTTTGTTTCAATTACATGTTGTTAGTTAACAAAACCTGAGATTATTTTTTATTTGATTACTTCCTTACATTAACCAAGGCATATTAGGCTTTTGGAACTTTAGACACTAAGGCCGGACCTATTACGTATCACATGACTTTCTATGATTTATTTAAGTAAGTTGAGATTAGATTGTTTTGAAATATCACGTAATCAATGAACTGATGAATTTTTAGTATAATGCATGTTTCATTGTATCGTGATATTATCAGCCGTCATTGCACGTCATTTAAACTTTTGGGTTTCCATATTTAAGGCCATGCATGAATATTCTCATAATGCATATAGATTTAGAGCATGTTTAACTAGAATGCATATAGATTTAGGATAATACATAACTTTCATAACAAAAACCAAATAAAAATTGGCATTAGGGTTCCATAAAGATTGCATCTAGACTTAGCGTTAATTAGTACATCATATATGATATGTCTCATACTGTATTCTTAGTTATTAATATCATATTGCATATAGGGTACTCACGTTATGTAGTTCACGGACTTTAAGGTCATTTGATTTTTATCGATTAATAATAAAAGATAAAAAAAAATACTTGGGAGTCTCATGTAATTCTCATTAATTAGGAATATTATCGCATGTTACTTAGTACGTCCATGACATTTAGAGTAAATTTTAATTGATACCTCAGCTATATAATATTTAGAATTAACTCCATAGTAGACCTCATCATGCCCGTCATATATTGCTCGTCATTTAGTGAGTCTCCTGCCGTAGAGTTAACATTGAATAATCACATCACGTGGATTAAATTAATGATCCTATTCCATGTCATGGACATGGATTAGGTGCATATATCATAGCATAGCATACACGTCATTTAGAATCCTAGTATTAGATTAGGTGCATATATCATAGCATTTTAATTGAATCATTTTTTGACAAAAAAAAATTGAATCATTTTCATAAACAAAGACAACTCTAAAAAAAAGTCATGGACATTGCATTCTCATTCGTGAAAGAAAATGCATGCACATCATTTCATAGGTTCCCAAAGTTGAGATTGCATAAAAACTTACTGGATGAATAGAGAATACTTATTGTTTGCATATGCATTCCAGATTCCTAATGTTTTAAACAATTTATTTATTGCTTTGATTAGTGAATGTGGAATGATGTTTGCATAATGTATGATTACTTCTCACATGTTAGTGCCATATGATTAAAATTGATAAAGATTGCATGCAAAACACTTTTGAAATGAAAGAGAAAAGTTATCGAAAGGGCATTACTTAATTCTAGCGTAATCAAGTCCATGAATCTAGTGAATATCTAGTTCGCATAAGTAAAAAATACTCCTACATTTTACTTAGGTGTCTGATTGACCCATAATTGATTAGTGGCAGCTTTAAGTTGTGATTGGTAGGACTTCAAAGAGTTCATGCTAGGCATTATGCGTAGTACTGTATTAGCTTTCCCATGGTGGTTCATCTCTAGGAAGGTTGCAACAAACATAAAGTAGAACTAGAAAAACAAAATCATGGATTAGTAAATCATGGATAGAAAAAGAAAAAGATCAAAAAGAGTTTAAGACGGGATCATTAATCTTAATTTCAATAGCATCTCATAAAAGTGCGGTTGTGAATGTTAATCATTTGCATTATAGGAGACAGGTAGTCAACCGCGCTAAAGGAGCATGGCGGAAGATTATTAGGTGGAAGATTGTCGCCAGTGACAAAGCTTCCCTCCCTAAAATAATTCACAAAAGCTACCCTCAATTTGTTGCAAAAAGTTTCGAGGAGGCCATAGACCCTCTTCCATCATGAACCAAGCACGTATGTGCCTTGCATCCGTAGGGTTGGGCCTGAGAAGGCATGGTATATACGTGCTTGAGTCATGGTGGAAAAGGGCATACAATCGCCTCAAAGGTTCCTACGATGCCAACTAGAGGGTTGTTTTTGCAAATTCATCGGAGAGGGAAGCTTAGTTACTAGTGATAATTTAGTCATGACAATCTTCCTTTTGATAATCTTATGCTGTGCTCCTTTAGCATAACAACAGGAAGAAAGCCTTCCAACATGAAAAAGAAAGAAGAAAATAATAACAAACAAAAAATGCAAACCGATGTTGGAAAAAAGAGAAAAGAGAAAAGAAAAAAAAGGACTTGTTCCGAGGGGAGGGAGGTGAACAAACCACAAAAGGAAACAGAGAAAATCTCCAACACATAGACTGGGGCAACCATGAGGGTGTAGCCAATGTCGATGTGAGCGATGACGTGACCAAACAAGACAAACAAGTAATTGGAGGCGAACCCCACGAGGAAGGGGAGACGAAAAAAATGACCTTGATCCCAAGGATGGTGTATCAATGGCCAATGCGATTGAATGTCCACCTGGCCAACAACGACACGAGGAGCGCAACGATGTGGAGGACGACTGTGAGGATTGCAGTGTGCCTATCAAGTAACTCCTAGTCCTTCTTGACGGTATCTATAGTCTTATCAGGAGCTCCTATTTCTAAAAATAAAAAATAAAAAAGAAAAAGCAAAGGAGAAAACCACAGAGAAATTGTATTTATGATTGATCACATATTTTGTTGTCATATATAAGAGGTGATCATGAGAGGGAGAGAGAACGCACTGACCATAGCTAAGTAAATTGAAGTGATTGAGGCCGCCAAGATGATTATTAATGTGTAGTTGTTGATTAGGCACGGTGGTGGGTTGACCCTACAATCAATAGGTGTGTCGGTTGATAACTGTATATTAATATTCATCTTGACGACTTCCATTACTTCAGTTTACTTGACTACGGTCAGTGCGTTCTCCCTCTCTCTCATGGCCACTTCTTTTATATGGTAACAATACACGTGATCAATCATAAATACAATTTTTTTTAATGATTTTCTATTTCTTTTTTGTAGAAATAGAAGCCCTTAGTAAAACTATAGATACCATCAAGAAGGACTAGGAATAACCCACATGCACGTTGAGATCCTCATGGTCATCCTCCACATTGTTGTGCTCCTCAGGTCATTGTTGGTCGGGTGGATGTCCGATTGCATTAGCCACCAGTACACAATCCTCGGGGTTGGGGTCATCTTATTCGTCGTCCCCTCCCTCATGAGATTCGCCTATAGTTACTTGTCTATCTTGTTTGATCGCGTAATTCTCTCACATCAGTATTGGCTATACCCTCATGGTTGCCCCAATCTATGTGGTGGAGATTTTCCCACTTTCTTTTCATGGTTCGTTCACCTCCCTTCCGAGGTTCCAACTCATTTTTCCTTTTTCTTTTCTCTTTTTTTCCCCTCTCTTTTTTGCAGCATCAGTTTGCATTTTTCATATGAGCTTCATTAGCCTCCTGAAGACTACTCCCATGATCTCAATAGTTGCTATGGTGGTGTGTCGTCAGATACCGCAGGGGAAAAGTGCAGATCTAGAGGAGTATAGAGATCGGACAAGAGGGGGAGGATGGGTCTACATCTCCGGGCCGTGAGAGAGATGAGGGAGAGAGAGCGAGAGAGATGAGAGAGCACATGGCAGATCTTGCCTGGAAAGCGCAGATCTGAGGGAGAAAATCTGGAGCGAAGGAGAGAGGAGGACGTCTGTGAGAAACGAGGGAAATACAATGACTAAGGAAGAAAAGGAAATGGAGAAGGAGAAGAAAAAGCAGCAGTAGAGATGAGAGAGAGGGATGAGCAGAAACAATTATTGTACCGTTTTCTTTATAATTTTTTTAAAGGCTGGCCTTTGGGGTTAAATTACGGAAATGCCCATGAATTTTCTTTTATTTTTTAGTTTTATAATAGCTCTCTCTTTTTCTTTTTTGTAAAATCTCTATTTTTATATTTTAATAATCTATCATATATTCATAAAAATATATATTTAATATATAATGTGTCTTAACATGTCAAATATTTTTATTTTTGAGAAATGACGTGTCGACAAATCATGTAGTATCGTTTGTGGATTTTACTTAGTTATAGGCAGACGAGAAGGAATCCCTCCCACATAAAAGGTCAGAGCCTTGCTCAAGATGTTTTCTTTTCATTAAAGGCAGACTTGCGTGTGTGGGTGGTCCTACCGCTTGTAGGGGACATTCATGGCGATTGAGACTTGACGGGATTTAGCTTTGCTTTTACTTAGGTCGGGTCTGGTCTTTGACTACCAAAGAGTCGCTCTTTGCCCTTGCCTTTAAGATAGAGAAACATAGGAATAAGGAAACAGTTTAGTAGAGATTATCTCATTGCCCAGTAACACTATGTTTTTGATAGCCTTGTTTAAATTGATATGGAGATTCAAGTCTCATTCCTCTTTTTTAACAAAAGAAAAAGAAAAGGAAAAAAAGGGTTGTCTTCGTCACACCTTAGATTACATAGGGAGAAGCACAATATTTCAAAATGTTCTTTTTGCAAGTGGAGAATTTCCAGCCCACTCCATTTTCTATGTGGTCATACCGAATCACGACTGATTTGTCTCAGCGATGGCTACTGGACTCTCTCTCTCTCTCTCTCTACTCTACTCTACTCTTCTTCTTGATTAGCCTTTTTCTTCAGAGAGCACCATCTCCCCGTTCAAAGTCTCTCTCTCTCTCTCTCTCTCTCTCTCTCTCTCTCTCTCAAACTCGGAATCGGCTAGTTGACTGATTCGGCAGTTTGGAACCAGAACCGGCCCATGGCCATAAGGGTCCAGTTCCAGCGGTTCCGAAAGGTTCAGAGCCATTGAAAGCCAATGGTCGACATAAAAAAATTAAAATTGTATAATAAAAAATTTATAAATACCACTTTCATCTTTTATTTTTTCATACAAATTCTCTCTTCATCTCAATTCTCTCAAATTCTTTCAACTCTCAATTCTGTTAAATTCTCTCCAACTCTCAAGTTGCAATTACGTTATCAGTTTTCTAATTTCTAATTTTCTTTATTTATTATCTCATTTAATAATTTCCTATTTCAAATTATTTTTTCATACCTTATATTTTTTTAATTATACCATACATTTTTTTATATATCCAAAAAAAGGGCAAGTGCAAGAGCTAGTGGCAAAGGCAAGAGCACAATGAGGGAATTCGATTATCCTAATCCTTGTAATTATGCAGATTGGCGAGTTAATGTAGATGATGAAATCAATATTTTTCCTAATATAGAGCAAGTCTATATGCAAAAGAGTTTTCATCCTCCTATTGGTGTCGAAGAAATGTTAACAACCAAGGAGTCAGAGGGTACATCCAACATATGGGACAACTTCACGAAAGTTGAAAAATTTGAAGAAGATCTAAAAAGGTAGTTTATAAATATTGTGATAAAAGATATAAGTATACAGGTGGATAAGGATATGGAATATTTAATTGGTAACTTAAGTGGAGACATTCAATCGAAATGGGAATTGACACCAACCAATAATAAATTTCTGGGTACGCCAATTCTAGTACTTCTCCTTTATTTTTTTTATAATGAAAAAACTTATAAAGAATAATTAGGTAAATTTATTTCCATTGAACATTTATCATTTAGTTTTGGTAAAATTTTGATTTAAATCAATTTATACAAAATACATGTGCTTCACAAGAAAAACGTGTTTCTAGAAATACATTTAAACACAAAATTAAAAATCTTTATAAAACATGGAAAAATATGTACAAACCTTTTTCTATGAATTTCAATGAACGTGTGCATATAAGTAGCGATATTTTGAGTGATCATTAGCAAGCTAATTCTTATATGAGTATAACATGTCATTGGATAAATGATTATTGGAATATTCAAAAAGGTTTTATTGCATTTAGAGTTTTTGATGATAGGCATACATTAAATAATATTTATAGATTAATTAGGCAAATTTTAGAAGAATATTATTTGCTTAATAGAAAATTTTCGATTGATTTTGATAATGCAAACATAAATACCGCTTCAATTATTGAACTGAAAAATATCTGTAAACCCGCTTTTGGTGGATAATTTTTTCATATTAAATGTGTTTGTTATGTTTTAAATTTATGTATACAAGATGATTTAAAAACTCTTGATATTTTTCTCAACCTGATAAAAATAGCAATTCAGTTTTTATGGAAACATCCCCAAATAATGAAAGAATGGTTGAAATTTCGTAGAGAAAATGGAAAAAGGCCAAAAAGACTTTCAAGAGATGTTCCAAATCAGTGAAATTCTACTAACAAGTTTCTTAATAAATATTTTGCATGTAAGTATTTATTATGTTGTCGCAACCCGAAAATTTTTTCTTTTTGTGGAAAAATTTCCAGGTTAACGGATTATTAGGTTGATTAAATTAATTAACCTAATACGGACTCTCTCAAGTCCTACCGAATCGCAACTTTGAATTTTGTTCAAATGATTTTAGAGTTTAGAGTTACCACTAATCATTTTTGGCAGGTTGATTAGAAACCTAAGTAAATTAGCGGGAGAACTAAATTACTTCTACAAACAAGAGATTCTGGGTTAGGGGACTTGGTTACACTAGTTAATTAAAACTAATGCCATTTCGGTATCTTAATTTCATGATTATCCTAATTTAACAACTCAAGCTTGGTTTATTCTTAACGTTCTAGAGAGGTGGCCTCCTTTTTGTATTTTCACTTTTTTAAATGGAATGCATATGAATGACATTGTTTGGTATTTTCAAATCATTAAAATTTCCTAAAGCCGCAAGAGGGCGTGAATTAACGATTTCTATGTAGTGTTACGACCTCCAGCAGGTGGCTCGGCCTACTCATTCTGGGGTTTAATGGTACAACAATTAAATTATAGAAAATTAAATTGCAATAAATAAAGGGCCTTCAACGGGGGACTTGGCCTTAATTCAGCCTACCCACCGTGGGGTTTAATGGTACTGAAATTAAATTGCAAGAAATTAAATTGCAGAAAATAAAAGACCTCCAACGAGGGACTCGGCTTTGATTTGGCCTACCTATCATGGGGTTTAATGGTACTAAAATTAAATTGCAAGAAATTAAATTGCATTAAATAAAGGATCTCCAACGGGGGACTCGGCCTTGGTTTGACATACCCATCGTGGGGTTTGATGGTACTGAAATTAAATTGCAGGAAATTAAATTGCATTAAATAAAAAACCTTCAACGGGAGACTCGGCCTTGGGTCAGCTTACCCATCGTGGGGTTTGATGGTACTGAAATTAAATTGCATTAAATAAAAAACCTCCAATGGAGGATTTGGCCTTGATTCAGCCTACCCATCGTGGGGTTTGATGGTACTAAAATTAAATTACAGAAAAAAATTGCATTAAATAAAAGACCTACAACGGGGGACTCAGCCTTGGCTCGACCTACCTATCGTGGGATTTGATGGTACAGAAATTAAATTACAGAAAATTAAATTGCAGAAAATTAAGGACCACCAGTGGGTGGGTCGGCCTTCCCATTCTGGGGTTTGATGGTGCAAGAATTAAATTGCAGAAAATTATAGTACGAATGGGACAATGAGTACGATATGACATAATCGAGATTTAAATGAATCCATTTGGGTAACGAAATTCTTGAAGATTTTAATGGCTGGAATCGCTACCTGATTTGATGGATTTGATGGCCGAATTCAAACCTCGTATCACCTTGTGGATTAAGATTGCGGCTCGAACGACGAAGATGAACTCTTAATTTATGTTGATCGATGAAGGAATTAGTGATGATAACCCCATAGCTTTAAACTCCCATCATCTTTAAAATTCTCTCTCTTTTTTGGTATCTTCTTTCTCTCAAATTTTTCTTCAACCTCCCAAAACCCTTTCAAACATCCAAAATTTTCTTTCCCAAAAATATCCTCTCCCAAGCTTACTTCTTCCTCCTTTTATAATCCACTCATCTATCTCCCATTCTAATTTTTCCACTAACTCTATCTCCCATTCTAATTTCTCCACTATCTCTTCTTCATTTTCATCTTCCCTTCTCCATCGATATCTCACATTCTAATCTCTCCACTAACTCATTTTCATCTTCCCTTCTCCATCGATATCTCACATTCTAATCTCTCCACTAACTCATCTTCATCTTCATCTTGCCTTCTCCATATTTATCTCCCATTCTAATTTCTCCACTAACTTTTCTTCGTCTCCATCTTCCCTTCTCTATTCTTATCTTATTTTCTCTATCTATTCTTCTCCATCTTCTCTTCTCTATCTTCTCTTTTCCATCTCGTCTACTCTATCTTCCCTTCTCTATTCTAATTTCTCCACTAACTCTTCTTTTTGTTATTTATAAAATAACCCCTCAAGTGTTCAGTATTTACACTATAATCCCTGAGATTTTAAGTATTTGCAATTCAGTCCAAGGAGAAATATTTCTTTAAGTCTAAATCTCCTCACAATTTTCGACACATCTCCCCTATACTTAGTCGAAATTCACCTCATGTCAAATTTAAGCTCATTTTCTGCCGTTGAAGATAATGCAAAATTTAATTAAAGCCCTTTTGCAAAATTGAGTCATTCTGGGTATAATTGGGCTAAGATGAAAATTTAAAATATTAGAGAATAATGTCACAACTCCTAAAAGTGAAAAATCAGAATAAATTGACTTAAATTGAATTTTTTTGGCCCGATTTGAGATTATGCTCGTGAAGAAATACGCGACCCTAAATTGGATTTTTTTAAAATTTGCGATGGCCAACATGAAAAGGAATTTAAAAGAATAACATTGACTATTTTTATATATTTTGTGGCCTCAAATGCTATTATCTATTAAATATTTTCCTAATTTTTATAAAAAAAATATAAAAAAATACAAAACAAATGAAAAATTATTTTTTTATTAAAAAGTGGTTGCCTAAGCTTGGCCAAGGCCTCCAAAGTTGATTTTGCAATTTTCTCATTTTTCTTGATTTTTTTTTATGAATTTTCGAAAATAAAAATGCCGAAAAATACTGAAAATATGAAAAATTCATTTTTTGGTCAAAAATCGACTCCCCATGCTTGGCCAAGGTCCCCAAAGTTGATTTTTTTTATTTTATAAATTTTAAAAGAGAAAAGATGATTAAAAATCAGGTGTCAACAGTTACCCATTTTTGAAAGGAAGCTCGGTAGAAGTTCATTTCAAAGACGAGATAACACCTGAATCCTAATCGACTCAACACAATGAAATAAAAAAGAGTCGTGACATTTGATCTCTAATAGCCCTCTTAGCAAGTTCTGATCCAAATTTGGCTTGAAGAAGCTCCTATGAAGTGAGAGAGAGATAGAGAGGCCTACGACTTGCCTGCTCGTTGTATGGTTGTTGCCTGACATGAATGCTCTACTTAAAGTGGAATGAGAACCTAAGAATTCGTTATAAGAAAACCTTAAGGTGGTTGAACTTGAACCCGTATGGTAGGTCAACCCATGGTAGATTCCTAATGAAAGGATTCTACTGATTAAAATTGAAATAAAATTTGACCCGTATAGTGGGTCATCCCATGGTATATTCCTAATGAAAGGATTTTACTGATTAAAATTGGTTTAAGATTTGACCCGTATGGTGGGTGACCCCATGGAAATGCTTGTAAGAAGGACTTTATGCCTATAGAAAGGACTTGGTGCATGTAGAAAGGACTTTTGTGCCTGTAAGAAGAATTTTTGTGCTCCTGTAGAAAGGACTTTGGGTGCCTGTAGAAAGGACTTGGTGCATATAAGAAGGACTTTTATGTGCCTGTAGAAAAGACTTTGGGTGCTTGTAGAAAGGATTTTGGGTGCCTTTAGAAAGGACTTAGGTGCCTGTAAGAAGGACTTTTGTGTGCTTGTAGAAAGGACTTTGGGTACCTTTAGAAAGGACTTGAGTGCCTGTAAGAAGGATTTTTGTGTGCCTGTAGAAAGGACTTTGGATGCCTGTAGAAAGGACTTTGGGTGCATGTAGAAAGGACTTTTGTGTGCCTATAGAAAGGACTTTGAGTGCCAGTAAAAAGGACTTTTATGTCACGAAGGGTGCCATTATGAGATTTAGGGAGACCAGGAATCCTGCATACGCTCAAAACCACATTATCTTACTTTGAAGGGTGCCATTCTGGGATTTTGGAAGACCAGGAATCCTGCAGAAACTCAAACCCAATTTAACTTACCATGAAGGGTGCCATTTGTCACGACCTAAAAATCGGTTTTACGATTTCAAGTTAATGGATTACTAAATTAATTAATTAGATTAATTAAGTTAGCTCGAACTCTCCCAAGTTCTACCAAATCGTGATTTAAGTTTAATTTCAAAAAAAATATCTTGGAGCCGCCACTAATCATTTTTTGGTAGGTTGATTAGAAACCGGAATAAAATAGCGGGAGAACTACTTTATTCTCTACGAACTAGAGATTAGGTGATCGGGGACTTGATTACATTAATTTTTCAATTAATGCCATTTCGATACCAATTTCATAAAAAAATGTTCAATTTGACAATTATGATGGATTCTTCACTAAAGCTCAAGGTTATTTTTTTTTTGGTTTTTCTCTTTATGACAAAGGAAAAGAAACTAAACTATATGCAATGCATGTGCTTTACTCTAAATATTTACAAGGTAGTTATAGATACGATTATATACATGATATGAAAATATGCGCTCTTTTATCTTGACATAGCGATTGATAAACGTAAAAATAAAATTTGGGTTTTTTTTATTGTGCGATGAATATACCTCAAAATTGGATGTACACTTTATCCAAAGAAGACATGCAGCATATTCAACGAGGCATAATCATAATTCGAATAAATCCATTTAGGCAACAAGATTCTTGAATATTCTAAATGATTAGGGTCGTTACCTAATTTGGTGGATTTGATTGCCGAAGTCAAACGTCTTATTACCTTATGGATCAAGGTTACAAATGGCGGCACAACGACGGAGATGGACTTGTAGCTTGAATGATGAGGATGGACTCGAAACTTGCGTTGGTTGATGAAGAATTGGGATGGCAACACCGACTTTCGAACTCTCTTTCAAATAGAACTCTCTCATCTCTCTTATTTCTTGCAAAATTCTCTTCAAAATGAATCCCCTCAAATCTTTCCTTCCCCCCCTTTTATAGTGTGTTCCTCTATCTATTTTTTTATTTATATATATATATATCATATTTCATTCTTGTTTTTCCACTAACCTTTTTTATCTTTATTTTCCACTCTTGTCCTTTTTTACTAACCCTTTTTTATCTTTATTTTCCACTCTTGTTTTTTTTACTAACTCTTTTTTATCTTTATTTTCCACTCTCCACCAACTCTTTTTTTATATCTTCTCCACCAACTTTTCTAATTTTCCCACTAACTCACCTTTTTAGTTATTTACAAAATAATCCTTCAAGTTTTGAATATTTGCGTTTTAGTTCTTAAAGTCTTAAATATTTGCAATTCAGTCCTTGGAGTCTTAAGTATTTGCAATTCAGTCCTTGAAATAAATATTTCTCTAAATCCAAGCCTTCATAAAATTTTCAACGCATTTCCTCTATACTCAATCCAATTGCCCATCAATTTAAGCTTATATCCTCCACCACAAACAGAATGAGATGCATGAATAAATATGAAAAATGATTATTATTTTTTTAAAACGATAAAAAAGGTTAGTAAAAAATTTAGGTGTCAATAGTTGCCTTTTTTTGAGTGGAGGCTCGCAGAGGTTTCGCTCAAAGATCAAATTGAACCTAAATTTTGTCAATGCAAATAATGATGATTTTTTTTGTGGGAGTTTTAATCCCATTTTTTTTTATGTAGATGAAATGATGAATGAATTTTTTTGGTAGGGTTTTAATCCCATTTTCTATGCAGATGAAATGATGCATGATATGTAGAACCATAAATAACATGTGTCAAGGCTTTTTTGCTCCAAAAAAATGGATTAGAGAAACCTGCATATGAATCGCATATGAAATATCTGTTTCACTAGACTACTCATAATACTGACGATTCCCTTGATTTCCAAGCTTTCTTGTGGTTGTGAGGATCTCAAGGTACTGGAGCCTATCTGTTACCTGTAGTTCCCTACAAATGCGAAACAACGCATGATATGATTTGAAAGGATGTGCTTGAGTTGTGGTTCAAGCTGCACCATTTTGTCTCTTGGGACCACCATAGCCCACCATGAGTCGGTAGAGGTAGGTCAAGATCACAAGAACCTATCGATTGTGATTTGACAAAGATCAAGAACACAAGAACCTGTCAATCGTGAACTGATAAAAATCTCATGAGAGCGGGTCAATCATGAGCTGGTAGAGATAGGTCAAGATCACAGGAACCTGTCAATCATGATTTGACAAAGACCAAGAACATGAGAACCTGTCAATCGTGAACTGATAAAAATCTCATGAGAGCGGGTCAATTATGAACTGGTAGAGATAGGTCAAGATCACAACAACCTGTCAATCGTGATTTGACAAAGACCAAGAACACAAGAACCTGTCAATCGTGAACTGATAAAAATCTCATGAGAGCGGGTCAATCATGAGCTGGTAGAGATAGGTCAAGATCACAAGAACCTGTCAATTGTGATTTGACCAAGATCAAGAATACGAGAACCTGTCAATCGTGAACTGATGAATATCTCATGAGAGCAGGTCAATCATGAGTTGGTAGAGGTAGGTCATGATCACAAGAACCTGTCAACTGTGATTTGACAAAGATCAAGAACACGAGAACCTGTCAATCGTGAACTGATGAATATTTCATGAGAGCAGGC
This sequence comes from Psidium guajava, assembly GCA_016432845.1. NCBI lineage: Eukaryota > Viridiplantae > Streptophyta > Magnoliopsida > Myrtales > Myrtaceae > Psidium > Psidium guajava. Next base: position 18,503,109 of record CM028231.1, read on the forward strand.
CAATCATGAGTTGGTAGGGTTTAGAAAACTTACTTGTGTCTTCTGAGTTAATGATCAAGGTATAGATAGGCTGACTGTGTCATGCCTGCTTGTTCACTGAATAACCGTATGTGCCACACTAGATTTGAACACCCTGATAATCGCTAGGATTCATTCTCTTGAAAGGTTCAGGTTGAAGATATACTTACGTAAGGATTTAGAAGAAACACCTAGTGGTTTCTCGACAACTAGGCTTGTTCATTCAATAATTGTCGAATGAATTTCGAGACCTTGAAAGGTAACTCAAACATCGGGAATGTATTAATTGTCAGGCAATGTCAGAGGTAACATGTGCAAGCATTTTCATCAATGAGTTCATCGGTTCATGCAAAACTATTCCGCTAAGTTTGCAATGATTTGAAGTCATCTATGTAAAACGCATGATGCAATCAATCAAAGTGTGGATCATGCATAACTATTCTATCAAGTTTGCATTACCAATTCTGTTCAAGGAGGTTATCTTAGTATGAACACCTCGAATGTAATCTGAATGGGGGACTTCAGTCCGAAAAGGGCTTTCTTTCACTCTCAAGAAAGGCTGTTTAAAGCATTGGTCTCGCCAGTGAGCTCTCTCTTCAACGAATGGAGACAAATTGTTTCTTCTTTTTCTTTTTATTAAAGTTGGCCTTGTCTCCCATCATCTTTTTCTTTTTTTTCTTTTGAGGCGGTGGCGTCCCCTCAATCCTTCTCCTTTTTTTTCTCAGAGATTTCGGATTTACATGACTCGAGACTATAGAGCAGTAGTAGGCTAAGGGATATGAGCCAATAAAGATGACACCGAAAACGGGGAAAATCAACTGAAAGAGTATGGCACTGTAAAGAAAAATAACATTTTCACGTTAAATATTTGTCTGCCATGTACCATTTTAACAATAATGGTGAATCTTTCACACATATCTTCTCGAGTGAGATTACGGCCGGATGAGAGCGATTTTATCATGGAGTTATTCATTTTCGAAATAAAGGCTCTGTATACACATTACAGCCTTGGAACTTCATCAATGTTGAATTGGTTGATCAAGACAGTAAGCTCGTCATCGATGCCACACGATTCATTATGATGCATGCCCCTTTGTTCTCTCGAATCTTTGAATAATTGATGTCTGGATCGGGCAATGGCGTCTTCTAATGTTTGTACTGGTGACAAATATTCTGCTGTATTTTTGCCATAAGAAACCTGACTCGTGGAGCTGAATCTTATGCCATTTATCGGGAACACCTGAGGATGATCAATTGGCCTGTTACCGAAACTATTTCCTACTTCATGACTGGCATGGCAGAAATGCTCAGAGTGACTTCCCATCTAATTCTCTGATAGCACATATTCGGATTGTGTGGTCGAGAAAATCAATCCTTGAACATCGGGCGCGGTGTCTTGATTAACCACAGGAAAAACTCTGGCTGAGGGTTGCTGTTCAAACCAAGGTGTCTCTGCCCATTGTACGTGCAGTATGAATTCTTGTAGAGTAGTGAGACTACTAGAAAGAATACTTAGGTTAACACCATAGGAAGTGGTGGTACATTTGCTAGCTTGGCCTCCTCGGCTTCGAGCTGTGTTGTGCTGTCTTAGCTTTTGTCTGTACTTCCAAAGATGACTTGCAACCTTTTGAGTATTGAGTCCCTCTACCTTCATAATCTCTCGTATTTGCCACGGACATGCTGCATCAACTCCTAGTTGTTGAACTGCATCAACAAACTTGGAATAAAGCTCAACAGTCCAAATAAGCCTCGTCTTCATACCATCAGAAGCAAGACGACTGCCTTTTTGTTCGAAAAACTTTTTCCTTACAGTATGCTTCCAAATGTTTTGGATTGTTTGAATCCTAACTGGTTTCATAAGGAAATATTGAGCCCCGTGCAATACGGTTTTCATTATGATCTGCTAGTCGTCACTTGCCGATATTATGATGACTGGTATGCTTAACTTAGAACTGACAACCTTTAAGAATCTGAAAATGTTCATGTCGAGCCCTACCACGGCGGTGATGACGATATCAAACTTCTGCCTATCCTACCTTAGCATCTCTAAGGCTCTCCTCGACTTTGCTTGAGTTATAACCCCATATTGGCATTTTCTTAACATGGCGGCGAGGACTTAAAGGGAAACTAGGTTGCTGTAAATAGCCATGACTCGCAAACCCTCAGGATAGGAAACTCCGTCTGTCTTCGCCTGGGTTGAACTTATGCTTTCTTTATCAACCATCTCTGTGTTTATAAACTTGGAGCTGCTACCTTGAGACCGCTTATGTTTGCTTGCAGCACGTTCCATCAGGGGTTGGATGAACCCGTCAGCCGTGGAGCATGGTGATGTCGGAGGATGGTGTGTAAGTTTTATTTTCAAAGCTTCAGGTGGGAGCTCTACGACGGAATCTCTCTGGGATATCTCTAGACTCGTAGAACCACGGGGTCTGTGAAGTTTTCTCGTGGTAGGTCCCAACGGTTATTTGGTGTTCTGGGAGGATGCTTCATTGGTGGTGATTCTGGGCTCTTCTAATGTAGAACCCTCTCTTCTCCCTCTTTCTCTCAACCGTCAATTTTTGTAGGTGAGTTGTTACTTTTCTATAAATGAAGACAGGTCGTTTCTTCTTTTCTGATATAGCTTGCTCTGTCCCCCCACTCAGATCGTCTTTTCGTCTTTTTCAAAGTGGAGGCATCACTTTAGACTTTATTGTGAAAATCTCGGGTTTGCTTGTCTCGAGATTGCAGATTAATTAAGGGATCCGAGCCAAAAAGAGGAGACGCCAAAAGAGAGCAGCAAGTAGGGACATTTGACCAATAAGGACTGGCACTGTGAAGTGATATTTAACGCGAAGTTAATTAACACCTTCGCATTATGCTAATCCGCCTTGATTCTCTCTTCTACTATTTTCGCATTCCGCTCTTTGACTTTGATTTCCTCTTCGATAATGACCAATCTTTCTACGCCCATCTTTCTGGCTGAAATTGTGTTCAAATGGGAAAGACTTTACCACCTTCTCGGCCAAGGCTATGTTTATACAGCTCATCATCCAAGTGTTGAAGCTGAGATCCTCAGTTTGTTAAGGGAGGTAAATGCTTCTTCGGTCGAAGGCACCAACTTGGAGAGGGAGTACAGGGCGTTCCCACACGTCTTCATCAATTTTCTAGAGGCTTGCCGGAACACCCAGGAAACAATTACCCTAGCTCGCGTTTCCGAAGGCATGCTACTAGGATCGATCTGAATGCCTAGAGTTTGCAAAACACTCGGTTGCTCGGTACAAGAAGGCCGTCAAGTCTGCTGATGGATGGGTCTCGTTGTTAATTCAAGAGAGAGAGAAGCTGGTGGAGCACCTAACCTTGAACCAGACTTATTTTGAGCATAATCCGAGTGATATCGTGATGAAGTTCAGATGTGAATAGTTGGAGGAAAGGCTTGATGATCTAACAGCGGATATAGCTTTCAAGAGAGACCTGATTGATAATCTGAAATTCGCCGTTGAACAACACGAGGCTAGTGCGGTCAGGCACAAGGAGAAATGTACCCGCCTATTCTTCAAGCTTGCGGATCTCAAATCCCAGATCGCTCGGTGTAGACAGAGCATTAACTTCATGGAGAGTCAGTTGAACTCTTTTGTAATGCTTATTAGAGCTCAGTTTGGTTTTACTTTTTCTCCACAGTGAGCTGTTGTAATATGCTTTGATGAATGAAATTAGAGAAAAGCTTTACCTGTTTGTACTTTTATCTTCTTGCATCTCTTCTTCCGCATAGCATGAATGACTTAAGGTATTTCTCACACCCATCTCAGTTAGGATCAGAACATTTCCTGGGAGCACCTTCTTCATTACACATGGGTCGCCATAGTCCAGAGTAAACTTATCTATTGTAGCAACCTTCGCAGGACAATGTCGTCCACTTTTGCTAGATTCAATCCGCTACTGTCAACTGTACTTCCGAAGTTCGACAGATGGTGGCCGTAAAATGATGGCCTACAGTCTAGCAAACAAAGGCGAAAGCCTATCACTTCCCTCTGATGATGATACCGAGGACATGGAAAAATGATTCGGCGGCGGCCCCTACCAGCCACATTTGAGACTCGTGACCAACCAAGTAAATAATTACAACTATGGCCACTCGATCAATATTCCAATAAATGAACCAAGCCACCTGTTGCGTGCCCCACTTCACTCGTATCTTGTCTCTTTCCGCGCTCACTTGTTGGTGTCGGTCGCCTATAACATTGGCAAAATACCCACATGTCATGCTCAATAATGAAACACTGGTCCCCCAAAGTCCTCCACGCGATTCAATTCTGAGGAAGTCAAAAGGCAAGGCTTTGGTTGATTTAACCAGAAATGCGTTACGAGATTGGGTTAATAAACTTGCTTCATGGGTTCTGATTACACCGTGTTTGCTTTTTTTTTCAGCAAAAATACAAGAACCCCTCTTAATACATTAAGCATTCTTTCAGGCCTAACGGATCCATCCACTGCCTCATCAAAATACATAGCTCATACATGCTCAATGATTGACGTAATTCCATATCCGAGAGGATGGACTTCTTCGCTTGCCCCCAGGGTTGTCAGTTAAGGCATTAGCAATTTCCCATCCTTCCGTATTCTTTAAGGTGATTCCTGACATGTTGTTATCACCAATGAACCCAATTTTGCGCTCGTCTGGGGCGCCTATGATTTCCTGCAAACGTAGAGAAAATAATGAGTATGTGACTTAAGAGAGGTCGGTCCATAACTCCTACATTGGTCCAATTTTGTTTTTTTTTTTTTCATTTTATGAGAAATTAGAGAAATTTTTCTTAAAAAGATATGAGTGAATTTCTTAGAAATGATTTTCTTGCAGATTTCATAACTTAGAAGAAAAAGAAAAAAATGTGATAAAGTCCTTTGATATTTAGCAAATTTCCCGAAGGGATTTTCCTCTTTTATCTGAATGAATTTTCAGGGAAAAATTCGTTCAGAAAATCTCATTTCTATTGAAGCAAAAAAGATGTGACAAAATTCTTTATTGGTCAACAAAATTTCCTGAAAGGATTTTTCCACATTCATTTTGTTTTTCAGAAATGGGGAACCAATTTGGTTTTTATTTTCTTTTTTTAAAAAAATGACCACGATGTTAAGTTCAAAATTTGACCGACACCTAACATGGACCAACCAAAAATAAATACAAGATGAAGTTAGAGGACTTACTTTCACCTTGAAAAAATACAATGCAATTCACATAGACATGCTGTCGCGACCCTAAAAATAAATTTATTTTCGGGGTGAACGGATTATCAGGTTAATTAGCTTAACTAACCTAATGCGGACCCTCCCAAGTCCTACCGAATCGCAACTTTGATTTTTGTTTAAGTGATTTTAAAAATTGGAGTCGCCACTAATCGTTCTTGGTAGGTCGATTAGAAACCTAAATAAATTAGTGGGAGAATTAATTTATTTCTGCAAACCAGAGATTTTGAGTTCGGGGACTTGGTTACGTTAGATTACTCTAACGCCCTTTCGGTACCAATTTCATGAAAATTCAATTAGGATGAATTGGAAAGATTTGGGTCAAACAGATCAGAAAGATAAAATGGTCATTTTTTAAAGACCGGAAAGTGAAAATAGGTCAAACCAGTTGAATGTGGTCATTCCTTATTTTCCACAATTTTTCGGAATTTTTCTAGACGATTTGCCCATGGGGGCAAAATTGTCATTTTGGAAAGATCAGGATGGGAATTCACCGAAAGTAGGATTGGTCAGTTGAAATGACCCGTTTCCTAATTTCTAAGAGTTTTTGGAATTTTCCGAGACAATTTGCTCGTGAGGGGCAAAATCGTCATTTTGGAAAGATTGGGATGGAAATTCACCAAAACTAGGATTGGTCAGTCGAAATGACCCGTTTCTTAATTTCTGAGATTTTTCTGAATTTTTCAGAATTTTCCAAGATTTTTCGGATTTTCCTGATTTTTTATTTTGATTTTTTTAAATATTTTACCTATTTTTAACATTGCTTATTCCGAAAATTGAGATCCGGGCTGGGTTTCTAAGCCCAACCCTTCTAAAGCAGAAAAATTGGAGAGGGCTTGAAGCTCGGACGAAAATCTATTCTAAGGCCCAACTCGACTTAAGCCCAGACTTGGCCGAATTTGAATAAATGAGACCCACTGTTTGAGCCCAACTCTAATCAAATTTCATTCCTAAACCCATACGCAGGCCCAAAACCAAGCCAGACCCAAATTCAATCTTTCTTTGCTAATCTGGAAATTTCTATTTATTTATTTATTTTTGGTGTTTTACTTCCTTTGATTACGTATGAAGGCAGAACCTCTTATGCCTTTTGACCTTTTCATTCTTTCTTTGACTTTTCTTTCTTTGCCTTGCTTTAAATACCCCGTAAACAACCCAGAGCAGCAAACACATTTCGAGGGACAAGCGAATGAATCAGGCAAAAATTAAAATTCGATATTGATGCATGACGTACCAGGTCCACAATTTCTTCCAGTCTGGGCAGTATCTTTCTCTCGATTGGAAGCCCTCTCTCTGCACCTCATGCTCCTCCGCAATACGAGTCGCCGTCACAAGACAAACAGAAGCCATTACTTTCTCAAGTGTCGCTGAGGAAGGGTAAGAGGATTCTTGACAATGGAATTTACAGGCCCATTCAGGTCACTGTTATAGATAAATGCCTTGCCATAATTGTTTAGATTCCCCAGGCCATGATAGTTTCCCAATCCAGCCTTCTTAGGCTCCTCTGGAAGCACATACGCGCAAACAGATGCAATGGCTTCTCATGGAATCAAAAGCTGAACTTCTGCATCACTAGCTTTTCGCCTTAATGGTCTTATGAAAATACCTTCAGTGTCCTCTGCCCTCATGGTGTTCTCCACCAAAATGTCAATCTGAGCACTAGAAATCAACTTAGGCTGGCCCTTCGAACTGTTCTCCCTGTGCCACAATGATAAGAAAAGGCTCGATTGCCGAGGCGACGGTCACGATCAATGTCCGCTCCGATTATCATCGCCAAGAAGTCGACTCGCCAATCCAACATCGTAAAGAACCTTGGGCACCTACATACCCGAAGCTGGCAGTGTTGTTATCTCAGACTGGTATTGATGGAAAGCATGGTTTCACATCTTCAGGCCCTTTGGGTCGTGCCCTTGAACTCGGACCATGGCGGGAATATCTTGGGCAACTTGGAAAATCTCGGGTAAACCCATTTCAAGAAACGGGATCTAATGTTGCCTTGGAAAGAATTCCCTCCGAAGTTTCTTAATTTGCCTCACACGAGCGTGAAGTCGCCGTCAACTTCTTCTTGCTCAGCTCATGGCTTTGATAGCCCTTGTCTCAGTTTCGACAAAAGCAACCACCTCCTATTCACGACAAACCCTGCATTGTTCACACTAATCGCGTCATCGACAGAGAGAGCGAACCTCTATGACTCCGAGAGATTCGACCCATCTTCGGGATCATCCTCGCAAGAAACTCCCTAAGCCTCCAAAAACAAGTCTTGAAGCTCAAGATAAACCGCACGATATAGATTGTCCATCAAGAGCTCGGGTGCATCAGAGCCATTGAACCCGTCATATATCCCTATGAACAGCCACCCTGCTCTCTGGAAGCGACTATATGTACCTTGATCCTCACCTGCCTTCCCCAACACTGTATTGGCAAATGCGATATCAGCTTTCAAGGAAGCACCCTGGTTAACCATCTTCACGCAGACAGGTAAATGGGTGTCTTCAACCATAAACTTCATAATGTTCTCTCAGGCCAATGAAGCTACACTGGTCCCACCATGGCCATCAAACACCCCATAGAAAACTCGATGAAAAGGAAATTCTGCAGCTGCATTTAGATGGTTGCGACGGTTATCTATATAGGCCCGCTTATCCTCAATAGATGGCTTCCGTCCAATGTCAGAACAGATTCCAGGGCGGAATATCGGTTCAAGAAGATGATGTTCATTTGATGATGGCTTTGCGGTAACTACTCCGATGTCCGATTCGAATTCAACGGTAGAAAACAACTGAGAGGAGCTCATACAGTGTCTAGGAGGTCTTCCAATCCTCAGTTGCCTCGGGTTCATCAGAACTTCCCCATTTTCGTCAGCCATCACCACCACATTTCCCTTTTCATAAGTAACTTCGAACGGCGGAGGTAGGCATGGGTGATTGCTCTCTAGAGCCATATTTTCCTCAAAACATGAATTCACTCTCGTGGGTGGGAAGTCAAAAACAAATTTCTTTTCAATTTTTTTTAGGGGAAACAAATCTCTTTGTCTTAGGCAGATGAACAAGTTGTGAAATTGCATTAGCAGAACCCCGAACCAAACTAATATATACCAGGTCTATATGCAAAATCAGCCTCTTCACAGCGACAATTCAACGAATAAATAGCCGACAAACCTGGGAGCGGAGACGTCGAAGACGAGATCCCAGGGGCGAAAACTCGCCGCCCCAAGAACCGGAGAGGACGAACTGGCCGTCGGAGAAGAAGATGACGTCTTGGACGAAATGAGGAAATGATTCGAGAGGCCGTTACGGCTGAGGTTGAGCCTATAGAGGCTACTTGAGATGACGAGTCTTGACACCTAATTTTTAATCATCTTTTCTCTTTTAAAATTAATAAAACAAAATATATGAAAATTCATAAAATTAAAAAATCAACTTTGGGGACCTTGGTCAAGCCTAGAGAACCAATTTTGACCAAAAAATAATTTTTCATATTTTCAGTATTTTTGATATTTTTATTTTTGAAAATTCATAAAAAAATCAAGAAAAATGAGAAAATTGCAAAATCAACTTTGGAAGCCTTGGCCAAGCTTAGGCAACCATTTTTGAGTAAAAAATAATTTTTCATATTTTTTGTATTTTTTTAAATATATTTTTTAGAAATTATGAAAATATTTAATAAATAATAGCATTTGAGGCCACAAAAATACATAAAAATAGTCAATATTTTTCCTTTAAATCCCTTTTCATGTTTGCCATCGCAAATTTAAAAAATCAAATTCGAGGTCGTGTATTCCTTAACAAGCATAATCTCGAATCGAGCCTAAAAAAATTCAATTTGAGTCAATTTATTTTCATTTTTCACTTTTAGGAGTTGTGACATTGTTCTTTAATATTCTAAATTTTCATCTTGGCCCAATTATACCCAGAATGACTCAATTTTACAAACATGACTTTAATTAAATTTTGCATTATTTTCAATAGCAAGAAATGAGCTTAAATTCAACATGCGATAGGTGTGTCAAAAATTGTGAGGAGATTTGAACTTAAAGAAATATTTCTCCAGGGACTGAATTGCAAATACTTAAAATCTCATGGACTAGAGTACAAATACCTAACACTTAAGGGATTATTTTGTAAATAACAAAAAGAAGAGTTAGTGGGAGAAATTAGAATAGAGAAGGGAAGATAGAGAAGAGGAGGTGAAGATGGGAAGATGGAGAAAAGGAGATGAAGATGGGAAGATGGAGAAGAGAAGATAAAGAAAATAAGATGAGACTAGAGAAGTGAAGATGGAGATGAAGAAGAGTTAGTAGAATGGGAGATAGATATGGAGAAGTGAAGATGAATATGAAGAAGAGTTAGTAGAGAAATTAGAATGTGAGATAGAGATGGAGAAGGGAAGATGAAAATGAAGAAGAGTTAGTGGAGAAATTAGAATGGGAGATAGATGAGTGGTTTATAAAAGGAGGAAGAAGTGAGCTTGAGAGGGGAATTTTTTTGGAGAGAAAATTTTGGATGTTTGAGAGGGTTTTGGGAGATTGAAGAAAAATTTGAGAGAAAAAAAAATACAAAAAAGAGAGAGAATTTTGAAGATGATGGGAGTTTAAAACTAGAGATCATCATCAATTTCTTCATCGATCAAGAATTCATCCCAGATTTGAAGATAAGTGTCCCTCTACTCTCTTTGATTTTTTAGTATAAACTAGCTCAAATTTTCTACTCTTCTCTCATTTCCCCATATTTGATTTCAGACAGGAACCAATTATGTCTATCAAGCACTTCTCATAATGCCATTGAAGCTAAGTGCCTCTTTCATTGTTTTAATTTTTAATGTGAATTAAATCATATTTGCTCTATTACTCTATTTCTCCATATTTTTATGTCAGGCAAAGGACAACTCCAAGTCAACGGTAAATCCCATGGAGGTGTAAAATTGGCGTTGACAAGCTCTTGAGTGCCCATTAAATTTTCAATTGATCCGTCGATAGATTTCGGCCCGAATTGTCAAATCAATTCGTTTTATTTTAAAGAATTTAAACCCCAGAATGTGAAGGGCAGAGCCCGCTCACTGGAGGTTATTTTAAATTTCTGCAATTTAAATTCCTGCACCTTAAACTCCAAAGGAGAGGGCCAAGCCAAGGCTGAGCTATCCATTGGTGGTTTTTATTTATTGTCATTTACTTCCTGTAATTTAATTTTTGAATCACTAAACCTCAAAATGAGTAGCTCGCAGCACTGCACAGAAGTCGTTAACTCACTCTCTCTTTCGACTTCAGGGAAATACTTAATATTTTAAAAATGCCAAAAAAAATGTCACTCACGTATATTCCATTTAAAAAAATGAAAAATACAAAAAGAGAACACTCTACTAGAGCCTTAGGAATAAACCAAGCCTAAGTTGCCAAATTAGGATATCTATGAAATTAAGGTACCGAAAGGGCATTAGTTTTAATTAACTAGTGTAACCAAGTCCCCGAACTCATAATCTCTTGTTCGTAGAAGTAATTTAGTTCTCCCGCTAATTTACTTAGGTTTCTAATCAACCTACCAAAAATGATTAGTGGCGACTCCAAATTTTAAAACCATTTGAACAAAAAAAACCAAAGTCGCGATTTGGTAGAGCTTGGGAGAGCTCGAACTAGATTAGTTAATTTAATCAATTAATCTGGTAATCCATTAATCTAAAAAATGAATTTTAGGTCGCAATAACAAGCTCCGGGCTGACACTGCTAGTGAACCCAAAAGAAGTTGTACCATGAAATGATATGACTAGAAAAAGGATGATCGAGAAGCCTCGAATTACACGACCTGCCCACATGAAGAGCCGAACCAAGTAATTGCGAATCACAGTCCAGAGCAACAACTTATAGCTCGTTCACGTTCAAGATCCAACTGATATCTTGTCTGTAGTCAATGGTTGACAATCAAAATTAGCGCCAACAACCCGGCGAGGAGGCCGAGGAGATTTGACAATCCGAGAGAGATCGTGCCATCGTCGCCCCGCCCCAACTGTCAAACAGGCCTCAGAATTAAGAAGAAACCCCTCCGCAAAAATGGAATCTCCCCAGATTCGTTAGATCTATAGCATCCGGAGCTGCAAGATTTAAAACCCCCACCGGGATAGCTCAGGTCTAGCTTCTCCGCGGATCGCTCATGCGATCAGTGGGAAGTTACAAGAAATCCTCGCACACGAGGCGTTTGGACGGTTCGAATTTGGGAGTAACCGCTTTGTGAATGGAGAACTTGGTCAGCGAGAAGATTTGTCCCTTCTTCTTTTTTTTTTTGCTTGGTGACTGTCGCGGCGGTGAGGGAGGGGAGGTCGAAGAGCGATGCCACCACGAAGCCGCCGCTGGCGGCGTCAGATTTCTCCCATTGGAGGAGCTCCCCCTCACCTTTTTTCCATTTTCCCCCATATTGCCAGCTGGTGGATACTTTTAGCTGCGAACTAACAATCTTTCGTGTTGAATCTAACCAACATTCCTCACTTCACAGGGTAGGTGGTTCTTCTTCTTCGACTTGCTGGTTTAAGATTGACTAAAAGGAATTCCCTGAAGCCATTCATCCGTTGAAGTATCAGTTGTCCCAGTTCTTATTGCAGTGTTAGGCGTCCTCTTGGTTTTCCTTGAGAGTTGTGGTCCGCCCACGAATCCATGAACCAAGGAGGATAGGAAGGGCAATCCCCAGAGTAACCAGAAATAGAGATTCGATGTTGAGAAAACCACCAGCTTTTCCAACCTGTGCCGTAGAAGATGTGTTTCTATGGATGCTGGTCTATCTCATAGATAACGATGTCCACGAGATCAAAATTTTCCTGGCAAGAATTTACCGACAGCAAAAATATATGGAAAGGTAGCCTCAGTGGAAATTGGCATTGACACATTGTTTAAACCCTGAGCAGTTAGAGTTTGGACCAATAAGCCATCATCAAAGGGAAGATGAACGTCGGCCTTGACGGCAATCACGTTGACCTCTGGATCTCCATCATTTCTTTTTATCCCACCAGCTGCTCCGTCTCTCCTGCTGACCCCTTTCGAGTGCCTTGTCCACAATCTCTCTCTAATACCTCCTTTTCTTTCTCTTTTTGAAATCTTCGCTATCCGTTTCTTTTTTATTCAACATTGGCGCCAGTTCTCTCTACAAAATTTTCTTTAGATACCATCGAATTTTGTCGTTGGTGAGAATATGAGCCTAGAAACTTGCAGATTGAGACCCATTCCAATGGCATCACTAGCGACAAGAACATCAAATTCGCTTTTTGCATCATTGAACGTAGTTACCTGCCTTTTTCGAGTCTGAGATGGTAATGAACTATAAACAATAGCACAACGATGTTCTCCCACTCTTTCAATTTGCTTCTTTAGTCGGTAAATTCCAGGACAGGAAAAGGTGACCATGCAATTGCATTTTCGTATTTCAGAAAAAGAGCGCAAAAGGATTTACAATGGGACGAGAGGTGAAAGTCTCTTATAATAATGAATCTCAAGATCATCACCCGTCACTTTCGCTATATCTTCAACAATAGCAACTGCCGCTATAACTCCGCAGCATATGAGTAAACTCATTGGAGGCGATAGTATGACGACTTCAAACTAACCGCTTCGCTTCACAAGATAAATCGTTAAAAAAGTACTGGAAAAATGAGTTCCTACCACCTCCCATACCGAGTGCTATATTCCAAACGTGGAGCTCACCATCGCAAGTCCTTCTAAATGCACCATTAGGTTATTGAAAATTTGGATTATTAGAGAACAATGTCACAACTCCAGAAATGCAAAAATCGAAAATTACGGAGCCCAAATGAATTTTCTACAACCTTTTTCTATTATAAATCGAAAGATGAGATTAACAAAGTAACTCCCAACTTCAGATTAATTTTTGCAGATTTTCTTTGGCCAAAATGAAGATAAAATAAAAAGAAAAATACTGACTGTTTATCCATATTTTTGTGGCCTCAAATGCTATTATTTATTAAATATTTTCCTAATTTCTAAAAAATAAAATAAAATAAATGAAAAAAATATGAAAAATCATTTTTTGGTCAAAATTGGTTCCCTAGGCTTGGTCAAGGTCCCCAAAGTTGATTTTTCAATTTTCTCATTTTTTCTTGATTTTCTATAAATTTTCGAAATTAAAAATGCTGAAAAATACTGAAAATATGGAAAATCATTTTATGGTCAAAATTGGTTCCCTAGGCTTAGCCAAGGTCCCAAAGTTGATTTTTCAATTTTCTCATTTTTTCTTGATTTTCTATGAATTTTCAAAATTAAAAATGCTGAAAAATACTGAAAATATGGAAAATCTTTTTTTTTGTCAAAATTGGTTCCCTAGGCTTGGCCAAGGTCCTCAAAGTTGATTTTTTTTAATTTTATGAATTTTTATGAATTTTCTATTAATTTTCGAAAATAAAAATGATTAAAAATCAGGTGTCAACACATGCACATGAATCGTGAGTTTAAATCTTAATCTAACTATCCTAAAGGCTTGGCAAAATGAAGTAATGGACGGAATGACGTGTCGCAGCCTCGCGCACATTCATCATGACTAGCTGCAGCCTCGCATACAATAGTCATGACTAGTTAGGTCCAATTACTTCAGCTTGGTTCGGTCGACAAGGATAACGCCCATGCATCGTAGCCTCACGTGCGTGAGAACGATCCTCGAGCCATTTTTTAGAAAACATTTCGGGATCCAAATAGGATAACCTTTGGCGAAAACTTACCACAAAGGTTAAAGAACCATCAAAATACCATCTTAAAACTATTGGTGTGACCCAGGTCTGATCACGGGTTGTGTGTAGTGTAGTGCAAAATATTGTGAACACGTGCACAACATTTAAATGCAAACACCTCTTCAATAATATGCAAAATTAACCAAACAATTCCAACACACCAAGCCTGCAAAACAAAAGGTTAGTTAAACACTACACCCCTTATAACTTCCATTCTACAAAACCATTTAACACCTAAAGATTAGAATCCAACCAATTCTCAAACCAAATGGATTTTCATGAAAATGTTCTGGCTTAAGTCCTCTAGGTTCTTAAATTTTCAAAAGTTAAGAACAATTCCCCAGTGGAGTTGCCAAGCTATCACGACCTAAAAATCGGTTTTATGATTTCAGGTTAATGGATTACTAAATTAATTAATTAGATTAATTAAGTTAGCTCGAACTCTCCCAAGTTCTACCAAATTGTGACTTAAGTTTAATTCAAAAAAAAAATATCTTGGAGTTGCCACTAATCATTTTTTGGTAAGTTGATTAGAAACCCGAATAAAATAGCGGGAGAACTACTTTATTCTCTACAAAGCAGAGATTAGGTGATCGGGGACTTGATTACATTAACTTTTCAATTAATGCGCTTTTGGTACCAATTTCATGAAAAAGAAATGTTCAATTTGACAATTATGATGGATTCTCCACTAAACTCAAGGTTAAAATTTTTTTTTGGGGGTTTTCTCTTTAAGACAAAGGGAAAGAAACTAAACTATATGCAATGCATGTGCTTTACTCTAAATATTTATAAGGTAGTTATAGATACAATTATATACATGATATGAAAATATGCACTCTTTTATCTTGACATAGCGATTGATAAACGCAAAAAAGAAATTTGGGTTTTTTTTATTCTGCGATGAATATATCTCAAAATGGGATGTACAATTTATCCAAAGAAGACAAGCAACATATTCAACGAGGCATAATCATAATTCGAATAAATGCATTTAAGCAACAAGATTCTTGAATATTCTAAATGATTAAGGTCGTTACCTAATTTGGTGGATTTGATTGCCGAATTCAAACATCTTATTACCTTGTGGATCAAGGTTACAAATGGCGGCACAACAACGGAGATGGACTTGTGGCTTGAATGATGAAGATGGACTTGAAACTTGCGTTCGTCGATGAAGAATTGGGATGGCAACACCGAGTTTCGAACTCTCTTTCAAATAGAACTCTCTCCTCTCTCTTATGTCTTGCAAAATTCTCTTCAAAATGAATCCCCTTAAATCTTTCCTTCCTCCACCTATTATAGTGTGTTCCTCTATCTTTTTATTTTTATTTTTTATATATCTCATATTTCATTCTTATTTTTCCACTAACTCTTTTTTTATTTTTATTTTCCACTCTTGTTTTTCCACTAACTTTTTTATCTTTATTTTCCACTCTTGTTTTTCCACTAACTTTTTTTATCTTTATTTTCCACTCTTGTTTTTTTTACTAACCCTTTTTTATCCTTATTTTCCACTCTCCACCAACTCTCTCTTTTTTTTTATATCTTCTCCACCAACTTTTCTAATTTTCCCACAAACTCACCTTTTCAGTTCTTTACAAAATAATCCTTCAAGTTTTAAATATTTGCATTTTAGTTCTTGAAGTCTTAAATATTTACAATTCAGTCCTTGTAGTCTTAAGTATTTGCAATTCAGTCCTTAAAGTCTTAACTATTTGCAATTCAATCCTTGAGAAAAATATTTCTCTAAATCCAAGGCTTCATAAAATTTTCAACGCATTTCCTCTATACTCAGTCCAACTGCCCATCAATTTAAGCTCATATCCTCCGCCACAAAAGGATGAGATGCATGAATAAATATGAAATATGATTTTTTTTAAAACGATTAAAAAGGTTAGTAAAAAATTTAGGTGTCAACACCATTCTGGGATCTAGGAAGATCAGGAATCCTGTAGAAACTCAGACCCAATTTAACTTACCATGAAGGGTGCCATTTTAGGATCTAGGCAGACCAGGAATCCTGCAAAAGCTCAAACCCGATTTAACATACCATGAAGGGTGCCAGTCTGGGATCTGGGAAGACCAGGAATCTTGCAGAAGCTCAAACCCGATTTAACTTATCATGAAGAGTGTCATTCTGAGATTTGGGAAGACCAGGAATCCTGTAGAAGCTCAAACCCGATTTAACTTACCATGAAGGGTGCTATTCTGGGATCTGGGAAGACCAAGAATCCTGCAGAAGCTCAAACCCGATTTAACTTACAATGAAGGGTGCCATTCTGGGATCTGGAAATATTAGGAATCCTGTATAAGCTCAAACCCGATTTAACTTAAAATGAAGGGTGCCATTCTGGGATCTGGAAAGATCAGGAATCCTGTATAAGCTCAAACCCGATTTAACTTACCATGAAGGGTGCCATTCTAGGATCTGGGAATACCAGGAATCCTGCAGAAGCTCGAACCCAATTTAACTTACCATGAATGGTGCCATTCTGGGATCTAAGAAGACTAGGAATCCTGCAGAAGCTCAAACCCGATTTAACTTGCCATGAAGGGTGCCATTGTGGGATATGGGAATACTAAGAATCCTGTAGAAGCTCGAACCCGATTTAACTTACCATGAAGGGTTCCATTCTAGGATTTGGGAAGACCAGGAATCCTGCACAAGCTCAAACCCGATTTATCTTACCTCGAAGGTTGCCATTCTGGGATCTAGGGAGACTAGGAATCCTGCAGAAGCTCAAATGCGATTTAACTTACCATGAAGGGTGCCATTCTTGAATCTGGGGAGACCAGGAATCCTATAGAAGTTCAAACTCAATTTAACTTACCTTGAAGGGTGCCATTCGAGAATTTGGGAATACCAAGAGTCTTGCAGAAGCACAAACCCGATTTATATTACCTTGAAGGGTGCCATTATGGGATCTGAGAATACCAAGAGTCCTGTAGAAGCTCAAACCCAATTTAACTTACTTTGAGGAATGCCATTCTGGAATCTGGGGAGACCAAAAATCCAACAGAAGCTCAAACCCGATTTATATTCTCTTGTCGCTCAAGCATAAGTCAAATAGGAGTGGTCAAAACATTTCAAACATTTCAGTTTTCGAGACGAAACATGCTTCATTAGAGAAGTTGGATACCTGTATATGCCGCGCTGGATTCGAGCACCTTGGCAATCGTTAGAATTTATTCTCTTAAAAGGCTCAGATTGAAGACATACTTACCTGAGGATTTGAAAAACTGTCTAGTGATTTCTTGACAACTAGGCTTGTTCATTTTATAATCGCCAAATGGATTTCGAGACCTAGGAAGCTAACTCGAATATTGGGAACTTGTTACCTGTTAGGCATTGTTAGAGGTAACATGTGCAAGCATTTTCATCAATGAGTTCATTGGTTCATGCAAAACTATTTAACCGAGTTTGCAATGATCAGAAACAATTTGTGTGGTAACTCATGATACTTTCAATCAAAATGTGAATCATGCATAACTGTTGTGTCAAGTTTGAATTACCAATTCTGTTCAAGGAGGTTATCATAGTATGAATGCCTCGAATGTAATCTGAATAGGGGACTTCAATTTGAAAGGGTTTTCTTTCACCCTCGAGAAAGGCTATTTATCTTAATTGCAGGATTTAAAAGAAATCACTCAATCTTACCATCATCGCATTCAGCAAGGGTCTTAGTAATCTCACAATCGGTACGATCGAGCCAATCTGGAGATCTTGCTTAGGACCATAATGTAGGTTGGGTTAAAGGCTTAAAAAAGGGACTCTTTTGAGTCAAAGCCATCGACAGAAAAGTTTTCATTAACTGTTCCGGGTTTACAAGTGAAGAACCTTGCAAAAATGAGAAAGAAATAGTCTTGCTTGTACCTTTTCGAGCGATGCTTAAAATAGTTCAACTTTATGTTCACTCAAGCGCCTTAGTTAGAAAAGACTTTCACAAGTCTTAACATAGGTTGGGATTGGGGACCAAGGAAGGCTTATTTTGGCCCAGAAGATATATGGGGTAGGTTTGACGTTGGTGATCATTGCATCTCTACCACCACTCTCAACCTGCTAGAATAGTTTTCAGAGGACACCATCGTGGTGTGAGGAAGGTGTCAACTTCTACTGATACCGTCGTAGCTTTCAAACGATTTCTTTTGTAACTAAATCCCATTGGGGATTCTACAATAGAAGACAAGATGTTTTCACTGAATGTATGTGAATATTGATTTACATGGGCATTGGCCTTGCTTTTAACTAGCGCTTTACTTTTTCATGCTAGAAATTGACTTTCTTCCTTTTTTATTTTTCCTTTCTTTTTTGAAGACCGTGCTATTATACATATGTTTGTCAAAGATCACACTTGAAGAGTTGACTTAAGAACTCTATGTAAACCCACTTCTTTTGAGTTCTTCTGCTTTAAGGTGTTACCATCTTCATCTTTGAACGAGCAATGATCACCAACAGGGCTTTTAAGAAAAGAATATGCAGGCTTAATCGAGCAATGCAAAGGATAAAAGTGGATTGGATAGAGAAACAAATGCTTTTCGTCGTCCTAAGGCACTTGAATTACCATGTGAGGCTGAAAGCAAAGCAATATTTGAAAATTAATGTTAGTCTGAGCAAGGAAATTTCTAGCCATTTACCTCGTGCTATTTGCTGGGACTACCTCCACTTGGCCCCGATGTGGGGTGGTTTTTGACAAGGGTTATGAAATAAAGTCACTATCCAAATGAGTTGTCAATGGTTACCTATAGTGTTTAGGATAGAGAAATGAATGCCTCCTTCCTTTCGGTATCGTACTTTTTGCGAGAAAACCCATTGCCTTGGGGAATACGGAACCTATTTGGCACACAACTCACTATGGATATGGGACATGTATGGAAATGGGGTCGTCTTTCATCATCCTGTCATGCCCCATCCTGCACATTCGATGCATCATGTGTAGTTTACACTCCAAGTCAGAATTGGAAAAATAAACATGCAGAAGAGTCGTGCATAAATCATGAAATGTGCAAACACAATACGGATGTGGCAATTTTCAAGCGTCATGAATGTTTACGAAATGTGCAAGCATATCAAGAATGGGAAATTTTGTATTGCCCCTAGGCCTGTGAGCAGATCGAGCAATATAGTTTTGAATTGCCGCTTAGGGGTGTCTTCTTCGATTTGTTAAATGTTAGTAGTAACATTTCCTATTAAAAGAAAAGAAGACATGTTAGTCGATATTGGAAGGGCTAAATTGGAAACGATACTGGTTTACCCTTCATCTTGAATGTTTTGCATGATCCCTTTATCAGGTTCATTGGGTCGAGTTTGTCTCCAGTTTTCGTTGGACATTTTATCATTTGGGCCAAGGCTTGTAGATCGAACTTGGGTCATTTCGGACCATTGTCACCCCCCATGTCATCAGGCTTACTAGGCCTTAGGCGTCCATAGAAGTTCTCTTTTAAGGGTTGATTTTCGAGACGACATAGTCTTGCATTGGGCAATTTCATGTTATGGTTCTTTTTAAGGCAATTTACAGTCCCTGTTAAAACAGAATAAAGTAATTCAAAATTTGAGACGATTAGGGGTAAATTAGAACGATACAAAATTACTCTCAATTGAGATTGCTCGCGTCCTTCGCATTTTTCTTGTTTGAAGCCGGTCATTTAGTGATAATATCCGCGAATTGATTTGCCCCCAGTTTCATTCAACAAGAGGACTTCGCATTAAAGTATGGTTGTGTTCTCGGGTTAGTTCGCAAATTCCTAAGAATAAAAGGGGTTAAATTTAAAATAGAAGCAATTGATGGTAAATTGGAACAACACGGAATTACCCTTTCAAGTCTACGCGTATTTTTTCTCGCCTTTAAGTTTTTCTAAGTTTGGTGTGGTAACGGGTTCGAGCATTTAATGGGGGAAATGGAAACGATTACTTCTTGTTTTTGCATTAATTCCAGACATTCATAAAAGCAGAAAACATCCCATGTAAAGTAAAGCGTATGCATCTATTCAGGATTGATTTTCCTTCCTCATTCAGGATTGATTTTCCTTCCTCCATAGGCTCTCCAATGGTCAGCAAGTTTTATTCTGGATCAGGTACGCATCGACCATGTTAAAGGTCCGGTGACCACTGACTCCGAAATACAGGCTCCGTGTGCACATTAAAGCTCCGATGCCTCATCAACATCAAACTAGTTGATCATGGCGGCGATCTCGTCGTCGACGTTACTTGCTCGCTGATGATGCATCCCCTTCTCCTCGGAAGGCATTAGTGCTGGCTTCATAAGCTCGGTCTTTTCGTACCTTGCTCCAACAGAGCTTTATCCTATTATGAACTAATCTAACTCACCTTTTAAACGGGTGTTTTCGACCCTCAGATACTGCCTTTCGTCAAGGGTGAGGAGGCTATTGCAGTTAAGGCATGTGGCGGAGTCAAAAACTTCTTTATATATCTTGTTCTTCGCTTAGAGCTTTTCATTTCCAACTCTTAAAAACTTGACCTCATTGCTCTCACATCGAGTCTTCATTCGGGTTCGCCTATTTTGAAACTAGAACTTGACTTGTGAAACTTCCAGTCCTAACTCTTGACTCATTTCCATTCTCTGTTTGCCGTCTGGCATAGGGCAAGTCCTAAAGAAATCCTCAAGTCTTTGTATTTGCTCCTCAGTATGGTGACGGTAACGCTTCCTTTGACCCTTACCGTTGTTTTCCTTATTTTCACCGAGATCTTGGACATCGTCGGCGGAAGGACCAGGCTCCATGGACTGAATCCCAAACATGACCTCGAACTCTTCCTTTCCCATGTTCAGCAAGTAACGATAGCTCTCAAGGGTGTTGGGTTGAGACATCTTCAATTTGGTTAATGCTTTCTTAAGGTTTGCTACCTCTTTTGTATTTTCACTCTCCCTAAAATTTTGAGTGACTGGGTATGCTTTGAAACTCTCTTCAGAGTATAGATGAAGATTACCAGGAAGACGTCTCGTTTAAAGCTTAGGCGTGGATTCAGAAATCGTATCGCTTCCTCCAAGATGTTTTTCTTGACTTTTCATCGTATCTTTCGTTCGGTTTGTCTTCTTTTATCTTTTTATAGTGGTAGGGTCTTCTATTATCATCTCTACCATCGATTTGCTGGCAAATTCTTCGATAAAAACGAGTCGCATCTCCTTTTCTGCCGAAACTTTCTTTGTCTCCCACTCTGCTCGTTTTTTCTTTCTTTCTTTTTTCAAAGTGGTATCGTCTCGTCAAACTTTTTCGCAGAGACGTCGGATTCACTTGGCTTGAGATTGCAGACTACCTGAGATTTGAGCCGGTGGAGATAACATCGAAGGGGATGGCAGATAGGAAAATCTGGCCAATAGAGGATGCCCCTGTGAAATTGATATTTAACTCGAAGCAGATTATCACCTTCGCGTTCTAATCGTCTACTTCACTTCTCTCCTTTTATATTTCATATTTTGCTTGTCAGTTTTGATTCTCTCCTCGATAATAGCCAATCTTCCCACACCCATCTTCCCGGCTGAAGTTGCGTTCAAATGGGAGAGATTTTATCATCTTCTTGGCCGAGGCTATATTTACATAGCCTATCATCCGAATGTTGAAGTTGAGATCCTCGGTTTGTTCTGGGAAGTAAATGCTTCCTCGATCGAAGGCACCAACTTCGAGAGGGAATACATGGCGTTCCCATACATCTTTATCAACTTTCTAGAGGCTTGCCGGAACACTTAGGAGATGGTCACCTTAGCCCGCGTCGTGAAGGCCCGCTATTAGGATCGATCTGAATGCCTAGAGTTTGCAGAACGCTCAGTTGCTCGATATAAGAAGGCTGTTAAGTCTGCTGATGAGTGGGTCTCGCTGTTGGTTCACGAGAGAGAAGCTAGTGGAGCACTTAGCTTTGAATTAAACTTACTTTGAGCATGACCCAAGAGATATTATGATGAAGTTTAGATGTGAGTGGCTAGAGGAGATGCTTGATGATTTAACAGCGGATATAGCTTTCGAGAGAGATCTGATCGATAATCTAAAATTTACCGTTGAACATCATAAGGCTAACGCAGCCGGGCACAAGGAGAAATGTACTCACCTATTCTTCAAGCTTGCAGATCTCGAATCCCAGATTGCTCAGTGTAGGCAGAGCATCAACTTCATGGAGAGTCAGTTAAACTCTTTTGTGATGCTTATTAGGGGTCAATTTGACTTTACTTTTCCACCTTAATGAATGTTGTAAAGCTTGTTGATTAATGGAATGAAGAGAAAGTTTCACATGTTTGTGCTTTTATTTTCCTACCATCTCTTCTTCCGCATGATAGAATGATTTGAGGTCCTAAAGATGTCAAAGCTTAATGTCCTTCTTGGTGCTCTTGTTAGATAATATAGATGATGATATCAAGAACGCTAAAGAAGCATTCGGCGATGGCCCCCACTAGCCACTTGAAAACCTATGAGCTAGTCACGTGAATTATTGTAAATATAACCATTTGGTTAGTGCGTCGATAAATGCACCAAGCCATCTGTTACGTGCCCCACTTCACCCGTACTTTGTTTCTTTCAGCGTCCACTCATTTGTGTGAGTCGCCTGTAGCGTTGGCATAAATGCCTGTGGGCCATGTTCATTAATGAAACACCGGTCCTCAAAAGTTCTCCACATGATTTGAATCCGAGGAAGTTTTAAGGCAAGCCTTTGATTAATTCAATCAAAAAGGCGTTGCAAAATCGAGTCAACATATACGCTACATAGATTTCGACTATACAGTCTATGCTTCTCCCAAAGAAGTACAGAAATCTCCCAATACATTAAGAATGCCCTATGCCCGATCTGGACAAATTTACGGCCCCATCAAAATACAAAACTTGTACATGTTGACTGATTGACATGATTTTGTCTCCGCGAGGTTTGATCTCTTCGCTTGCTCCCAGGGTTATCGGCTAGGACATCGGTAATTCTTCAAGATCATTCTTGGCATGTTATCACTGATGAGTCCAATTTCACTCCTGCCTGGGTTACTTATGATTCCCTCCAAATGTAGAGAAAATAATGAGTATGTGATCAAAAATAGGTTGGTCCATGACTCTTATATTAGTCCAATTTTATTTTTTCATTTTAAAGAAATTAGACAAAAAAAAATTAGGAGGACGTGGGTGAATTTCTCAAAGAGGATTTTCATGCAGATTTTATAATTTGAATAAAAATGTGATGAAATCCTTTAACATTTAACAAACTTCCCAAAGAAATTTTCTTCTTTTATCAGAATGAATTTTTAGGGATAAATTTGTCAAGAAAATTTCACTTCTATTAAGAAAGATATGACAAAAAATTTTATTAGTCAACAAAATTTCCCGAAGGGATTTTTCCACATTCATTTTTTTTTGAAATGGGATACCAATTTGATTTTTATTTTCTTTTGTAAAAAATGACCATGATGTTAAGTTCAAAATTTAACCGACACCTAACATGGACCACACCTAACATGGACCGACCAAAAATAAATACAAAATGAAGTTAGAAAAATTACATTCACCGTGAAAAATACCATGTAGGTGACATAGACATGCACATGAATCGTGAGTTTAAATCTTAGCCTATTTACTCTAAAGGTTGACAAATTTAAGCGAAACACTTATGGCAAGGCTACAATCTCGCGCACATAATCAAGATTAGCCGTGATCCCACGACGTAATCAGGATTAGCCGGACCTTCCCACTTCGGCTGCTCGAGCTAAAAATGAAAACCACTGCTTTAGTAATCTTACCAAGCTTAAGGCCTAACGTTTAAAACTCTTTTTTAAAAAGGGGTTCGGGATTAAATCTGGACTAACTTTCGACGTAATCTCATGCCGAACGCGAGAACCAAATCACAATACCATCCTAAAACTGTGGCTTAGGTCCGACCACGAGACATGTATGATATAGTGCTAAAGCAATTAATCATGCACAACAATTAAATGCAAACACCGCTTTAATAATGTGCAAAAATTAAATTCATATTCCCTCACACCAAACCTGCAAAACAATGGGTTAGCCAAACACTTCACCCCTTATAACTCCCATCTGCAGAAGCATTTAACACCTAAAGAATGAGTTCCAAGCAATTGCCAAATCACATGAATTTTCATGAAATTTTCCAAGCCTAAGTCCACTAGGTTCTTAAGTTTTTTTCAAAAATTAAGAACAATTCCCCAGCAGAGTCGCCAAGCTGTCGTGACCCGAAAAGTTTTTCTTTTGGTGGAAAAATTTCCAGGTTAACAGATTATCATGTTGATTAAATTAATTAACCTAATACGGACTCTCCCAAGTCTTACCGAATCGCAACTTTGATTTTCTATTCAAATGATTTTAGAGTTTGGAGTCGCCACTAATTATTTTTGGTAGGTTGATTAGAAACCTAAGTAAATTAGCGGGAGAACTAAATTATTTCTACGAACAAGAGATTCTGGGTTAGGGGACTTGGTTACACTAGTTAATTAAAACTAATGCCCTTTCGGTACCTTAATTTCATGATTATCCTAATTTGGCAACTCAAGCTTAGTTTATTCTTAAGGTTCTAGTGAGGTGGCCTCTTTTTTTTATTTTCACTTTTTAGATGGAATGCACATGAATGATGTTTTTTGGTATTTTCAAATCATTAAAATTTCCTGAAGCCACAAGAGGACGTGAATTAACGATTTCTATGCAGTGTTGCGACCTCCAGCAGGTGGCTCGGCCTACTCATTCTAGGGTTTAATGGTACAACATTAAATTATAGAAAATTAAATTGCAATAAATAAAGGACCTCCAATGGGGGACTCGGCCTTGGCTCGGCTTACCCATTGTGGGGTTTGATGGTATTAAAATTAAATTGCAGGAAATTAAATTGCATTAAATAAAGGACTTCTAACGGGGAACTCGACCTTGATTCGACCTACCCATCGTGGGGTTTAATGGTACTAAAATTAAATTGCAAAAAATGAAGGACCTCCAACGGGGGACTCGGCCTTAATTCAGCCTACCTATCGTGGGGTTTAATGGTACTAAAATCAAATTACAAGAAATTAAATTGCATTAAATAAAGGACCTCCAACGGGGGACTCGGCCTTGGTTCGGCCTACCCATCGTGGGGTTTGATGGTACTGAAATTAAATTGCATTAAATTAAGAACATTCAACGGGGGACTTGGCCTTGGGTTGGTTTACCCATCGTGGGATTTGATAGTACTGAAATTAAATTGCATTAAATAAAGGACCTTCAACGGGGATTCGGCCTATCCATCGTGGGGTTTGATGGTAATGAAATTAAATTGCATTAAATAAAGGGCCTCCAATAGGGGACTCAGCCTTGGCTCGGCCTACCTATCGCGGGGTTTGATGGTACAGAAATTAAATTACAGGAAATTAAATTGCAGAAAATAAAGGACCACTAGTGGGTGGGTCGGCCTTCCCATTCTGGGGTTTGATGGTGCAAGAACTAAATTGCAAAAAATTATAGTACGAATGCGACAATGAGTACGATATGACATAATCGAGATTTAAATTAATGCATTTGGGTAACGAAATTCTTGAAGATTTTAATGGCTAGGATCATCACCTGATTTGATGGATTTGATAGCTGAATTCAAACCTCATACACCTTGTGGATTAAGATTGCGGTTCAAATGACGAGGATGAACTCTTGATTTATGTTGATCGATGAAGGAATTGGCGATGATAACCATAGCTTTAAACTCCCATTATATTCAAAATTCTCTCTCTTTTTTGGTATTTTTTTTCTCTTAAATTTTTCTTCAATCTCCCAAAATCCTCTCAAACATTCAAAATTTTCTCTCCCAAAAATCCCCCCTCCCAAGCTCACTTCTTCCTCCTTTTATAACCCACTTATCTATCTCCAATTCTAATTTTTCCACTAACTCTATCTTCCATTCTAATTTCTTCACTAACTCTTCTTCATTTTCATCTTCCCTTCTTCATCTATATCTCACATTCTAATCTCTCCATTAACTCTTCTTCATCTTCATCTTTCCTTCTTCATCTATATCTTCCATTCTAATTTCTCCACTAACTCTTCTTCATCTTCATCTTTCCTTCTCCATATTTATCTCACATTCTAATTTATCCACTAACTCTTCTTCTTCTCTATCTCCTCCTCTCCATCTCCCCTTCTCCATCTCCTCTTCTCCATCTTCCCTTCTCTATTTTAATTTCTCCACTAACTCTTCTTTTTGTTATTTGCAAAATAATCCCTCAAGTGTTAGGTATTTACACTCTAGTCCCTGAGATTTTAAGTATTTGCTATTCAGTCCCTAAAGAAATATTTCTTTAAATCCAAATCTTCTCACAATTTTCGACACATCTCCCCTATGCTTAGTTGAAATTCACCTCATGTCAAATTTAGGCTCATTTTCTGCCGCTGAAGATAATGCAAAATTTAATTATAGCCATTTTACAAAATTGAGTCATTCTTAGCATAATTAGGCCAAGATGAAAATTTAAAATATTATAGAATAATGTCACAACACGTAAAAGTGAAAAATCAGAATAAATTGACTCAAATTGAAATTTTTTGGCCCGATTTGAGATTATGGTCGTGAAGAAATACACGACCCTGAATTGTATTTTCTTTTTTTATAAAATTTGCGATGGCCAACATGAAAAGTAATTTAAAAGAATAATATTGACTATTTTTATGTATTTTTGTGGCCTTAAATGCTATTATTTATTAAATATTTTCCTAATTTCTAAAAATAATATAAAAATACAAACAAAATTAAATTATTTTTTATTCAAAAATGGTTGCCTGAGCTTGGCCAAGGCCTCCAAAGTTTATTTTATAATTTCTTATTTTTCTTGATTTTTTATGAATTTTTAAATATAAAAATGCCAAAAAATATTGAAAATATGAAAAATCATTTTTTGGTCAAAATCGGCTCCCCATGCTTGGCCAAGGTCCTCAAAGTTGATTTTGTTTTATTTTATGAATTTTAAAAGAGAAAAGATGATTAAAAATTAGGTGTCAACATATGTACATTTATTTCAGATAACGTATCTCAAATTAATTTATACCTATAAGAATGAGATAGTTGCAAATTTTTTTAGATATTCTAAAAGTTTTTAATGATGCAACTTATACTTTATCTGTTATTTATTATCTTACTACGCATTTATTTTTAATAGAATGTATTAATATTGTTGGAGTTTTTGAATAAAATAAAAATAATAATAATAGAAGTAATATTATTAAAACAATACGAACAAAATGGCTACATTATTATGGGCAAATTCCTATTATTTATTCAGTTGCTTGTCTTTTTTTATCCACGTGTAAATTAGATGATTTAGGTGATAATTTAAATATGTATTATGAATGTTTACATTTAATTGATACTGTAAATATTAGAACTATACAAGCAATAGTTAAAAATGTAGTAATAGAACTATATAATGAATTTTGTAGAACATATAATCTACGTGACAGTGGATATAGATATTCTAAATCTAGTGACTTACAATGTGAGAACACAGATAATAGTAAAGTCCCTAGAGGGTACCAACTTTTATTGTATAGGCCAAAAAGGAAAAAAGGAATAATAGAAAGTAATTCTGAAATAGAGAGTTATCTAATCATTTCTTTTAAGTTTGATAAATCTCGAGGTAGTATAAATTTCACAATATTGGATTGGTAAAAGAGGCATTCCACCCAATATCCAATTATTGCTCTGATTGTTAAAAAAAAAATAGCAATCGCTTGTTTAACAGTTGTGTTACAGTTGTGTTAAAATAGACATTTAGTGTTGAAGCAACATTTTGGATGGACGACATTCAAGATTAACTCCTGAATCGATAGAATTTCAAGTTTGCGTTGATAATTAGACAAAGGCTCAATATAGACAACAAGAGATATATCGCAATAATGAAGTCGAATTTTTTGATGATAAAGATACCACCGCCATCAATATAGGAATGGGTAGCGACGATTGAGGATAACTACATGGACTTTGATACTTTCATCCTCAAAAAGATATGTAGACGCTTAATAATAAATCATTAAGTTCAAGCCCCCTCCTCCTCTAAATAAATTAATTAAATACGCCTTAATCAAATTTACAAATAATTATTAATAATTATGTTATAAAAATAAGCTTCAAAAGGAAAAATAATATATTTATAAAATTATGTAAATATAAATGTTATAAATATAAAATAAATAAATAAAAAGTACATAACGTGAAATTAAAAAAATACTACCGCACCGGCCCCATGAATATTTTTTTATTAAATAATAACATAGTAAATAAATTAATTACATATATCTTAAAAAGAATTTCAAATAGTTATTGATAATTATGTTACAAAATTAAGCTTCAAAAGAAAAAATTATATTTACAAACATAAATGAATATAAATGTTATAGATATAAAATAAAAAAAAATTAAAAATTAAAAAATTAAAAAATTCTGCCACACTGTTGACACCTGATTTTTAATCATATTTTCTCTTTAAAAATATCCACAAAAATTCATAAAATTAAAAAAAACTTTGGGAACTTTGGCCAAGTTTAGGGAACCAATTTTGACCAAAAAATGTTTTTCATATTTTTAGCATTTTTTAGTATTTTTATTTTTGAAAATTCATAGAAAATAAAAAACGAGAAAATAAAAAAAAATCAACTTTGGAATCCTTGGCCAAGCCTAAGGAACCATTTTTGAACAAAAATAATTTTTCATATTTTTTGTATTTTGAATATTTTTCAAAAACAATACAAAAATAATTAAAAATTAGGGAAAAATAACATTTGAGGCCACAAAAATACATAAAAATAGTCACTATTTTTCTTTTAAATCCCTTCTAATGTTGGCCATCATAAATTCGAAAAATTCAATTCAGGGTCATATATTCCTTCATGAGCATAATCTCGAATTGAGCCTAAAAATATTTAATCTGAGTCAATTTATTTTTATTTCTTACTTTTTGGAGTTGTGACATTATCCTCTAATAGTTTGAATTTTCATCTTGGCCCAATGTACCAAGAATGACCCAATTTTTTAAAAGGGCCTTTATTGAATTTTGTATTAAAATCTCAAGGACTAAAGTGCAAATACCTAACACTTGAGGGATTATTTTGTAAATAACTAAAAGAAGAGTTAGTGGAAAAATTAGAATTGGAGATAGATGAATGAGTTATAAAAGGAGGAAGAAGTGAGCTTAGGAGGGGGGATTATTTTTTAAGAGAGAAAATTTAGGATGTTTGATAGGGTTTTGGGAGATTGAAGAAAAATTTGAGAGAAAGAAAATACCAAAAGAGAGAGAATTTTTAAGATGGTGGAAGTTTAAAGCTCGAGGGTTATCATCACCAATTCCTTTATCGATCAACACAAATCAAAACTTCATTCCCGTTGTTCGAGCCGCAATCTTAATCCATAAGGGGATACGAGGTCCAAATTCGACAGTCAAATTCGTCAAATCAGGTCCTAACAATTAAAGTCTTCGAGAATATCGTTATCTCAATGGATTGATTTAAATTTTGACTATACCGTGTCATATTCACATGTCGTATTCGTATTGCAATTTTCTACATTTTTCGCTTAAAAGATTTGAATCCCAAATTGCGACAGATTCTACCCCATATTTGGTGGTGTAAAGATCTCTTGTATTTAATTTCTATAATTTAATTTCTGCACCGTCAAACCCTAGAATGGGAAGGCTGACCCACCCGTTGGAGCTTATTTATTTACTGCAATTTAATTTGTGTACCATTAACCCCAGAATGGGTAGGCCGAGCCAAGCCAAGCCCGTCATTGAAGGTTCTTTAATTATTGCAATTTAATTTCTTGCAAGTTAATTTTTGTACCACCAAACCTTAGAATGGGTAGGCCAAGCTAAGGTTGAGCCCCTCGTTGGAGGTTATTTATTTATTGAAATTTAATTTCTCTCAATTTAATTTCTGTAACATCAAACCCCAGAATGGGTAGGTCAAGCCAAGGCCAAGTCCCTCGTTGGATGTTCTTTATTTACTACAAATTAATTTCTTGCAAATTAATTTCTATACCATCAAACCCTAAAATGGGTAGCCCAAGCCAAGGACGAACCCCTCGTTAGAGATTCTTTATTTACTGCAATTTAATTTCTTGTAATTTAATTTTCTACACCACCAAACCCCATAATGGGTAGGCCGAGCCAAGGCTGAGTCCCTTGTTGCAGATCCTTTATTTACTGCATTTACTTTCTGCAATTTAATTTCTGAATCATCATACCCCAGAATGAGTAAGCCGAGCTTCCTGCTGGAGGTTGCAACACTGCACAGAAGTTGTTAGTTCACTCCCTCTTTCGGCTTCAGAGAATTTTTAATACTTTGAAAATACAAAAAAAATAATATCACTCACATGCATTCCATCTAAATAGTGAAAATACAAAAAGAGAACATTCCGCTAGAGCCTTAGGAGTAAACCAAGCCTGAGTTGCCGAAATTAGGATATCCATGAAATTAAGGTACCAAAAATGCATTAGTTTTAATTAACCGGTGACAGACTGGCGATTTCGCTGGGGACGTTATTCTTAATTTTCGAAAAAGACTTAAGAACCCAGTGGACTTAGGCCTGAAATATTTCATGAAAATTCATTTGATTTGGCAATTACTTGGAAGTCACTCTTTAGGTGTTAAATGTTTTTGCAGATGAGAATTATAAGGGGTGGAGTGTTTGTGACTAACCCTTTGTTTTGCAAGCTTGGTGTGTGAAAATTGTGGTTTAATTTTGCACATTTTTAAAGCGGTGTTTGCATTTAATTGTTGTGCATGATTAATTGGTTTAGCACTATATCACACACATCCTGTGGCCAGATCTAGGCCATTAGTTTTAGGATGGTATTGTGATTTGATTCTAGCATTCCCCGTGAGTTCACGTCAAAGTTAGTCCAGATTCAATCTCGAACCTCTTTTCAAAAATAAGTTTTAAAAGTTAGGCCTCAGGCTTGGTAAGATTACCGAAACGAGGGTTATAATTTTTGACTCAAGCAGCCGAAGTGGAAAGCCTGGCTAATCTTGATTACATCGTGAGATCACAGCTAATCTTGATTATTTGTGCAAGATTGTCGCCTTGCCGTAAGTCTTTCGCTTCAATTTGTGAGTCTTTAGGATAGCTAGACTAAGACTTAAACTCACGATTCATGTTCATGTCTATGTGATTTGCATTTTTTCAAGGTGAAGTAAGTTCTCTAACTCTATCTTGCATTTATTTTCGGTCGGTTCATGCTAGGTTTCAGTTAAATTTTGCACGTAACATCATGATCATTTTTTCCAAAGGAAAATTAAAATTAAATTGGTGTCTCATTTTTGAAAAAATGAATGCGAAAAATCTATGTGGAGAATTTTGTTGAATAATAAAAGATTTTTTCACATCTTTCCTTCTTCAATAGAAGTAAGATTTTCTTGACAAATTTACCCCTGAAAATTCATTCTAATAAAAGAAGAAAATTCCTTTGGGAAGTTTGCTAAATGTTAAAGGATTTTGTCACATTTTTATTCAAATTATAAAATCTGCAAGAAAATCCTTTTTGAGAAATTCACCCATGTCCTCCTAAAATTTTTTTGTCTAATTTCTTTAAAATGAAAAAATAAAATTGGACTAATATAGAAGTCATGGATCGACCTCTCTTGGATACCATACTCATTATTTCATCTACTTTTGCAAGAAATTATAAGTACCTCAGGCGGAAGTAAAATTGAGTTCAACAATATGCCAGAAATGATCTTGAAGAATATGAAAGGACAGGAAATTGTCGATCCCTTAACCCTGGAGGCAAGCAAAGAAACCCATCCTCCCGGAGACAAAATTGCGTCAATCAATGAGTATATATGGGCTATGTATTTTGATGGGGCGGTAAATTTATTCGGATCAAGCATCGGGGTATTTTCTAATGTAATGGAGGGGTTCCTGTATTTTTGTTAATAAAACGTAGATTGTATAATTGGAGCTTATAAAGCAAGTATATTAACTCGACCTTGCAGCTTTTCTGATTAAATTAACCAAAGGCCTGCCTTAAACTTCCTTATATTCGAATCACGTGGAGAACTTTAGAGGACCGGTGTTTTATTAATAGGCATGGCCCATAACCATTTCTACTGACATGAGCAAGTGGGCACCGAAAGAGACAAGCATGAGTGAAATAGGGCACGTAACAAGTGGCTCGGTGCATTTATCGACGTACTAACTGAATAGTCATATTTGCAATAATTCACATGACTAGCTCGTGAGTCTTTAAGCGGCTAGTGGGGGCCACCACCGAATGCTTCTTTAGCGTTCTTGATATCATCATCTACAGTATCTAATGAAAGCATTATAAAGAACGTTAAGCCTCAACATCTTCAATGGCTTAAGTCGCTCTATCATCCTATACAGGAGAGGAGATGGCAAGAAAATTAAAACATAAACGTGCGAAAATTTTCCTTCATTCCATTCATCAACAAGCTTTGCAACAGTCAATGAGGTGGGAAAGTAAAGCCAAATTGACCCCTAATAAGCATCACGAAAGACTTTAACTAACTCTCCATGAAGTTGATGTTTTGCCTACACTGAACGATTTGGGATTCGAGATCTGCAAGCTTGAAGAACAAGTGGGTACATTTCTCCTTGTGCTTGGCTGCGTTAGCCTCATGATATTTAACGATGAATTTCATATTATCGATCTGGTCTCTCTCGAAAGCTATATCCACCGTTAGATCATCAAGCCTCTCTTCCAACCACTCATATCTAAATTTCCTCATGATATCGCTTGGGTCATGCTCAAAGTAAGTCTGATTCAAAGCTAGGCCCTCCACCAGCTTCTCTCTCTCATGAACCAACAGCGAGGCCCGCTCATCGGCAGACTTGACGGCCTTATTATATCGATCAACCGAGCGTTCTACAAACTCCAGACATTCAGATCGATCTTGGTAGCGGACCTTCATGACGCGGACTAAGGTGACCGTCTCCTGGGTGTTTCGACAAGCCTCTAGAAAATTGATGAAGACGTGTAGGAACGCCCTATATTCTCTCTCCAAGTTAGTGTCTTCGACTGAAGAAGCATTTATCTCCCTGAACAAATCGAGAATCTCAGCTTCGACACTCGGATGATGGGCTATATAAATATAGCATTGGCCAAGAAGATGGTAAAGTCTCTCCCATCTGAACATAACTTCAGCCAGGAAGATCTGCGTGGGAAGACTGGCCATTATCATTAAAAAGATAAAGGAGAAAATCAAGGCCGACGAGTAGAATATGAAAGATAAGAGGAGAGAAGTGAAGCAGACGATTAGAATGCGAAGATGATAATCTGCTTCGAGTTAAATATTAATTTCACAGAAGCAGTTTCCATTAGTCAGGTTTTCCTATTTGCCATTCTCTGTCGGTATCACCCCCATTGGCTCCAAGTCACTACTCGTCTGCAATCTCGACCCAAACAAATCCGACATCTTTGGGAAAAGGTGATACCACTACTTTAAAAAAGAAGGAAAGAAAAGACGAGACAAGTGGGAGACAAAGAAATTTTCGACAGAAAAGAAAATAGGATTCATCTTTATAGGAGGAGTTGCCAGCAAATTGACGGTTAAGATGATGACAGGGGCCCTTTACCACGAAAAGATGGAAGAAGACGAGCCAAATGAGAGATACGAGAAAAACTGAACTCTCGGGAGAAACAATACAGTTTTCTAAACCCATGTCCGAATTTTAAAAGGAGACGTTCTCCTGATAATCTTCATTTATGCTCTGAAGAGAGTTTCGACGACGGTCGTTCAGAAAAATCCAAAGAGAGTGAAAATACAAGAAGAGGCAGCAAACTTTGAGAAATCATTAACCAAGTCGAAGATGTCTCAACCCAACACACTTGAGAGCTATCGTTACCTGCTAAATATGGGAGAGGAAGAGTTTGAGGCCATGTTTGGGATTGAGACTATGGAGCCTGGCCCTTCCGTCGACGACGTCCAAGATCTCGGTAAAGATAAGGACAACAACAATAAGGGTCAAAGGAAGCGTTACCGTTGCCATATTGAGGAGCAAATTCAAAGGCTTGAAGATTTCTTCAGGACGTGCCCTATGCCAGACGGCAAACAAAGAATGGAACTGAGCCAAGAGTTAGGACTGAAACTTTCGCAAGTCAAGTTCTGGTTTCAAAATAGGCGAACTCGAATGAAGACTCGATATGAGCGCCATGAGATCGAGTTTCTAAGAGCTGAAAAACGAAAAGTTTTGAGCGAAGAACAAAATGTATAAATAAGCTTTTAACTCCGCCATCTGCCCCAACTGCAATAGCCTCCTCACCCTCGACGAAAGGCAGTATCTAAGGGTCGAAAATGCCCGTTTAAGAGGTGAGTTAGATCAGTTCATAACAGGATCAAGTTCTATTGGGGCGAGGTACTAAAAGATTGAGCCTATGGAGCCAGCATTGATGCCTTCCGAGGAGGAGAGGATGGATCATCACCGAGCAAGTAGCGTCGACGACAAGATTGCCACCATAATCAACCAGTTGGATGTTGATGAAGCACCGGGGCTGTAACGTGTACACGGAGCCTGTATTTCAAAGCTAGTTATCACGGGACCTTCAACATGGCCGACGCGTACTTGATTCAGAACGAAGCCAGCTGATCAAGGGAGAGCCTGCAGAGGAAACAAAACCAACCCTGAACGAATACATTTTGTTTCTCTACGTGGGATATTTTTTTTTATCTTTATAGATATCTAGCTTTAATTAAGAATCAGAAAGTAGTAATTTTCTTTGCTCTTATTAAATGCGCGAATCTGCCACTTTACCAAACCCGCAACGAATTAATGGCGAGTAAAAATCCATATAAAATTGAAGGGTAGAACCGTATCGTTTCAATTTACCCTCGAATTGCTTCAGTTTTAAATTAGATCCCTTCTATTTTTAGGAATCTGCAAAACGACCCGAGAATACAGTCGTACCTAAAAACAAAATTCCCTGGTTGAACAAAATTGGGGGCATATCAATCCGTGGATATTATCATTAGATGGATAGCTTCAAATAAAAAAGAATACGAGCGAAAAACGCAAGCAATCTCAAGGAAGGGTAATTTTGTATCATTCCAATTTACTCATAATTGTCTCGAATTCTGAATTGATTTATTCCATTCTTAACAGGGATGGTAAATTACTTTGATAAGTGTCGTGACACGAAACTGCAAGACCATGTCGCCTCAAAGATCATCCCTTAAAGTAGAACCTCCAAGGACACCTACGATCTAATGGGCCTGATGGCATGGGGGATGACAGTGGTCCAAAACGTTCCGAGTTAAATCCCCAAGGTTGGGAAATGTTGTAAATATTGTAAATAAATAAAATGATTTTTTGCACATTTCTTTTTGCAGAAAGAAACAAAAATACTCGACGAACGGTGCTGGAATCAACACTTTATCACAACTTTGGTGAAGTAGACAACGAAAGTTGAGGAATACTCAACTCAGTAAAACCTGGCAAAAGGTCACGCAAGACATTTAAGATGAAGAGTAAATCAGTATCGTTTTCAATTTATCCCTTCCGATATTGACTAATAAGTTTTCTTTCCCTTTTGACAGGAAATTTGCACAAACATTTAACATGTTGAAGGAGATAACCCCAAGCGGCAAAATTATGATCATCTGAGGTGATCTGTTCTAATGAAAAATAGGGTAAATTGGGACATTCGACTGACGACCATGACGGTTATCAACATCAAAAAGGCCCAAATGCTTCACTTCACCCATGCATATTATTATGCTGGGGCAAAGTCAAAGACAAGTCACTCCTCGACTTAAGGAGTAGACTCCCGACTTGTTCGATCTACCTATATGTCGAGGGGCGATTCAAACTCTCCCATTTTTTTTCCATACTTGCACTTTTGGTAAACATGTGTGAGGCTGAAAACTGCTACATCTGCATTGCGTTTATACATGCCATGATTTCTGCATGACTCTTCTGCATGTTTATTTTACCAATTCTGACTTGGAGCATAAACTTCACATGATGCATCGAATGTATAGAATGGGGCATGACAAGATGATGAAAGGCAAGTCATTTTCACACACGTCCTACATTTTAATCTACAGTGAGTCGAGTGCTAACTAGGTTTCACATTCCCTAAGACAATGGGTTTTCTCGCAAAAGGTACAATAGCCGAAATGAAGGAGGCGATCGTTTCTCTATCCTAAATACTATAGGTGACCATTGATAACCCATTTGAGCGGCGGTTGTATTTCATAACCCCTGTCAAGAACCACCCCACATTGGGGCCAAATCGAGGTAGTCCTAACAATACCACGAGGTAAATGGTTAGAGATTTTCTTGCTCGGACTAACGTCAATTTTTGAGTGATTCTTTGCTTTCAGCCTCGTACGGTAATTCAAGTATCATAAGATGATGAAAAGTATTTGTTTCTCTATCCGATACACTTTTATCCTTTGCATCACCCAATTGAGCTAGCACATTCGTTTCTTAAAACCCCGTTGATGATAATTGTCCAGTCCAAGATGAAAATGGTACCACCTCTAAGAAAAAAAGCTTAGAAGAAAAAAGAAAAGATAAAAAAAGGCAAAAAAGCAGGACCAGAAGAAAAGCTAGTCCTTGGGCATGAAAAAGCAAAGTGCCAGTCAAAAGCAAGGCCAATGCCCATTCAAATCGATATTCATTTTTGAATGCCTTTGAAAACTCAGTGAAAATATACTACCTCCTTCTATAAACCCCCAATGGGATTTGATTACGAGAAAAAATTCTTTGAAGGAGTCATATTACAAAATACACAGTTGAAGTCTACACCGTTCAGGAGCAACTACGGTGTCAACAGAAATTAACACCATTCTCATGCAACGATAGTGTTCTTTGAGAACTATTCTAAGGGCCGAAACTAGTGATAAAGATGCGATGATCACCAATGTCAAACCCACCTCATATATTTTCTGGACCAAAATAAGCTTTTTACTTCCCTAGTCCCCAATCCCAACCTACGTTACAACCCGTGAAAAGTTTTTCCGATTAAGGCGCTTGAATTAACATAGAGTTGAAAGACTTTAAGCATCGCTCAAAAAGATACGAGTAAGACTATTTTTCTCTTATTTTTGCAGGGTTCTTGACTTATAAACCCAGAGCAGATAATGAAGACCCTTTTGTCAACGGCCTTGGCTTAAAAGAGTCCCCTTTGTTAAGCCTTTGACCCAGCCTACATTATGGTTCTAATCAAGACCTCCAGATCGGCTTGATCATACTAATTACGAGATTACTCAGACCCTTGCTGAATGCGATGATGGTGAGATTGAGTAATTTCTTTTCAATCCTATAATCAGGATAAATAACCTTTCTTGAGAGTGAGAGAAAGCCCATTCGGACTGAAATCCCCTATTCAAATCACATTCGAGATGTTCATACCATGATAACCTCCTTAAATAGAATTGGTAATGCAAACTTGACATAATAGTTGTGTATGATCTACATTTTGATTGATTGTATCGTGAGTTGTTACACAGACTGTTATTGACACTTGATTTTTAATCATCTTTTCTCTTTTAAAATTAATAAAAAAATTCATAAAATTGAAAAATCAATTTCGGGGACCTTGGCCAAGCCTAAGGAACCAATTTTGACCAAAAAATAATTTTTCATATTTTCAGTATTTCTCGATATTTTTAATTTCGAAAATTCATAAAACAAATCATGTAAAATGAGAAAATTGCAAAATCAACTTTGGAGGCCTTAGCCAAGCTTAGGCAACCATTTTTGAACAAAAAATAATTTTTCATATTTTTTATTTTTTATATATTTTTTAGAAATTAGGAGAATATTTAATAAATAATAGCATTTGAGGCCACCAAAATAAATAAAAATATTGAATATTTTTATTTTAAATCCCTCTTCATGTTGGCAATCACAAATTTAAAAAATCCAATTCGGGGTCGTGTATTCCTTCACGAGCATAATCTCGAACCGGGCCTAAAAAATTCAATTTGAGTCAATTTATTTTCATTTTTTCACTTTTAAAAGTTGTGCCATTGTTATCTAATATTTCAATTTTTTATTTTGACCCAATTGTACCAAGAATGACTCAATTTTGCACAAGCGCTTTAATTAAATTCTGCATTATTTTCAGCGGTAAGAAATAAACTTAAATTTAACATGCGGTGAATTTTGACTAAGTATAGGGAAGGTGTGTCAAAAATTGTGAGGAGATTTAGACTTACAGAAATTTTTTTTTCAGGGACTAAATTGTAAATACTTAAAATTCAGGTACTAGAGTGCAAATACCTAACTCTTGAAGGATTATTTTGCAAATAACAAAAAGAAGAGTTAGTGGAAAAATAAGAATAAAGAATGGAAGATGGAGAAGAGGTGATGGAGAAGAGAAGATAGAGAAGAATGGATGGAGAAAATAAGATAAGAATATAGAATGGAAGATGGAGAAGAGAAGATGATGAAGAATGGATAGAGAAAATAAGATAAGAATAGAGAAG
The DNA here is from genome assembly GCA_016432845.1 of Psidium guajava. Taxonomy (NCBI): domain Eukaryota; kingdom Viridiplantae; phylum Streptophyta; class Magnoliopsida; order Myrtales; family Myrtaceae; genus Psidium; species Psidium guajava. The sequence goes on from CM028231.1 coordinate 18,541,470, forward strand.
GGAAGATGGAGATGAAGAAGAGTTAGTGGAGAAATTTGAATGGGAGATAAATATGGAGAAGGGAAGATGAAGAAGACAAAGCGCATCCACTGGAGGTCGTTTATTTCCTGCAATTTAAATTCCTACACCATCAAACCCCAAAGAGAAGAGCCAAGCCAATGCTAAGCCGCCCATTGGAGGTTTTTACTTACTGCAATTTAAATTCATGAACCATTAAACCCCAAAAGAAAGAGCCAAGCCAATGCTAGGCTGCCCATTGGAGGTTTTTACTTACCGCAATTTAAATTCCTGCACCATCAAACCCCAAAAAGAAGAGCCAAGCCAATGCTAGATCGCCCATTGGAGGTTTTTACTTACCGTTATTTAAATTCCCGCAATTTAATTCCTGCACCATTAAACCCCAAAGGGAAGAGCCAAGCCAAGGCTGGGCCATCCATTGGAGGTCTTTATTTACTATCATTGACTTCCTACCGTTTAATTTTTCAATCACCAGACCCCAAAGTGAGTAAACTGTAACACTGCACGGAAGTCGTTAACACACTCCCTCTTTCGGCTTCAGGGAATTTTTGACACTTTGAAAATAAAAAAAAATACCACCTATCATCCTATCTAAAAAGTGAAAATACAAAAAGAGGACACCCCACTAGAGTCTTAGGAATAAACCAAGCTTAAGTTGCCAAATTAGGATATCCATGAAATTAAGATACCGAAAGGGCATTAGTTTTAATTAACTAGTGTAACCAAGTCTCCGAACTCATAATCTCTTGTTCGTAGAAGTAATTTAGTCCTCCCGCTAATTTACTTAGTTATCTAATCAACCTACCAAAAATGATTAGTGGCGACTTCAAATTTTAAAACCATTTGAACAAAAACCAAAGTTGTGATTCGATAGAACTTGGGAGGGTCCGTATTAGGTTAATTCATCTAATAAACCTAATAATCCGTTAACTCGATCGAAAAAAATTCTTAGGGTCACGACAACTGTCTCCAATTATTGCAAACTTACCCGAACAGTTTTGCATGAACCGATAAACTCATTGATGAAAATGCTTGCACATGTTACCTTTCATACTGCTTGACAGATAACATATTCTCGATCTTCGCGTTACCTTTTAGGGTCTCGAAATTCGCTTGGTGATTAATGAATGAACAAGCCTAGTTATCGAGAAACTGGGTTTGAGTTTCTGCAGGATTCCTAGTCTTCTCAAATTGCAGAATGGCACCCTTCATGGTAAGTTAAATTGAGTTTGAGCTTCTGCAGGATTTCTGGCCTCCCTAGATTCTAGAATGGCACCCTTCATTATTCCTACTTTCCCCAGATCCCAGAATGGCACCCTTCATGGTAAGTTAAATTGGATTTGAGCTTCTGTAGGATTCCTGGTCTCTTCAGATCCCAAAATGGAACCCTTCATGATAAAATAAATCGAGTTTAATCTTCTACAGGATCCTTGGTTTCTCTAAATCCCATAATGGCATCCTTCGTGACATAAAGTCCTTCTTATAGGCACTGAAGTCCTTTCTATATGCACCCAAAGTCCTTTCTACGGCATCCAACGTCATTCCTACAGGCACACAAAAGTCCTTCTTACAGACACCAAGTCTTTTGTATAGGTACCCAAAGTCCTTTCTACAGGCGCCCAAAGTCCTTTCTACACGCACAAAAAATCCTTTCTATAGCACTAAAAGTCTTTTTTATAGGCACCCAAAGTCTTTTCAATAGGCATGTCGCAACCCGCCCTCAAGAAGAGGGATGGGTTAATGGATTGCTAGACCCGTTCTAATAATCTGGGCTTTGCTTGGGCCCTCCCAAGCCCATACCAAATCACGTCAGGAGATATTTAAATCGAGGTCGACCTTAGTGTGGTCGAGTAACATGTGCATCGGTGTATGTGCATTTAGAGTCGCCACTAGTCATTCTTTGGAGGGTATGACTGGAAACCCTATCGAGCGATTGGAAGGTATCGTTCGATTCTGCAAAAACGAGAGATCTTGGGTTCGGGGACTTAGTTACGTCAATATTACTATCGATGCCCTTTCGGTATCTAGGTTGAGCAATTTTCCTAATCTAAGGAGTTTATGCAGGCGATATTGGGTAAGGTATGCTTTGAAAGTCTAATAGATTCATGCAAATGGGAGTATCTATCGTATCAATCACAATCATAAAAATAAATATGCGTCAAGGAATCAATTCAAAGAGAAATCACATTAGAACCAGTCAATACAAGCAAAGGGAAGTCCTAGAAGTCTATGCAACACACCAATTAGGTTTAAGATGGTTTAGAATGATTTGGGTCGGATTGACCAGAGGGGCAAAATGGTCATTTTGGAAGGATTTGGAAGTCCAAAAATGTTAAATTAAGTCAAACCAGTTGTGGTTTTTCCCTAATTTTCACAAATTTTGGGGAATTTTTTTGGATTTGTCTTGATATTTTTTTAGACCTTTCCAAGACCTTCTAAGGACTTTCCTACTTTTTAGAACATTCTCCACAGTTTCAAGGATTTTTATTTTTTTGATTATCTATATTTTCCTATTTTTCCAAACATTTTCTATATTTTTCTAACAAATTTTTCACATTTTTCTAAAATTTCTATGATTTTTTATCACTATCTTTTTTATTTTTCAACAATTTCAAAATTTTCCTAATTATTTAAATTTCTTCTCTTTCTTTCTTTCTTTTTTTGAAATTTTTATGACTCATGTGATTTATCTATTTATTATTTTTATTCATTTTATTATTTATTTATTTTTACTTTTTTATTATTATTATTTGATATTTTTTTATTTTTAGGATTTTTAGTTTATTTTCATTTATTTATTGTTTATTGCTTATTTTTATTTATTTTATTTATCTATTACTTATTACTATTTATTATTCTATATATTTTATTATTATTATTTTCTTTTCTTTTTTATTTTTTCTATTATATTTTATTATTATTTTTTTCATCTATTTTATTATATTTTTTTTCTATTATATTTTTTTTTATTATTTATTAAATTTTTTTAGAAATTTTCTTCATTCATTTTTTTAACACTTTCTAAAAAATTTTGTTATTATTATTATTATTATTATTATTATTATTATTTATTTTTAAAATATATTTTTATTATTTTTATGAATTTTATGAGTTTTTTACTTCTTTTTTTTAGGATTTTCTTTTGTTTATTTATTGTGTATTTTAATTTTTATTAAATTTTTTTTAATTTTTCGGACCTGGTCGGGTCGACCCGGCCCACGACCTGAAGGCCCAAACCTAAACCAACCCGGGGACAAAACGGCACAGTTTTAGTTTTTATTAATTTTCTATATATTGTTTTAAAATTTTTTTATTAATTTTCTTGATTTTCCATTTTTCATTTATTTTTTATTTTTATTTATTTTTATTAGTTATACAGACCGGGTCAATGGACCCTGCCCACTACCCAACTTGGCCCGTGACCCAATCGGCCTACCCAACATAAAACGACACAGTTTTGGGATTATTGTTTTTGAATTTTTGAATTTTAGAAATTTTTTATTCTATTTTTCACTTTCCCGCTCAAGCCTAATCCCATGGCCACGAATTCCCCACGTGTCTTCATCCTGATTGCTCAGTCTTCATACTAAATCTACGGATTAGATCAAATCTAAAGACCAAATCCTAGCCGTCCATTCTATATATTTTGAAAATGATTAATAAATCCGAATTAAAGTTTTCTATTCTCAGAAGTTACAAGATCACGCCACATGGCTCAGCCCCTCACTATCTGATTTGAATTTGTTATTCAATTTTTCCATTATAACGGTTGAGCCGACATGTCAACCACGTCAGCCTTTGACCGGGTCAACGTGATGACGTGGCATCCGGCGCGGTTTGCCACGTAAGCGCCACGTCAGCCGTTGACCAAGTCAATGACTGACTAGACTTCGTTTTCCTCGCTAGGATAGGACATGACGGACGGCCATGGCGATTTCCACTCCGATCAACGACCAAATGACCTCTGATTGACTCGAAAATATCACCATTCGATTTGCCTAAGTGAGCTACTCCACATATCTAAGAATCAGAACATCTCATTCCCTACAACAGGAGTATTTGAATTCACACAAAGCTTAATCACGTCAATGGCAACATTTAAAGCAGAGCACATCATAGTAATTAATTCATGGAGCACTCCCAAATCAAGTTCAGATTACTTACATGCAGGTCCGATTGACCTGGATTTGGCTAGCTTGAGCTAGAGAGGCTGAGACGAGTTTGGAGTTTTCTCGACGCTCGACCAAGGGGTTTTACGTATAATCAAGGCACAAATGAAGTGGAACAATGCTCAGAGGGGTCTAGAGATGATAACGGACATATAACATCGCGAGATAATCGTCGCAATACAAATCTGCCATTGTCGTAGAACCTCAAACTCAAGAATGGTATTTACCTGTTTAAAGGAGATGAGCTTGATTGGTTGAGTTCGATAGCTTCCTTGGAGAATCAGGAAGCTTAAGGGAGTGATTTAGGTCTCGACTCTTCCTCTCTTGCTCTAACGAAGATGAAGAAGCCTCGGGAGATCCCGTCAATGGCGAATCAACAAAATTCCCCAACACCAGAATCCCTCTCTCCCTCCTTCCTCCTCTCTTTCATCGCCTGTGCGAATGTATGTGTATATCCCCCAACCGAACGTGAATTGCCCATTTTATACTCACCCAAACGCGAATCTCAAGTGGTTAGAAGTTTCCCCAAATTTTTTTTTCCGGCTTTTTTTTTTGCCTGGGAGAGAGGAAGAAGAACCAAGATGGTTTTGACCTTACTGGGTCGAATTGGCCCGATCCGGTTCGACTCAATTCGACTAAAATTCAAAATTAGCCCCTATTCCATGCGAATTTTTCAAAATTAGTGTCAAAATCAAACTCAGGGGTATGTATTTTGTCGAATGATTAATTTTCTCTCCCAAATTTCTGATAATTTTCATTAAAACCCCAAATTTTTGTCTTGACCCGAGCACCCAATTTGCAAAATTCAAACCTTTAAGGACCTTTTTGCAAAAATTGATGCTACCAATGGATTCAAAAGGCCAAAAACTATAGGGTGACGTGTTCTGATTTTCAATTCAGTCCCTAAAAAAATTTAATTGTATTTTAAGCAATTTTAAGGACTAAAATGAAAAACTGAAAATTGCAATTTGGTCCTTTTTGCAAAATTGGGCAATTCTTGTGGAATTTTGGAATGAATTGTAATTTCAAAAAATAGAGAGGGATGACCCAACTCAAAAAAATGTAAAAATAAAAAATTAAGGGATTAAAATGAAGTTTCTAGAATTTTTACAATTAATTTGAAAATGTGATTTACCAAGTAAATCATATTTCCAGATTAATTTTTCCAAAATTTCTTCATCCAAAATTAAGATAAAATTAAGAGAAAAATATTGAATATTTTTAAATATTTTTGTGGCATCAAATGCCATTTTTATTATTTTTTGTATTTTTCTATTTTCTTAAAAAATATTTAAAAATATAAAAAATAAGGAAAATTATTTTTTGTTCACAATTGGTTCCTTAGGCTAGGCTAGGGCTTCCAAACTTGATTTTGTAATATTCTCATTTTTTCGTTTTTTTATGAATTTTTGAAAATAAAATGCGAAAAATACTGAAAATATAGAAAATTATTTTTTGCTCAAAATTAGATCCGTAGGCTAGGCTAGGGCTTCCAAATTTGATTTTGTAATTTTTTTTTTATTTTTTCTTGACTTTTTTATGAATTTTTTAAGATAAAATACAAAAAACACCAAAAAATGAGAAATTGTTTTTTTTTATTTATCAAAATTGGTTCTTTAGGCTTGACCAAGGTCCCCAAGGTTGATTTTTTCAATTTTATGAATTTTTAAGGATTTTATAAAAATTTCTAAAAATGAAATGGCTAAAAATCAAGTGTCAATAGTTGCCCCGTTTTTTAGAGGCATTTCGTGAGAGATTGCTCTCAAAGACAATGTGACACTTGATGTCCAGTCGACTCTATTCAAAAAAGTAAAAAGTCGTGACATCCCTTTCTATTTCTTTCAATGAAAGCCTAAGTCCAAAATTCCTTTTGCTTATATTGATACGGGAGAGAAAGAGAGAAAAAGGGAGAGTCAAAGGACTTACCTGGAGCTTACTTGCCTACCTAGTGGTTATCGTTGACTGATATGGAGATAATGGAATGGACACCTAAGGATTCACTTACAGGAACACCTGGTGGGAAGTGGCTGATTCATGTAGGAAGAACTTTGTAAAGAAGGGTAATCTTTCCGAGGCTATCAGCTGCTATCCTTTCCGAAGGGTGAAAGCTTCGAGGCTACTAACCAATGCATGCTTGCGGAAAGGCAGTCACCGTATCTACAAGCGGCGAGTCGCGAATGTTTTGGGCTCCGACTCGAACTGTACTTCGAGACACCATAGAGGTGTATCCATATTATGGAGGGTTTGGGTATTGACACCTGATTTTTAATCATCTTTTCTTTTTTAAAAAAATTAAATTAATAGAAAATCCATAAAAATTCATAAAATTGAAAAATCAACTTTGGGGACCTTGGCCAAGCATAGGGAACTCGTTTTGACCAAAAAATAAATTTTTCATATTTTCGGTATTTTTATTTTCGAAAATTCATAGAAAATCAAGATAAAAATGAAAAAAAAAAATTAAAAATCAACTTTGGAAGCCTCGACCTAGCCTAGGGAACCAATTTTGAACAAAAAATTATTTTCCTTATTTTTTGTATTTTTAAATATTTTTCAAAAAATACAAAAATATTTGAAAATTATTAAATAATAGCATTTGAGGCCACAAAAATGTAAAAAAATAATCATTATTTTTATTTTACTTTTATCTTTATTTTGGCCAAAGAAAATCTACAAAAATTGATCTGGAATCGGGAATTACTTTGTTAATCTCATTTTTCAGATCAATTGAAAAAAAAAGAAGTGTAGGAAATTCACTTTAGCTCTGTAATTTTCGATTTTTGTATTTCTCGAGTCACGACATTATCCTCTAATAGTCCAGGTTTTTCAATGGGCTAATGATGTATTTTGCGTCGTTGCGTCCGGTTTTTCGAATTTAATTTATCATTTTACCGGTCTCTTTCTTTATGCATTCCTTGTTTATCTTTCCTACAATCCATTTTTGCTTCGAAGGCAGAGTCAGAAAAGCTCGGACTGTTGGCTCTGCTTCTTATGCTCTCGGTTTGGCTTCGCTCAAGTGACGCCAACTCATATCCTAAGAAGGAAATTCAGGGAATACACTTATGTTGACCACGTTGAAGTAATCTTCCATCATGTCATTTCTATTGGCCGACAAACAACAGACGCCTCCAACTGGCTTGCCTTCGATAAGGTCTGATCAAGCCAATCATTGTCTATTTTGGAGCATCTTTCAAGAGGAGGCAGAGAAGACTTTGCCGAAATGTCTACCGTCAACATGTCCTATAGTAAAGGAAATATTGGAGATAAAATAACACTAATCCTTGCAAAGCTACAGCATCTTCAAATCATTCTGAGGGTTTTTAGATTGAAGGCTCCAGTGTTGGGGACGGTGGTGGATTGCCCCAACAACAAGCCTCGAGTCCCTCTTCCTCCATGAAGCAGAGATTGATGATGGCTCTTGGGTGTTTAGAAAGACGCACTAAGGACAAGGATGCGCATGTTCAAATATGGGCCTTGGTCAAAAGAAGGGGAAAAGGAAGAATATTGGTCTCGAGGATGGGTCTTATAAAATGGTGTCCACTAATATTGTCGATAACTTCAACTTGTCGAATGGGAAACACATGAAGTCGCTGGCTTCAAGACATGACAATGGAGGACAAAAGCTAGTGGAGACCCATAAGCAAGAGAAAGCGAGAGAGAGCAAAAGAGGTGGCAGACAAAGCAAAAAAGAAAAGATGAGTGGCAGACAAAAAAACACTTTCGGTGAAACGGTGGATGCGTGTGGAGAGTGAGAGCCTGAGTTTACGACCAAAAAATAAAAACTCAAGAGTGGGGTCGCGCTAACGGGGGAGGTATTTGTTGCTTCTGAAGGAATCAGAAGGACGTTAGAAGCAGTTTTGTTTCCGCTTCTGAATTGTTCAGAAGGACATTCAGATGCACAAAACAGAGTAGAACGAGAAACAGAATGTATTCCAAGAGCAAGATTTTAACGTATGGAAGGGAAAACTTCAACTCTCTTTATTCCAAAAGATTGTAACACTTAAATACATACTCCAAAACAAATCTTTATCCTAGATCTACTAGGATTCTAATCAAAATAGAATATTTGAATAATAAACAGGAAAGTTATCTAGTAAATTCAAATCTTAATAGAATCTAATCAAATCTTAAAGATAGAATTGCTAAAACTAACTTAAAACAAAATATTCTGCAGCCTTGATACACAACATTCTCCTCCTGAATCAAGTGCTGCACATTCCCAGCTTTGCTCTCAAAACTTCAAATCGACCAACGTTGAATGACTTTGTGAATATATCTGCAAGTTGTTCTTCTGAACTGCAGCATACCAACTTTACTTCTCCAACCTTCTGCACCTCTCTCAAAAAATAATATTTGATCTTGAAATGCTTTGTTTTTCCGTGAAATACAGGATTATGTGAAATTGCCAATGCAGCTTGATTATCTACAAACACTTCAATGCCTTCTTCTTGCTTCAGATGCAGATCATCCATCAACTTCTTCAACCATAATGCTTGATTTACAGCTGCAGTAGCTGCAATAAACTCAGCTTCTGCAGTTGATTGAGCTACTATTTCCTGTTTCTTTGAACTCCAGGAAAAACACGTCGAACCAAATGTGAAACAATAACCTGAAGTGCTTTTCATATCATCCATTGAACCTGCCCAGTCACTATCTGAATACCCCTGCAACTTAAACTCTTGAACTTTACAGAATTTTATCCCATATGAAAGAGTACCCTTTAAGTATCTCAACACCCTCTTTGCTGCTACCATATGTAACTTACTTGCACAATCAAGAAATCTAGACAAGACACTTACAGGAAACATGATGTCTGGTCTAGTTGCCGTGAGATACATAAGACAGCCAATCAAACTTCTGTAAATTCTTTCATCTGCAGGTTTTGAACCATCATTCTTTCATCTCTTGCTTAAATGCAACAATCTGAGCACTCTTACTTCCTGTTACTAGCAAATCATCCACATAAAGTGACACTACCACCAAGTCAGATGCTAACTTCTTGACATATAGAGTGGATTCATTTAGGCTTTTTTCAAAACCCAAGTTTAGCAAGTGCTCATCAATCTTACTGTGCCAAGCTCTAGGAGCTTGTTTCAAGCCATAGAGAGCTTTTCTCAGCAAATAAACCTTCTCCTCCTTGCCTGGTGCTATAAAACCTTCTGGTTGCTCAACATAAATCTCCTCCTGCAATACTCCATTCAAAAAAGCAGATTTTACATCTAACTGATATATTTTCCATCCTTGTTGAGCTGCCAAGGCAAGAGTCATTCTGACTGTATCCATTCTTGCCACTAGTGCAAAGGTTTATGAGAAATCAACTCCCCAAACCTGTGCATATCCCTTCACAACCAATCTGGCCTTGTACTTATTCACTAAGCCATTAGAATTGAGTTTGGTTATGAAGACCCATTTTACACCAATCACCTTCCTGTCTTCAGGTCTCTTTACTAACTCCCATGTTTGGTTCTTTTCAATCATAGCCAACTCTTCATTCATTGCAATCAACCACTTCTGATCACTTTTAGCTTCTTCATAACTCGAAGGTTCCAAAACAACCACACTACACCTCTGATATATATCAGTCAGATTCTGGTCCCTCTAACTGGAACATCATCCTCCAGCTCGTCAGGTTCCAGAGATACCTTTTTCTGCTTGTCTTGTGACTCTTATGTCCAGTCCCATTGTTCATCTTCAAAGAATTGAACATCTCTGCTAGTGATCACCTTCCCTGTATGTGGTTGATAGATTCTGTAGGCTTTTGACATTGAACAATAGCCAACAAAGATTCCAGATTCAACTTTCTCTCCTAGCTTATCTCTTTTGACCTGTGGGATATGAGAAAAACACAAACACCCAAACACTTTCAGATTTCGTAATATTGGCTTGACACCAAACCAAGCTTCAAAGGGTGTCTTCTTCTCCAATACCCTTGTAGATAGTCTGTTCAGCAGAAAGACTGCTGTGTTTGCCGATTCTGCCCAAAACTCTTTTGGCAGATTCTTCTCATGTAACAGACATCTAGTCATCTTCATGATGGTTCTATTCTTCCTTTCACTAACTCCATTTTGTTGTGGAGAGTAAGGAGCAGTAAGTTGATGTTCAATACCAGCTCCTTCACATAAAAAGTTAAACCTCTGTGAAGTATATTCTGTTCCATTATCAGATCTGATGACCTGAATCTTGCAGCCACTTTGGTTCTCAACCCATCTCTTAAACTTCAGAAACACCTCAGCAACTTCTGACTTTTGCTTCATGAAGTAAATCTAGCACATTCTAGTATAATCATCAATGAAGATAATGAAATACCCGCTGCCATTTAGTGAAGGAGTCACATGTGGACCACAGAGGTCTGTATGGATCAGCTGCAGCTTCTTTGTAGCTCTCCAAGTTGATTCTTTGAATGGAAGTCTCGTCTGATTGCCTAACAAACAAGACTTGCACCTTGTGATCTCCTCCTCCATACTCGGTAACCCTATTGCTATCTCATTCCTCTGCATAAAATGCAACCCTTTATGATGAAAGTGACCCAACCTCTTGTGCCATAAGTCTGAATCAATAGCTTGACACTTGAATGCCACTTGCTCATTCTCGAGAGGATTCAAAGAGAAACTCTTCTTCTGCATTTTGATTCTGAACAGCTTCTGTCCATCTGAATCAAATATCAAACACTATCCTTCTTTAAATACCACTTTAAATCCATTTTCTACTAACTGACCGACACTTAGCAAGTTCTGATCAATTTTAGGGACATACATTACATCAAAAACAAACTTTGTTCCAGCACAACTCTCCATTGCTACAGTCCCTTTACCTTTCACTTCTAAATACTCACCATTCTCAATCCTCACTTTTGACTTCAATGACTTGTCAAGATTAGTGAACAACTTCTCATCACTTGTTATGTGGTTTGTACAACCACTATCAACAAGCCAACTATCACATGGAGTACTAAAAGAGAAACAAGAAGCAACAAAAAGTTGATCTACCTCTTGTTGAACTGCAGCGTGTGCTTCACCTTGATGCTGATCTCCTTTCTCTTTGCAGAACTTCTCAATGTGCCCAAGCTTCTGACACTTTCTGCATCTTACATCTGGTCTCTTCCAACACCTAAAGTGTGGATGATTCTGTTATCCACAATGCTTCACGAAGAATACCTTCCCCAATTGTTCTTCGAATTACCAGCATTGTTCTCTCTCGCAGTAGCTTCTGAACCACTACCACCATTCCACTTCTTCCCTTTCCACTTCTTGTCTTTCTCTCTAACATTCTGCTGTACCTTGGCCTGTAGAGCTTCTTCGGCACTACCTTCTAGCCTCATTAACCTCCTCTGCTCTTGCGCTTGCAAAGCACTTAGCAATTCGACAAACCGAATCTGAGACAAATCCTTGGTATTCTCCAACGAGGCAATTGTTGTCTCAAACCTTTCGGGCAAAGAGATAAGAATTTTCTGCACTAACCTATTGTCAGAGAGATTAGTGCCTAGAACTCTTGCCTGATTTGCTATGCTTATCAATTTATCATAATACTCCTTAATTGTCTCAGACTCCTTCATCTGAAGTCTCTCGAATTCTCTAATCAGATTCAGCCCCTTCATACTTCTGATCCTTTCATCTCATTGATACTCGGCTTTAAGGAAATCCCAGATAGCTTTTGCTGATTCGCAAACCATAATTCTGCTGAAGATGGCAGGTGAGACAGCAGCATATAAACAAGACTTCGCCTTTGCTTTCCATGTAACCCTCTCCTTGTGATACCTGATTTGATTGATGGTTGCGTTGTCAAGAAGGGGAGCAACTTCATAGTCTTCTTCTACTGCTTCCCAAAAATCACAACCCTCTAGATAAGCTTGCATCCTCACTGACCAGGCTTGATAATTTTCTCCATCAAACATTAGTGGAGCCATGGCTGAAAAACCACTCGATCCAGCCTCCATCTTGCCTTCGTCTTCTATGGATGCAAACACACTCTCAATCAATCTCACAAGTCACTCACAGTACAGCCCCTTAAGATCAAGAGAGCTTTGATACCAATTGTTGCTTCTGAAGGGATCAGAAGGACGTTAGAAGCAGTTCTGTTTCTGCTTCTGAATTGTTCACAAGGACATTCAGATGTACAAAACAGAGCAGAACGAGAAACAGAACGTATTCCAAGAGCAAGATTTTAACGTATGGAAAGGAAAACTTCAACTCTCTTTATTCCAAAAGATTGTAACACTTAAATACATACTCCAAAACAAATCTTTATCCTAGATCTACTAGGATTCTAATCAAAACAGAATATTTGAATAATAAACAGGAAAGTTATCTAGTAAATTCAAATCTTAATAGAATCTAATCAAATCTTAAAGATAGAATTGCTAAAACTAACTTAAAACAAAATATTTTGCAGCCTTGATACACAACAGTATTGCACTCTTGATGCTTGGCCGTTGCTACACACACGCAGTCTCTCGGCCCGCTTCTCTTCCACTGGTAGAGACTCAGCGAATGAGAAACCATGTCGATTCTGAGGAAGTTGCTGAGCTCAGCCCGTTCGTGCCGCTCGATACTCTCCTCTGGAATCCAGACGTCGACGTGGTGAAATGAGAGCAAACTCAGTCGGTCCCGTGTATATATCGGTACGTGAACGCCACCAGCAAGCTCACGAAATTAGCTGCAGCGAGTTTGCAAAAATAGGGGTACATTGAGAACTCGGGGCGGAGATTGATTTCCGGAGATAGAGGATGTCTTAGAGGACAAACTAACAAGAGGGCCCTCGAAGCTATGGAGGGAGGGGAATTCATGACAGCCCGAGGGAACACGTGAGTCCTGAAGCTGCCGCACCAGAGGAATTTTGTTTCCAATCAAAGCTAAGCTCAGCATTTCTTTCCCTTTTTTATTTTTATAAAGCTCTTCGTGTATGTCCCTATCTCTTCTCAGCTTCTTGTCTCTCTCTCTCTCTCAGGGGATGGCGTCCAAACTTCCCAACCTAAAAATGTGTCCATTAATTCCCGTTTCAATCCCCAAAACGGTTGCCAACCGAATCAAAGCTAGAAATCCCAATTCTTCTAGCCAGCCTCAAGCTTTCTTTACTTCAACGCCCATGCAAGTAGCTCGATGGCAGTGGTCTATATCGCCACGGGTGAGGTCGAAGAAGAAAAGGAGATGCAGGTTCCACCGGAGAAAGTCCTGCGCCGTCGCTGCGTATGTCACCATCCTCTTCATCGCCCTCTCTTTCTTCACATCGATCTATTTGTCGAGGAGGAGCTTCGATGAATGTCGGGAGCACGTCTCGTCTGAGGAAGATCGGTCTGGGCTGATTCTAGACCAAGAACTTTGGGATGCTCCTTTCAGTCTGGGTATATACACCTACTCGAGCTTGTTTATTAGATATGAAGGTGCACGAAAATCATATCAAAGAAAACTACGAAGAGTTGAAGCGTGGTGGGGGCAACGTGCTGGAGGTACATACTCTTCAGGAGAAGATCCAACTTCACACTAGCTTTCTAGTGAGGGACACCTTGCTTTCTATCCAAGAGGAAAACACCATCAGTACTTCCACGGATGGAGTTTAGATGAAGACTCTTATCCGGGTCTCTCGATGAACTTCCAGATATACGTTTTGGTGCCTCCGTCAAGCATACTAATATTTGGGCATACAATTAAAAATTCAGGGTAATTCTGTTCTTGTCCTGCAAAAAAAATCGAGGCGAGCATGGACTTCTTTTATAGCATATTTCAAAAGCTCCACGAACTTGTCTTAAACAATAAGATGTTGAGATTTTAACGGGTACGCATTGCCCGGGATGTTCATCGCGTTGATGAAGGAGATATGGATAGCAATGCGAGTAGAAGCAGTGGCAGTGAAATGGAGAATATTTCGACAAAAAAAAAAAATGGAGAATACCATCATGAATTCCAAGGCCGACGCTTGCTGTGGCCAGTTCCGAAATGGTTCTAACCCTTGGATGGTCAGATTTTTGTATGCCTTGATGTTTCTAGTTTGTAATATAACGGCTTGGAATGAAGGTGGAGGATCTGTGAGATATTCAGGGGACGCAGCTCACTCCGACAGAGAGATTCAACGCTTGCTTCAAGAGCGCCCCTGCCTCTACTTTTCCTCCTGCTCCTTCTCCTCAAGTAATGGAGATAAGATCAGATGCTAATCTGGCCGAAGCAGTTCAAATATTATCCCAGCACAAAGATTTTTTAGCGCTCCTGTGGTGAATGTTGATGCACCTGAAGATGCCAGCTGGGTCGATAGATATCTTGGCATTGTTGAATTTGCAGGAATTATTGTTTGGATTCTACAGCAGTTGGAACTTCCATCTCCCAGGAGTCCCAGATTAGGAGCTGCTTTTGCTTTAGTAGCTAATGGAGCAACTTTTGCTTCAAGGCTTGGAAACTTAGGGTCATTTCGCTGGGCCCCTTTTCTTGCGTTGCGAAAATCAGATTCCCTTTGGACTATGCTATTGCTGGTATCAAAGTACAAAATGAAGAGTATTCCTATGGCTGACTTGGGTGAGAGGAAGGACGTGAACCTTCCCGGTGTTGTCGTGGACTTTCCAGCATTGACGGGGAAAGACAAGGAAGACATCTTGAAGTGGAGTGTTCCCAATAAGATTGACGTGATTGCTTTTTCCTTCGTTAGGAAAGGCTCAGACCTTCGGAAGGTACAGAAGTTGCGAAGAACATCCTTCTTACGTCAAAGGTCGAGAATCAAGAAGAAAGTGATGATCTACAAGTGTAACAGTCAAAGAGCTTATCCAAATCTTGCATTTTTGCTCCATGGCAAAAACAAAAAAAATTCGCTTAAAAGCAGAAAGCACTCTTAACTATGGAGATGTTTTTCAAACGGATAATGAAACACTCACCAATTCCCATGAGCCCATTGAGGAGCTTGGTTTCTTCTGCTGTTAGAACTGCTAACTCTACTAGAGCAGCTCTTGTACTCGTTCGTACTAGAAGAAGAAGTATTGCCAAACTGATGGCTAAGTACAGACCTGGCATGCTCATATTGTCAGTTGTTATTCCCGAGGTCATCACAACAAATTCATTCGGCTGGTTATGCAGTGATGAGGCTCCAGCAAGGCATATTTTTATATTCAAAGGGTTGGTGCCTGTTTTATATGCAGGATCTTCCAGGGCTTCTTCTGCATAAATTACGGAAGAAGCTATTGAGTTTGCACTTTATTTCGCCAAGGCCGAAGGACTGTGCAAGAGTCGAGATTTCATCGAGGCCCTATACCGTGCAAGAAATGCTTCAGTGATCAAGTTCTTAGCGGTGAAATGATGGGAGACTCGCTCCTATGTGTCAGATGGGATCCATCTGCTTGACGAAGAACAATCTGTCCATCTACGACAATAGCGAGAAGCCGGTGGTCAAAAGTTCCCACGCAAGCAGCTCATCCACACGAAGATGCTTTTGGTCTTATTTCTTTTCTCATGAAGATCATCCGTTGCGGTTTCCTTGGAGACTTAGCCCCGTGGTGTCAAGATTACTTGATCCTTGTCACCATTCCAACCACGACATTGCCAATTCTGTCAAGTCGATGAAGCCGACGAGCCTTCTCGCAAATCCCCAGCGGGCTGCTGCCCTTGCAACGATGTAGCTACTCACGTCCAGTCGTGGAGCCTAACCTACATGCACTGTTCCACTTGCCCAACCATGGCCGAGTCGTGGAGCTTCCCACGCTTCAGCGATTTTGGAGGAAGAATCGAAAGTCTGGTGACGTTCCAGCGGCTAGGGGCAATGGTGCTCAGCCACAAGGTGGTGGACGTGGCGAAACTCGGGGAGTCGGAAGGGCGGGTGTTCGTGGAGCGAGCCATCCCATTTTTATTTGTTTCTAGAAGTGCTCAAGGACAATGCAACTATTGATCAGCTCAACGTACAACGAGAAGGGGCCGTGCACGTTGGGACGGTTAGATCTGTGTGATTTCGTGCTTGAGTACCCCATTAACTTTCGATCTCATGCTGTTTTGCAATTCAACGGGGAAGGAGATTCTCACATATTGGACATTGAGACTTCTCATGGGACTTCGGGAACAAGGACCAGGTCAAGAAAAAGGTATATGTGGACTTGCATACTGGCAATGTTATTCAGTTTGGTCAACCGTCGTGGTTATACATATTCCAAGGTCCAAGTAACTTGATGTCATTGGAGGCTGAAGTGGAAGTTATTAGAAATACGACAACGCGAGAAAGGGAAGCAGCTCTTCAGCGTGCATGGGAGAAAGTGTGTCGTGCAGATGGCACCTCCTGGGGTATGGGAGAAGATGCTGCCGAAGACGAGGGGGTTTACGAATCGATTATGGACTATGGTCTTGGGGATTCCACAAGCTTTGCCGGACTTCATTAAGCAAATGAACGATGACGATGGGCCCATGGTAGAGCAAAGACCATGGTATGGACCTCCGTTGAGAAGATTTAGCCGCATTGGAGCAGGTGGTCTCGGCTCATGGTTTCAGGATTGTTTTGCCGATATTTTGGATGCAAACTTGCTGTTGTTCAAGCTTCCAAGACCCAAATTTCGGAGTTGATTACTTCATCCACAAATTGTTAGGAGTTTTTCAGGTCAGCTTGAAAATCTTTCATCAATGGCTTGGCACGGGTTTTTGAGACAATACAAGGTAACTTTCTCTGATTTTTTTAATCGCCATTATGCTATGCTGCGCTATTACCATGCCATTGAATCTTGGCACGTCGCCCAATTTGCATATCTCACATCGTGTGAAGTATATCTTATATTCCATCATATCATATATTTGCGTATCATGTCATTGGATGTTTGCATGTCGTGTTCTCATATGTCTGAATTCCCGCATATCACATTGGAGTTATGACACTTTGCATGCTTTAATTAGCTGGTTAAATTTTGCATGAATTGCATATCATTTATTATTATTATTATTATTATTATTATTATTATTATTATTATTATTTAGACATAATTCATCGCCGTACATGTTCGTGCATTACATCAATTAAGAGAAAAACCCATAAAAAACATAAAAAAAGTTAATTAAAAAAATAAAATAAAATAATAAAAAGAAAAAATTCCAAAAAAATTTTTTCTGAAAAAGTTTAGAAATTAGGAAACAGGATATTTTGACTGACCAATTCTATTTTTGGTGAATTTCTATCCCGATCCTTCCAAAATGACGATTTTTCCACTTATGGGCAAATTGTCTCGAAAAATCCTGAAAATTTTTCAAAAATTGCGGGAAATAAGGAATGACCACATTCAACTAGTTTGACCCGATTTCACTTCCCGATCCTTAAAAATAACAATTTTACCCTTTTAGTTAGTTTGATCCAAATTTTTCCCAATCGCCTCAAATGAATTTTCATGAAATGGTACCGAAAGGGCGTTAGAGTAATCTAGTGTAACCAAGTCCCCGAACTCATAATTTCTAGTTCGAAGAAATAAATTAGTTCTCCCGCTAATTTATTTAGATTTCTAATCGACCTACCGAGAATGATTAGTGGCGACTCCAAATCTTAAAATCATTTAAACCAAAAATCCAAAGTTGCGATTCGGTAGGACTTGGGAGGGTCCGTATTAGGTTAATTAATTTAATCAACCTGATAATCCGTTCACCCTGAAGCTTATTTTTAGGGTCGCGACATTGGGGGGGGGAATTAAATCTTTTCCGAGGCTATCGGTTGATATCCATTCTTAAGGGTGAAAGCTCCTAGGCTACTAACCGACGCACACTCGCGGAAAAGGCAGTCACCGTATCTCTAAGCGGCGAGACACGAGCGCTTTGGGCTCTGACTCGAACTGTGCTTCGAGATACCTTGGAGGCGTATTCCTATCATGGAGGGTTTGGGGGGGAAAATTAAATCTTTTTCGAGACAATCAGGTGATATCCATTCCGGAGGGTGAAAGCTCTGAGGCTACTAACCGACGCACGCTCGCGAAAAAGGCAGTCACCGTATCTCTAAGCGGTGAGTCGCGAGCACTTTGGGCTCCGACTCGAACTGTGCTTCGAGATACCTTGGAGGCGTATCCCTATTATAAAGGGTTTGGGAGGGACACTAAATCTTCTAAAGCTGAAGGTTGGTGATCCAGTCTGGAGAATGATAGCTCTGCGGCTACTAACCTGTGAACACTTACAGAAAAATTTATCAAAGTAATCATGCTTTTAGAACGACGAGTCATGAACTATTCAGCTCCGAACTCGGACTATGCTTTTAGACGTCTATTTGTGATTCTTTTAAAAAGAAGACTCGTGACAATGCCTTCACGAATCAAATGGGTGTTTAGACTTTGAAAAAGACTTCAAATGTGGAAATCTTGTTTTGATATTATTATGAGATTATGAAACCAAGAATCATATGGAAACTTTGATCTGAATTGTCTTACTAAAGAGGGTGCCATTCTGGGATCTGGATGGAACCAAAAAGCCCGCAGAAGCTCAAACCCGAATTATCTCACCGAGGAGGGCACCATTTTGGGATCTGGATGGAACCAGAAAGCTTGCAGAAGCTCAAACCTGAATTATTTCATCAAGGAAGATGTTACCCTGGAATTAATATGGGTGCCGTCCTAGGATCTGGGGAACTAGAAACCTACAAAATCTCGAACTCGAATCATCATACTGAAGAGGAAAGAGTAAGAAGATTTCTGATATTTCGAATGTCTCAATTTTTTTGGAATGAATTATGCTCTTATGATTATCATCTATGAGTCATGCAGAATTTTTTTCAAAGAATGTAAAGTGATGTCAGAGGTTATCCAAGCACCTTGTCATATATCAAGCATGATCAAAAATCTCTTATGATGATGATTTTGAGTCAAATGATTTGAAATTGCCAAATAAGTCTGATTAGAATATTAATTGGAGTATATTTATCAAAGAGGACTTCTCACAATGCCAATTTTTGAGGGATTTTACTTCTTTATTGGGAAAGGTTTTTGGAAACACTCGAATTATTACTCAAAACCCATGTTAAGAATTTCGGGGCTATTTGTGATGTATACATCTAATTAATCAGAGAAGGTCTTTTAAGGGACTGTAATATAGGCTTGATCAAAGGTTTATGCAATGGATATGCGTTTTGAGGTTTAGAAATGAATCAAATTTCAAAAGTATCTTCTTCGAGTTTACAAGCCAAGAACCTTTAAGTAGTAGCCTCCTACGTGAAATCCCGCGTTGATTTGAAACGTCTCAATCGGGAGAGGCTTTCGAGATAGGTTCTAACATTGGTTCGGAGCGGCTTGAAGAGGCCATTTTCAAAATGAGGGGTTCGATAGGTTGGTGATCACATTTGCATCATTACCAATTGTTATAACTGTCGGGAGGCGAATCTACATCTTTGGGCCTCCAAAAATCTTCTGGATACTTTCATTCAAATAAGCTACTGGCCCTCCTTTCTTTTGCCACTTCCTTGCCAACAGATTTCCTCTTTTGACATTTTATTTATGTTTCTAGTATCGTGGCTTTTATTTCTATTAAGGGCTTTGGCCTTGCTTTTACCAGGCACTTTGCTTTTGTTAGCCCTACTGCCCTTTTGGCACTTCCATTATATTTCTCTTCGACCGGGTTTCAAGCCTTGTCATTCTTCTTTACGAACGCATTTTGCCCCTGCCTTCACTAGGTGCCTTGCTTCCGTTTGTCTAAGAATCGTTTTTAGACCAGATATAGGAGATGACTTCACTCATGCTTTTACTTTTACTAGCAAATTATATGCATTGCCCTAGTGTAGGGAGGTAATCACCAACTGGGTTTAGAAATGAAGGTTTAAACGCTCAAATTGGCTCGCCAAGGGATAATGTGTATAGGATAGAGAAATGAACTGCTCTCATTCACTTTGATGTCTCAAATCTCAATAGAATACCATTTGAAGCTATCATAAAAAGGTTGATGCAAGTTAGCACAATAAAGTCTTACCTTGATCTTTTCTCCAGGGAATCAACTAATGAACCTTCAAATTGCCCCATTATAGGGTGGTCCTTAACAGGGTTATTTTAGAAATTCTCCCTTTATAGGTTCTAATGGGTTTGCGAGAGATTATCATGTGTTTAGGATAGAGAAATGAATGTGCCTTTCATCATTTCAACCTATGTAATCACTACAAATGGTCCCTACATCCATAGATAAGGTCTTTTCTTATCTCGCTCTCTTACTCCCCACTCAAGTATGTAGGGACGTGTTTGGACATGGTTTGCCTCTCATCTTCCAAGTTCTCCATTTGACAGGCCTAAATCATCTCATTTGGGAATTCATTTCAATTTTATCAAAATTCAATTTTCATGGGGATTATGATGCATGATGTATGTTTCAAACATAATTTGGATAACTGCAAAGCTTTTTGAATCACAGTGCGAATAAAGTTCTAAGCTGGATATCTTTTCAAGACAGGGGCTTATTGAACGTTTGAACGTTGTTTGAAAACATTGTTGATTTTGTGAATTTTCTAATCCTTGGAATTCAAATGACAAGATTTTGAAAATTTTAGAACATTAGGAAAGGGATACTTACCTGCCCGCCATGACGGAGGATCCCTATCAAAGTAAAAGGGAGTGTGTTAGTGTATGTCTTAAATTTTGAGGCAAATTGGAACAATACAACTTCACCCTTAACTATGCGTTCCAATCTGAATGCAATCGCTTAAATTTTGAGAATCCGTATCCTCTCCATTGTGGTGTTGAGTCCTTGTCCAGGTTAAAATAAGGAGTTAGCATATATTTCATATTCAGAATAAATTGGAACAATGCTACCTTACCCTTGACCGTGCATTCCCTTCGAAATCCCAATGTATAGATCGCAAGAACCTTGCCATCTAGTTTGGCTATCAAGACGATGTTTCCTATAAAGATTAAAGGGAATAGGTTAATATATGTTCTCAAATTCGAGGCAAATTGGAACAATACATCTTACCCTTAGTTATGCACTCCAATCTAAAGAGAGCATGCATAAGTCATGAAAAGCTACAATTTTTTCAACAAGATAGGATTGTTAGTTGTTCTATAATCACTAAATCTCCTCGAATTTTCAGTGAAAGAGATACTTATTTATCCGTTTGGTGATGAATCTTTCTTGTGGGCTTGCCTCGAAAAGATCCCTTCATCAAGTTGTGTCAATGTTATCCATAACTTTTCATCCTAAGCTCTCACAGGCATGACTTGTATTTGCCCGATGGTTGTGGATCTCTTTAGATGTGTTTATTGGAGTTCTTGACAAGTTGACATCTTTGAAATTTCATTCTGAGCCTCTTTTATTTGAGTTGAAATGTGTTGTCTACTAATAAACCTTTGATCACATCGACAAACCATTTGCCTCAGTCAGGTGACAGTTACCCTAGTTAGGTAATGCTTGCCCCAGCCAAGTAGCTCAGTATATTTTCACACTTCTTGTAACTCCCCTATACACTGCGGGATATCTATTATTCGAGGCTTTTTCTTCACTTTTCGTTTTTTGCAAGTGCCTTGCCCTCAGTAGAATGTGTCTTGTTATTCGCTACTCGAGGCTCTTTATGGCTTTGCCTTGATATGTTCTTTAGTAATGGAAGAAGGGTATGTTCCGAATCGATTTTGTTTGTGGGTAAAGAGGGACATATTCTCAAATAAACTCCTTTTCTTAATCCCACCCTTTATCTTAACTACTCGAGTTATCAACTGTTTTCATCTTCATGGGTTGTAATTTTTTGAAATGTTCTACCCCTTGATGGCTCGATAACCCTGTAAGAAGAGAAGGGATGTGTTAATTAAAAACCTTTCAGGTAATGAAATATTTGGAGCGATACTGCCTTACCCTTCATTTGAATTTGTGTCAGTCTCCTCAAAAGTGACAATAGCTCACACTTATGTAATCATGTATAGATTTTTTTGAAAATAATTTGGAATCTATTTTATGATGATTAGACGACTTTCTCAATTATATTTACCTTTAAAGTGTTTAGTATTTCCCTATCAAAAGAAAGAACGAATCATGACAGAATGGCATAAGGAGTAGATGGTTGGCATCGCTACCATTTATTTTTTATCAATGGTCCTCTGTCCTGGCCTTTGGGTACCTTAAAAAGAACATTCATATAAATGATGTATGCACGATATACATGATTCAAGTGATTTAAAAATGGATCACACATGCAATGAAAAGATGACTCTTACTTTATTTGTGGAAAGTGCTTCTTTAATGCATGAGAATTTCTGAAATTTAAATCATTTCTCTCTTATTTCTCTCAAATGTTTTCTTCAAAGGGATTTTCAATCAATAAGAAGCTTGAAAGGATTCAAATGTCGATTGAATGCATATTGGAGGTTCATGAAAGATTTTGCCCTTACGTGGGTCATTAACATGCTCTTGAATCTATTTATTTTAAATACATATTCAAGATGAAGTAAGAGGGATACTCCCCGTGTTATCATTTGGTAGCATTATTCTTCAAGTGCTTTACTTCTATTTATCGCTCGATTTCGTCCTTTTCTTTGTTGGCCAAGCAATCACACTTGGATGACATCCCTCATTTGTTGCCCCGATATACTTCTTTGTTAAAATTTGGGAGACTTGCTTCAAATAAACTCTTCTTCATTCATCTTTGATCATCATTTTTTCATCATCTTGAGTAGTTGGCCATCTTTAATCTAGGCCAAGAGAAATATATCGACATGTTAGACTATATATTAGATGTATCCATTAGAACGATCACATTTATTAGTTTGGAGCACCATTCCTAGGGACATCTGCACAAATCAAATTGTGAGCAACATAAAAGTTCATGCTTGAATATTTTGAAAATTTCTTTTAAAAGATGTCTGCAATAGACGAATTAAGAAATGGGGGGGGGGGGACTAGTCGTCATATCGTCGGACATCCTCGTTCTTGTAAAATTCATTTGAAAATTAAGAAACATGCAAGAACCCGAGCCTTAAGTCTTCGAAAAATCAAAGACAATTATCATCATTGGGCCAGTTTGGAATATTCCTGCATGTTCTTAATAAAACGTGTATATGCATTTACTAGAATGAAATGATAAGGCCATTTTACAAAGGAGACTACCTTGGACCAACGGCTCAAGATCCAAGGCGTCATTAAGTTCTACTTACAATATGAATTAAAAGACTAAATGGAAATGACACAATGCAAGCAATTAACATTGACTACTTTATTTTGTAAAATCCGAAACGGCTACAAATGACCTAGCTTCTTCATATGCTAGCATGGTATTCTCCCTATATCGGTGAATCACTCTCTTCCACTAACTCCCTTGAGATATGATGATACCACAGTTGAAATCACCTCTTGATTCGGGGGGTACCGACTAAGAAATCCAATTTTTATCTTCCTCATTTCCATCTATGAGGATTACTCCTTGATGCTCAAGTGAGTGGCTATGTAGTATTTTCAACTTCAGGATATCCAGCTTGAGGATCTCACTATTTATGAGGGCTTGAACTTTATGCTTGAGAACCAAGCAATTATCGACGTTATGCCCCATTTCACCCATATAATACGCACATGCCTTACACTCGTCATAACCGGAGAAATATTTTGATGGATTCTTTCTTGGCAGCTTCTTCGCAACTAACTCACTTTCTAATAACATTGGAAGTAGTTTTGAGTAAGGATACAGTAGTAGGGTGAATTGCTTTTGTGGGAGCTTCTTCACTTGGTTCGACTTTCAAGATTTCTCCACTTTGGGCCCATATCGCCCCTAAAGAGAAGTGGAAGCATGTAATTGGTATCCTGACTTGTTCTTGGGAGTTTGATTCATAGCTGACACTTCTTGATACGCGAACTTTGCTTCTTTAGAGGGTCCTTTGCTGACTTGAGGGTATTCCCCATAGTTTTTCTTATTTCTGGATTTGTCGTTTCGCATGGCCCATTCCACCTTTTCACCAATGTCCACCAAATGCGAAAATGATTGACAACCACATGTATGTAGCCGCTCAAAGAATTTGTACGGAAGGGCTATTAGAAAGTATCCTATCAACTCATCTTCATCAAATTGGGGTTGAACTTGAGCAGCTTTTGCCCTCCATCTTTGTGCGAATGATCTAAAATATTCATTCCTCCTCGTTTCCACGTGTTTCAAATCTATTCCGGTGGGGATAGTCTTCATATTGTATCTATATTGTTGTAAAAATTGATCAGCAAGATCATCCCAATCGTCGATACCCCTAATATCCAGCGTCATAAACCATGACAACGCATGACCAATCAAAGTATATCGAAAATTCTAGATAAAAAAATGAATCGTCGTCAACATATTCAATGCTATCGTACTTCTTGGTGAATTTCGGCCTTCGAAAAATATCAAGAGCTTTCTCTTCGAGGTGAGAGGGTAATTTGTTGTCCTTTTGGGGAGCATCCAGACGAATTTCGGCTTTAGTTAAATTTGTATGGCCTCTTATTGAGCAGCTAGATTCTTTCATCAAGGTAGAGCATGGGACTAAAAGGATTTCTTCTGTCACTTCATCCTCTTTGGTATTGACAACTCGCGATCCAATAGGTGTGACTGCAGGGCTTTCCACCGCATACGATGGAATGAGAGCTTTATCTTCTGTTGAAAGCTTTGAGAGTATGGCGAAAATCTGGGCCACTTGATCCTCTAGCTTAGTAAGTCGCGCATTCGTGTCATTATCTTTCATGTGTGCTCCTAAGCGGGTTGTGAGATTTTCCTCGGCCATTGTTATTACCTGGTTTTTTTAGATGAAGTAGATGCATTAGAACGGAAAAAAGAAAAGAAAAGAAAGCATAAATCCTTTCAATTTTATGCCATCTTATGATTAATGAAGATAAGGATCTTTACGCAAGTCTCATTCTTGCGTGGAAAGCTCTTATCAATATTTTTCATAAGAAAGCATACCATTGAAACGAATGTAATCCATGATAACTGCTTTTGATCAATTTTCAAGAAAAATTAATAGAATGGTTAAAAAGCAAATGCAAAATGCAATTTCAATGTGTCCTAAATTCAATAAACGATACGACATCCAAATTAAAGCCGTTTGCTAGAAACAGGAACAATTTGAGTGTCACATATTTTCTTGAAGTTAGGAAGCATGAACAATTTTGACTAGTTATCGTGGATTACATAGAGAAGTTAGTTATGCAAAATACGATGATATATGCATGAGCCATTCAATTTCATATCTCCTTTTGGTGAAATAAGGA
Organism: Psidium guajava; assembly: GCA_016432845.1. Lineage (NCBI taxonomy): Eukaryota > Viridiplantae > Streptophyta > Magnoliopsida > Myrtales > Myrtaceae > Psidium > Psidium guajava. The sequence continues at coordinate 18,566,761 of CM028231.1, forward strand.
TTAAATATTCTTATTTGACTAAAGCAGGTCCAATAAAGATTTTTAAACCAGATTTCTTTCAAAGGGAATTATGCAATTGATTGGAATCATTCAAGTGATTAGAATGAAAGCCACTATCACACCCATATACTAAAATCTCTAGCGTAGTCAGAATAGTATAGATACATCTCAAAAGATCTCTAGTACATCAAATCTAATGGGATGAGGTAGAAATGATTCTCACATGAGAAATTTTGGAGCAAAAAGTTCAGAAATGAAATCTACGATAAATGGGTGTACTAAACTCTAAGGATGCCCCAAATTAGATCATAAGTTGTTCAGTTGAAATCGGGTTTCTTCAAGCTGTCATATGTATACATCCATCTCGGAGTTCCCTCTTACGGGCGAATCAAAATGCTTCAGCTAACTCTATGTTGATGTCGTGGTATGGAATGCTCCTTTGCTCTCTTATGAATGCTTAGAGAACTACTGACTGATTTGGAGAAACCGCCTTCTTACTCTAAAAATGGCTTTCAAATCAATCACTTAGATGATGATTTTCTTATAAGATGATGTATCATATGCATGGCAGGTAGAATTCAAAGCATATGAAAATGAATTGCAAGTCAAAGGTGAGAAGGTCCTACCAAACGAATCCTTTTCTTCTTCTTTTCTCTCTCTTTTTTTTTTTATTTTAGGTATATCAACCATTCACGGATATACACATGAGACAAGTGAGGGTTGGACTCTAAAAATGAAATGCGTGGGCATGGAACCTATAGCTGAGGCTCCCACAATCCAGATAAAGCAGATTGCCCCCCAAGAGCACTCGCCCAAGAGGGTTGGAGATCGCCAATCAGGATAATGAGTAGGAACGAATACGAGAGTCTCAAGTGCCATCAAACACAAGATCCTTTTGCACCCTTTCCCTATCTAAGGTAATGCTAAGGGGTGGTTGCAGTCGGGGTTTGACCGCGGGTGTGTGCGAGGTGTCGTGATCATTAGAAATGCAGTACATGCACAGTAGTTTATATCAAAACACCGCTTCTATAATCACGCTCATAATCATACATTCCCAAACTCCGACCTGTAGAAAACATTGTCAACAATCACTCCACCCCTTATTTCCCCTATCTGCAAAAACATTTAACACAATGGTTCGTGTACGTACCTAACCTTCAAGAGTGCCTGCAGGGAAAACATGTTAGAAAATACTCAACTTTTTAATCGGCTCAAGTCCTCTAATGGGTTAGAACAAAGTTCCTAGTAGAGTCGCCAGTTTGTCGCGACCCACCCTCGAAAAGAGGGATGGATTAATGGATTGCTAGGCCCGTTCTGATAATCTGGGCTTTGGTCGGGCCCTCCAAGGCCCATACCAAATTGTATCAGGAGAGATTTAAATCCAGGTCGACCTTAGTATGGTCAAGTGACATGTGTATCAGTGTACATGCATTTGCAGTCGCCACCAGTCATTCTTTAGAGGGTATGACTGGAAACCCTATCGAGCGATTGGGAGCTATCGTTCGATTCTGCGAAAACCAAAGATTTTGGATACGGGGACTTAGTTACATCGATATTACTATCGACGCCCTTTTGGTACCTAGGTTAAGCGATTTTCCTAATCTAAGGAGTTTATGCAACCGAGATTGGTTAAGGTAGGCTTTGAAAGTCTAATGAGGTCATGAAAATTGGAGTATCTATCCTATGAATCACAATCATAGAAATAAATGTGCAATCAAGGAATTAATTCAGAGAAAAATCACATCAAAACCAGTCAATACAAGCATAGGGAAGTCCTAGAAGTCTAGGCAACACACCAATTAGGTTCGAGGTGGTTCGGAATGATTTGGGTCGAATTGAACAGAGGAGCAAAATGGTCATTTTGGAAGGCTCTGGAAGTCCAAAAATGTGAAATTAGGTCAAACCAGTTGAATGTGGTTTTTCGCTAATTTTCACAAATTTTGCAGAATGTTTTTGGATTTTTCTTCATGATTTTTAAACATTTCTAAGACTTTCTAAGGACTTTCCTAATTTTTAGAACATTCTTCATATTTTCTGGAATTTTTATTTTTTGATTATCTGCATTTTCCTATTTTTCCAAACATTTTCTATATTTTTCTAACAAATTTTTCACATTTTTCTTAGATTTCTATGATTTTTTATCACTATCTTTTCTATTTTTCTACAATTTCCAAATTTTCCTAATTATTTAAATTTCTTCTCTTTCTTTCTTTTTTTTTTTGAAATTTTTATGACTCTTGCGAATTTTTTATTTATTTTATTTTATTATTATTATTTTTATTCATTTTATTATTTATTTATTATATTTTTATTGTGTTTAGGATTTATTTTATCTTTTTTATTATATTTTATTATTGTATTTTCTTTTATTTTTTTAATCTATTTTATTATATTTTATATTCTATTATTATTTTTATTATTATTTATTACATTTTTTTGTGAATTTTCTTGATTCATTTTTTTAACACTTTCTAAAAATTTTTATTATTATTATTGTAGCTATTATTATTGTTGTTGTTGTTGTTGTTATTCTTGTTGTTGTTGTTGTTGTTGTTGTTGTTGTTGTTGTTGTTGTTTATTTATTTTTTAGAATATTGTTTTTTATTTTTTTTGAATTTTCTGAGTTTTTTACTTCTTTTTTTTTCAGGACTTTCTTTTGTTTATTTATTGTGTATTTTAATTTTTATTAATTTTTTTACTTCTCTGGACCGGGTCGGGCCGATCCGGCCCATGATCTGAAGGCCCAAACCTAAACCAACCCAGGGACAAAATGGCATAGTTTTAGTTTTTATTAATTTTCTATATATTTGTTTTAAAATCTTTTATTAATTTTCTTGATTTTCCATTTTTCATTTATTTTTTATTTTTTATTATTTTTATTAGTTATACGGACCGGGTCAATGGACCTGGCCCACTACCCAACTTGGCTCGTGACCCAAACGGCCTACCCGACATAAAACGACACAGTTTTTGGATTATTGTTTTTGAATTTTCAAATTTTAGAAATTTTTTATTCTATTTTTCACTTTCTCGCTCAAGCCTAATCCCATGGCCATGAATTCCCCACGTGTCTTCATCCTGATCGCTCAGTCTTCATACTAAATCTACGGATCAGATCAAATATAAAGACCGAATCCTAGCCGTCCGTTCTATATATTCTGAAAATGATTAATAAATCCGAATTAAACTTTTTTAATCTCAGAAATTACAAGATCACACCACATGGCTCACCGCCCTCACCATCCGATTCGACCTTTGATCGGGGTCAACGTGATGACGTGGCATCTGGCGTGGCTTGCCACCTAAGCGCCATGTCAGCCGTTGACTTGGTTAAAGGCTAACTACACTTCGTCTTCCTCGCTATGCTCGGACGCAACAGACAGCCATGGTGACTTCCACTCTGATCAACGACCAAATGACCTTTGATTGACTAGAAAATACCACCATTTGTCGCGACCTAAAAAATCGTAGTTTTCCAATCTTAGGTTAGTGGATTACTAGATTAATTAATTAAATTAACCAACCTAGTTCAAGCTCTCCCAAGCTCTACCAAATCGCAACTTAGGTTCAATATTTAATATGCAAAGATTTTTAACTTGGAGTCGCCACTAATCATTTTGGGTAGGTTGATTAGATACCTAAATAAAATATCGGGAGACATACTTTATCCCTACGAACCAGAGATCAATGAGTTCGGGGACTTGGTTACGCTAACATTTCTATCAACGCCCTTTCGGTACCTAATTTCATGAAAATCCTTTTTCATTGATGATTTTGAATTGAATGACTTTTCCTTTAAAAATGACATGAATGACCATGTATTTGCAAAAATGATTTTTTTTTGTATTTTCGGATTAAATGACGACTATTATGAAAACATGCCTTAAAATGAGTTATCCTCCAATTTAATGTAAGAAAATGATTTCTCAAAGTCTTAACTTATATTAGACGATATTTATGAGATAAAAATAGACTTTTGGCATGGTTAACTATGAAAAATGAGAGTTATTTTTTTGGGTTTCTTTTTTTATTTAACGAAAGAAAAAAATTAAATGCAAAGATTTGAACAAAGATAAACAAAAATGCCCATAATATACCTTTGAATTTCAATTTTCCTGATGAATTCACTCATTCCCAAAGATCTGGGCTAGAGAAGAATTTTATCCGCTACGTCCTCGGAGATTCAAGCCAGTATGCAGATAATTGTATAGAATGACATCATCCCTTGTTACCAAAGGGAGGAACACGAAATTCTATACTAAATTACCGTCCCATTCCACAAGATCGTGGCTAAGGCATGCAATTTATTTTCCGAAGGGTCAAGGCACAAGGGAGCATATATTATGAGCATGTTTGTTTATAAATGTGCAAACTAGATAAACAAACAACGACTAAACAGACATGACAAAATATAAACAATGGTGGACCGTCTTATTTAAATTTTCGAAAATATGAAGGGGTAGCCGAAAACGTGAATTTGGAGTTCACCTTTCCTCATTTAAAGTTCAATTTTAATTTGAGAAAAACTATTCTTACAAATTTGCAAAGTGCTTCAGATAATTCTCAAAAATTTGGATAACTACCCAATTCAACCAAACCTTATCCCCAAATCAAATGAACTAAAAAAAAATCCGCAAGAGATAAGGCAATTCAACCACCAGATAAACAATCCAACCAACTCATATGTTAAAGATAATCATTGAGATCAAAATTCTATCCATGATAAATCAAACGTTATCCAATTAAGCACAAATCCTTACCCGCAATATGAGATAGCATCAAATAACCATGAGATAGAGCAATTCAACCAACACAAGAGCCAAAGATAATCATCAGGGACAAGACCATTCATCATTATGCAGATTTCGGCAATTCAGATTATTTAGCAATTTTTCGAAAAATATGCAACTCTCAAATATATGCTCAAGATTTAAAAAAAAAAACAACAACTCAATCGGGTAACAATATTTATCCGAAAAAATTACTCTATCTACTGAGCATTCAAATCAAGCAAAGTGATTTTTTTTCAGATTTTTTCGAAATAAAGATGTTACCTAATTCGAGTTCGTATCGAAACTTGAGCACCCAACAAACGTGGACTGATCGGCGAGAGGAACTTATCACACGCCAATGGGGACGGCTTGCACCAATTTACAGCAGGAAAGTTAAGCTTTAATTGGCGCAAAACGGTGAGGGAATTGCCCAAAAAATCTGCACTAAATAAGAAGCAAAATCAAGCTGAATGAACCCTATTTCGGACGAGGAACAGCAACTAATCTGGCACCCGAACAGCAAGAGATTCGAACTGGACAGCAGTCCAATTCTGTCGTGGAACAGCAACCAAAAAATCCTTCTGAGCACTGGGCGAAAACTGCATTGAATAGTCAGTGAAAAACACTCAAATCAATGCTGTTTTGGGCACAAAACAGCAGCAAAAACAACTTTAATAGCAGCAGAAAACACCTCGAACAGTGAGGAAAAAAGAAAAAAAAAACAAGGGCAGCGTCTTTGTCAAACCCTGAACAACAGTGAACTCAGCATTGATCAGTAAGAAAACCGATGCTGATCCGAGAAAGGTGCTAGAGGAACCCCGAGACGCCAAATAAGAACTTGGTCTTCTTTGTAATGCTCATGGACGAACCCTCATCAAGATAATCTCACGATGAACCTACAAAATTAAAATCAGTTCTGGCTTTGAATATGGACCGGACACACCCATCTTGCTCCTAGTGGACTGCTCGTGTGAGAACTCTGCCATGTCTTCCCTTCTCGAGGAAACTCCCCGCAAAGAAAACATGTAAAGAAGATTTCTTTCTCACTCTTTCCTGTGTGTTTTTCTTTTGCGAATGAGCCTCCTTGTGCAGCCCGGGAATTCCTCAAGACAAATACCATCGCAGGTCTCCTTTTGGACTGTCTCTTGCATGCCAAATTTGACCTGCTAGCCAGTGAAGAGAAAAAGGCTTTCTTCTTTCATGGGAACCTTTTGAGAGCGTATGGCCGAATATTGCAATGAATTGGCCTCCCTTTTCTCTAGCCCCTCTCTCTGCCGTATCTTCTAATGAATGGCCTTTTCAACCCTAAGCTTAAGTTAGCTTATATAGGCACAAGGTGAATTCTAATGACCGTAGAATTAGACTCCGAGCATAGGATTAGCTTTCAACCGCAGGATCCAAAATTCTAATTTTTAAAGAGTTTCATCTCCTTAAAACTCTTAAAATTTAGATTTTTCAAAAGTCATGGACTAGAATTAATCTGAAAAATAAGTCCAAAAAACTCTCATAATTTTCTGCACACTCACTCCTAGCTTTAGCCGAATTTCTCAAGCTTGCTCGGATCCATTACTCGTCAATTTAAGCTCAATTCCTCACCGTCGATGCAAAATGCAATGTAGAAAAAATAAATATGCAATGCATGGAGAAATATTTTTTGTGAGAATTAATTCTCAATTTTGTGTAATATGAATGAAAAAAGAAAAATCAAAATTTAGGTGTCAACACCATTCGATTCGCCTAACTGAGCTATTCCACATATATAAGAATCAGAACATCTCATTCCCTACGACAGGAGTATTTGAATTCACACAGAGCTTAATCACGTCAATGGCAACATTCAAAGCAAAAAACATCACAGTAATTAATTCATGGAGCACTCCCAAATCAAGTTTAGTGAGGCTGAGACGAGTTTGGAGTTTTCTCGACGCTCGACCGAGGGGTTTTACGTATAATCAAGGTACAAACGAAGTGGAACAATGCTCAGAGGGGTCCAGAGATGACAACGAACATATAACATTGTGAGATAATCGTCGCAATACAAATCTGCCATTGTTGTAGAACCTCAAACTCGAGAATGGTATTTATCTGTTTAAAAGAGATTAGCTTGATTGGTTAAGTTCGAGAGTTTCCTTAGAGAATCAGGAAGCTCGGGGGAGTGATTTAGGTCTCGACTCTTCCTCTCTTGCTCTGACGAAGATGAAGAAGCCTCGGGAGCTCCCGTCAATCGCGAATCAGCAAAACTCCCAAACACCAGAAATCCCTCTCTCCCTCCTTCCTCATCTCTTTCGTCGCATGCGCAAATGTATGTGTATATCCCCCAACCGAATGTGAATTGCCCATTTTATACTCACCCAAACACGAATCTCAGTTGGTTAGAAGTTTCCCCAAATCTCAGTTGGTTCAAATTTCCCCAAATGTGATTTACAAAATTTCTTTGGCCAAAATTAATAGTTCTATTGACTATTTTTTCGTATTTTTATGGCATCAAATGCTATTTTTTATTGATTTTTTTGTTCAAAATTGGTTCCTTAGGCTAGGCTAGGGCTTTCAAAGTTGATTTTGTAATTTTTTTTCATTTTTTCTTGATTTTTTTATGAATTTTTAAAAAAAATGCAAAAAATACTGAAAATATAAAAAAATTATTTTTTGCTCAAAATTGGATGCCTAGGCTTGGCTAGGGCTTCCAAAGTTGATTTTGTAATTTTATTTTATTGTTTCTTGATTTTTATGAATTTTTGAAGATAAAATACAAAAAAAATACCAAAAATGCAAAAGTTTATTTATTTTTTGTCAAAATTGGTTCCCTAGGCTTGGCCAAGGTCCCTAAGGCTAATTTTTTCAATTTTATGAAATTTTTATGGATTTTCTAAAAATTTTCTAAAATTAAAATGGCTAAAAATCAAGTGTCAACAAAGCACACAAAAGTCCTTTCTACAGGCACAAAGTCCTTCTTATAGACATTTCCATGGAGTGACCTACTATACTGGTCAAATTTCAATCGAAATTTTTAATCAGTAGAATCATTTCATTAGGAATCTACCATAGGGTGACCTACCATACGAGTCAAACCTTAATCAAATTTTAATCAGTAGAATCCTTTCATTAGGAATTTACCATGGGATGATCTAACATAAGGGTAAAACCTCAATCAAATTTTAATTAGTAGAATCATTTCATTAGGAATTTACTATGGGGTGGCCTACCATACGGGTCAAATTTCAATCAAATTTTAATCAGTAGAATCCTTTCATTAGGAATCTGCCAAGGGATGACCTAACATACGGGTCCAGGTTCAATCATCCTGAGATTTTCTTATAACGAATCCTTAGGTTACTATTCCCCTTTCAGTAGAGTAGTCAACGACCGTGAGGTGAACAGGTAAGTGCCAGATAAACTCTCCTCTTTATCTCTCCCTCACTACATAAGAGCCTCCATGAGTCCGATCTGGATTAGAGTTTACACAGAGAGGTATTGGAGATCTAATATCACAACTCTTTTTATTTTCCTAGATTGAGTTGATTAGGATTCAGATGTCATCTCGTATTTGAAATGAACTTCTATCGAGCTTTTTTACAAAGAGGGGCAGCTGTTGACAACTGATTTTTAATCATATTTTCTTTTTAAAAAATAAAAAAAATCCAAAAAAAAAATAAAACAATTAAAAAATCAACTTTGAAAACCTTGGCCAGGCATAGGGAACCAATTTTGACCGAAAAATGATTTTTCATATTTTCAGCATTTTTCAGTATTTTTATTTTCGAAAAGTCATAGAAAATAAAACAAAATTGAGAAAATAGAAAAAATCAACTTTGGAAGCCTTGGCTAAGCCTAGGGAACCATTTAGAATAAAAAATAATTTTTCATATTTTTCGTATTTTTAATATTTTTTAAAAAATAAAAAAATAAATAAAAATTATGGAAAAATAACATTTGAGGCCACAAAAAAACATAAAAATAGTCAATATTTTTCTTTTAAATTCCTTTTCGTGTTGGCCATCACAAATTTGAAAAATCCAATTCGGGATCATGTATTCCTTCATGTGCATAATCTCAAATCGGGTCTAAAAAAATTTAATGTGAGTCAATTTATTTTTATTTTTTAGTTTTATGAGTTGTGACATTATCCTTTAATAGTCTGAATTTTCATCTTGGCCCAATGTACCCAGAATGACTCAATTTTGTAAAAGGGCCTTAGTTGAATTTTGCATTAAAATCTCAAGGACTAAAGTACGAATACCTAACACTTGAGGGATTATTTTGTAAATAACTAAAAGAAGAGTTACTAAAAAAATTAGAATAGGAGATCGATGAGTGGGTTATAAAAGGAGGAAGAAGTGAGCTTGGGAGGGAGGATTTGTTTTTAAGAGAGAAAATTTAGGATGTTTGAGAGGGTTTTGGGAGATTGAAGAAACATTTGAGAGAAAGAAAATACCAAAAGAGAGGGAGAATTTTGAAGATGGTGGGAGTTTAAAGCTAGAGGGATATCATCACCAATTTATTTATCGATCAACACAAATCAAGAGTTCATCCCTGTCGTTCGAGCCGCAATCTAAATCCATAAGGTGATACGAGGTTCGAATTCGACAGTCAAATTTGTCAAAACAAGTAATGATCCTAACCATTAAAATCTTCGAGAATATTGTTATATCAATGGATTGATTTAAATTTCGATTATGCCGTGTCATATTCACATGTCATATTCGTATTGCAATTTTCTACATTTTTCACTTAAAAGATCCGAATCCCAAATTGCAATAGATTCTGCCCCATATTTGCTGGTGTAAAGATCTCTTGCATTTAACTTCTGCAATTTAATTTCTGCATCGTCAAACCCCAAAATGGAAAGGCTAACCCACCCGTTAGAGGTTCTTTATTTACTGCAATTTAATTTCCTGCAAGTTAATTTACGTACCATCAAACCCCAGAATGGGAAGACCGAGCTAAGGCCGAGCCCTCGCTGGAGGTTCTTTATTTACTGCAATTTAATTTCTCAAAATTTAATTTCTGTACCATTAAACCCCAGAATTGGTAGGTCAAGCCAAGGCCGAGTCCCTCGTTGGAGGTTTTTTATTTACTGCAATTTAATTTCTATACTATCAAACCCCAGAATGGGTAAGCCAAGTCAAGGCCGAACCCCTCATTGGAGGTTTTTTATTTACTATAATTTAATTTTCTGTACCATTAAACCCCATAATGGGTAGGTCGAGCCTCTCGTTGGAGGTCCTTTATTTACTGCATTTACTTTCTGCAATTTAATTTCTGAATTATCAGACCCCAGAATGAGTAGGCCGAGCCACCTACTGCAGGTCGCAACTCTGCACAGAAGTCATTAGTTTACTCCCTCTTTTGGCTTTAAGGAATTTTTAATATTTTGAAAATACCAAAAAAAATATCACTCACATGCATTCCATCTAAATAGTGAAAATACAAAAATAGAGCACTCCGCTAGAGCCTTAGGAGTAAACCAAGCCTGAGTTGCAGAAATTAGGATATCCATGAAATTAAGGTACCAAAAGGGCATTAGTTTTGATTAACTGGTGTAACCAAGTCCCCGAACTCATAATCTTTGGTTTGTCGAAGTAATTTAGTTCTCCCGCAAATTTACTTAGGTTTCTAATCAACCTATAAAAAATGATTAGTGGCGACTCCAAATTCTAAAATCATTCGAACAAAAACTAAAGTTGCGATTTGGTAGGGCATGGGAGGATCCGTATTAGGTTAATTAATTTAATCAACCTGATAATGCGTTAATCTGGAAATTTTCCACCGATCATAAAATTTTTAGGGTCGCGACATACACCGGCCCCGTCAATATTTTTTATTAATTATTTACATAGTAATAAATTAATTACATACATCTCAATAAATTTATCAATTAATTATTGATAATTATTTGATAAAAATAAGCTTCAAAAGAAAAAAAATTATATTTCCAAACTTATATAAATATAAATTATAAAAATATAAAATAAATAAATAAAAATGAAATTAAAAAATGCTGCCATACTGGACTTATGAATATTTTTATTAATTATTTACATACTAAATAAATCAATTACATACATATTAATAAATTTTCAGTTATTATTGATAACTATGTTATAAAAATAAGCTTCAAAAGGAAAAAAATTATATTTACAAATTTATATAAATATAAAATTATAAAATAGGTAAAAATATTATGAAATTAAAAAAATAGCTGACGCACTAGTCTCGTGAATATTTTTATAAATTAATTACATACTGAGTAAATTAATTACAAATATCTTAATAAAAGTTTCAATAAATTATTGATAATTATAAAAATGAGCTTCAAAGGGAAAAAGTTTATATAAAAATTTATATTAATATAAAATTATAAAATAGGTAAAAAGATACGAAATTAAAAAAGCTTCTGCACTAATCACGTGAATATTTTTTTAATTATTTACATGCTAAATAAATTAATTACATACATATTAATAAAATTTTAAATTAATTATTGATAATTATATTGGAAAAATAAGCTTCAAAAGCAAAATAATTACATTTATAAATTTACATAAATATAAAATTATGAAAATAGCCTTTACCAAAAAAAAATTATGAAAATAGGAAAAAAGATACAAAATTAAAAAAGCTATCGCACCAGCTTCGTCAATATTTTTATTAATTATTTACATAGTAAATAAATTAATTATGTATATCTTAATAGACTTATCAATTAATTATTGATAATTATGTTATAAAAATAAGCTTCAAAAGAAAAAAAACATATATTTAAAAACTTATATAAATATAATTGTTATAAATATAAGATAAACAAATAAAATTAAAAAATTGAAATTAAAAAATACTATCGCACCGACCTCATGAATATTTTTATTAATTATTTACATGCTAAATAAATGAATTACATACATATTAATAAAATTTTAAATTAATTATTTATAATTATGATATAAAAATATGCTTCAAAAGGAAAACAATTATATACAAAAATTTATATTAATATAAAATTATTAGAAACATGTAAAAAAATATGAAATTAAAAAAATACAGTCGTACCGACCTTGTGAATATTTTTTTATTAATTATTTACATACTAAATAAATTAATTACATACATATTAATAAATGTTTAAATTAACTATTGATAATTATGTTATAAAAATAAGCTTAAAAAAAGGTTATATTTACAAATTTATACAAATATAAAATTATTACACATGCTTAAAAAAAAGAAATCAAAAAACATACGGCCGCATGGTGCCAATTTATTAAGCTTGTTATCCTTGTTCTCTTACTCTGAATATGTGATGTTTACATATCTTACCAGTTTTATTTTATGAATATGTTTTGTTTATTTACATACTAAATAAACTAATTAAGTATATCTTAACAAATGTTTTAATTAATTATTGATAATTATATTATAAAAATAGGTCTCTAGGTAAAAACATTATATTTTAAAAATTATATAAATGTAAATGTTACAAATATAATTAAAGCCACATAAAAAATGAAAAATAAAAAAGGGTGTGGGCTGCACAAGCCGGAGAGATGCGCGAGGCCCAATACGATAGTTGGATTGCCAAGTGGGGCTCGTGCGGCACCCTTAGTGCCACGCGGGCCCCCTTCTAGTAAATATGTTTCTTTTACCCTATTTTTGTAATTCCTTTTTAAACCTAAATTGAAAAAAAAAAAACACCAAAAACTTGATTCCGCGGGTGGCTTCCCAACCGAAATGAGCATTATCGTCTCGGTAGGGACGCGATGAGGATAGTCCAAGCCATCCAGGCACTCATTGTGCAAGGTCAATTCGAGAGGGTCTATTATGAGACTACTCCGTCAGGGCATCTCGTCAAAGCTCCTGATGTGAACTCGTCCATTGGCGATCGGTACAACACTATCACTGACTCACGAGCTTCCATTTTTTAGAACTTGATGAAAGTTCTGGATGATGAGAAGCACAACATGATTGGGGTCTATGGGCCTGGCGGTGTGGGGAACACTACGCTGTTAGAGGAAGTCAAGAAGATACTCAGGTCAGCAGGGAGACCATTCCACCTGATTTTTAATCATCTTTTCTCTATTAAAATTAATAAACAAATCCATAAAAATTCATAAAAATTATAAAATCACTTTGAGGACCTTGGCCAAGCCTCGAAAACCAATTTTGACCAAAAAATGATTTTTCATATTTTTAATATTTTTCAGTATTTTTATTTTTGAAAATTAATAGAAAATTCATAAAAATTTAAAAAATTAGGAAAATCAATGTTGGGGATCTTGGCCAAGCTTAGAGAACCAATTTTGAACAAAAACTAATTTTTCATATTTTTTGTATTTTATTTTATATTTTTTCAGAAATTAGAAAAATATTTAATAAATAATAGCATTTGAGGCCCGAAAAATACATAAAAATAGTCAATATTTTTCTTTTAAATCCTTTTTCATGTTGGCCATCATAAATTTTAAAAAAAACCAATTCAGGATCATGTATTCTTTCACAAGCATAATCTTGAATTGGGCCTAAACAATTCAATTTGAGTCAATTTATTTTCATTTTTCACTTTTAAAAGTTGTGACATTATTCTCTAATTAGCCCAATTATACCCATAATGACTTAATTTTACAAAAGGGCTTTAATTAAATTTTGTATTATTTTCAGCATAAAGAAATGAAGTTAAATTTGACATGCTGTAAATTTTGACTAAGTATAGGGGAGGTGTATCAAAAATTGTGAGGAGATTTGGACTTAAAGAAATATTTCTCCAGGGATTGAATTGCAAATACTTAAAATCTCAAAGACTATAGTGCAAATACCTAACTCTTGAAGGATTATTTTGCAAATAAAAAAAAGAGTTAGTGGAGAAATTAGAATAAAGAAGGGAAGATGAAGAAGAGGAGATGGAGAAGAATGGATGGAGAAAATAAGATAATAATAGAGAAGGGAAGATGGAGATGAAGAAGAGTTAGTGGTGAAATTAGAATGGGAGATAAATATGAAGAAGGGAAGATGAAGATGAAGAAGAGTTAGTGGAGAGATTAGAATGTGAGATAGAGATGGAGAAGGGAATATGAAAATGAAGAAGAGTTAGTGGAGAGATTAGAATGGGAGATAGAGTTAGTGGAAAAATTAGAATGGGAGATGGATGAGTGGATTATAAAAGGAGGAAGAAGTGAGCTTGAGAGGAGGCATTTTTTGGATAGAAAATTTTGAATGTTTGAGAGGGTTTTGGAAGATTGAAGAAAAATTTGAGAGAAAAAATATACCAAAAAGAGAGATAGAATTTTTAAGATGATGGGAGTTTAAAGCTATGGGGCTATCATTACCAATTCCTTTATCGATCAACATAAATCAAGAGTTCATTCCTGTCATTCGAGCCGCAATCTTAATCCACAAGGTGATACGAGGTCTGAATTCGGCCATCAAATCCGTCAAATCAGGTACCGATCCTAGCAATTAAAATCTGTAAGAATTTCATTACCCAAATGGATTGATTAAAATCTCGATTATGTCATGTCGTACTCATATGTCTCCATATCCACATGTCGCATTCGTACTATAATTTTCTATAATTTAATTCTTACACCATCAAACCCCAGAATGGGAAGGCTGACCCACCCACTGATAGTCCTTTATTTTCTGCATTTTAATTTCATGTAATTTAATTTCTGTACCATCAAAGCCCATGATGGGTAAGCCGAGTCAAGGCCGAATCCTCCGTTAGAGATCCTTTATTTAATGCAATTTAATTTCTTGCAATTTAATTTTAGTACCATCAAATCCCACAATGGATAGGCCGAATCAAGGTCGAGCAGCAATTTAATTTCAGTACCATCAAACCCCACGATGGATAGGCCGAATCAAGGTCGAATCCCCCGTTGGAGGTCCTTTATTTTCTTCAATTTAATTTCAGTACCATCAAACCCCACGATGGATAGGCCGAATCAAGGCAGAGTCCTCCATTGGAGGTCCTTTATTTAATGCAATTTAATTTCCTGCAATTTAATTTTAGTACCATCAAATCCCACGATAAATAGGCCGAATCAAGGCTGAGTCCCCCGTTGGAGGTCCTTTATTTAATGCAATTTAATTTCCTGCAATTTAATTTCAGTACCATCAAACCCCACGATGGGTAGGCGGAATGAAGGCCGAGTCCCCCGTTGGAGGTCCTTCATTTATTGCAATTTAGTTTTCAACAATTTAATTTCTGTACCATTAAACCCCAGAATGAGTAGGCCGAGCCACCTACAAGAAGTTACAACACGGCGCAGAAATTGTTAGTCCATGTCCTCTTGCGGCTTCAGGAAATTTTAATGATTTGAAAATACCAAAAAATGTCATTCATATGCACTCCATCTAAAAAGTGAAAATACAAAAAGAGGTCGCCTCACTAGAACTTTAAGAATAAACTAAGCCTGAGTTGCCAAATTAGGATAATCATGAAATTAAGGTACCGAAATGGCATTAGTTTTAATTAACTAGTGTAACCAAGTCCCCGAAACCAAAATCTCTTATTTGTAGAAGTAATTTAGTTCTCCCGCTAATTTACTTAGGTTTCTAATCGACCTACCAAAAATGATTAGTGGCGACTCCAAGCTTTAAAATCATTCGAGCAAAAACCAAAGTTGCGATTCGGTAGGATTTGGGAGGGTTCGTATTATGTTAATTAATTTAATCAACTTGATAGTCCGTTAACTTGGAAATTTTTTCACCAAAATTTTTTTTAGGGTCGCGACACCATACTATTAGAAATTTTTCTTGTTTGGGCTTCCATTAATTGTCATATTTTACTAGTTTATTTTATAAAATGGGCTGTAACGTAAGACAATGCATGAAATCCCATTAAAGGTATGTGGTCAGTAAAGTTATTTGGGATATGCACATCTCATTTATTTTGATGTGGCTTACGGCTGGGTATAGGCTATTTTTTGTCCTATGGTTCGTTGATGGATAGGATTATAGGTTACAGTTTGTGTATATTTATGGGTAGATCCCTTCCCCTATCCTTCAGACCTTTTTTTAATTAAAAGGGGGCGAAACCGACCTTTTACATTTAAAAGAGAAGATAAGAGACAGAAGGTCTCTTGGGTTTCTAGTGGAAAAATAGAAAGAGATAGAAGGTCTTTTGGTTTTTGCTGGGGGTTTCTTTTTCTTTATGCTCTTTCCATACGAGAAGGAAAAAGGGAAGAAGATTTTGCCTGGTGAGGATCCCATCGAGGTCAGCAAGATACTGGGAATGGCATTAACAAGTACATATCCTATTCACTAACTTTCTCAGTGACCGTGAATTCATATAATCGACCCGAGGTTTCCGCTTCCTTATTTTTCTTGAATTGATTATTTGTGAAGTTTTCTTTTACACGTGGTATCAGAGCAGGTTACATGAATTTATGATCCTGAGAAGTATTATTGTTGTATGAATTGAAAGTATTTTTGGGTTATATATATATTGGCAGAGGGCTTTTGTAACCCATAAAATTTGGATTATAATTTTGAAGTTATTTGATTTGTTTGATCAATGTTGAGTTAAATTTGTTATTTGATCTCCTGTGCCTCTCTCGTTATCTGCGCTTCCAAGGCGCACGTTGTGATCGGAACTTCCATGGGTTTGTGTGTGGATAGGATTTTTATTTTTTATTTTTACTCATGTGATTTTCGCGGTCGCCCATGTACATTTCAGTACAAAGCGAGCGATGCTCCTCAAGTTCTGAGTCCCATTTGGTGGAAATGTTGCACATAATAAAATTGAAGTCATTTCATTCAATCAGTTATTGATTGACTCGTGAATGGAGATACTTAATGAGTTGGAATCTTAATTTATTAAGCTCGAGTATAGATTCACAATACAATATTTGGTGTGATGTTTGTTATGAGCTTAGTGCGAAAGGACTATGTTCTATTGTGAATGTTTGGTTGGACTTTCTATATCTTTGACATGCATTCATATTTATTGGAAGAATATCATAATGAGCTGTGAGTGCTTGGCCACTAAAGTGGCTCATTTACATTTGACAAGTGATGGTTCTCCAGAGGTTGCATGTGTTGGTTTCCCACAATTTTATTATAGCACATTGTGCTATGTATGTTTTCACGAAAGTGATTCATGTATAGTGACACGTGATCGGTGATAGGAGTTTTGAGGTTGGAACATAATAGTCTAGGTGGTTTATCACCCCAAAGGGGATGAATTTGTCGAAAGTTATTATGTTTCCATGGATACTCATTGGAAGGCTTCTCTGCTTCGTGTTTCTTCTACCCAAAGGAGAATGAACATTGGAGTATGAGAATTCTTCGTGATTGTATGATCTTCTTTGATTAGTCATTATATAGCTCATGACATTTAATGGTTGCATTGTTTCTGTCGTCAATAGTTTCAACTGTTATGTGCAACAATGCTACTACTATTGAGGTGTTGAGTGGTTCAAACTATAAAAGGTGGAAGCAATACTTCGAGTTTGCTATGAGCTATATCAATCAGGATATGGGTCTTACTACTGATGAGCCTGTTGTGCCCACTGCTGAAAGCTCAATCCAGGAGAAAGAGAATTATGAAAAATAGGCACAAGCAAACAAGATGTGTATGTTGGCTATGAAAAGGTCCATTCTTCTCAGTGGTTTGCCAGATACTAACAATGCAAAGGCTCTTCTTGCTGCTATCGAAGAGGGATACCAAATCTATGATAATGCAGAGATTACGGACCTACTGGAGATGATGAAAGCATTGTCCTACAAGGATTTCACCAATGTGTGGGAGTATATTATGAAGTGGGTGCGTGTACAATTAAAGCTGAGTGCCCACGAAATTGATCAGCCAAAGAACTATATGGTGCCTCGCATTCTCAGCTCCTTGCCTCCTGAGTTTGGAATGATCAAGACTGCTTTTGATACTCAGGGAGAGAGTAGGACTGTAAACGAGTCGATTACTTATTATGTTATTGAGGAGGAGAAGATCAAGAAGGATATGGGTCAGAGTGCTTTTGTCGTGATTGGTTTTGGTAAAGGAAAAGGATCTTAAAAAGGGTTCAAATCTCATAACACTCGGGGGCCTCGTACCTTTAAGAAGTTTGGTGCTACTCAGGGAAACAATAAACCAGATCAAAAGAGTATACCTAAGGCAATGTGAAATGTTTCTATTGTGAGAAAATGCGACATATGAAGAAAGATTGTTATAGGTAGAATTGGCTTGAAAAGCAAAAGAAGAAGAATGTGAGAGGTAATCAATCAGTTTTTCTTTGTTTTGAATCTAATCTCGCTGATGTTTCTTCAAATACTTGTGGGGGTTCTAGAAGCAAATGATACCAAATAAGTTTGAACGCAAATTGAAAGTGGGTATTAATATAGAAGCTACTGTTGAATTTATAGAAGTTGTTAGTCTTCCTTTAGATTATGATTTTGAACTTATTTTACAGAATGTCTTCTATTTACCTACTTTTAAGAGAAACTTGATTTCAGTTCCTGTTTTGGACAAATGTGGATATTATTGTTTGTTCCGAAATGGCTTAATGCAATTATCTTTGAATTCGAAAGTTGTTGGTGATGCAATATTATCTGATGGCTTGTATAAGTTGAATCTGGTTTCTTCATATGGTATTGAGTCTCTATGTGCTGAGTTTTCTACTTCTAAGAGAGCTTTGTGATATGAAAAGTCTTCAATGTTGTGGCACAAACATTTGGGTCATGTATCGGAGAGCGCATTGAGCATCTTATAAAGGACAATTTGCTTCCATCTCTTGACTTCAGTGATATGGAGACTTGTGTTGATTGTATCCAAGGAAAGCTGACAAAAACTCAGAAGAAGGGAGCTGCACGTAGTTCTAATTTGTTAGAGATTGTTCATACGAATATCGGGGACCTCTCCAAACTACTTTGTGTGGTAACAAGAATTTTATCACATTCATTAATGATTTCTCTCGTTATGGCTATGTCTATTTGATTAAAGAGAAATCAGAGGTCATAGAGAAATTCAAGATCTTCAAGTTGGAAGTTGAAAACCAGTTAGAGAAAACAATTAAGTTTTTAAGATCAAATAGAGGTGATGAGTACTATGATAGACATGCAAACTTTGGACAGCAAATGGGGCCTTTTGCTAAATATCTGCAGGAATGTGGCATTGTTCCGCAATATACTATGCCTTATACTCCTGAGCAAAATGGCATAGCAGAAAAAAGGAACCGAACTTTGATGGATATGGTGAGGAGTATGATGAATAATTGCAATTTGCTCAATTATCTATGGGGTGAGGCACTTAAGACAGCTGTGTACATTCTCAATAGAGTGCCAACTAAGTCTGTACAGAAAACTCCTTTCGAGTTATGGACTGAAAGGAAGCCGAGCCTCAATCATTATCACGTTCGGGGTTGTCCTGCTGAGATGAGATTATTTAATCATGTTGAGAAGAAGACAAATCCTAGAATAGTTCGTGCCCACTTTATAGGATATCCAGAAATGTATAAAGGGTATAGATTTTATTGTCCCTCAAAGGGTAATAAAGTAGTGGAGTCAATGACCGTGAAGTTTCTTGAAAATGACATTGCAGATGTGCAAGATTTTCCTACTATCTTGTCTGATGAGTGAAACTTCATTGTGATATCTATACCATCAGTGACGTGTACTACAGACGTTATGGTCCCTATAGAAAATGTTAAGTCACCAGTAGATGTGCATAGAGAAGAACTGGATACGGGTGTTGATATTTATGAAAATCCCCCAGTCGTTTAGGAAAATGTTCATATGAGGAAATCAACAAGAGTGAGGAGATCTGCTATATCTGATAATTACATTGTCTTCCTTAGAGAAGATTGTACAGACTCGGAAGATGATCCGATAACTTTTGAAGAAGCAGTGAATGGATCTCAAGGCGATGAATGGTTGGCTGCTATGAAAGATGAGATGGAGTCTATGGCGTACAATGAAGTGTGGGAGCTCGCTGATTGCCTCTTGGACAAAAGCCGGTGGGATGCAAATGGGTCTTCAAGACCAAGAAGGACGCTAAAGGTAACATTGAGTGTCATAAAGCAAGATTAATGGCCAAGGGTTTCACTCAGCGAGCTGGTGTTAACTACATTGAGACCTTTTCTCCCGTTTCCTCCAAAGATGCATTTAGAATTATGATAGCGCTTGTTGCACATCTTGATCTCGAGTTACATCAGATAGATGTGAAAGCGACTTTTCTGAATGGTACTCTCTCAGAGAATGTTTATATGGAGTAGCCAGAGGAATTTGCACAAGAAGGATCGGAGCACATGGTTTGTAAATTGAAGAAGTCCATTTATGGACTGAAGGAGGCTTCACGACAATGGTACTTGAAATTTGATGAGATAATTTCATCCTTTGATTTCGTTAAAAATCAATTTGATCAGTGCGTTTACATGAGGATTAATGGGAGCAGCTTTATCCTTCTTGTACTCTGTGTGGATGATATTTTGCTAGCCAGTAATGATTTGGCATTACTACATGAAACAAAAGAGATGTTGTCTAGGTCCTTTGATATGAAGGATTTGGGTGAAGCTGCTTGTGTGGTTGGCATTGAGATTTATCAAGACAGATCCTAAGGTTTGCTTGGTTTATGCCAAAAGACTTACATTGATAAGGTACTTGAGAGGTTCTCTATGCAAACTTGCAAACCTAGTGAAGTACTGTCATGACCCTCCCGAGATTTTCCGGGATCCCGAGGGAGTTAATGGATTGCTAGGCCCATTGGGTATCTGGGTTCAGCTCGGGCCCTCCCAAGCCCATACCAAATCGCGTTAGGAAATTTTAAATTAGGGTCGACCTTAGTATGGTCGGGTGACATGTGCATAGTGTGCATGCCATCGGAGTCGCCACCAATCATTTATTAAAAGGTATGATCAGAAACCCTATCGAGCGATCGGGAGGAATCGTTCGATTTTGCGAAAACTAGAGATTTGGGTTCGGGAACTTAGTTACGCCAATATTTCTATCGACGCCCTTTCGGTACCTAAGTTGAGTGATTTCCTAAATTAAAGAATTCATGCAGACGAGATTGGGTAAGGTAGACTTTAAGAATCTAAGGTATTCATGCGGATAGGAGTATCTACCTTATCAATCAAAATCATGAAAATAAATGCGCAATCAAGAGATCAATGTGCAGAGAAGATACACCTAATCAAGTCAAGGTTGGCCTAGGAGGGTCTCAGGATAACCTAAAGAACATGTCAATTGGGTTTAAGGGTGGTTTGGAATAGTTTGGGTCAAATTGACCAGAGGGGCAAAATGGTCATTTTGAAAGGCTTGGGAATTCAAAACCATGAAAATAGGTCAAACCAGTTAAATGTGGTTTTCCCTTAATTTTCATGATTTTTTAAGAATTTCTCTGATTTCTCTGCATTTTTTTTAGATTTTTTTTAGATTTTTTATAAATTTTTTGGAATTTTTAAGCTTTTTCTAAGGCTTTTTAAGAATTTTTCTATTTTTTTAGAACCTTTTCTATATTTTCTGGGATTTTTATTTTGGTTTTCAAGACTGTTCCTATTTTTTACAAACATTTTCTATATTTTCTAATAAATGTTTTGAATTTTCTAAAATTTCAATGAATTTTAATGACCCTTTTTTAGTTTTTTCTATGAATTTTCACAAAATTTCACTATTTTTTCTTTTCCAATAATTCCTGAATTTTCCTATTTTAAAGGTTTTCTGAAATTTTTTATGATTTTTTTTATGATTTTCCTTATTATTATTTTTATTCTATTTTTTGTATTTGTTTATTTCTATTTACACTTTTTGTGAATTTTCTGATTTTTCTAAGGATTTTCTATTTTTTATTTCTTTTTTATTTTTTATTTGTTATCGGGACCGGACCGAATGGACCCGGCCCACTAAAACCAATTCGACCCACAACCCAACTCGAATGACCGACCGATCGAAACTACGTAGTTTTGGTACTTATTTTCGAATTTTCAGAATTTTAATCATATTTTATTATTATTTTTTTGAAACTTCTTTTTATTACACCAAAGCTTGACCCATGTCTGGTCGACTTCCACTCGATCAACACACGGTGAGAAACCCATTTTTATACTTTCACTTTCTAATCATCATCATTTTTTACTTCTTTTTTTTATTTAGCCTAACTAAGCTAACTAACTAGGATTAAAGCTAACTAAACACTGATTAGCTGACTAACAAACCCTAATAATCGCCTAACCCCCCCACCACCGGAGAAGATGAACAGTGCCACCGGAGACAATATTGCGACGCCAAATTCCGGCGAACCTTGTCGGAAAAACTCGAAATCAACGCTAATGGCCACAAAACCTCCCGATTTCGATCTAAACCTAATCTATACCAACAAACGCGAATTATTCCACAGATTCAGCACAAAAAACTATCCTAGATCTTCCTAAACCAAAGCCGGTTATGAGCTAGATCACGCGACTTTTAAACTCGCAGTATCCACATTGAAAATTTCATTCGAACTATCAGACAACATCAAAGGAGGATTAGAGAACTTACCTGTAGTCCAACGAGCTCGGATCCACGCGAGATGAGCTCGTGAAACCAAGACGAGGCGAAGGATTTTGGAGGTCGACGTAGCGATTTATGCAACAAAAACGAAAAGCGAGGGGAGACGCGAGGTCAGGGGGACACGAGGAGTAATATGAACTACAAATCACGAGGACTAATTGTCGATACGAAGATCCGCCATTGACGGACCTTCGAGAGCTTGGTAATGGCACTCACCTTTTCTCTTGACCAAATGACGAACGAGAGAGTTTTGGACGTTCATAAGATCTTCGCAATGCTTGTAAATCCAACCTCGAATCTCGATTGCTCTTGTTTGCTCTGAAGATTTCTCGAAAGTCTCGGACCCTTCAAGCTCTCATCGCCATTTTTTCTTTTGTTCTCTACGTGCCCCTTATATCTCCCTCTTCATCTTTTTTTAAAAAAGAATCCCCCTGCAACAGAATTTCGTTTTCTTTTTATCTTCATCCCCTCTCGTCCGCTTTTTTTTCAAGATTTGTTGTAACAGATTTTTTTGAACGGCCGGGCTAAGGAATCTCTCTGGATGGTTTGGCATATGCGTCGTCGTTCGGTCATGTGTCTTTGGGCACGTCGGCAGCGACGCCGTTTCAAGAGGCGTTGGGTCACCCTTCATTTTTTTTTCTCCGGTGAGACCCTTCGAAGAGGACCCACTGGCCGGCTGAGCTTTGCTTTCCCTTCGTGTAGTTCCTGTGCCCGTACGAATGAAGGAAAATCAGAATTGCTTTTATCCGTTGGTTCATGGCCAGCTAGGCAATAGCTTTTAGTAGAGGTGGGTCCAAGCGAGTCTTCCTTTTTTGTGAAGTCTTGGTCATGCAAGCAAGCTGGACTCAAGGAAAAAAAAACGTTGCTGTTCTTGATTGATTGGTCAATGAGTTGACCAAGCTTAACATTTTCAGCCCACTTTAATCTCCATTATACTTTATTCAAGAAAATCCCCAAATGTTTTGATAAATTGAAGCTCTTAATGATCGAATTGAGTGGAATCCAACCCACCAATAGTCTTGGAATGATGAAAGACATAGGGGTAGATTTTTAAGTCCGAATGAAAATGGCTCGAGAATGCTCAATTGCGTTTAACTTGAACACGAGGGATTAGATTGAAAATATTTTCGCCATCGTCATTTTTTCATTTTCATTCTTCATTTTTTTTTCAATTTGTGAACTTTATTAGACCCAAAATGAAATTTGAGGTAAGATAATCAAATGTCACGACTCAAAAAAAAAGTAAGAAGGAAAATAAAATGGCTGAAATAAAATTTCTAGAATTTTTTCAATTAATTTGAAAATGAGATTAACAAAGAAAACCCCATTTTCAAATTAATTCTTTCAAAATTTCTTTGGCCAAAATGAATATAAAATTAAAATAAAAATACTGACTATTTTCTCATATTTTTGTGGCCTCATATGCTATTTTTTATTAATTTTGTTTATATTTTTCTAATTTCTAAAAAATATAAAAAATAAAAAAATAATAAAGGAAATTATTTTTTGTTCAAAATTGGTTCTCTAGGCTATGCTGAGGTCCCCAAAGTCGATTTTTCAATTTTCTCGCTTTTTATGGATTTTTTTTATGAATTTTTAAAAATAAAAAGCCAAAAATACAAAGGAAAATTATTTTTTGTTCAAAATTTGTTCCCCATGCCAAACCAAGGTCCCCAAAGTTAATTTTTTAATTTTATGAATTTTTATGGATTTTCTAAAAAATTTTGAAAATAAAATAGGCCAAAAATCAAGTGTCAACAACTGCCCCTCTTTGAGAGGGGTCTCGTGAGAGATCACTTTCAAACACAAGATGACACTTGAGATATAACCGACTCTATTGGGAAAAATGAAAAGTCGTGACATCCAACTCTAGTTTCCTCCTTGAAAGCTTAAGTTCAAATTTCATGGTGTTCACTTTGATGGGGAGTGAGAGAAAGAGGCAGAGTTGAGGGAGTTACCTGAGACTTACCTGGTTGCCCCGTGGCCGTCGTTGACTGCTCAGTTAAAAATGGAATGGATACCTAAGGATTCGCTCACAGAAACACTTGGTGGTTGAACCCGGACCTGTATGGCAGGTCATCTCGTGGCAGATTCCTGTAGGGTGAACTTTGTAAAGAAAGGTAATATCTCCCGAGGCTATCAGCTGCTATCCGTTTTGGAGGGTGAAAGCTCCGAGGCTACTAACTAACGCACACTCGCGGGAAAAGCGGTCACCGTATCTCTAAGCGACGAGTCGCAAGCGTTTTGGGCTCCGACTCGAACTGTGCTTCGAGATACCTTAGAGGTGTATCCCTATCATGGAGGGTTTGGGGAAAAATAAATCTTTGCCGAGGCTATCGGCTGCTATCCATTCTGGAGGGTGAAAGCTCCGAGGCTACTAACCAACGCACTCTTGCGGAAAAGGCGGTCACCGTATCTCTAAGCGGCGAGTCGCAAGCGCTCTGGGCTCCGGCTCGAACTGTGCTTCGAGATACCTGAGAGATCTATCCCTATCAAGGAGGGTTTTGGGGGAGAATCAAATCTTTTCCAAGGCTATCGGCTGCTGTCCATTCTAGAGGGTGAAAACTCCGAGGCTACTAACCGACGCACACTCGCGGAAAAGGTGGTCACCGTATCTCTCAGCGGCGAGTCGCGAGCACTCTGGGCTCCGACTCGAGCTGGGCTTCGAGATACCTTGGAGGCGTATTCCTATCATAGAGGATTCCAAGGGGGGAAATGAAATCTTCTGAAGCTGAAGATTGGCGATCCAGTCCGGAGGATGACAGCTCCGCGGCTACTAACTTGTGAACACTTATAGAAAGATTTATCAAAGTCATCATGCATTTTGAGTCATGAACTGTTCAGCTCCGAACTCGAATTAGACGCCTCTTTATGATTTTTTTTAAAAAGAGACCCGTGACAACGCTTTCGCAAATCAGAGGGGTGTTTAGACTTTGAAAATGACTTCAAATGTGAAAATCTTGTCTTGACATTATCCTGAGATTATGAAATCAAGAATCATATGGAAACTTTGATCTGAATTGTCTTACCAAGGAGGGTACCATTTTGAGATTTGGGTGAAGCCCGAAAGCCTCTAGAAGCTCAAACCCGAATTATTTTACCAAAGAGGATGCCATTCTGGGATCTGGATGGAATCAGAAAGCCTGCAGAAGCTCAAACCCAAATCATCATACTGAAATGAATGAGCAAGAAGATTTCTGACGTTTCGAATGTTCCAAGTTTTTTGGAATGAGTCATGCTCCTATGATTATCATCTATGTGCCATGCAAAATTTTTAGAATGTAAAGTGATGTCAAAGGTTACCCAAAGCATCTTGTCACATATCAAGCATGATCAAAAATCCCTTAGGATAATGATTTTGAGTCAAATGATTTAAAATTGCCAAATGAGTTTGCTTAAAATATCAATTGAAGTACGCTAATCAAAGAGGGCTTCTCACTTATCTCTTCGAAGGAGGTTTTGATTTTTATTCAGGAAGCGCTCGAATTTTCTCTCGAACCTATGCTTAGGGTTTCGGAATTATTCGCAGCGCATACAATTTGGTTGATCTAAAAGGTCTTTCAGAGGATTGTAATGTTGGGCTCGGTTAAAGGTTTGCAAATGGGACTCATAAATGAGTCAAAGCTAATGAACGAAAGATCTTCACCGTCTGCTCCGGGTTTACAAGTCAAGAACCCTGCAAAATGAGAGAGAAATAATCTTGCTCGTACTTCTTCGAGCAATGCTTAAAATCATTTAACTCTACGTTAACTCAAATGCCTTAATCTGAGAAGACTTTCATGGGTCGTAACGTAAGTTAGAATTGGGGATCAAGGGAAAAAAAGCTGATTTTGGCCCAAAAGTATATGAGGAGGGTTTGATATTGGTGATCACTGCAGATTTGCCACCCATGTTAGTCTTCTGTGACAGTCTTCTAGGGACACCATCGTTGTATGAGGATGGTGCCAACTTCTGCTGATGTCGTCGCTTGAGGAAGGATATATTTCACAACTTGACCCCTATGGAGAATTTTCTTTTGCAAACATTTTTAAGCTAAGTCTGCAAAACGCATGTATGAAATTTTGAAGAAGTTTGCAAATAAGCATTGGCCTTACTTTTGACCGGCACTTTGCTCTTTTGATGCTCGAGATTGGCTTTTTCTATTCTTCTTCTTCTTTTTTTTTGCTAGATTTCGCCTTTTGCTCTTTTCTCTTTTTTTGACAAAAGTTTTTTTTTGAAAATGGTGACAAAATGCATGCAAATGAAAATTTGGTGCATTTGAAAAGTCAATTCATAAATTCCATGCAGAGCCAATTCTTCTGAGTTCTTCTGC
Organism: Psidium guajava; assembly: GCA_016432845.1. Taxonomy (NCBI): domain Eukaryota; kingdom Viridiplantae; phylum Streptophyta; class Magnoliopsida; order Myrtales; family Myrtaceae; genus Psidium; species Psidium guajava. The sequence continues at coordinate 18,593,320 of CM028231.1, forward strand.
TTTGAGACGGTGCCGTCTTCATCTTGGAATGGATAGTGATCACCAATGGGATTTTAAGAAACGAATATACAGGCTCAATTGGGCATGCAAAGGATGAAAGTGTGTAGGATAGAGAAACGAACGCTTTTCGTCATTTTAAGGCACTTGAATTACCATATGAGATTAAATGCAAAGACATGCCCGAAGATTGATATTAGTCCAAGCACAAGAATTTCTAACCATTTACCTCATATTGTTGCTGGAACAGTCTTCGTTTAGCCCCGATGTAGGGTAGTTCTTTGACAGGGGTAAAGAAATGAAACCGTCGTTCAAAGGGTTTGTCAATGGTCACCTGTAGTGTTTAGGATGGAGAAGTAATCGCCTCTCGTCATCTCAATCCATGTAATCACCGCGAATAAATCCTACGTCCCTGAGTAAAGGTCTCCACTGACCACTCAAGTGTGTGTAGGGACGTGTTTGGGTATGATTTGCCTCTCATCATTTGAGGTACTCCAATTGATAATTCTTAAACGCTCTTATTTGAAAATTCATTTCAATTTCATCAAAATTCAATCTCCATAGGGAATTATGATGCATGATGTATGTTTCAAACATGATTTGGATAACTTCAAAACCTTTCGAATCATGATACGAATGAGGTTCTAAGCCGGATGTTTTCTTCAAGACATGAGCTCATTAAAACCTTTGAATGTTATTTGAAAACATTATTGATTTTATGAATTTTCTAATCCTTGAAATTCAAATGTTATGATTTTGAAAGTTTTAGAACATTAGGAAAGGGATAATTACTTGCCCGTCGCGGCGGAGGATCTCTGCAAAAGTAAAAGGAAGTGTGTTAGTGTATGTCTTCTAGTTTGAAGTAAATTGGAACAATACAACTTCACCCTTGATTATGCGTTCCAATCCGAATATGATCGCATAAATTGTGAGAGTCTGTAACCTCTCCATTGTGGTGCCGAGTCCCTGTTAGGGTTAAAATGAGGAGTTAGCATATATTTCTTATCCAGAATAAATTGGAACAATACCACTTTACTCTTGATTATGCACTCCCATCGAAATCCCATTGCAAGAACCTTGTCATCTAGTTTGATCAGCAAGATGACGTTTCCCTGGTTGGGTAATACTTGCCCCCAGCCAAACGGCTCAGTATATTCTCACATTTTATTGTAATCCCCTGTCCAGTTTGGGATATCTATTATTCGAAGTTTCCTCTTTCCTTTTCACTTGCATGAAGAAATGAATGTTAGTCCTATTTTGGATTTATTTGAGCTTTTTAGGAACAGAATACCCCCCTTTTAGAGATGTCCTTCTCATGTTTGAGTGCATTGCTCTTTTCAAACGCCTTGCCCCCAGTAGGACATGTCTTGCTATTCACCACTTGAGACTTCAATGGTTTTGTCTTGATATGTTCTCTGATGATGAAAGAGGAGTATACCCCAAGCTAATTCTTTTGGTGGGTAGAAAGGGACTTTCTCCCAATGGATCCCCTTATTGATTCCACTCTTTATTTCAGCTATTTGGGTCATCGATTGTTTTCGTCTTCATGGGATGTCGTTCTTCAAAATGTTTTGCCCCTTGATGGCTCGATAACCCTATCATATGATGATTAGACAACTTTCTCAGCCGCATTTCCTTTTGAAGTGTTTGATATTTTCTCCATGTTTTGTCATTTGGTAGCATTGTTCTCCAAGTGCTTTACCTCCATCTGTCACCTGTAAAGAAGAAAAGGATAGGTAACAGTTATTTCCTGACTGACTGAAAGTTACTTAGGAACGATACATCTTTTCACCGAAAATGATGACTTAGTCTCGTTCTTTTTCTTGGTTGGCCATGTAATCGCATTTGGACGACTTCCCTCATTTGTTGCCCCGGTGTGTTTCTTTGGTAGAATTGGGGGGGCTGCTTTCAATAAACTTTCTTCGTTCATCTTCGATCACCATTTTTCTCATCATCTTGAGTAGTTGGCTATCTTCAACCTAGGCCAAAAGGAATATACCGACATGTTAGACTATATATAAGATGTTTCCATTAGAACGATCACGTTTACCTTCTTCGAGCACCATTCTTGGAGATCTCTGCACGAGTAAATGTATGAGCAACATTAAAGTTGATGCATGAATGTTTTGAAAAATTCTTTTGAAGGACGTTTTCAACAGAAGAATTAAGAAATGGGGAACTAGTCCTTATATCATCGGACATTCTCGTTCCCGTAAAATTCATTTGAAAACTAGGAAGCATGCGGGAACCCGGGCCTCAAGTCTTCGAAAATCGAAGATGGGTATCATCATTGGGCCGGTTTGGAATATTCTCGCATGTCCTTAATAAAACATGCATATGCATTCACTAGAATGAAACGATAAGGCCGCTTTACAAATGAGACTACCTTGGACCAACGGCTCAAGATCCAAGGTGTCATCGAGTTCTACTTACAATATGAATTGAAAGACTAAATGGAAATGACACGATGCAAGCAATTAGTATTGACTGCTTTATTTTGTGAAATTTGAAACGGCTGCAAATGACCCAGCTCCTTGGCGAATCACTTTCTTCCACGAACTTCTTTGAGGTATGATGATACCCTAGTTGAAATTGCCTCGTGGTTCGGGGGTGCCGACTAAGAAATCCAGTATTTACCTTCCTCTTTGCCATTTATGAGGATTACTCCTTGATGCTCAGGTGAATGTCTCTGTAGTGCTTTCAACTTCAGGTCATCCAGCTTGAGGATCTCACTATCTGTGAGGGCTTGAACTTTATGCTTGAGAACCAAGCAATTATCGATGTTATGCCCCATTTCACCCATATGATACGCACAGGCCCTAGTCTCGTCATAGCCGGAGAAATTCTTTGGATGATTCTTCCTTGCCGGCTCCTTCGCAACTAACCCACTTTCTAATAACATTGGAAACAATTTCGAGTAGGAATACGGAAGTGGAGTGAATTTCTTAGGTGGGAGCTTCTTCTCCCGGTTAGGTTTTTGTGGTCTCTCTGCCTTAGGCCCATATTGCCCTTGGGAAGAAGTGGGAACATGTAATTGGGATCCTGACTTGTTCTTGGGAGTTTGATTCCTGGTTGACATTCCTTGATATGCGGGTTTCGTTTCATTAGATGGTCCTTTGTTGACTTGAGAGTACTCCCCACAGTTTTTCTTGTTTTTAGACCTGTCATTTTGCATGGCCCACCCCACTCTTTCACCAACGTCCACCAAATGCGAAAATGATTGACAACCAGAGGTATACAGCCGATCAAAGAATTTGTATGGAAGGGTTGTCAGAAAGTATCCTATTAACTCATTCTCATCTAGTGGGGGTTGAACTTGAGCAGCTTTCGCTCTCCATCTCTGTGCGAACGATCTAAAGTATTCATTTCTCCTCATTTCCACATGCTTCAGATCCATTCTGGTGGGGATAGTCTTCACATTATATCTATACTGTTGTAGAAATTGGTCGGCAAGATCATCCCACTCTTTGATACCCCTAATATCAAACGCCATAAGCCATGGCAGCGCAGGACCAATCAGAGTATATTGAAAATTCTGGATCAAGAGTGAGTCATCGTCAACATATTCAGTCATCTCCCCCAAGAAGTAATTGATATGAGTTTTCAGACATCCGATACCATCGTACTTCTTGGTAAACTCTGGCCTTCGAAAAACATCAGGAGCTTTCTCTACGAAGTGAGGAGATAATGTGTCATCCTTTTGGGGAACATCTAGATGAATTTTAGCTTTAGTTAAATTTGCATGGCTTTCTCCTTCCATTAAGCAGCTCGATTCTTTCATCAAGGTGGAGCGTGGGACTAAGAAGATTTCTTCTATCACTTCATCATCTTTATTATCGACAACTAGCAATCCAGTAGGTGTGACCACAGGGCTTTCCATAGCAAATGATGGAGCAAGAGCTTTATTTTCTGTTGAAAGCTTTGAGAGTATGGTAAAAATCTGGGCCACTTGATCCTCTAGCTTAATAAGTCGCGCATTCATATCATTATCTTCCATGTGTGCTCCTGAGCGAGTTGTGAGATTTTCTTCCGTCATCGTTATTACCTAATTTTTTAGATGAAATAGGTGCATTAGAATGGAAAAATAGAAAAGAAAGCATAAATCCTTTCAATTTTATGCCATCTTACGATTAATGAAGATAAGGATCTTTACACAAGTCTCAATCTTGCGTAGAAAGCTCTTATCAATATTTTTCATAAGAAAGCATACCATTAAAAGGAGTGTAATCCATGACAACTGCTTTCGATCAATTTTCAAGAAAAATTAACAGAGTGGTAAAAAATAAATGCAAAGTGCAATTTCAATATTTCCTAAATTCAATAAAATATAGGACATCCAAAATAAAGTCGTTTACTAGAAACGGGAACAATTTGAGTATCCAATATTTTCTTGAATTTAGAAAACACGAACGACTTTGACTAGTTATCATGGATTACATGCAAAATGAGATGATATATGCATGAACCATTCAATTTCATATTTCCTTTTGGTAAAATAAGGGTTAAGCACTCCTATTTAACCAAAGAAGGTCTAATAGAGAGTCTTAAACCAGATTTCCCTCAAAGGAAATTATGCAACTGATTGGGATCACTCGAGTGATTAGAATGAAAGCCATTATCACATCCATTTACTAAAATCTCTAGTGTAGACAGAATATTATGGATACTTTTCAAAAGATCCCTAGTACATCAAATCTAATTGGATGAGATAGAAATGATTCTCACATGAGAAAATCCGGAGTACAAAGTTTAGAAATGAAATATGTAATAAATGGATGTGATAACCACTAAGGATGCCCCAAATCAGATCATAAATCGTCTGGTTGAAATCGGATTTCTTCATATGTATCCATCCATCTTGGAGCTCCCTCCTACAGGCGAATTGGCATGCTTCAAGGGCTCCATGTTGGTGTCATGGGATGGAATGCTTCTTTGCCCTCTTGTGGTTATCTCGAGAACTATGACATGACTTAGGGGGATCATCCTTCTATCCTAAAAATGGCTTTCAGACCAATCAGTCAAATGATAATTTTTGCACGATGTGTATGGTATGTAGAATTTAAAGCGAATGTGAATAAATTAAAGGTTAAAGGTAGGAAAGCCTTACCAACCAGACTCTTTTATTTTTGGTTTTAGGTATACCAACCGACCAATTCACATGCGCATGAGACAAGTGAGAAATTGACTCTAGAAAATAAAAGAAGGGACAGGGTATGGACCTAAAAGGCTCCCACTATCTAATTCGATCACTTTGCCCACAAGCGCAATTGAACATCAAGTGGGAAGAATCATTGATCCAGACAGCGAGCGAGATCGAATATGGTCAACCCAAGCGCAATCAAACGCTAGAGCTTTGCATACCGATCCCTATCTAAAGCGACCTAAGAAGAGTGTTTCGCGGCTTGGGTTTAGGCACTTATGTGTGCAAGTGTCGTGATCCTCAAAGTATGCAAGGCATGCACAGCAGTTGATATCAAACAACGCTTCTAATTTGTAGGAAATAAACAAACAATCTCAAACTCCAACCCTGGATAAAACACGTCAGCAATCACTCCTCCCCTTATAACTCCCATCTGCAAGAACATTTAACACATTATTAGTGGACTTACCTCACCTTCAAGAGCGCCTGCAAAAAAATGCGTTAGAACGCACCCAACTTTTTAATCGGCTCAAGTCCTCTAATGTGCTAAACTAAGTCCCCGGTGGAGTCGCCAGTCTGTCGCGACCCTCCCGAGATTTTCCGGGACCCCGAGGGAGTTAATGGATTGCTAGGCCCATTAGGTATCTGGGTTCAGCTCGGGCCCTCCCAGGCCCATACCAAATCGCGACAGGAAATTTTAAATTGGGGTCGACCTTAGTGTGGTCGGGTGACATGTGCATAGTGTGCATGCCATCGGAGTCGCCACCAATCATTTATTGGAGGGTATGATCGGAAACCCTATCGAGCGATCGGGAGGAATCGTTCGATTCTGCGAAAACTAAAGATTTGGGTTCGGGGACTTAGTTACGCCAATATTGCTATCGACGCCCTTTCGGTACCTAAGTTGAGTGATTTCCTAAGTTAAGGAATTCATGCAGACGAGATTGGGTAAGGTAGGCTTTAAGAATCTAAGGTATTCATGCGGATAGGAGTATCTACCTTATCAATCAAAATCAGGGAAATAAATGCGCAATCAAGAGATCAATGTGCAGAGAAGATACACCAAATCAAGTCAAGGCTGGCCTAGGAGGGTCTTAGGAAAACCTAAAGAACATGTCAATTGGGTTCAAGGGTAGTTTGGAATAGTTTGGGTCAAATTGACCAGGGGGGCAAAATGGTCATTTTGAAAGGCTTGGGAATTCAAAACCGTGAAAATAGGTTAAACCAGTTGAATGTAGTTTTCCCTTAATTTTCATAATTTTTTAAGAATTTCTCTGATTTTTTAGAATTTTTTTAGATTTTTTTTAAATTTTTTGGAATTTTAAAGCTTTTTCTAAGGCTTTTTAAGAATTGTTCTATTTTTTTAGAACCTTTTCTATATTTTATAGGATTTTTATTTTGGTTTTCTAGATTGTTCCTATTTTTTCCAAACATTTTCTATATTTTCTAATAAATGTTTTGAATTTTTCTAAAATTTCTATGAATTTTAATGACCCTTTTTTAGTTTTTTCTATGAATTTTCACAAAATTTCACTATTTTTTATTTTCCAATAATTCCTGAATTTTCCTATTTTAAAGGTTTTCTGAAATTTTTTATGATTTTTTTTATGATTTTCCTTATTATTATTTTTATTCTATTTTTTGTATTTGTTTATTTCTATTTACACTTTTTGTGAATTTTCTGATTTTTCTAAGGATTTTCTATTTTTTATTTATTTTTTATTTTTTATTTGTTATCCGAACCGGACCGAATGGACCCGGCCCACTAAAACCAATTCGACCCACAACCCAACTCGGATGACCGACCGACCGAAACTACGTAGTTTTGGTACTTATTTTTGAATTTTTTTCGAATTTTCAGAATTTTAATCCTATTTTATTATTATTATTTTTTAAACTTCTTTTTATTACACCAAAGCTTGACCCATGTCTGGTCGACCTCCACTCGATCAACACACGGTGAGAAACCCATTTTTATACTTTCACTTTCTAATCATCATCATTTTTTACTTCTTTTTTTTTTATTATTTAGCCTAACTAAGCTAACTAACTAGGATTAAAGCTAACTAAACACTGATTAGCTGACTAACAAACCCTAATAATCGCCTAACCCCCCCACCACCGGAGAAGATGAACAGTGCCACCGGAGACACTATGGCGACGCCAAATTCCGGCGAACCTTGTCGGAAAAACTCGAAATCAACGCTAATGGCCACAAAAACCTCCCGATTTCGATCTAAACCTAATCTATACCAACAAACGCGAATTATTCCACAGATTCAGCACAAAAAACTATCCTAGATCTTCCTAAACAAAAGCCGGTTATGAGCTAGATCACGCGACTTTTAAACTCGCAGTATCCACGTTGAAAATTTCATTCGAACTATCAGACAACATCAAAGGAGGATTAGAGAACTTACCTGTAGTCCAACGAGCTCGGATCCACGCGAGATGAGCTCGTGAAACCAAGACGAGGCGAAGGATTTTGGAGGTCGACGTAGCGATTTATGCAACAAAAACGAAAAGCGAGGGGAGACGCGAGGTCAGGGGGACACGAGGAGTAATATGAACTAAAAATCACGAGGACTAATTGTCGATACGAAGATCCACCATTGACGGACCTTCTAGAGCTTGGTAATGGCACTCACCTTTTCTCTTGACCAAATGACGAACGAGAGAGTTCTGGACGTTCGTAAGATCTTCGCGATGCTTGTAAATCCAACCTCGAAGCTCGATTGCTCTTGTTTGCTCTGAAGATTTCTCGAAAGTCTCGGACCCTTCAAGCTCTCATCGCCATTTTTTCTTTTGTTCTCTACGTGCCCCCTATATCTCCCTCTTCATCTTTTTTTAAAAAAGAATCCCCCTGCAACAGAATTTCGTTTTCTTTTTATCTTCATCCCCTCCCGTCCGCTTTTTTTTCAAGATTTGTTGTAACAGATTTTTTTGAACGGCCGAGCTAAGGAATCTCTCTGGATGGTTTGGCATGTGCGTCGTCGTTCGGTCACGTGTCTTTGGGCACGTCGGCGGCGACGCCGTTTCAAGAGGGGTTGGGTCACCCTTCATTTTTTTTTTCTCCGGTGAGACCCTTCGAAGAGGACCCACTGGCCGGCTGAGCTTTGCTTTCCCTTCGTGTAGTTCCTATGCCCGTACGAATGAAGGAAAATCAGAATTGCTTTTATCCATTGGTTCATGGCCGGCTGGGCAGTAGCTTTTAGTAGAGGTGGGTCCAAGCGAGTCTTCCTTTTTTGTGAAGTCTTGGTCATGCAAGCAAGCTGGACTCAAGGAAAAAAAAACGTTGCTGTCTTGATTGATTGGTCAATGAGTTGACCAAGCTTAACATTTTCAGCCCACTTTAATCTCCATTATACTTTATTCAAGAAAATCCCCAAATGTTTTGATAAATTGAAGCTCTTAATGATCGAATTGAGTGGAATCCAACCCACCAATAGTCTTGGAACGATGAAAAACATAGGGGTAGATTTTTAAGTCCGAATGAAAATGGCTCGAGAATGCACAATTGCGTTTAACTTGAACACGAGGGATTAGATTGAAAATATTTTTGCCATCGTCATTTTTTCATTTTCATTCTTCATTTTTTTTCAATTTGTGAACTTTATTAGACCCAAAATGAAATTTGAGGTAAGATAATCAAATGTCACGACTCAAAAAAAAAGTAAGAAGGAAAATAAAATGGCTGCAATGAAATTTCTAGAATTTTTTCAATTAATTTGAAGATGAGATTAACAAAGAAAACCCCATTTTCAAATTAATTCTTTCAAAATTTCTTTGGCCAAAATGAATATAAAATTAAAATAAAAATACTGACTATTTTCTCATATTTTTGTGGCTTCAGATGCTATTTTTTATTAATTTTTTTATATTTTTCTAATTTCTAAAAAATAAAAAAAAAATTCAAAAAATAAAGGAAATTATTTTTTGTTCACAATTGGTTCCCTAGGCTATGCTGAGGTCCCCAAAGTCGATTTTTCAATTTTCTCGCTTTTTATGGATTTTTTTATAAATTTTTGAAAATAAAAAGCCAAAAATACAAAAGAAAATTATTGTTTGTTCAAAATTGGTGCCCCAAGCCAAACCAAGGTCCCCAAAGTTGATTTTTTAATTTTATGAATTGTTATGGATTTTCTAAAAAATTTTGAAAATAAAATTGGTCAAAAATCAAGTGTCAACAAGTAATGATAGCAAAGGGTGATAAATTTAATAAAAATCTATGCCCCAAGAATGACATTGAGAGAAAGTCAATGAAAGATGTACCTTATAGCAGTGCCGTTGGCAGCTTGATGTATACTCAGGTCTGTACTAGACTAGATCTTGCCTTTCCCGTCAGTGTTCTTGGCATATATTTATCAAACCCGGGAAGGGAGCATTGGACTGCTGTTAAGAGGGTAATGAGCCGTTTGCAGCGAACTAAAGGCCACATGTTGGTTTACAAAAGAGATGATAATCTTGAGGTTGTAGGCTATATGGATTCTGATTTTGTTGGTTGTTCTGATGATATGAAGTCTACCTCAGGTTATATATTCATATTGACTGGAGGAGCTATTTCTTGGAAGAGTGTTAAACAGACTCTCATAACTTCCTCGACGATGCAGGCAGAGTTCGTTGCATGTTATGGGGTGTCTTCTCATCCTGTACGGCTGAGAAATTTCATTTCAGGTCTTAAAGTTGTTGATTCTATTGCTAGACCATTGGTTATTTATTGCGAAAATAGCGATGTGGTGTTCTACTCTAAGAACAACCGAACTACAGGTGGTTCTAAGCACATGGAGATTAGGTGTCTCAAAGTGCGTGAGCTCATAAAGCAAGGTGACATAGTTGTTGACATTATCGGTACAGAGTCGATTTTTGCGGATTATTGACACCTGATTTTTAATCACTTTTTCTTTTTTAAAATTAATAAAAAAAATCCATAAAAATTTAAAAAATTTTAAAAAAAAATCAACTTTAGGGACCTTGGCCAAGCCTAGGGAACTAATTTTGACCAAAAAATGATTTTTCATATTTTCAGTATTTTTCAGTATTTTTATTTTAAAAAATTAATAGAAAATTTGTAAAAATTTATAAAATTAAAAAATCAATTTTGGGGACCTCAGCCAAGCCTAGGGAACTAATTTTGATTAAAAAAAATTATTTTTGATATTTTCAGCATTTTCCGGTATTTTTATTTTTGAAAATTCATAGAAGATCAAGAAAAAATGAGAAAATTACAAAATCAACTTTGAAAGCCTTAGCCAAGCCTAAGCAACCACTTTTGAACAAAAAATAATTTTTCATATTTTTTATATTTTTTAAATATTTTTTAGAAATTAGGAAAATATTTAATAAAAATTAGCGTTTGAGGCCACAAAAATATGAAAAAATAGCCATTATTTTTATTTTAGTTTTCTACTTATTTTTGCTAAAGAAAATCTGCAAAAATTAATCTGAAATCGAGAATTACTTTGCTAATCTCAATTTCAAGTTAATTGAAAAAATTATAGAAAATTCATTTTAACTCTGTAACTTTCGATTTTTGCATTTCTAGAGTCGTGACATTGTCTTCTAATAGTCCAAGTTTTTCAATACTCGATGGTGCATTTTTTGTAGTTGTGTTCGGTTTTTGGAATTCAATTTATCATTTAATGGGCCTTGACCTGGACCCGCTACTTCTGTGAGACAGTGTCTCTATGCACTACACATGTTTGACCGTAACTGTGAGGGACTTCGATCAAAGTCGGAAACTGCTTATGAGGCCTCTGGGGGTGGAAAAGTTGAGAGAATTTCTCATTCAATGGATGAACATCTGGTAATAGGAAAAGACTTTCTCGGTGGATCACTATCATTTTCAACCCCATTTAAATCAACGTCATCTCCATTAGAATCACTGGCCAATTCATCTTCCATTATGCCTTATGCATTGCCTAATGTTCTTTCAATCAAAGGGAGTTCGTTAGCCAATGTGTCATTAGGTGGGTCTTGGATTGCTAGTAGAGCAATAACAGATGTTAATGATGCAGTTCCGTTAAACTTTTTAACGTCATCATCTCATCTTTGACCAGCAAACATGAAACATACACGAAAAAAAAAGACATGAGTGGAGCATGCACTCACGATGGTCGGCCATATCCAGAGACAAAAGGGGGGAGTGGGACGTAAAAAAGACGAAGACAGAACAGAGGAACGGGGTCGCCAAGCGGATCCAGCAGTCAACCTCGCCGGCCGTTTTGGAAAAGTTCTAGGGAGCTGGCGATCATGACCCCTGAATCACTCTACACAGCATTCAGCTGGGAGGTCCTCGAAGCTGCCTTGAAGGCGGATCGGAACGAGTTGGAGAGGTTGTTCGGATAACATCAGCAAGTAGCCATGATGAAAGCCTCAAGGGAGCAGATCGAGGCGTTGAGCGACCGCGAGTAAGGCGATCGGTATCCTTTCGGTGGCTTGCACCCCTTCAAACTCTCCAACAAGCGTCCTTTCCATGTGAACCAGCACGAAACGAAGAGGGGGCAGAGGTAGACCAGCTGGCGAAATAGATAGAGCAGTAGAGCAGGGGTGAATCTAGCAAGCTCAAGTATATATCGAGAGCTCGGATGCTGAGGGTGGTTTCCAGCAAATGCATGATGTGGATGGGGAGCTCGCTGAGAGTCCAGATAAGCTGTTTAAGTGAAAGCTTTCTAGTCAGAGTGTATTTTGATCATTTGTTTTTCGGGTTTTCATTAGATAAAGTGAACCTTTGGTGATTATTGGAAAGTCTGTTCAAGTGATTTGTTTTAGGAATGGAATGAAAAGGTTAGGAACACGAGCCTTCCAATTGGGCACCATCTTCACGATCCACCGGTCCATCAACCCAGCCACAACATCAGCATTTTCTTTTGACAAATCAAGTTGCTCCATCATCTCCTAAGCAATTGATACCACCGTATCGGAATCCAGATAGAATGTAGACTGCACTTTGTTGGCTTTGCCCTCAGAGCCCACTACGCGCAATGTTAGCGAAATTGATGACATAATTCCTTGCCCCTGCTTCAACCTACTCGTCATGAAGAAGAAGAAGAAAAAGATGAAGGTCACTCCATCGCAAGGAGACTCAAATGGTGGCAAAGGGAATTGGACCAACCTCTTCCACTCCGAGATTCCCTTGGCATCCGTCATGCACGCCAGCCACCTCGGCGAGTTCGATCTCATTGGTGGCCAAGTGTTGCTTGGACAAGTGCGAGCTCAAGTCACCGATTCTGACTTTCCTGTACTTCCACAAGGCGATTCTCAATGAGCTCGAGGCGCTTCACAAATTTGTCGTGGCCTACGTGACGGGGCAGCGCCCGGACTTCGAGCCCCTTTTCGAGGGTTACCATTTCCTTCGATCAATGTATAAGCACCACTCTCGTGCTGAGGACGAGGTGATCTTTCCAGCTCTTGACAGAGGGGTGAAAAATGTGGCACAAACATATTTCTTGGAGCATGAGGGCGAAAGCAATCTCTATGATCATCTATTTGACTTGCTAAACAATGTTGCACGGATGGATGAAAATTTTCCTAGGGAGCTGGCATCTTATACAGGAGCCCTCCAGATATCAATTTTCCTAGGGAGACACGGAGGAGCTCCATTGGGTGATTTTCACTTGAAAATCTAAATTTCGAGAGGCAAAGTCGGCATTTTCTTTCATACCACAAGAATGGGAAGGGTAAAGCCCACCCCGTTAGAGGTATTTTATTTGTTGCATTTAAGTTTCACAATTTAATTTTTGTACCATCAAACCACATAATAGGAGGTGCAAGCACATCCATTGGAGGTCCTTTATTTACTACATTTAATTTCCGCAATCTAAGTTTCGCACCATTAAACCTCGGAATGGATAGGCCGAGCCAAGACCGAGTCACTTATTGGAGGTCCTTTATCCATCACATTTAATTTCTACAATTTAATTTTTGCTCCATCAAACTCCACAATGGGTAAGCCGAGCCAAGTCCGAATCCCTCGTTGGAGGTTCTTTATTTATTGCATTTAATTTTTGCAATTTAATTCTCACACCTTTAAATCCCAGAATGGATAGGCCGAGCCAAGGCCAAATCCCTTGTTAGAAGTCCTTTATTTATTGTATTTAATTTTTATAATTTAATTTTTGCACCATCAAACCCTAGAATGGGTAGGTCAAGCCATGGCCGAGTCCCTCGTTGGTGGTCCTTTATTTACCGCCTTCAATTTTCGCAATTTAATTTTCGCACCATTAAACAACAGGCCAAACTAAGGCCGAACTCCCCATTGGAGGTCATTTATTTGCTACATTTACTTTTTGTAATTTAATTTTTGTACTATTAAACTCCAGAAAGGGTAGGCCAAGTTAAGGTAGAGCCTCCCTATTGGAGGTTCTTTATTTGCCAAATTTACTCTCTGCAATTTAGTTTTTGAATCATCAGACCTCAGAATGAGTAGGCCGAGTCACCTATTGGAGGTCGCAATAGTGCACAGAAGTTGTAGCTCACTTTCTCTTTCGGCTTCAAGGAAATTTTAATGTTTTGAAAATACAAAAAAAAAGTCATTCACATGCATTCAATTTAAAAAGTGAAAATACAAAAAAAAAGTGATCACCTCACTAGAACCTTAAGAGTAAACTGAGTCTGAGTTGTCAAATTAGAATATCCATGAAATTAAGATACCGAAAGGGCATTGGTTTTAATTAAGTAGTGTAACAAAGTCCCCAAACTTATAATCTCTCGTTCGTAGAAGTAATTTAGTTTTCCCGTTAATTTACTTAAGTTCCTAATGGGCCTACTAAAAAAAATTAGTGGTGACTCCAAATTCTAGAATCATTTAAACAAAAGCCAAAGTTGCGATTCGGTAGGGCTTGGGAGAGTCCACGTTAGGTTAACCAATCAATTAACCTGATAATCTATTAACTTGGGAATTTTCCACCAATCGAAAATTTTTAGGATTGTGACACGGATCCATTGACCAAAGGACTTATGCTTATGACCTTTAAGAAACATGTTATAGACATGGGTGTACTAGAGTCCCTTGATATTTCTGGTTAGTGGGAGTTTTGGATACTCTTTGTGCTGTATCCGACACTTGGCTTCTTTTGACCATTGATTTGTTTTGGATATTGAGTATCGGTTGTTATGATGATCATCGAGATGGTTATGCCGGTCCTATATTTGCATGCAATTGCTTTTACATATATCATGTGCACATGACAGGAACTAAAGAGAATCTTGAGAATTGGTGCTTAGTCTTGAGTAGGACGGTTTTGTCACTAAAGTTTGTCTCAAATAAAGCACCATAAAGTTTGCGTGTATTAAGTTTTGTGAGACATATAAGGAGTAATCTTTTCAACTCATTATGGGTAAGTTACAGAAAGATGAAGATCGACTGAAATAACATCAAATTCGATCACGTAAAGGATGTTATTTCGGCTACATTTTCACATTGACCCATGACGACTTGATTACTTGGTGTCGTGATTATGGTTGTCTTGTATCATTGATAGATGCCCTGACGGTCATAGTTTGATGTCCAGTGATTTAGTTGGTCGAGGTTGTTTGAGATGTTGTCTTTGTATTGGCCATACATTTGTTACAGCCCGAGAGTCATTTTGAAAAGTTTTTGTTTTCTCTCTTTCTTAAATGATACAATTAATGTTACCCAAGTGAGAAAATGTTAGAAAATTTTCTTGTTTGGGCTTCTATTAATTGTTATATTTTACTAGTTTATTTTATAAAACAGACTGTAACGTAAGACAGTGCATGAAATCCCATTAAAGTTATGTGGTCAGTAAAGTTATTTGGGATATGCACATCTCATTTATTTTGATGTGGCTTACAGCTGAGTGTAGACTATTTTATGTCCTATGATCCGTTGATGGATAGGACCATAGGTTACGGTTTGTGTATATTTTCAGCTAGATCCCTTCCCCTGTCCTTTAGACCATTTTTTTATTTAAAAAGTGGCGAAACCGACCTTTTACATTTAAAATGGAAGATAAAGAGACAAAAGGTCTCTTGCGTTTCAGGTGAAAAGAAAAAAAGAGACAGAAGGTCTTTTGGTTTCTGCTGGGGGTTTCTTTTTCTTTACGCTCTCTCTATCGAGTAGCCGTATGGAAAGGAAAAGCGGAAGAAGATTTTTCCTAGTAAGGATCCCGTCGCAGTCAACAAGATATTGGGAATGGCGTTAACATGTACATATCATATTCACTAACTTTCTCGGTGATCGTGAATTTGTGTAATCAACCTAGGGTTTTCGCTTCCTTATTTTGCTTGGATCGATTATTTGTGAAGTTTTCTTTTACACATACATGATCTTTACATCAAGGAGGTCGTCTCAACTCCATTTGAAGGTCAGAATTCCTTAATGATTAATAGCACTAATGGCTCGTGGCCAAAGGAAAAGCTTGAGAAATGTTGGGCATGCCTAGTTAATGTTGGTAGTGGTAGGCTTGCTCAATTGATACGGTCTGGGTTTCCTGACATGACGATTCTCATGGTGTCGGAAGAACGTGATAAACTGGATTTCACATACATGAAGGAGCTCCGAGTCCTATATCTCCTTTCCATGGGTTTACAAGTTTACCTTCTGTTGACACCTGATTTTTAATTATATTTTCTTTTCGAAAATTAATAAAAAAAATTCATAAAAATTCATAAAATTAAAAAAAATCAACTTTGGAGACCTTCGCCAAGCCTAGGGAACCAATTTTGACCAAAAAATGATTTTTCATATTTTCAGTATTTTTTCATATTTTTATTTTCGAAAATTAATAGAAAATCCATAAAAATTCATAAAATTAAAAATTCAACTTTGGGGACCTTGGCCAAGCCTAGGAAATCAATTTTGACCAAAAAATAATTTTTCATATTTTCAGTATTTTTCGGTATTTTTATTTTCGAAATTAATAGAAAATCCATGAAAAATAAGAAAATTGCAAAATCAACTTTGGGGACCTTGGCCAAGTCTGGAGAACCAATTTTTGACCAAAAATTGATTTTTTTTATATTTTTGTATTTTTTTTAAATGTTTTTTAGAAATTAGCAAAAAAAAATTAGAAAAATACAAAAAAAAGCATTTGAGGCCATAAAAATATGAATAAATAGTCAATATTCTTATTTTAATTTTCCCTTCATTTTTGGCCAAAGAAAATCTGCAAAAATCAATCTGAAATTGGGAATTATTTTGTTAATCTCATCTTCTGATTAATAAAAAAATTATTATTATAGAGAATTCATTTTAGCTCGGTAATTTTCAATTTTTCATTTCTGGAGTTGTGACATTACCCCATAATAGTCCAAATTTTTCAATGGCCTGATGGTGATAGGTTCGTGTCGCTTCGGGTTTCTAGATCTATCAAAAGTGAATGATCTGATTGAGTCCTTTAAGTAACCCATTTCCCTCGTGGTTGTGCTTGAACTAAGGGCATTACCCCCTAATAGTCCAAATTTTTCAATGGCATGATGGTGATAGGTTCGTGTCGCTTCGGGTTTCTAGATCTATCAAAAGCGAATAATCTCAGACAGGATTTTTGCGAAAATTGATAAATGGCTGGAAAGGTTTGGATTGTCTGGCAGTCGGTCCAGGTCTTGGGAGAAACCCATTCCTGCTGGAGTGTAGGTCAAATCAGGAGTCATGCAAGACAACGCAATGTTCCAATTGTTGTAGATGTGGACCGAGTTTCACGTGAAGGCAAAAAGGCCAAAACCAACCTAACCTGTCACCCACGAGCGGTATAACTTCACCAGGTCATGGCCGACCAAGAGTTGCTTGGACGTTGAATATACTAAAAGAAGAGGAGAAACCCAATGATCGTTCAGTCACTGGCAAGTTTATACGCCCTTCACGTGGTCATAAAGTACTTCCCAAGTGTCTTCTTGGTACTAGATGATCCGGCAGTGCTATTGACGATTGCGAGAATGCTTCAGTTTAAACCTATATTCCTTGGAAAGGTTCCTAGACAAGTGCCATGCATTGCAACGGCTCAAAAGTGCATATGCACGAATGACGTGGAAAATGTGGGCAGAACAACTAGGCATCCTACTTTCTTGGAGGTGCCGGGAAAATTCAGTCTTGGTGATTACTTTAAGAAGGGAGCAATTAAGTGGGCATGGGAGCTTTCTACAGCATAGTAAGGATTGCCAACTGGGAGGCTGTGGATCAGTGTTTTAAAGACGATGATGAAGCTTTTGAGATATGGCATTGTATAAGGAGAATGGACGAAGACGACAACTTGTGGACCAATGGAGTAACGGGCACCTGGGGCCCCTACTCTGAGATTTAATATGATTTCCATCCTTAAACAAAGGCGAGTGGAGGACAATAAAGGGCAACACTTTCGATGTCGGCAGAGGGAAATTGAGGGTGGTTTCGGTGGACACAATCATCCTCGGTCAACAGTCAAAGAAAAAGGGAGACGAATGATGAAAAGTGGACTAAGTAAATTGGGTGGACCACCGAAAGAAAGCTTCCCATGTGCTGGAGGAGATCATGAATACATTGACGTGGTTAATCATATGGGCTGGTGGAAGGCACAATCATAAAAGATAGATAAATAAAATAATAAGAGGCCAGTAGGAAAAAAAAAACGCGAGTAGATCTATCCTCCGAGGGTAATAGCAATGCAGCTGGTGGGGCACAAAAAAAAGCTAAGGTCTAGCTTTCTTCAAGGGGCGAACCTAATATTTCGAAGAAAAGAAAGAAGTATGGACGAGGCAGGAGCAAGAGCTCCGAGGAGGTCATGATCACTGTTGGGGTCTCCACCGTTGCCAAATGACATAACACCCCCGTTAAACCCGCCTTTGTATAGGAGGAGTTGAAGACGGCTTGCTGTGATACTTTCATGTCTCGGAGCTTCATATCTACCCAAGATGCTCCAGCAATATCACTAGCTATGTTGGAGTTGGCGAATACTTCGAGATATCTTGTTTCTCACACCGGGTATGCCCACGTGAGTTTAGGAAAACTGAAGTGTTATCCAACAACATGTGATCCTTGCGTGCGGAATGCGGGGGTTCGGGGGCAGCGCCCCCGACACGGGTGCCCCGCTGCCCGGTCAGCGGGCGGGGGTTCGGGGGCAGCGCCTCCCGACAGGGGTTTCGCTGACCGGGTTTGGGCTTTTATTTAAGCTGGCCCGTATAGTGCGATATTAAGATATTTATTATAAGTTTAGGTTTTGGACCCGTTTTTCGGGATATATATTTTTTCTCGTTTCTGATCATTGTAATGAGTTGAGCGGCTGTAAACCGAAAACGTAGTGAAATCTCTTTGCAGGACATAGCCCTAATCTTGGGGTGAATCTGGGTAATCTCTTGTGCATCATTCTTCTTCTTCTTTATCGTGATTGTTTCTGATACTCTATCGCGAACAAAACCCATCAATTGGTATCAGAGCCTTGTGTTCGAGGGATTAGGGTTTGTTCGAGATGTCAGGAGGGTCGTGGATTGAGATAGAAAAGTTCGATGGGAAGCGATTCGATCTGTGGAAGATGAAGATGGAAGATCTCCTCTGTGATCGAGATCTTTGGTCGGCAATCGAAAGGGAAAGGCCTGTTGCTGCGATGCCTGGTATCGTGATAGGCAAGGAATCGGGCAAGGAAACGGATTCAACATCCAAACAGGTAGATCCAAAGGAGATTGACGATTGGGATCGGATTGATCGGAAAGCAAAGGGCTTGATCCGGCTTTGTCTTGCGAACAACATTCTAACAAATGTGATGAGTGAACCAACAGCCAGGGATTTATGGCAGAAATTGGAGTCGCTATACCAAAGTAAGTCGCTCATGAATAAATTATTCTTAAGGAAAAAGTTGTATAATCTTCGAATGCATGAGGGCGACTCATTTTCTGCACACTTGCATGATTTTAATACGTTGATAAGTCAACTCGTATCGATCGGTGTTAAGTTTGAATATGATGATAAGGCGATAACACTGCTCTGTTCACTGCCGGACTCGTGGGATAACTTGATTGTGGTAATTGGCGGTGGGGACAAGGAATTGTCATATGAGACTGTGTGTGCTACCCTATTATCAGAGGAGACACGAAGAAAAAGATCAGGAAGTTCTAGTAAAGAGGCTTTAGCGGCTAGGGGTAGGCCAGCAGAGAAGACTCTATATCGAAAGGGGTCTATATCCAAATCTCATGGGCGATCGAAGAGTAAGGATAGGAGGGTACAGTGTTGGAGATGTGAAGAGTGGGGGCATGTGAAGCGGGATTGTAAAAGCAAGCTCGTCCCTAAAAGGGAAACAGAATCATCCTCGGGAAAGAAGGAAGTCGAGACAGGAGATATGTATGTGGCTGCTGTATGTATGGCGCAGTCAGACAAGGATATCTGGTATATCGACACCGGTGCTTCATACCATATGACGCCTCATAGACACTGGTTCTGTGAATATGAGCAATTTAATGGTGGAGATGTCATGCTCGGAGATGATACTGCAGTTCAGATTGTCAGGCGTGGCAGGGTGAAGCTGAGGATGAGCAATGGCACAGTGAAGACTCTTCCAGATGTAATGCACATACCCTTGATGAGTAGAAATCTATTATCCGTTGGTACGATGGCTGATTCAGGAGTTACTTTCTCTTGTGATAAGAATTCGTGCAAGATGACTCGAGGTTCTATTGTGATTGCACGAGGAGTTCGTTATGGGACGTTATACAAGTTGCTCGGGGAAACGATGACTACTGGTGGCAGATTCATCTCTGAAAAGGCAAAGGAAGATGGACATGATATGTCCATGTTATGGCATCAGAGGTCAGGGCATATCGGGGAAAAGGGACTGTTTACCTTAGCTTCAAGTCAGATGGTAGAAGGAGTACCTGTCGCGGCCCTCCCGAGATTTTCCAGGGATCTCGAGGGAGCTATGTGGATTGCTAGGCTCATTTTGATATTTGGGCTTAGCTCGGGCCCTCCCAGGCCCATACCAAATCGCGTCGGGAAATTCTAAAATCGATGTCGACCTTGGTGTGGTCGGGTGACATGTGCTCAGTGTGCATGCCATTGAAGTCGCCACCAATCATTTATTGGAGGGTATGACTGGAAACCCTATCGAACGATTGGGAGAGATCGCTCGATCCTACGAAAACCAGAGATCTAGATTCGGGGACTTAGTTACGTCGATACTGCTATCGACGCCCTTTCGGTACCTAAGTTGAGTGATTTCCTAGCCTAAGGGATTCATGCAAGCGAGATAGGGTAAGGTAGGCTCTGGAAGTCTAATGGACTCATGCGGATGGGAGTTCCTATCCTATCAATCACAACCATAAAATAAATGCGCGACCAGGGATATCACATCGAAATCAGTCAATACAAATAAAAGGGAGTCTTGAAATCTTAGGAAAACGCATCAAATTAGTTCCAGGATAGTTCGGGGTGATTTGGAATGGTTCGGGTCAGATTGACCAGCGTGGCGAAATGGTCATTTTGGAAAGCTCGAGAATTCAAAAAAAAAATGTGAAATTAGGTCAAACCAGTTGAGTGTGGTTTTTCCCTAACTTGCGCAATTTTTGGGAATTTCTCTGTTTTTTTTTTTTGAGATTTTGTAATTTTTCTGGAATTTTTTAAACTTTCTAAGAAATTTTTTTTTAAGGATTTTCCCTATTTTTTGGACATTTTTCGGAATGTTTTGGAGGATTTTCCTATAATTTTTGGGGTTTTCCCTATTATTATTATTATTTTAGGGTATTTTCTATAATTTCTGGAATTTTATTTTTAATTTCTAATATTTTCCCTAATTTTTTAGATTTTCTAAGGCTTTTCTAGGGATTTTCTTATTTTTTTAGAACATTTTCTATATTTTCTGGAATTTTTATTTTCATTTTCTAACACTTTTCCTAATTTTTTAGGATTTTCTAAGATTTATTTTTATTTTTTTATTTATTATTATTATTATTTTGATTATTATCATTTTAATTCTTTTCCGGTAATTTTTATGATTTTTTTTATTTTATTTTATTATTATTTTTATTTTATTTTTATTTTCTTTTCTATTTGATCATTATTTTTTATTACCTATTTATTTATTATTTTCAAATTTCCCGGACCGGGTCGAGTCAACCCGGCCCGATGACCCGACCCAATGCTAAAACTCTAAACCCGAAACGGCACCGTTTATTATTAGCTTTCTAATTTTTTATTATCCTTTTATTTGATTTTGGATTTTTTATTACTATTATTATTACTATTATATTTATTTTTTGAATTAGGTTATACGGACCGGGTCAAATGGACCCGGCCCACTAAGCCGTCCCGGGAAAAGGCCCAAATCATCCATCCCAACGTAAAAACGACATAGTTTTAGGGTTTGTTTTGGATTTTTGAATTTTTTTTTATTTTTATTCTCTTTTTGTTATTTCTTTATTTCTCTCCCGCCTAACCCTAAATCCGACGCTTCACATGATTCCACGTGTCGATATCTTAACCATCCATTCTTTATACTAAATCTACGACCGAGATCTAACCAAAAGACTTAATCCTAGCCGTTTATTATTTTGTTTTTTTTTATCTTCCTGCGGATGGCCGGAGAAGACGATCGGAAGATCACGATTCCGGCCAACTCACCGGAGGCCTCGCCGGGACCCAAAATCTTGACAAAACGCGAATAAAAACTCCTTTTTTGAGCTCTAATCAGCCTATCAACTTTCCCAAACCAACATCTACCGAGGATACAGCAAAAAAAAGACGAAATTTTCTTCACCAAGCCTCGGCTGAAGTCATGCTCCGGCGAAGATCTGAGCAGTCAAACTCTACGCTAAACGAATAATACAATTCATCCAAAAGCATCACAGAGGCGTCAGAGGACTTAGCTGTGAGATAGAGAGTGTTGATTCTCCGCGAAATGAGCTCGCAGGCTCATGGAAGACCGAAGGGGTTTCAAAGTCGGTTCGGGAGTACCACGCGATGAAAACAAAAGAACAGAAGTAGGGAAATGAGCAGGGCAGAAGAGAGAATGCATAGAACTAAAAATTACGAAGAAAGGATGGCAGAATCAAGTTCTGCCATTGACGGAGCTCCAGCTGAGCAAACATGGCGTTTACCTTGTTTTGCGATGAAACCGCGCGTAGAACAGCTCCTTTTGCTCCTCGAGATACCAGAAAGCTTGGAACGGCAACAATGGAGCTCGATTTTGCTCCTTCGTCCTCAATTCTTCTTCGATTTTTTTCGGCCCGAAAAGTCCTCTAAAACAGAGCACCGCCTCTTCTTATCCTCCTGTTCCCCTCTCACGATCGCCCTAAAATCTCTCCCTCAAAAACCCCATCAACCGAATGCCATCTTCCCTTGATTTTATGCCAAAAATCTTGGCAAATCTTTCTGTTCTCAACAGGCTTATCCCTATTCAAACTCAGAGCGCGCGCAGGGCTTTCGGGAGGAAGATGAAGTCGATCGGGTCGGGTCGGGTCAGATCCGATCCGACCCGACTAACCCGAATAACTATTTTCTTCAAATTGAGCCCAAATTTTTCACTTTTTTCCACAATTGACACCAGAATTGGACTCAGGGGCATTGAATTCATTTGGAAATGGTGTTTTTGGCAGACAATTTTCAGTATTTATGGGAAAACCCCAAATTTTCAATTTAACCCGAGAACCCATTTTGCAAAATCCAAAGTCTCAGGGCCCTTTTCTGCAAAAATTGTTGCCACCATTGAATTCAGAGGGTCAAAAACTAGGGGGTGACGTCGCCCTATTTTTAATTCAGTCCCTAGAAAATTTTTAATTTCAGTTTTAATGATTTTAGGGACTAAACTGAAAAATCAGAAATTGCATTTTGGTCCTTTTTAGCGAAATTGGGCGATTCTGAGGTTTTTTTGGACTCTATTTTAATTTTGAAAAATAGAGGAGGATGACACGATTCTAAAAATGTAAAAATGGAAAATTAAAAAGCTAAAATGGAATTTCTAGAATTATTTAAATAGTCTAAAAAATAAAATTAACGAAGAAACCCTAGATTCCAGACCTGATTTTTCAAAACTTATTTATTAAAAATGGAGACAAAATTAAATAAAAAATATGGACTATTTTTTGGTAATTTTCTGACTTCAAATGCTATTTTTTATTAATTTTTTTATTATTTTCCTAATTTCTGAAAATATTAAAAATGCAAAAAATAAGGAAAATTATTTTTTGCTCAAAATTGGTTCCCTAGCCTATGCTGAGGTTCCCAAAGTTGATTTTGCAATTTTTTCAATTTTTATGGATTGTTTATGAATTTTTGAAAATAAAATCCAGAAAAATACGAAAAATAAGGAAAATTATTTTTTGCTCAAAATTGGTTCCCTAGGCTATGCTGAGGTTCCCAAAGTTGATTTTGCAATTTTCTCAATTTTTATGGATTGTTTATGAATTTTTGAAAATAAAATGCAGAAAAATACGAAAAATAAGGAAAATTATTTTTTGCTCAAAATTGGTTCCCTAGGCTATGCTGAGGTTCCCAAAGTTGATTTTGCAATTTTCTCAATTTTTATGGATTTTTTATGAATTTTTGAAAATAAAATTGGTCAAAAATCGAGTGTCAACAGCTGCCCCTCTTTGAGAGGGGTCTCGTGAGAGATCACTCTCAAAGACAAGGTGACACCTGAAGTTTAACCGTCTCTACTAGGAAAAATGAAAAGTCGTGACATCCAACTCTAGTTTCCTCTTTGAAAGCTTAAGTCCAGATTTCATGTTGCTCGCTTTGACGTGGGGAGAGAGGAAGAAAAGTTAGTCAGGAGATTTACCTGGAACCTACCTATTTGCCTCGCGTCGCCATTGACTGCTCCGGAATGAAGACCTAAGGATTCGTTATAAGAAAACCTTAGGGTGATTGAACTCCGACCCGTATGGTAGGTCAACCCATGATAGATTCCTAATGAAAGGATTCTACTGATTAAAACTTGATTTGACTTTTGACCCGTATGGTAGGTCATCCCATGGTAGATTCCTAGTGAAAGGATTCTACTGATTAAAAATTCGATTCAGATTTGACCTGTATGGTAGGTCGACTCGTGGCAGATTCCTAATGAAAGGATTCTACTGATTAAAATTTGATTCAACTTTTGACCCGTATGGTAGGTCGACCCATGGCAGATTCCTAATGAAAGGATTCTACTGATTAAAACTTGATTCATATTTGACCCGTATGGTAGGTCGCCCCATTGAGATGCTTATATCAAGGACTCGGTGCCTATATCAAGGACTTTTGCGCCTATATCAAGGACTTGGGGTGCCATTCTAGGATCTGGGAAGAACAGGAATCCTGCAGAAGCTCGAACCCGATTTATCTTATCATTGAGGGTGCCGTTCTGGGATCTGGGAAGACCAGGAATCCTACAGAAGCTCGAACCCGATTTATTTTGGTGAATGAAGAGTTTGGAAAGAATTCTTATGCATCAGACATATGCAAATTTCAACATGAGCCATGCCCCTGTGAGTCATATGGACTCGTTTCAGTAAATGCGGGGCGCATAGGATGGTTAATCAAGACAATCTTGCAACCTACATGTGTAATCGAAAATCCTTTGCTAGGATAATTTTGAATCAATAAATCTGAAGTCTCTAGATGAGTTCGATCGATCATATCAACTGGAATATCTTATCAGGGAGGACTTCTCACGATATTCATTTTTGAGAGATTTTGCTTTCTCACTGGGGAAAGATTTTTAGGAATACTCAAACTAACACTCGAAACCTATGCCAAGAATTTCAGGACCATTTGCAGTGTATACGACCTGATGGATCAGAAAAGGTCTTCTAAGGGACCGTAATGCAGGCTTGGTCAAGGGCTTGAGGTTTTCAGAAAGGAATCAACATTCTAAAAGCGATTTCTTCGGGTTTACAAGTCAAGAACCTCGAAGATCAGATAAAACTGGATTGTACTTACTCCCTTAGGCAGTAGTCTCTCGTGTGAAATCCCGTGTTGATCTGAAACGTCTCAATCAGGAGAGGCTTTCGGGATAGGTTGTAATATTGGTTCAGGGTGGGCTCGAAAAGGCCATTTTCTTAGTGGGGGGTACGATATGCTAGTGATCACCTTTGCATCATCACCCACTGTCATAGCTGCTGGGGTTTAAATTTGTATCTTGTGCCCCCCTAAAGGTTCTCTGGATACTCATGTTCAACTAAGCTCCATGCTTTCCTTGTTCCTGTCACTCGTTTGCCAACAGATTTTCTTTTGGCACTTCATTCATCATGGCTTTTGTTCTTATGAAGGACTTTGGCCTTGCTTTTACCAGGCACTTTTGCTTTTGTTAGCCCTATTGCCTTTTGACATTTTCATTGCATTTTTCTTCGACTGGTTTTCAAGCATTGTTGCTCTTCTTCAATAATGGGCTTTGGCCTTGCCTTTATCAGGTGTCTTGCTTTTCATTGGCAGGTCATATGCATTGCCCCAGGGTAAGGAGGTGATCACCAAATGGGTTTTGAAAAGAAGATTTGCAGGCTCAAATTGGCTCATCAAAGGATAAAGTGTGTAGGATAGAGAAATGAATTGCTCTCTTTCACTTTGATGTTTCAGATCTCCACGGGATGCCATCTGAAGTTACTACGAAAAGATTGATGAAAGTCAGCACAATAAAGTCTTACCTTGATCTTTTCTCCTAGGAACCAACCGATGAACCTCCAAATTGCCCCGGTGTGGGGTTGTTCTTGACAGGGTTGCTTTTGAATTCTCCCCTTACAGGCTCAAATGGGCTTGCGACGGATCATTATGTGTTTAGGATAAAGAAATGAAAATGCCTTCTATCATTTCAATCCGTGTAATCACTGCAAATGGTCCCTACGTTCATGGACAAAGGCTTTTTATCCTGCCTTCCTTTCACTCATCCACTCAAGTGTGTAGGGACGTGTTTGGGCATGGTTGGCCCCCTCAGATTTCGGTCTACTCCAGCATGACAGACTTGATCGTTCTCATTTGGAGATTTCATTTCCATTTCATCAACATTAGCTTTCACAAGGGATTCGTGATGCATGTGAAAGTCAGGTTTTCGAAGATTTTTTTTAAATGAGAGTGCGAATGAAGTTACCTCACGCATCTTGTCAATGGTGTGATCTTATTGTTCATAACGTAGTAGACCAGAACGTCTTAGAGTAAGGGATACTTACCTGCTTGCGGCGGCTGGAGGTACCTGAGAAGAACAAAACATTTCAGGGGTTAATGTCCATTCTTGCATTAAAAATTGGAACGATACGACTTTTACCCTTGATTGCGAACCCGGAACACTGATAGGTAGCCTGTCTTGCGGATTTCTCTCTTCTTCATGATCCCTCGGTTCGGGTGAAGTTGTTCGAGTTGCCTCCTTCATCTAGGAATCTCTCTTGGACCTGCGACAAAGAGAGAAATATGCAAACGTATGCATGTATGCATGGAGTGCGTGTAATGGGTCTCAATGTGGCTCAGATTCGAGTGGGGTACGAGAGTTGGTCAAATCCTCGTCTTATTCAAGGGTAGTATTTCTTGACAGCATCTGCATTTACAGGATTTGCCAATTCTTCCCCGTCCATATTCAAAAGAATTAGGGCGCCGCCTGGTAAGACCTTCTGCACCACGTACGGACCTTCGTAGTTCGGTGCGAATTTGCCCCCGGAATGAGGAACATTAGGGAGCACCTTCTTCACGACTAAATCCCCGACCATAAAACTTCTGGGCTTTACCTTGCGATCGAATGACTTGGCTACCCGCTTTTGGTACGCCTGTCCATGACATATAGCCTTCAGCCGTTTTTCATCAATCAGGTTCAACTGCTCATGCCTCTGCTGGATCCATTCGGCCTCCGAAAGTTTGGCCTGGGCTAATATTCGCAAGGAAGGGATCTCCACTTCCACAGAAAGGATAGCTTCCATGCCGTATACCAAAGAGTAAGGAGTTGCCCCAGTCGAAGTTCGGATTGAAGTTCGGTATGCCATTAGTGCGTACGGTAGCCTTTCGTGCCAATCTCGAAAGTTCTCGGCAGTCTTGGCCAGGATCTTCTTTATATTCTTATTTGCCGCTTCCACAGCTCCATTCATTTGCGGACGGTAAGGGGAAGAGTTAAGGTGTCTGATCTTAAACCGGTCCAAAAGATCATCAACCAGCTTGTTATTCAGGTTGGACCCATTGTCTGTGATAATAGCCTGAGGCGTCCCATACCTCGCGATGATATCCCTTTTAATGAACTTCGCGACGCTCTTAGCTGTGACATTGGCATACGAATTGGCTTCGATCCATTTGGTGAAATAATCTATCGCCACCAAGATGAAGCGGTGCCCATTTGAGGCGTGAGGGTTGATTAGCCCGATCATGTCGATTCCCCACATAGAGAATGGCCAGGCCTCAGACATCTGATGAAGCTCATTTGGGGGAGCATTGATCCGATCTCCATACACCTGGCACTGATGGCAGGATCTCACGTGCTGGTTACAATCTGACTCCATGGTCATCCAATAATAACCGAGCCTCATGATCTTCTTAGCGAGGAGGTAGCCATTCATATGTGGTCCACATTCCCCTTCGTGGATCTCCTTCATAAGCAGGTTTGCTTCCTCAGCATCTACACACCTTAACAGGATTGAATCAAATGACTTCTTATACAATGCCTGTCCGCTGAGGAAGAATTTGGTAGCCATCTTGGTTATGTACTTTCTATCTCCCGCCTGGCTCCCTAGAGGATACTCTCCCTTCAGCAAATAATTCTTGATATCATAATACCAGGGTTGGTCATCAAATCCTTCCTCGATCACCATGCAGTAAGCTGGTTGCTTGATAATGCCTACCCTCAATGGCTCAATATCTAAGCCTTCCGTGACCTGCAGCATGGACGATAGGGTGGCCAATGCATCTGCGAAATGGTTCTGAGTTCTGGGCAGGTATTCGAAGTCGATCTCTTTGAATTCTTCGATCATCTCCTCTAGGAGCCTGTGATAGGGGATGAGCTTTGAGTCTTTGGTCTTCCATTCACCCTGGGTTTGCAAAATGATCAGCATGGAGTCTCCGTACACTTGCAATTTCTTTACTTTCATAGTGAAGGCCAGTTGCAACCCGAGAATGCATGCCTCGTACTCGGCAATGTTGTTGGTGCATGGGAATGTCAACTTTGCAGCGACCGGATAATGTTGTCCTTCAGGAGATATAAGGATTGCCCCGATTCCAGACCCCGCGATATTTACTGCGCCATCGAAATACATCGTCCATTCACCTTCAGACAGATTGGAAATGCGATCTTCCGCCTTTTCATCACTTGGGACACTGGATCCCTAGGCATCTTTAGCCAACATATCCGCTATAGCTCGCCCCTTTATAGACTTCTGAGTTGAGCTTCTAACATCGAATTCTGACAGAAGAACCTGCCACTTGGCCAACTTCCTGATTAGGGCTGGCTTTTCCAGGAGAAACTTTATTGGGTCGTTCTCTGTCACTAGCTGTATGTGGTGATGAAGAGTGTATTGCGTCAACCTGTGTAGTACCCAGACTAACGCGACACAGGTCTTTTCGACTGCGGGGTAATTCATTTCCGATGTAGTGAATTTCTTGCTCAGATAATAGATGGTCCGCTCCTTGCCATCTTCTGGACTCGTTTGAGCAAGCAAAGCTCCTAAGGATTCCTGATGAACGGTGAGGTACAGGGTTAGCGGAGACCCTGGTACGGGAGGCACCAAAACCGGCGGTGAGATAAGGTAGCTTTTGATCTTCTCCAGTGCTTGATGGCATTCGGAATCTCATTTCACCTTGGCTCCTTTTTTCAGCAACTTGAAGAACGGCTTCGCGACATCGGAGAGCTGACAAATGAACCTAGCGATATAATTTAATCTCCCCAGCAAACTTCTTACTTCCTTAACTGTAGTGGGAGTACTGAGGTCTAGTATCGCTTTGCCTTTAGAAGGATCGATTTCGACTCCCCGATTACTCACCACAAACCCGAGAAGTTTTCCTAACCGTGCCCCGAATATGCATTTAGCAGGGTTTAATTTCAACCTATACTTCCGAAGTCGTTCGAACAACTTTCTCAATATCTGAACGTGATCTTCTCCAGGTTTAGACTTCGCGATCATGTCATCGACATATACTTCTATCTCCTTATGCATCATGTCGTGGAATAGAGCCACCATAGCCCTTTGGTACGTTGCCCCTGCATTCTTCAAGCCGAAAGGCATAACCTTATAGCAAAAGGTGCCCCATGGTGTTATAAACGAGGTCTTCGCTTTGTCCTCCTCTTTTAGAAGGATTTGGTTGTATCCAGAGAACCCATCCATGAACGAGAACATGTCAAATCCCGCCATGCTATCGACCAAGACATCTATATGTGGAAGCGGAAAGTCATCTTTTGGGCTTGCCTTGTTCAGGTCGCGATAGTCTACGCAGACTCTGACCCTTCCGTCTTTCTTCATCACCGGGACGATATTAACAACCCATTCGGGATAAGCGATCACTTCGATGAATCCCACTTTTAGCAGCTTCATTACCTTTTCTTCGATCTTCTTAGACAACTCCAGTTTCGTCCGTCGAAGCTTCTGTTTCTTGGCAGGAACGCTCGGGTCTGTCGGGAGCGAGTGTTCGACAATATTCGGGTCCAAACCTGGCATATCTGCATAGGACCAGGCAAATACATCTTGGTATTCTTTGAGAAGTTCGGTAAATCGAGCCGCCTCAGACGAAGATAATCTTCCTCCTATCTTGACTTCTTTCACATTTTCAGAATCTCCGAGGTTGACTATAATAGTGTCCTCTGCGGTCAGTGGTTTGTGTTCCTCATATCTGCCCCAGTCTCTTCTAATATCATTGGCGTCATCCTTGCACTCTTCCTCGATCTCGTAGGAGGAGTCATCACTGTAGTCTGAGCCACGTATTAACCTGTTATTCATGTGAGGGATGGCATGCCTGAAATGTCATAAGCACGGTCAGTATGTTGGTGATACTAATGAAGATGCATGAAATTTTTCAAAAACATTTTGAAGAGGGGTTTTTTTAAGCAAAAGAGAGGAGGGGGATTGGTCCTCATTTCATTGGACGCCCTCGCTCTCTTAAAATTTTTTTAGGAAACAAAGGATCATGTGGGAAATCAGCCCTCAAACTTCAAAAATCTGAAGCCGAGTATTATCATTGGGCCGATTTGTCATCCCACATGTCCCCAACAAAATTCATGGGGTTTTTATTAGAAAATGGACCGCATTACAGCATGCACCACTTGAACCAATGGTCCGAGATCCAAGGGCATTCTTTTTCTCTTTTTTTTTTCTTTTTTTTTATTTGTTTTTTTTTAGATTGAAAGGGAAATGCATTGCCTAGGGATGAAAATAACATGCGGGAATTAAAATGCATAAGGGAAAAGGGGCCTCTTTACTCAGGCTGGTCGGATTCCTTCTTAAGTCCTTCGATGACGACATTAACCGTGTCCTCTAAGAACGGGTTGGATAAATCCGGTTCTGCTGCGTTCTGAATCATTTCGTCTGCCAGCATCTTGGGGCACCCCGAGAAATACTAGTCCAGAGGGCTGCTGATCATGCTAGCTCTCCCTTTCCATGCCTTGGAGCCGATGGATGGTCCAACTCTGCTTCCCAGGCTTCCACGGCTTCCATATTGGTCCTTGCCTCGGCCTCTAGAATTAAAGCCCCCACTGGACTTACCGGTATACCCCAAACCTGTCCGTTGCTCGTTAACGTCTAACTGCAATGGCGACCGGATTCCTTGGCCATTCTTTCCTAACCCGCGTCCGGGAAAAAACCTGTGCGCCAGTAATATTTTCCCAAGAGCCAAAGTGTACTGGGAAGGTTCAGCAATTCTCCTTTTAGTCCCAGCAGGCGCGTGCGTGACGGCCACCAACTCGAGAGAGTGGTAGCTAGCCTCCTCCTTCTGCTCTGGCTCTATGTATGGGACTGCACTCCTCTGATACGCCGCCAGATCTGTCTCCCCATGTACAGTTATCACTTTCCCGTTCACCACGAATCTGACTTTCTGGTGTAGACTCGATGGTATTGCGCCAGCTGTATGAATCCACGGCCTGCCCAGTAAAAGTCCGAAGGCGCTCGGGAGATCCATGACTTGGAACCCGATGGAGAACTCTACAGGTCCGATGAAGACGTCCAGGTCGATCTCGCCAACTACGGTCTTCCTCATCCCATCAAACGCCCTGATGGTGGCCTTGGAGGTGCGGATGAGTTCCTCGTTTATGCCCAAGTTTCTGAGCGTAGCTAATGGGCATATGTTGAATGTCGAGCCGTTGTCGATCAGCACGTGGGAGATGTGCTTGCCGTGACTCCTGGCTGATATATACAGTGCCTTGTTATGGGCCCACCCGTCTACAGTGACGTCTTCATCTGAGAAGGATATCTGATCCTTCAGCAGAATGGATCCGACAAATTCCTCCAGTTGCGCTTCGTTTATCGTCTCCGGCACGTGCACTTCGTTCAGCACCTTCATCAGTGCACTCTTATGCTTTTCCGAGTTTATAAATAGGTCGAGCAGTGATATCTGGGCTGGCATCTTCCTCAGTTGCTCTATCACCTCGAATTCGCTTGTCCTGATGATGGACAAAGCCCTCTCTGCATCTTCTTTTGATACCTCCCTCTTGTCAGGCTCCCCTTCTCTCGGAGCGTAACATCTACCGGACCTCATGACTGCATCGATTTCTCCTGTCCCATAGTCCCAAGGGACAGCCTTGGGATCATACTCTGTCAGCGGAGGGACTTTTATCACGATCCTTTCAGTCTTACTGTCGCCCTGCGTCTTCTCATCCTCTAGCTCCAAATTGGCTAGGGAGATCACCACACGTCCTGCGGAACCACTCTTGACGTCTTTACACTCGTCTACTTCGGCTAACTTGATTACGAAAGGGGCCCTCGTTCCTATCATTGCGATCAGCTCATCCTCATCGATGTGGTCTGAATCGTAATCTCGGCACCATGGCCCTGTTGTCGTCTTCATCGATTTCGGCAGAAAGTCATTTTGCCTTTGGCGATCATTAGTCCGCACCGATCCGGTAGAAGAGCCAGCCAGGTCAGAGTCCCTTTTGCTTCCAAGTTCGCTCCTTTGAAGAATTTGCTCGTGCTTCAATCCGATGCTTATCACATGGTCAAAAGACTGAAATCCGTATGCGCACATACGCTCGAGGTATTTCTGGGGGAGGACCTGCATAAAGATTTCCAGCATTTCTTTCTCATCCAGTAGGGGTAAAACCTGCCTTGCCTGCAACTCCCATCTACGTGCAGATGCCTTGAACCCTTCGCCCTCCTCCATGGTAATGCGGGTCAGATCGTCCTTGCCGACTATAGACTTTACGTTGGCCTCAAATCGCTGTATGAACTGCCTTTCGAGATCCTCCCAGCCAGCAATCCAGTCGAGGTCGATCGAGTGATACCAGTACAAGGCCGGGCCGATTAGGCTGCGCTCGAAGTTGCTGATGAGGATATGATCATCCTCATGATGACCGGCCATCCTGCTGAGGTAGCAGGAAATGTGGTTCAAGGGGCAGCCTTCCCCTCCGAACTTGTTCGGGAACGTTATCGACTGGTCAGGTCGATATTGCCTTCCTTCCCGGGTAGCAACTGCCTTCAATTCACGCACCATGTTGGCCAAGTCCTTACACTGATCCTCTAGTCCGGCTATCTTTCTGTTTTGCCACTCAATGGTTTTCCTCAGCTCCAACATCTGATACTTCTCCTCCGCGGGCGGCGCCCGTGTGTTTTCTGCCATTTTTGACAATTCGGCCATTAGACTGTCCATGCCTTTCTCTAAACCGACGAGTCGTTCTTGAGTTCCCAAATCACACTGTTCCTTTGCCTGGGTCGGGATTGTTTTATCCACTTCGGCTACTGCTTCCTCTTCGTTAACAGGGTCATCCATGCCGTCCCACCCATCAGGGACGATCTCCTCCGTCCTGACGAAAAAGCTTGGCGGGACGGAATAAAGCACCCGGTAGTTGTAGCCGCCGCTATCCTGTCCCAAGGTATCCACTATATCTCCCCTTTCCAGGGCCTCTCGTAGGAACTTCTTGTCGGCCTCATGCGCCCTTTTACGACGAACGTCCTCATCATCTGGTTCCTCGTCAAACTCTTCAACGGCTCGTTCTTCATTCGGCCCGTGTTCACGTGGGGCCTCTCCTAACCCTCCGTTATCTGCATCACTATCGTCCCAAATAGAGTTCACCCTCCCGTGGTCTGGCAGAGGGTTCTACTGCACATTCGGCTCTGTCTTATCAAATTCCAGCATCCCCCCGTTTATCAGCACCTGCACTTTATATTTGAGCACCAGACAGTTGTCCATATTATGCCCATTTTCTCCCATGTGGTATGCGCATAACTGGGTCTCGTCGAACCCAGGGAACCTCGGTGGGTTCGATCTTGGAGGCTCTTTGGCTACTAAGTGCCCGTCTAACAGCATGGGCAGTAGTCTTGACAGAGGGCGAGGGAGTGGTGTGAAGGATGGTGGAGCTTTCTTCTTGGCTTCGAACTTCTTTGGGGCCAGTCCTGACGTCCCACCCTGAGTGGGGGTGGATTCCGAGAACTCCTTCGGCTTCGGGGGGTTTGGTACAAATGCAACGTCTCCCACGTTTTCTCACTCTCTCCTGGTTGGATAAGATCATCTGATCGGTGGTTCTGATACGCGCTTCTCTCTAAGCGCCCACTCATGACGTTCTGCCACCTTAACAAGGTGGGTGAAGGTCTGACAGCCCGACGTGTTGAGTTTCTCGAAATAATCGAGTGGCAGCGTCTTCAAAAATAGGTCCACTAACTCCTCCTCCGGGATAGGCGGTTTCACCTGAGTGGCTATAGCCCGCCACCTCTGGGCAAAGGTGCGTATCGTCTCACTTCTTCCTTTCGCGGTCCTTAACAGGTCTTCCCTGGTCGGTGCTGTGGCCGTGTTGAATTTATACTGGTGCAGAAAATCTTCCGCCAAATCCTCCCAGCTATCGTATTCCTCCATGTCCAACTCAATGAACCAGGCCAGCGCGGCGCCTGACAAGCTCTCCTGGAAGGTGTTCATCAGTAATGGGACGTAGTCCGAATAGTGCGCCATTTTGCGCAGGTAATATCTCAAGTGAGCCCGGGGACAGCCTGTCCCATCATACTTCCTCACAAACTCTGGCTCCTTGTATCCAGCGGGGACTTCGATCTTGGTGAACGGAGAGATCTTGTCGAACCTGGCCAGCTCGTAACCCTGGCTGCTCAAGCATTCTTCGATTTTCGCGAGCCTTCTCGCACCTTCTTCAGTCTTAGCCGGTGGCCTTTCCTTCTTCTCTTTTTCCAAGTCGATCACGAACGGAGGGGTTTTATGGGGCACGTCCCTCTCAGATTCAGTGCTGGTGGTCTGGTTGGTGTCGGAATCGTTCGAAGTGGTGGGGTTAACTTCGGGTGCAGCTGGGGTCTTTCCTTGCGCAGTCATCATTGACTTCATTTCTGCTATCATGGCGGCCATCAAGTTAATCTGATCCTTGAGGCCAGTCACTCTGGAAGTCAGCTCTTCAGCCATCTTTCGCGTCTTACTGCGAGTCTTCGTGACTAAAGAATTTTACCTTTTTAAAAAGTAGCGAGTGAGGGACGCGCGAGTTGAATAAAAGTGCAGGAACTTAAAACCTTCTCGACACTATGTTCACACACGGCTAATGGGGGAAAGACTCAATCATGAGCCTTAGCCTCATGAAATCGGTCTTTCTACTCATTAAACGTGTGTGAGCATACCGTCAAGGAGGTGGATAACCCATGGTAATTACTTTATTTAAGAAAACGATGATGAATGATCATATATGAAAATGTCGTGATCCTATTACAATCAGAAGCAAAATCAAGTAGGGAGATCGTCTATTTTATCCGACGGCGCTTGGAGGCTAAGGCATCCTCGCTGTCTTCCGATTCATCCGGGCCCTATTCCTGCGGGTCTTCATCTTCTTCGGCTGGCGGTGGTCCCATGTGCTCTGGTACATATGGCTCCACTCCCGGCAAGTGCGGGACGATGTAGTCCGGTACGTATGGCTCTACGAAGGATTGTCGATATTCCTTGAACAACTTGATGTAGTCCTTGGATGCTCGGTGGACGTTCATCTCGTCATCTAGGTAGTCCGGCCATTCCACGCTGTGCAGTGGGGAATTCTTCAAGGTGTGGATGATGAGGTCGATCTTGGCCTGGTACGCTACCTTTGCTTCCTTGGTAAGCTCACCTCGTGGCAAGTCGAAGGCGAAGACTCCTGGTTGTACTGCCGGCGGGACTTCTTGTAGCATGCCAAATTGCCTTACCACCCTGATAGGATAGTAGGCGGTTCCACCCGTGCAGCCTAGTAAAGGGATAGGGCCTCCGTCTACTCCTGTGATGCGAGCTTCCAGGATCTTAGGCCAAGTCAAGGCCAGCGAAGTTGTTTCGGCTCTAGGTCTTCTAGTTTTTTTCTCCAATCCTCGAAGGATAGTTGCTTGACGGTGGACTGACATTTCAGGAAGGAACTGAGTGGATGGATATGTCGGCTGATCTCATAACACCCGACACGAAGGTTAAGGGTTTTAACATGCGAGGTGAACCACATGTAGAGAAGACTATTGGACGCTTGGAATGTACCTCTCTAGGTTGGTTGAAAACGGTTTAGGGAAAGGAAGGTTTCGGCTAGAATCATGTAGGAGTAATTCCAGCGGTAGCAGGCTTGTTTAACAATGTGGACCATGGAAGGATGGAAAGTGGTTTGGGAGGTGGGGAATAAGACAAAGGCGAAAAAAGCAAGGATGAAAACTTTAGCCGGTTTAAGACCAGCTTCGACTGGGAGGGAGGAATAGTTGTTGTATAGGAATGAGAGGGTGAACCTGCCAGAGTTGGATTTGAGGACCTTCTCAATTTCTGAGGTTTTGAGACGGAGGAATTTAGACAGGGCTAAGGTAGAGTCTTTTCCCAATACATGCCGTACGATGTGATCGTCAAACTCCAGTCCGATGATCGCTGTGTACTCTTCTAAGGTAAGTGTGATCTCTATTCCTCGAATATTGAAGGTGACGGTCTCTGGATCCCAAAGCCTTGCCAAAGCTTGAATGAGGGTGGGCTGGTAATTGACCTTGAGGAGATCTACTAAGCGTCCCAAGCGTTCTTCAACATAGGTTTGGTTATCCCGGTTGAGATGGCTCCACCACGCTGTAAGCTCCTTACGCGGGACCGGAATGATCTTAATATCCGATTTCCCCATTTATCATGAATATGCAAGAATGTACTAAAATTAATTACCATGGGTTATAATGAAGATGCAATGTAAATGCACTAGCCCAATTTCATATTCTCTCTTGGTGAAATAAGGATTAAAACATTCCTACTTGACCAAAAGAAATTAGTCAGAGGGTTTTAATCAAGATTTCTCCCAAAGAAATTATGCAATTGGCTAGGATCCCTCGATGATTGGAATGAAAGCCATTGCCTATCTAAAGATCTCGAAAAGGAAATGGGAAAGTATGCGAATACATCTCAAAAGATCCCTAATACATCAAGTATAAATGGGACGAGGAGGATGCGGAAATACAACATCCAAAAGTATGTAGAAAAATATCCTTCTATCCCAAAGTGGCTTTCAGACCAATTATCAAGGTGACAACTCAATCATGAAATGATGTATGGGATGTATGGTATACAGAAATGAATTATGAAACGAAAGATAAGAAAGCCTTACCAACTAGACTCTTTCATGTTTTGGTTTTAGGTATACCAACCGAACAAATTACATGCGCATGAGACAAGTGAGGAATCGACTCTAGAAAAGAAAATAAAAGGAGGAATAGGGTATGGACCTAAAAGGCTCTCACTGTCTGATTCGACAACTTTCTCCACAAGCGCAATCGAACGTCAAGTGGGAAGACTCATCGATCCAGACAGCAAGCGGGATCGAATATGGTTAACCCAGGCGCAATCAAACGCTAGAGCTTTGCATACCGATCCCTATCTATGGCTACCTAAGAAGAGTGTTTCGCGGCTTGGGTTTAGGCGCTTGTGTGTGCATGTGTCGTGATCCTCAAAGTATGCAATGCATGCACAGCAGTTGATATCAAACAGCGCTTCTAATTTGCAGAAAATAAACAAACAAACCCAAACTCCAACCCTGTATAAGACATGTTAGCAATCACTCCTTCCCTTATAACTCCCATCTGCAAGAACATTTAACACATTAGGTTAGTGGACTTACCTCACCTTCAAGAGCGCCTGCAGAAAAAAAATATTAGAAAACACTCAACTTTTTAATCGGCTCAAGTCCTCTAATGGGTTGAACTAAATCCCTAGTGAAGTCGCCAGTCTGTCGCGGCCCTCCCGAGATTTTCCAAGGATCCCGAGGGAGCTATGTGGATTGCTAGGCTCATTTTGATATTTGGGCTTAGCTCGGGCCCTCCCAGGCCCATACCAAATCGCGTCAGGAAATTCTAAAATCGATGTCGACCTTGGTGTGGTCGGGTGACATGTGCTCAGTGTGCATGCCATTGAAGTCGCCACCAATCATTTATTGGAGGGTATGACTGGAAACCCTATCGAACGATTGGGAGAGATCGCTCGATCCTACGAAAACCAGAGATCTAGATTCAGGGACTTAGTTACGTCGATACTGCTATCGACGCCCTTTCGGTACCTAAGTTGAGTGATTTCCTAGCCTAAGGGATTCGTGCAGGCGAGATAGGGTAAGGTAGGCTCTGGAAGTCTAATGGACTCATGCGGATGGGAGTTTCTATCCTATCAATCACAACCATAAAATAAATGCGCGACTAGGGATATCACATCGAAATCAGTCAATACAAATAAAATGGAGTCTTGAAATCCTAGGAAAACGCATAAAATTAGTTCCAGGATAGTTCGGGGTGATTTGGAATGGTTCGGGTCAGATTGACCAGCGTGGCGAAATGGTCATTTTGGAAAGCTCGAGAATTCAAAAAAAAATGTGAAATTAGGTCAAACTAGTTGAGTGTGGTTTTTCCCTAACTTGCGCAATTTTTGGGAATTTCTCTGATTTTTTTTTAGATTTTGTAATTTTTCTGGAATTTTTTAAACTTTCTAAGAATTTTTTTTTTAAGGATTTTCCCTATTTTTTGGACATTTTTCGGAATGTTTTGGAGGATTTTCCTATGATTTTTGGGGTTTTCCCTATTATTATTATTTTGATTATTATCATTTTAATTCTTTTCCGGTAATTTTTATGATTTATTTTATTTTATTTTATTATTATTTTTATTTTATTTTTATTTTCTTTTCTATTTGATCATTATTTTTTATTACCTATTTATTTATTATTTTCAAATTTCCCGGACCGGGTCGGGTCAACCCGGCCCGATGACCCGACCCAATGCTAAAACTCTAAACCCGAAACGACACCGTTTATTATTAGCTTTCTAATTTTTTATTATCCTTTTATTTGATTTTGGATTTTTTATTACTATTATTATTACTATTATATTTATTTTTTGAATTAGGTTATACGGATCGGGTCAAATGGACCTGGCCCACTAAGCCGTCCCGGGAAAAGGCCCAAATCATCCATCCCAACATAAAAACGACATAGTTTTAGGGTTTGTTTTGGATTTTTGAATTTTTTTTATTTTTATTCTCTTTATGTTATTTCTTTATTTCTCTCCCGCCTAACCCTAAATCCGACGCTTCACATGATTCCACGTGTCGATATCTTAACCACCCATTCTTTATACTAAATCTACGACCGAGATCTAACCAAAAGACTTAATCCTAGCCGTTTATTATTTTGTTTTTTTTTATCTTCCTGCGGATGGCCGGAGAAGACGATCGGAAGATCACGATTCCGGCCAACTCATCGGAGGCCTCGCCGGGACCCAAAATCTTGACAAAACGCGAATAAAAACTCCTTTTTTGAGCTCTAATCAGCCTATCAACTTTCCCAAACCAACATCTACCGAGGATACAACAAAAAAAAGACGAAATTTTCTTCACCAAGCCTCGGCCGAAGTCATGCTTCGGCGAAGATCTGAGCAGTCAAACTCTACGCTAAACGAATAATACAATTCATCCAAAAGCATCACAGAGGCGTCAGAGGACTTAGCTGTGAGATAGAGAGTGTTGATTCTCCGCGAAATGAGCTCGCAGGCTCATGGAAGGCCGAAGGGGTTTCAAAGTCGGTTCGGGAGTACCACGCGATGAAAACAAAAGAACAGAAGTAGGGAAATGAGCAGGGCAGAAGAGAGAATGCATAGAACTAAAAATTACGAAGAAAGGATGGCAGGATCAAGTTCTACCATTGACGGAGCTCCAGCTGAGCAAACATGGCGTTTACCTTGTTTTGCGATGAAACCGCGCGTAGAACAGCTCCTTTTGCTCCTCGAGATACCAGAAAGCTTGGAACGGCAACAATGGAGCTCGATTTTGCTCCTTCGTCCTCAATTCTTCTTCGATTCTTTTCGGCCCGAAAAGTCCTCTAAAACAGAGCACCCCCCGCCTCTTCTTATCCTCCTGTTCCCCTCTCACGATCGCCCTAAAATCTCTCCCTCAAAAACCCCATCAACCGAATGCCATCTTCCCTTGATTTTATGCCAAAAATCTTGGCAAATCTTTTTGTTCTCAACAGACTTATCCCTATTCAAACTCAGAGCGCGCGCAGGGCTTTCGGGAGGAAGATGAAGTCGATCGGGTCGGGTCGGGTCGGATCCGATCTGACCTGACTAACCCGAATAACTATTTTCTTCAAATTGAGCCCAAATTTTTCACTTTTTTCCACAATTGACACCAGAATTGGACTCAGGGGCATTGAATTCATTTGGAAATGGTGTTTTTGGCAGACAATTTTCAGTATTTATGGGAAAACCCCAAATTTTCAATTTAACCCGAGAACCCATTTTGCAAAATCCAAAGTCTTAGGGCCCTTTTCTGCAAAAATTGTTGCCACCATTGAATTCAGAGGGTCAAAAACTAGGGGGTGACGTCGCCCTATTTTTAATTCAGTCCCTAGAAAATTTTAAATTTCAGTTTTAATGATTTTAGGGACTAAACTGAAAAATCAGAAATTGCATTTTGGTCCTTTTTAGCGAAATTGGGCGATTCTGAGGTTTTTTTGGACTCGATTTTAATTTTTAAAAATAGAGGAGGATGACGCGATTCTAAAAATGTAAAAATGGAAAATTAAAAAGCTAAAATGGAATTTCTAGAATTATTTAAATAGTCTAAAAAATAAAATTAACGAAGAAACCCTAGATTCCAGACCTGATTTTTCAAAAATTATTTATTCAAAATGGAGATAAAATTAAATAAAAAATATTGACTATTTTTTGGTAATTTTCTAACTTCAAATGCTATTTTTTATTAATTTTTTATTATTTTCCTAATTTCTGAAAATATTAAAAATGCGAAAAATAAGGAAAATTATTTTTTGCTCAAAATTGGTTCCCTAGGCTATGCTGAGGTTCTCAAAGTTGATTTTGCAATTGTTTCAATTTTTATGGATTGTTTATGAATTTTTGAAAATAAAATGCAGAAAAATACGAAAAATAAGGAAAATTATTTTTTGCTCAAAATTGGTTCCCTAGGCTATGCTGAGGTTCCCAAAGTTGATTTTGCAATTTTCTCAATTTTTATGGATTGTTTATGAATTTTTGAAAATAAAATGCAGAAAAATACGAAAAATAAGGAAAATTATTTTTTGCTCAAAATTGGTTCCCTAGGCTATGCTGAGGTTCCCAAAGTTGAGTTTGCAATTTTCTCAATTTTTATGGATTTTTTTATGAATTTTTGAAAATAAAATTGGCCAAAAATCGAGTGTCAACAGTACCATATTGCTCTGTGGGTTTCGGGTTCTGTGAACACTGTCTTCATGGAAAACAGAACCGAGTTAGTTTCCAACACACCGGTACGAGAGCAATAGAGATTCTGGAGCTGATTCACAGTGATGTCTTTGGACCTACTCCGACGCCATCTATTGGAGGATCCAGGTACTATGTATCGTTCATAGATGATTTCTCGAGATATAGTTGGATTTATTTTATTAAAAGTAAATCGGATGTATTTGTAAAATTTCGAGAATTTAAGGCTTTGGTTGAAAAGCAATTGGGCAGGAAAATCAAGACACTTCGTACAGATAATGGAGGTGAATTATGTTTGGATAAGTTCGAGCAATTTTGTGTGGATAACGGTATCGCGAGGCAGAAGACGACTCCATATACGCCTGTTGACACCTAATTTTTAATCATCTTTTCTCTTTTAAACATTTTCAGTATTTTTCGGCATTTTTATTTTTTGAAAAATCCATAAAAATTCATAAAATTGAAAAATTAACTTTGGGGACCTTGGCCAAGTCTAGAGAACTAATTTTGACCAAAAAATGATTTTTCATATTTTCAGTATTTTTTAGTATTTTTATTTTCGAAAATTCATGAAAAATAAAGAAAAAATGAGAAAATTGCAAAATCAACTTTGGAATCCTTGGCCAAGCCTAGGCAACCATTTTAGAACAAAAAATAAATTTTCATATTTTTTATATATTATTTTAATATTTTTTAAAAAACATAATACAAAAATACTTGAAAATTTTGGAAAAATAACATTTGAGGCCAAAAAAATACATAAAGATAGTTAATATTTTTTATTTTAAATCTATATTCATATTAGCCATCGCAAATTCAGAAAAATCCAATTCGAGTCACGTGTTAATTCACGAGTATAATCTCGAATCGGGCCTAAAAAAATTTAATTTGAGTCAACTTATTTTTAATTTTCACTTTTTATGAGTTGTGACATTGTCTTCTAATATTTTAAATTTTGATATTG
The DNA here is from genome assembly GCA_016432845.1 of Psidium guajava. Lineage (NCBI taxonomy): Eukaryota > Viridiplantae > Streptophyta > Magnoliopsida > Myrtales > Myrtaceae > Psidium > Psidium guajava. The sequence continues at coordinate 18,635,097 of CM028231.1, forward strand.
GCCCAATTATACCCAGAATGACTCAATTTTGCAAAAGGGCTTTAATTAAATTCTGCATTATTTTCAGCGGCAAGAAATGAGCTTAAATTTGACATGTGGTAAATTTTGGTGTGTCAAAAATTGTGAAGAGATTTAGACTTAAAGAAATATATTTTTTCAGGAACTGAATTGTAAATAGTTAAAATTCAAGGACTAGAGTGCAAATACCTAACTCTTAAAGGATTATTTTACAAATAACAAAAAGAAGAGTTAGTGGATAAATTAGAATAGAGAAGGGAAGATGGAGAAGAGGAGATGAAGAAGAGAAGTTGGAGAAGAATGGATGGAGAAAATAAGATAAGAATAGAGAAGGGAAGATGGAGATGAAGAAGAGTTAGTAGAGAAATTAGAATGGAAGATAAGAATAGAGAATGGAAGATGGAGATGAAGAAGAGTTAGTGGAGAAATTAGAATCTGAGATAAATATGGAGAAGGGAAGATGAAGATGAAGAAGAGTTAGTGGAGAGATTAGAATGTGAGATAGAGATGAAGAATGGAAGATGAAAATGAAGAAGAGTTAGTGGAAAAATTAGAATGGGAGATAGATGAGAAGATTATAAAAGGAGGAAGAAGTGAGCTTGAGAGAAGGATTTTTTGGAGAGAAAATTTTGGATGTTTGAGAGAGTTTTGGGAGATTGAAGAAAAATTTGAGAGAAAGAAAATACCGAAAGAGAGAGAATTTTGAAGATGATGGAAGTTTAAAGCTAGGGGTTATCATCACAAATTCCTTCATCGATCAATATAAATCAAGAGTTCTTCCTCGTCAACGAGCAAGCAAATTCGAGCTAAGTGTTTTTATTTATTCATTTGTTTATGGTTTTACTTGCAAATTAGCACAAATTGTATACACTTTCTCCATCTCCTCTTTTTTTTCCCATATTTTATGTCAGGAGAAGGATATCTCTACGTCAACAGCAAAAATCTCGTAGAGATGCAAAAATCGGCCCAGACAAGCTCCTAAGCTGTCCACCGATTTCTCAACTGATCTGTGACTAAAATTCCCTCTTAATTCAAAAGAAACTCTCTATATTGGGAACATAGAGAGCGAAAATCAATTATAGAAATCCCTCCCAAAAAATGGGAGATAAGTACTCTTTCCACTCTTCTGGTTTTAGGTGCAGATTAGCACATATTTTGTATACTGACATTTCACTCTATTTTATGTCAGGAAGCCGCAGCTTTATATCAATGGTCAACCCTATGGAAGCACAAAATCGGCTTGGAGGAGTCCTCAAGCGCGCACAAATTTCAAATTGTTGAATCAATTCGTTGTATTTTATTTTAAAGAATTCATACCCCAAAATGGAGAGGACAAAGTCCATCCGCAATTTAAATACCTGCACCATAAATCCCAAAGGGAAGAGCTAAGCCAATGCTTAGCCTCCCATTGGAGGTTTTTACTTACAATAGTTAAATACCTGCAACTTAAATACCTGTACCTTAAATCCCAAAGGGAAGAGCCAAGCCAATGCTTAGCCTCCCATTGGAGGTTTTTACTTACAGTAGTTAAATACCTGCAACTTAAATACCTATACCTTAAATCCCAAAGGGAAGAGCCAAGCCAATGCTTAGCCTCCCATTGGAGATTTTTACTTACAGTAGTTAAATACCTGCAACTTAAATACATGTACCTTAAATCCCAAAGGGAAGAGCCAAGCCAATGCTTAGCCTCCCATTGGAGGTTTTTACTTACAGCAGTTAAATACCTGCAACTTAAATACCTGTACCTTAAATCCCAAAGGGAAGAGCCAAGCCAATGCTTAGCCTCCCATTGGAGGTTTTTACTTACAGTAGTTTAAATACTTGCAACTTAAATACCTGTACCTTAAATCCCAAAGGGAAGAGCCAAGCCAATGCTAGGCCTCCCATTGGAGGTGTTTATTCACTGTCATGTACTTCCTATAATTTAATTTTTGAATCATCAGACCCAAAAGATAAGTAGGTCGTAATACTGCACAGAAGTCGTTAACACACTCCCTCTTTCGGCTTCAGGGAATCTTTAACACTTAAAAAAATATAACAAATAAAAATATATACCATCCATGCATCCTATTTAAAAAGTGAAAACACAAAAGGGAATACCCTACTAGAGCCTTAGGAATAAACCAAGTCTGAGTTGCCGAATTAGGATATCCATGAAATTAAGGTACCGAAAGGGCATTAGTTTTAATTAACTAGTGTAACCAAGTCCCCGAGCTCATAATCTCTGGTTCGCAAGAATAAATTAGTTCTCCCGCTAATTTATTTAGGTTTCTAATCAACCTACCAAGAGCGATTAGTGGCGACTCCAAATTTTAAAATCATTTAAACAAAAACGAAAGTTGCGATTCGGTAGGGCTTGGGAGGGTCCGCGTTAGGTTAGTCAAATCTAATTAATCTAATAATCTGTTAACCCCTTTTAAAATTTAAAATTTTTTTAGAGGGTCGCGACAGACTGGCGACTCTACTGGGGAAAGAGATTTTTAAATTTTCGAAAAAAGATACCAATTGGAATATTTAAATTTTTTCGAAATTTTAAAAGTCTTAGTGGACTTAGGCCAATGAAAATTTCATGCATATCTCGCTTCTGGCGATATTGTTTGGGACTCATTCTATAGGTGTTATATGTTTTTGCAGGATGGGAGTTATAAGGGGCGGAGTGTTTGGCTAACCCCTTTGTTTTGCAGGCTCGGTGTTGGGTTTATTTGTTTAATTTCGTACATTTTTAGAAGCGCTGTTTTGATATCAATTGTTGTGCATGTCTTGCATACTCTGAGAATCACGACACCTGCACACACAAGCATCTAAACCCAAGTCGCGAAATTCTTCCTAGAAAACCATAGATAGGGATCGAATATGCAAAGCTCTTGCGTCGATTGCGCTCGGGTTGACCATATTTTATTCCGCTCATTATCTGAATTGACAATTCTTCCCATTGTGATTTGATTGCGCGGAGGGTAAATTTGTCAATTCAGATAGTGGGAGCCTTTTTAGGTCCATACCTTGTCTCTCCTTCTTTTATTTTCTAGAGTCCACTCCTCACTTGAGTCATGCGCATGACTATGTGATTTGTATTTCTCCAAAGTAAAAGTAAGTTCTCTAATTTTATCTTGTATTTATTTTCGGTCGGTCCATGCTAGGTGTTAGTCAGTTTTTGAGTTTGATATTACGACCATTCTTTTTAAAAGAAAATAAAAATTAAATTTGTCCCTCATTTCTTTTTAAAAATTTTTTTTTGAAAAAATGATGTAAAAAAATCCCTTCATGGGAATTTTATTAACCAATAAGGGATTTTTGTCATATTTTTATTGCTTCAATAAAAATGAAATTTTCCTGAAAAAATTTTCCTCTGAAAATTTATTTCAATAAAAAGAAAAATTCCTTAAAAAAAACTCTAGTAGACATCAAGTGATTTTATCACATTTTTCAAATTATTAAAACTTGCAAGAAAATTTTTCTCGAGAAATTCGCTCATGTCTTTCTAAGAAAATTTTCTCTAAATAAAATTAGACTAATTGACCAATAAGAGATTTTTGTCATGTTTTTCTTGCTTCAATAAAAATGAAATTTTCCTGACAAATTTTCCTCTGAAAATTTATTTCGATAAAAAGAAACATTTCTTCAAAAAAAAACATCAAGTGATTTTATCACATTCTTTCAAATTATAAAAACTTGCAACAAAAATTCTTTTCGAGAAATTCGCTCATGTTTTTCTAAGAAACTTTTCTCTAAATAAAATTAGACTAATGTCTCGGGGGAATTTTGTTAACCAATAAAGGATTTCTGTCAGGTCTTTCCTGCTTCAATAAAAATAAAATTTTCCCGACAAATTTACCTCTGAAAATTTATTTTGATAAAAAAGGAAATTCCTTCAAAAATTTTAGTAAACGTCAAGAGATTTTGTCACATTCCTTAAAAAAATAATAAAAAAGAGTAATAAATCTGCAAAAAATTCTGTATCAGAAATTAACCCATTTCTTCCTAAGGAAATTTTTTTTTCTTTTTTTTTCTGATTTCTCTATAAAATAGAAAAAATCAAATTGGACTAATATAGGAGTCATGGACCGACATTCCTTGTGTCGCATACTAATTATATCCTTTTCTTTTGCAGGAAGATCCTAGATACCCCAGACGGGTGTAAAAATTAAGTTCAATAATATATCAAGAATCATCCTTTAGAAATACCAAAAGACGAAAAACACCAAGGCTTCAACCGTTAATTCTGGGGGGCAAACGAACACTATCGATCTTTGACAGACAAAGTTGTGTCAATCCGTAAACTTGTATGGGCAGTGTATTCTGATATGACGGTGGATTTATACAGATTAAACACGGGGGTATATTTAATGTATTGCAGAGGATCTCGCGTCTTTTGAAAGACAATATGGATTATATAATCAGAACCCATGAAACAAATACCTTTACCTGATTAAATCAACCAGAGATCGGTCTTAAAATTTCCTCTTATCCGAAACACGCGGAGGGCTTCAGAGGACCGAGGTTCCATTAATGAACGTAGCCCACAGGAATTTCTCCCGACGCTACAGGCGACCGACACGAGCAAGTAGACGCCGAAAGAAACAAAATATGGATAAAAATGGGCACACAACAGGTGGCCGGATTTACTACCAGCGCACTGATCGAGTTGTCATAGCGTTATTGTTCGTGATCTCAAGATGGATAGTGGGGGCCACCGCCGAACCCATCATCAATGTTCTCGATATCATCGTCTGGAGCAATTAAACAAGAACATCAAGAAGAACATTAAGCCTCGACATCTTCGGTACCTCAAATCGTTCTGTTATGCTATGCGGAAGAAACGATGGCAGGAAAATTAAAAAAAAACAAAACAAAACATGTGAAGCTTTTCTTTCATTCCATTCATCAAAGAGTATTACAACAACTCACTGGGGAGGAAAGGTAAAGCCAAACTGGGTCCTGATAACCATTACGAAAGAGCTCAACTGACTCTCCAAACAGTTGATGCTTTGGATGCACCGGGCGCTCTCGGGATCAAGCTCCGCGAGCCTAAAGAAGAGGCGATCGCACTTCTCTTTAACCTGGGCCATAGTGGCCTCGTAATGCTCAACAGCAAACTCCAGGTCCGGAATCGCTGCCCTCTCAAAAGCAATGTCTGCCGTAATGTCATCAAGTCTCTCCTGCAGCCAACCGCATTTGCACCTCATCACAATATTGCCTGGCTCCTGTTCGGCGTAAGTTCGGACCAAGGCCAGACGGTCCACCAACTTTCCCCTCTCACGAACCAGCCACGAAAGCTGATCGTTGGCAAACTTGAGGGCCTTTTTGTGATTATCAGCCACAAACGTAACAGTTGCCAGACGCTCGTGCCGGTCTCGGTAACGGGCTTTCACGACGGCGGTCACAAGGACCGTTTCATAAGCGCGGTTATAGGCAGCTAGAAAATTGATGAAGAGGGTCGAGAAGTTCCGATACTCCTTTCCCAGTTGGGTACCCTCAACAGAAGCAGCGTCCACGGTCCTGAATAAACCGAGGATTTCAGCCTCAACGGTAGAGTTTTTGGCTACATGAGCGTAACCTCTACCAAGAAGATTGTAGAGTCTCTCCCACTCAGCCAGGACTTCGGTGGATAATGTGTGGTTAGGAGAATTGGCCATTTTTTAAAGCAGAATACGAAAGAAAGGGGGAGAGAGGTGAGGCAGATGAGCAGAATGCGAAGATGGTAAGCTGCTTCAATTTAAATACTGATTTCATAGGGGCGGTCCTTATAGGTTTTCCTATCTACCATTCTCTGTCGGCAACACCCCCGGTGGCTCAAATTTCAGCCAAGTGGCAACCTCGAGCCGAACAAACCCGACGTCTCTGTGGAAAAGCTGGACGGGACTCCACCGCTTTGAAAAAAGAAAGAACGAAAAGACGAGCTGAGTATGGGACAAAGAAATTTTCGGCAGAAAGAGAGATATTACTCGTCTTCATTGGAGGACCCGCCAGTAAATCGACTGTGGAAATCTTGACAGGGGCCCTCTACCGCAAAAAGAAAGAAGAAGACAAACTGAGCGATAAACGAGGATTTCCCCTTTGATCAAAAGCTGAATGTCAAATTTTCCCCTCGGTAAATCTAATAGAACTGCCCGTGAAGGGGGAAGTCGTTGCTATTGCCAGAGAGAGAATTTGTCCTCATTTGATAGTGAGGGTTCATCTGCACGAACTCGCAGGAGAAAGATAGAGAGGAAGGAGTTCTCGTGGGAGAGGAATTCAAAACATTCACCATCAAAGCATTGGCTTTCAAAGCCTGTTACGAGAAGCCATCAACGATCCTGTGATCCCTCAAGTCTGAGAAGACATCCTGAGGCGGTCTCGAATCTGCAGTCCTAGATCCAGAAATATGTCAAGCATTAGGGGAACGGGCGCATGTTCAACCCTGGTCGAAGCTGATGAAGTTCCTTACCTTGAGGGTCTACTGGTCATGGCCATTGACGGTAATCCAGTCTCTCTATCAATCCTTGTTACCGTATTAAGAAAATGCCGGTATAAGGTTGTAGCTCAAACAGAGGCCTTAAAGATATTAAGGAGGAGTAGTGACCCGTTTGATATCGTCCTCACCGCCATGGTAGGGATTGACATGCATGTTTTCACTCTCTTGGAAGTCATCAATTCTAAATTAAACATGCCAGTCCTCGTAATATCGGCAAGCAATGATCAGCAAGCCATAATGAAGGCTGTCTTAAATGGGGCCCAAGACGTCGTAACGAAACCAGTTAGAGTTCAGATGCTTCAAAACATATGGCAGCACGTGGTAAGGAAGCAATTGCACGACCATGAGGACAAGCATCAAGCCTTCAATTTTGTTCCAAGCAACTGGAGAAAGAAGATGAGTTGGTCTCCCGAGCTGCATCGTATGTTTGTTAATGCAGTTCAGCAGCTAGGAATCGATTCGGCACGGCCGCAACATATACTGGAAATTATAAAGGTAGAGGGACTCACTAAAGCAAATGTTTCGAGTCATCTTTGTTGACACCTGATTTTTAATCATTTTTTCTATTGGTAAATTTTGGTGTGTCAAAAATTTTGAGGAGATTTGGACTTAAAGAAATATATTTTTTTCAGGGACTGAATTGTAAATACTTAAAATTCAAGGACTAGAGTGCAAATACCTAACTCTTGAAGGATTATTTTACAAATAATAAAAAGAAGAGTTAGTGGATAAATTAGAATAGAGAAGGGAAGATGAAGAAGAGGAGATGAAGAAGAGAAGTTGGAGAAGAATGGATGGAGAAAATAAGATAAGAATAGAGAAGGGAAGATGGAGATGAAGAAGAGTTAGTAGAGAAATTAGAATGGAAGATAAGAATAGAGAAGGGAAGATGGAGATTAAGAAGAGTTAGTGGAGAAATTAGAATGGGAGATAAATATGGAGAAGGGAAGATGAAGATGAAAAAGAGTTAGTGGAGAGATTAGAATGTGAGATAGAGATGGAGAATGGAAGATGAAAATGAAGAAGAGTTAGTGGAGAAATTAGAATGGGAGATAGAGTTAGTGGAAAAATTAGAATGGGAGATAGATGAGTAGGTTATAAAAGGAGGAAGAAGTGAGCTTGAGAAAGGATTCTTGAGAGAGAAAATTTGAAGTGTTTGGGAGAATTTTTTGAAGAGAAAATTTTGGATGTTTGAGAGAGTTTTGGGAGATTGAAGAAAAATTTGAGAGAAAGAAAATACCAAAAAAGAGAGAGAATTTTGAAGATGATGGGAGTTTAAAGCTAGGGGTTATCATCACAAATTCCTTCATCGATCAATATACATCAAGAGTTCATCCTCGTCAACGAGCAAGCAAATTCGAGCTAAGTGTTTTTATTTATTCATTTATTTATGGTTTTACTCGCAAATTAGCACAAATTGTATACACTTTCTCCATCTCCCATTTTTTCCCATATTTTATGTCAGGAGAAAGATATCTCTATGTCAACAGCAAAAATCTCGTAGTGATGCAAGAATCGGCCCAGACAAGCTCCTAAGCTGTCCACCGATTTCTCAACTGATCTGTGACTAAAAGTCCCTCTTAATTCAAAAGAAACTCTCTATATTGGGAACATAGAGAGCGAAAATCAATTATAGAAATCCCTCCCAAACAAACGGGAGATAAGTACTCTTTCCACTCTTCTGGTTTTAGGTGCAGATTAGCACATATTTTGTATACTGACACTTCACTCTATTTTATGTCAGGAAGCCGCAGCTCTATATCAATGGTCAATCCTATGGAAGCACAAAATCGGCTTGGAGGAGTCCTCAAGCGCGCACAAATTTCAAATTGTTGAATCAATTCGTTGTATTTCATTTTAAAAAATTCATACCCCAAAATGGAGAGGACAAAGTCCATCCGCAATTTAAATACCTGCACCATAAATCCCAAAGGGAAGAGCTAAGCCAATGCTTAGCCTCCCATTGGAGGTTTTTACTTATAGTAGTTAAATACCTGCAACTTAAATACCTGCACCTGAAATCCCAAAGGGAAGAGCCAAGCCAATGCTTAGCCTCCCATTGGAGGTTTTTACTTACAGTTGTTAAATACCTGCACCTTAAATCCCAAAGGGAAGAGCCAAGCCAATGCTTAGCCTCCCATTGGAGGTTTTTACTTACAGTAGTTAAATACCTGCAACTTAAATACCTGTACCTTAAATCCCAAAGGGAAGAGCCAAGCCAATGCTTAGCCTCCCATTGGAGGTTTTTACTTACAGTAGTTAAATACCTGCAACTTAAATACCTGTACCTTAAATCCCAAAGGGAAGAGCCAAGCCAATGCTTAGCCTCCCATTGGAGGTTTTTACTTACAGTAGTTAAATACCTGCAACTTAAATACCTGTACCTTAAATCCCAAAGGGAAGAGCCAAGCCAATGCTTAGCCTCCCATTGGAGGTTTTTACTTACAGTAGTTAAATACCTGCAACTTAAATACCTGTACCTTAAATCCCAAAGGGAAGAGCCAAGCCAATGCTTAGCCTCCCATTGGAGGTTTTTACTTACAGTAGTTTAAATACTTGCAACTTAAATACCTGTACCTTAAATCCCAAAGGGAAGAGCCAAGCCAATGCTAGGCCTCCCATTGGAGGTGTTTATTCACTGTCATGTACTTCCTATAATTTAAATTTTTGAATCATCAGACCCAAAAGATGAGTAGGTCGTAATACTGCACAAAAGTCGTTAACACACTCCCTCTTTCGGCTTCAGGGAATCTTTAACACTTAAAAAAATATAACAAATAAAAATATATACCATCCATGCATCCTATTTAAAAAGTGAAAACACAAAAGAGAATACCCTACTAGAGCTTTAGGAATAAACCAAGCCTGAGTTGCCGGATTAGGATATCCATGAAATTAAGGTACCGAAAGGGCATTAGTTTTAATTAACTAGTGTAACCAAGTCCCCGAGCTCATAATCTCTGGTTCGCAGGAATAAATTAGTTCTCCCGCTAATTTATTTAGGTTTCTAATCGACCTACCAAGAACGATTAGTGGCGACTCCAAATTTTAAAATCATTTAAACAAAAACCAAAGTTGCGATTCGGTAGGGCTTGGGAGGATCCGCGTTAGGTTAGTCAAATCTAATTAACCTAATAATCCGTTAACCCCTTTTAAAATTTAAAATTTTTTTAGAGGGTCACGACAGACTGGCGACTCCACTGGGGAGGAAAGGTAAAGCCAAACTGGGCCCTGATAACCATTACGAAAGAGCTCAACTGACTCTCCAAACAGTTGATGCTCTGGATGCACCGGGCGCTCTCGGGATCATGTTCCGCGAGCCTAAAGAAGGGGCGATCGCACTTCTCTTTAACCTGGGCCATAGTAGCCTCGTAATGCTCAACGGCAAACTCCAGGTCCGGAATCGCTGCCCTCTCGAAAGCAATGTCTGCGGTAATGTCATCAAGTCTCTCCTGCAGCCAACCGCATTTGCACCTCATCACAATATTGCCTGGCTCCTGTTCGGCGTAAGTTCGGACCAAGGCCAGACGGTCCACTAACTTTCCCCTCTCACGAACTAGCCACGAAAGCTGATCATTGGCAAACTTGAAGGCTTTCTTGTGATTATCAGCCGTAAATGTGACTATTTCCAGACGCTCGTGCCGGTCTCGGTAACGAGCTTTCACGACGGCAGTCACAATGACCGTCTCATAAGCGCGGTTATAGGCAGCCAGAAAATTAATGAAGAGGGTCGGGAAGTTCCGATACTCCCTCCCCAGTTGGGTACCCTCAACAGAAGCAGCGTCTAGGGTCCTGAATAAACCGAGGATTTCAGCCTCAACGGTAGAGTTTTGGGCTATATGAGCGTAACCTCTACCAAGAAGATTGTAGAGTCTCTCCCACCCAACCAGGATTTCGGCGGAGAAGGTATGGTTAGGAGAATTGGCCATTTTTGAAAGCAGATCACGAAAGAAAGGAGGAGAGAGGCGAGGCAGATGATCGGAATGCGAAGGTGATAATCTGCTTCAATTTAAATAATGATTTCACAGGGGCAGTCCTTATTGGTCGAGTTTTTTCTATCTACCATTCTCTGTCGGCAACACCCCCGCTGGCTCGAATTCCAGTCAAGCGGCAACCTCAAGCTGAGCAGACCCGACGTCTCTGCAGAAAAGTTGGACGGGCTGCCACCACTTTGAAAAAGAAAGAATAAAAAACGAGCTGAGTGGGAGACAAAGAAATTTTCGGCAGAAAAGGAGATACGACTCGTCTTTATTGGAGGACCCGCCAGTAAATCGACGGTGGAGATCTTGACAAGGGCCCTCTACCACGAAAAGAAAAAAGGAAGACGAACTGAGCGAGAAACAAGGATTTCCCCTTTGATCAAAAGCTGAATATCAGATTTTCTCCCTCGAAAAATCTAATAGCACTGCCCGTGAAGAGGGAAGTCGTTGCTATTGCCAGAGAGAGAACTTGTCCTCATTTGATAGTGAGAGTTCATTCGCAAGAACTCGCAGGAGAAAGATAGAGAGGAAGGAGTTCTCGTGGGAGAGGAATTCAAAACCTTCACCATCAAAGCATCGGCTTTCAAAGCCTGTTACGAGAAACCATCGACGATCCCGTGATCCCTCAAGTCCAAGAAGACATCCTGAGACGGTCTCGAGTCGGCAGTCCTAGATCCAGAAATATGTCGAGCATTAGGGAAACGGGCGCATGTTCAACCCTGGTCGAAGCTAATGAAGTTCCTTACCCTGAGGGTCTACTGGTCATGGCCATTGACGGTAATCCAGTCTCTCTGTCAATCCTTGTTACCGTATTGAGAAAATGCCGGTATAAGGTTGTAGCTCAAGCAAAGGCGACAGAGGCCTTAGAGATATTAAGGAGGAGTGGTGACCAGTTTGATATCGTCCTCACCGCCATGGTAGGGATTGACATGGATGTTTTCACTCTCTTGGAAGTCATCAATTCTAAATTAAACATGCCAATCCTCGTAATATCGGCAAGCGATGATCAGCAAGCCATAATGAAGGCTGTCTTAAATGGGGCCCAAGACGTCGTAACGAAACCAGTTAGGGTTCAGATGCTTCAAAACATATGGCAGCACGTGGTAAGGAAGCAATTGCACGACCATGAGAACAAGTATCAAGCCTTCAATTTTGTTCCAAGCAACTGGAGAAAGAAGATGAGTTGGTCTCCCGAGCTGCATCGTATGTTTGTTAATGCAGTTCAACAGGTAGGAATCGATTCGGCACGGCCGCAACATATACTGGAAATTATGAACGTAGAGGGACTCACTAAAGCAAATGTTTCGAGTCATCTTCAGAAGTACAGAAAAAGGGTGAGAGAACACAATGCAGCTCAGAATCAAGAAAACCAAGGCGGGACTGATCCAAGCCTGAATGTCGAGTCTCCTCGCCACCATAAGTTCCGCGGGTTAGCATGGGGCGAGCCACTTCCCATCATCAACCAAGCCAGTAGCCGTGCCATCAATCCTCTAGGCGTTAATCAAAGTATCCCCCAGAATCACCCTAATGCTCTTCAAGAGTATAGACCGCAGGGGCAGTGTATTCAGACTCCTTGGTCTGAGCACCAACCCGTGGCTAGAATTCATCCCATGATCAGCGCGCCTGCGCAGCCAGAGAATCAGACAAGAAATTATCCTGAGCACTTCCACTTCTTTAATCCTCGAATGGAAGGAGTTTTTGGCAGCAGGACAGTTGGTGATCCGCACACTTTCTCGAGTAATGATGAAGGCTTCAGCACGAGAAGTCAAATTGCTCATGGCGAGGATAGAATGAGAAATCTACCGCCAGCATTTGCCAACAACAATGCCCAATTCGAGCATCAGTTGCTGGAAGGTTCAAGAGATTACCCAGATGATGAGCTTACTGCCCTGGTCAACCAGTTTAGGGTTGACAGACGTCCCAAGCCGCGATCAGTAGCCAGTGAGTAGGGACTCTCAAACATCGATCATCCACACTCGAACCAACACGAGACTAGCTGATTATCGAAGAGCCACAGGAGAGGCAGAACTGACCTTGAATAAGTGCACATTTTATTTCATGCTTAATTCCCTTGCGTATGATATTTTCCAGCTTTCTAGGTGTCTCGATTTAATTCAGGGACAAGGGGGCAATTTATTTATTTTTTTTATCCCGTCGAATGCGTGAATCCCTTTTTATGCTAGATTTAGGGCGGATCAATTTGTGGTAACATCGCTGACTGCCATAATGAGAAATGTTGAATGGCCTCACGTAGGGAAATTTCAAGTGAAATGCCCAGGCGAGCTCGAAGACGGGTAATTGTGTGTCGTTCCAATTTACCCTCAATCGTTGCAAAATGCTAAATTGGATTTGTTCCATTCTCACCCAGGGAATCGCAAAGTGCCTCAAGAGTGTCGCAAAATGAAATGACCCAATGGAACGCGATAGGACTCATTTGCCTCGAAGGTAACCTTCAAATTAAAGGAGCCCTCCGGTCCACGGACCCGATGGCATAGAAAATGATGATGGTCCAAGGCAACCCGAAAGAAAATAAGGCCCAACTAAGCAAAGCACTTACGTGGCAAGCTCAAAGTGAAGGGCAACTCGGGACATACAATTCAATCCAGTCCAAATGAAGGAACTTCCTCAATTCAAATTCAATAGAAGTACACACAAGGGTAAAACAGTATCGTTCCAATTTTTTAGAATATGAAGAACATATACTGCCGCATTCTCTTTCATTTTTGCAGGGGAAGTCTCTACTGGCCAGATTTTCCTGTCTAACATTCCCTATCAGTATCACCTCCGCTACTCGTCTCCAATCTCCAGCCAAGCAAATCCGACGTCTCTACGGCAAAGCTAAACGGGACGCCACTACTTTGAAAAAGAAAAGATAAAAAATAAGCTGAGTGGGAGACAAAGACATTTTCGGTAGAAAAGAGATACGACTCGTCTTTATTGAAGAACTCGCCAGCAAATTGACGGTGGAGACAACAACAAGGGGCCCTATCACGAAAAGATGGAAGGAGACGAGCCGAGCAAGAGACACGATAAGAAAAGAGGATTGAGAAAGGCCGGACCCTTGGAAGAAGTAATATAGTTGCTAAACCCACGTTTAATTTTAAAAGAGACGCCATGCTCGGAAGAGGGTCTTAAGGCATAGGCAATCGCTCAGAAAAATTCAAAGAGAGTGAAAACACCGGAAGCGAGTAGCAAATCTTGAGAAATCATCAACCAAATCAAAGATGTCTCAACCCAATACTCCCGAGAGCTATCATTGCCTGCTGAATATGGGAGAGGAAGAGTTCGAAGCCATGTTTGGGATCGAGCCTATGGAGCCTGGCTCTTCCGCCGACGACGTCCAAAATCTCAGTAAAGATAAGGACAATAACGGTAGGGGTCAAAAGAAGCGTTACCGTCGCCATACTAAGGAGCAGGTACAAAGGCTTGAGGATTTCTTCAGAACATGCCCTATGCCAGACGGCAAACAGAAAATGGAACTGAGTCAAGAGTTAGGACTTGAACCTTTGCAAATTAAGTTCTGGTTTCAAAATAGGCGAACCCGAATGAAGGCTCGTCATGAGCACAACGAAGCCGAGTTTCTAAGAGTTGAAAATGAAAACCTCCGAGCGGAAAACAAGATGTATAAAGAGACTTTTGACTCCGCCACCTGCCCCAACTGCAATAGCCTCCTCCTCACCCTCGATGAAATGTATGATCTGAGGATCGAAAATGCACGTTTAAGAGGTGAGTTAGACCAGTTTATAACAGGATCGAGTTCTGTTGGAGGAGGGTACAAAAGGACCAATGATACTGGATCTGCATCAATACCTCCCGAGGAAGAAGGGACAGATCACCACCAAGCGGACATTGACGATGATCTTTTCGCCATAATCAACCAGTTTGATATCGGTAAAGCATCGGGACTGTGATGCACTTGTTCAGCCAGTGACCACGAGACCTTCAATATGGCCGATGCATACCTAATTTGGGATGAAGCCAGCTGATCATGGGAGAGCCTGCAGAGGAAGCGGAACTAATCCTGAATGAGTGAATGTGTTTTATTTCCTTGCGTGATGTGTTTTTCTGCTTTTGTGAATGTGTAAAAGCAAGGAGTAATAATCCGACTTCCCCCTATTAAATGCTCGAATCCGCCACCTCACCAACCTCGCGACGAATTGATGGCGAGTGAAAATCTGCATAAACCTGAAGGGTAACTCCGTATCGTTTCAATTTACCCTCAGTTGCTCCAAGTTTTAAAATTAAGCCCCTTCTATTCTCAAGAAATTGCAAATCGACCCGAGAACGCAATCATATCCGAATACAGGTTGGATAAAATTTGGGGGCAAATCAACTCATGGGCATTACCACGGGATAGACAGCTTCGGACAAAGGAAAGTACAAGCGAAAGACGCGAACAATCTCAGAAATGGGTAATTCTGTATCGTTCTAATGTGCACATAATCATCTCAAGTCTTGAATTGTCTTATTCCATTCTTAACAGGGATTGCAAATTACCTCGAGAAATACCGTAACATGGCCCAAGGTGATACAACAGGGCTGCGTTATCCCCAAGGATTAACCCTTGAAAAGAAAGCCCCATGGACACTTACGGTCCATTGGACCGAATGGTATGTGGGATGACAGTAGGTCCGAAATATTCCGAGTTCGATCCCCAAGGGTGGGGAATGTTGTATGTATTATAAATAAATAAAACAACTTTTTGTGCATTTCTTTTTTTACAAACAGGAATACTCGACGAGTAATATCAAAGTCAGTATTTTACCATAGTCTTCCCATAATGGTGAGGCGCCCAACAAAAGTCGAGGAAAATTCAATCCAACAAAACTGGTAAAAGACTCGTGCAAGACATTCAAGATGAAGGGTAAATCAGTATCGTTTTCAATTTATCCCTTTTAATACTGGCTGATATGTCTCTTTTTCTTTTTACAGGAAATATTTACACTAACATTTAACATGTTGAAGGAGACAAATACAAAAGAAAATTATGATCATCTGACAAGATCTATTCTGGTGAAAAATGGGGCAAATTGATCACAAGCTCTGAAGCGAAAAAGCAAATATGTCTTCCTTATCTCGTTTGATTTCGAGAATAATTTCTCTGCTTTTTACAGGGGCATTCAACCGCTAAACCGTGGCGGTCGCTGTCATTAAACAAACCGAAATGCTCCCTCACCCATATGCTTCATCACGTAGAGACAAAGTTTGAGATGAACCACCCCTCGACATAAGGAGTAGGCTTCCCAATTTGTTCGGTCCGCCCACATACCAGGGGCAATTTAAATCCGCCCATATTTGCACATTATATAAACACACATAATGCTAAAAAATTGTCACATCTGCATTGTGCTTACACAGTTCATGAATTATGTATGACTATTCCGTGTGTTTAACTTACCAACTCCAACTTAGAGCATAAACTGCACAGGAGACATCAAATGTGCAGAATGGGGCATGACAGGATGAGGAAAGGCAAACCATTTCCACGCAAGTCTAACATTTTAATTTACAGATAAACAGCCTTTCCCCAGAGTGAGAGAAGGCCCTTTCGGATTGAAGTCCCCCATTCAGATTACATTCGAGGCGTTCATACTATGAGGACCTCCTTAAACAGAATTGGTAATGCAAGCTTGACAGAATAGTTTTACATGATCCATATTTGGATTGATTGCATCATGAGTTATCACACAGACTACTTCTAATCATTGCCGACTTGGTTGAATAGTTTTACATGAACCGATCAACTCATTGATGAAAATGCTTGCACATGTTACCTCTGATACTGCCTGACAGGCAACACATTCCCAATGTTCAAACTACCTTCCAAAGTCTTGAAATTCATTCAGCGATTATTGAATGAACAAGCCTGGTTGTCGAGAAGCCACCAAGCATTCCTTCCAAATTCTCAGGTAAGTATATCTTCAACCTGAACCTTTCAAGAGAATGAATTCTGACGGTTGTTGGGGTACTCGAATCCATTGCGGTACATACAGGTATCCACCTTCTTCAATAAAGCATGATTTGTCTCAAGGACAGAAATGTTCGAGACCTTTTGATCTCTGCCTCTTTGGTTTATTCCTAAAGCGACAGGATAATATAATTTGGGTTTAAGCTTCTGCAGGATTCCTGATCTTTCCAGATTCCAGAATGGCACCCTTTGAGGTACACCAAGTCCTTCTTACAGGCAAAATAAGTCCTTCTTACAGGCAAACCAAGTCCTTCTTACAGGCAAATCAAGTCCTTCTTATAGGCACAAAGTCCTTCTTACAGGCAAAACAAGTCCTTCTTACAGGCACAAAGTCCTTCTTACAGGCAAATCAAGTCCTTCTTACAAGCAAAACAAGTCCTTCTTACAGGCAAAACAAGTCCTTCTTACAGGCAAATCAAGTCCTTCTTACAGGCATAAAGTCCTTCTTACAGGCAAACCAAGTCCTTCTTACAGGCACCAAGTCCTTCTTATAGGCAAACTAAGTCCTTCTTACAGGCAAACCAAGTCCTTCTTACAGGCACAAAGTCCTTCTTACAGGCAAATCAAGTCCTTCTTACAGGCACAAAGTCCTTCTTACAGGCACAAAGTCCTTCTTACAGGCAAATCAAGTCCTTCTTACAGGCACAAAGTCCTTCTTACAGGCATAAAGTCCTTCTTACAGGCAAATCAAGTCCTTCTTACAGGCATAAAGTCCTTCTTGCAGGCAAACAAAGTCCTTCTTACAGGCAAATCAAGTCCTTCTTACAGGCACAAAGTCCTTCTTACAGGCAAAGTAAGTCCTTCTTACAGGCAAAACAAAGTCCTTCTTACAGGCAAACAAAGTCCTTCTTACAGGCAAATCAAGTCCTTCTTACAGGCAAAGCAAGTCCTTCTTACAGGCACAAAGTTCTTCTTACAGGCAAAGCACCAAGTCCTTTTTACTGGCACCAAGTCCTTTCTACAGGCACCAAGTCCTTCTTACAGGTATCTCCATGTGGTGACCTACCATACGGGTCAAATCTCAATCAAAATTTAATCAGTAGAATCCTTTTATTAGGAATCTACCATGGTACGACCCACCATACGGGTCAAATGGTATGACCCACCATACGGGTCAAATTTTAATTCAATTTTTAATCAGTAGAATCCTTTTATTAGGAATCTACCATGGGTTGATCCACCGTACGGGTTCAAGTTAAACCACCCTAAAGTTTTTTTATATAACGAATCCTTAGGTTCTCATTTCATTTTCAGTGGAACAATCATGTCACGACTCTTTTTATTTCCTTGTATTGAGTTGATAAGAATCCAGGTGTCATCTCGTCTTTGAAATGAACCTCTACCGAACTTCCTTTCAAAGAGGGGCAGCTGTTGACACCTGATTTTTAATCATTTTTTCTATTGCTAAAGTAATAAAAAATCCATAAAAATTCATAAAATTGAAAAATCAACTTTGGAGACCTTAGCCAAGCCTAGGGAACCAATTTTGACCAAAAAACGATTTTTCATATTTTCAGT
This sequence comes from Psidium guajava, assembly GCA_016432845.1. Classification (NCBI taxonomy): domain Eukaryota; kingdom Viridiplantae; phylum Streptophyta; class Magnoliopsida; order Myrtales; family Myrtaceae; genus Psidium; species Psidium guajava. The sequence continues at coordinate 18,653,035 of CM028231.1, forward strand.
ATTTTTACGTATTTTGTATTTATTTATTTTCGAAAATTAATAGAAAATCCATAAAAATTCATAAAATTGAAAAATCAACTTTGGGAACCTTAGCCAAGCCTAGGGAACGAATTTTGACCAAAAAATAATTTTTCATATTATATATATTTTAATTTTTTAAAAAAAAATACAAAAATATTTGAAAATTTTGGAAAAATAACATTTGAGGCCAAAAAATACACAAAGATAGTTAATATTTTTATTTTAAATCTATTTTCATATTGGCCATCGCAAATTCAGAAAAATCCAATTCGAGTCACGTGTTCCTTCACGAGTATAATCTCGAATCGGGCCTAAAAAAATTTAATTTGAGTCAACTTATTTTTAACTTTCACTTTTTATGAGTTGTGACATTGTCTTCTAATATTTTAAATTTTCATCTTGGCCCAATTATACCCAGAATGACTTAATTTTGCAAAAGGGTTTTAATTAAATTATGCATTATTTTCAGCGACAAGAAATGAGCTTAAATTTGACATGTGGTAAATTTTGGTGTGTCAAAAATTTTGAGGAGATTTGGACTTAAAGAAATATATTTTTTTCAGGGACTGAATTGTAAATACTTAAAATTCAAGGACTAGAGTGCAAATACCTAACTCTTGAAGGATTATTTTACAAATAATAAAAAGAAGAGTTAGTGGATAAATTAGAATAGAGAAGGGAAGATGAAGAAGAGGAGATGAAGAAGAGAAGTTGGAGAAGAATGGATGGAGAAAATAAGATAAGAATAGAGAAGGGAAGATGGAGATGAAGAAGAGTTAGTAGAGAAATTAGAATGGAAGATAAGAATAGAGAAGGGAAGATGGAGATTAAGAAGAGTTAGTGGAGAAATTAGAATGGGAGATAAATATGGAGAAGGGAAGATGAAGATGAAGAAGAGTTAGTGGAGAGATTAGAATGTGAGATAGAGATGGAGAATGGAAGATGAAAATGAAGAAGAGTTAGTGGAGAAATTAGAATGGGAGATAGAGTTAGTGGGAAAATTAGAATGGGAGATAGATGAGTAGGTTATAAAAGGAGGAAGAAATGAGCTTGAGAAAGGATTCTTGAGAGAGAAAATTTGAAGTGTTTGGGAGAATTTTTTGAAGAGAAAATTTTGGATGTTTGAGAGAGTTTTGGGAGATTGAAGAAAAATTTGAGAGAAAGAAAATACCAAAAAAGAGAGAGAATTTTGAAGATGATGGGAGTTTAAAGCTAGGGGTTATCATCACAAATTCCTTCATCGATCAATATAAATCAAGAGTTCATCCTCGTCAACGAGCAAGCAAATTCGAGCTAAGTGTTTTTATTTATTCATTTATTTATGGTTTTACTCGCAAATTAGCACAAATTGTATACACTTTCTCCATCTCCCATTTTTTCCCATATTTTATGTCAGGAGAAAGATATCTCTATGTCAACAGCAAAAATCTCGTAGAGATGCAAGAATCGGCCCAAACAAGCTCCTAAGCTGTCCACCGATTTCTCAACTGATCTGTGACTAAAAGTCCCTCTCAATTCAAAAGAAACTCTCTATATTGGGAACATAGAGAGCGAAAATCAATTATAGAAATCCCTCCCAAACAAACGGGAGATAAGTACTCTTTCCACTCTTCTGGTTTTAGGTGCAGATTAGCACATATTTTGTATACTGACACTTCACTCTATTTTATGTCAGGAAGCCGCAGCTCTATATCAATAGTCAATCCTATGGAAGCACAAAATCGGCTTGGAGGAGTCCTCAAGCGCGTACAAATTTCAAATTGTTGAATCAATTCGTTGTATTTCATTTTAAAAAATTCATACCCCAAAATGGAGAGGACAAAGTCCATCCGCAATTTAAATACCTGCACCATAAATCCCAAAGGGAAGAGCTAAGCCAATGCTTAGCCTCCCATTGGAGGTTTTTACTTATAGTAGTTAAATACCTGCAACTTAAATACCTGTACCTTAAATCCCAAAGGGAAGAGGCAAGCCAATGCTTAGCCTCCCATTGGAGGTTTTTACTTACAGTTGTTAAATACCTGCACCTTAAATCCCAAAAGGAAGAGCCAAGCCAATGCTTAGCCTCCCATTGGAGGTTTTTACTTACAGTAGTTAAATACCTGCAACTTAAATACCTGTACCTTAAATCCCAAAGGGAAGAGCCAAGCCAATGCTTAGCCTCCCATTGGAGGTTTTTACTTACAGTAGTTAAATACCTGCAACTTAAATACCTGTACCTTAAATCCCAAAGGGAAGAGCCAAGCCAATGCTTAGCCTCCCATTGGAGGTTTTTACTTACAGTAGTTAAATACCTGCAACTTAAATACCTGTACCTTAAATCCCAAAGGGAAGAGCCAAGCCAATGCTTAGCCTCCCATTGGAGGTTTTTACTTACAGTAGTTAAATACCTGCAACTTAAATACCTGTACCTTAAATCCCAAAGGGAAGAGCCAAGCCAATGCTTAGCCTCCCATTGGAGGTTTTTACTTACAGTAGTTAAATACCTGCAACTTAAATACCTGTACCTTAAATCCCAAAGGGAAGAGCCAAGCCAATGCTTAGCCTCCCATTGGAGGTTTTTACTTACAGTAGTTTAAATACTTGCAACTTAAATACCTGTACCTTAAATCCCAAAGGGAAGAGCCAAGCCAATGCTAGGCCTCCCATTGGAGGTGTTTATTCACTGTCATATACTTCCTATAATTTAATTTTTGAATCATCAGACCCAAAAGATGAGTAGGTCGTAATACTGCACAGAAGTCGTTAACACACTCCCTCTTTCGGCTTCAGGGAATCTTTAACACTTAAAAAAATATAACAAATAAAAATATATACCATCCATGCATCCTATTTAAAAAGTGAAAACACAAAAGAGAATACCCTACTAGAGCTTTAGGAATAAACCAAGCCTGAGTTGCCGGATTAGGATATCCATGAAATTAAGGTACCGAAAGGGCATTAGTTTTAATTAACTAGTGTAACCAAGTCCCCGAGCTCATAATCTCTGGTTCGCAGGAATAAATTAGTTCTCCCGCTAATTTATTTAGGTTTCTAATCGACCTACCAAGAACGATTAGTGGCAACTCCAAATTTTAAAATCATTTAAACAAAAACCAAAGTTGCGATTCGGTAGGGCTTGGGAGGGTCCGCGTTAGGTTAGTCAAATCTAATTAACCTAATAATCCGTTAACCCCTTTTAAAATTTAAAATTTTTTTTAGAGGGTCGCGACAATCTTCAGAAGTACAGAAAAAGGGTGAGAGAACACAATGCAGCTTAGAATCAAGAAAACCAAGGCGGGACTGATCCAAGCCTGAACGTCGAGTCTCCTCGCCACCATAAGTTCCGCAGGTTAGCATGGGGGGAGCCACTTCCCATCATCAACCAAGCCAGTAGCCGTGCCATCAATCCTCCAGGCGTTAATCAAAGTATCCCCCAGAATCACCCTAATACTCTTCAAGAGTATAGACCGCAGGGGCAGTGTATTCAGACTCCTTGGTTTGAGTACCAACCCGTGGCTATAATTCATCCCATGATCAGCGCGCCTGCGCAGCCAGAGAATCAGACAAGAAGTTATCCTGAGCACTTCCACTTCTCTAATCCTCAAATGGAAGGAGTTTTTAGCAGCAGGACAGTTGGTGATCCCCACACTTTCTCGAGTAATGATGAAGGCTCCAGCACGAGAAGTCAAATTGCTCATGGCGATGACAGAATGAGAAATCTACCGCCAGCATTTGCCAATAACAATGCCCAATTCGAGTATCAGTTGCTGGAAGGTTCAAGAGATTACCCAGATGATGAGCTTACTGCCCTGGTCAACCAGTTTAGGGTTGACAGACGTCCCAAGCCGTGATCAGGAGCTAGTGAGTAAGGACTCTCAAACATCGGTCATCCACACCCGAACCAACACGAGACTAGCTAATTATCGAAAAGCCACAGGAGAGGCAGAACTGACCTTGAATAAGTGCACCTTTCATTTCATGCTTAATTCCCCTGCGTATGATATTTCCAGCTTTCTAGGTGACTAGATTTAATTCAGGGGCAAGGGGGTAATTTGTTTTTTTTATCTCGTCGAATGCGTGAATCCCTTTTTTATGCTAGATTTAGGGCGGATCAATTTGTGGCAACGTCGCTTACTGCCATAATGAGAAATGTTGAATGGCCTCACGTAGGGAAATTTCAAGTGAAAAGCCCAGGCGAGCTCGAAGACAGGTAACTGTGTGTCGTTCCAATTTACTCTCAATCGTTGCAAAATGCTAAATTGGATTTGTTCCATTCTCACCAGGGGATTGCAAAGTGCCTCAAGAGTGTCGCAAAATGAAATGACCTAATGGAATGCGATAGGACTCATTCGCCTTTAAGGTAACCTTCAAATTAAAGGAGCCCTCCGGTCCACGGACCCGATGGCATGGAAAATGATGATGGTCCAAGGCAACCCGAAAGAAAACAAGGCCCAACTAAGCAAAGCACATATGTGGCAAGCTCAAAGTGAAGGGTAACTCGGGACATACAATTCAATCTAATCCAAATGAAGGAACTTCCTCAATTCAAATTCAATGGAAGTATACACAAGGGTAAAACAGTATCGTTCCAATTTTTCTAGAATATGAAGAACATATACTGCCGCATTCTCTTTCATTTTTGCAGGGGAAGTCTCTACTGGCCAGATTTTCCTGTCTACCATTCCCTATCAGTATCACCTCCGCTACTCGTCTCTGTTGACACCTGATTTTTAATTATCTTTTATCTTTTTAAAATTAATAAAAAATCCATAAAAATTCATAAAATTGAAAGATCAACTTTGGGGACCTCGGCCAAGCCTAGGGAACCAATTTTGATCAAAAAATGATTTTCCATATTTTTAGTATTTTTTGGCATTTTTATTTTGAAAAATTCATAGAAAATCAAGAAAAAATAAGAAAATTACAAAATCAACTTTGGGAGCCTTGGCCAACCCTAGGGAACCAATTTTGACCAAAAAATGATTTTTAATATTTTTTGCATTTTTTAATATTTTTCAGAAAATAGAAAAATATTTGAAATTTCATAAAAAAAAATGGCATTTGAGGCCACAAAAACACAGAGAAATAGTCAGTATTTTTATTTTAATTCTCTCTTCATTTTGGCCAAAGAAAATCTGCAAAAATTAATCTAGAATCGGGACTTACTTTGTTTTTCCCATTTTTAGATTAATTGAAAAAAAAACATTTGTAGAAAATTATTGTAGCTTCGTAATTTTCAATTTTTACATTTCTGGAGTCGTGATATTGTCCTCTAATAATCCAAATTTTTCAATGACCTGATGGTGCATATTTTGTTGTTGCGTTCGGTTTTCCGAATTTAATTTATCATTTGAAGTGTTTCTCTATGATACATTAGGGTGTTCGTGGGACTTGCCGGTCGAACATGCAGAATCGATTTCGCACGATGTTCTTAAGAATTGACATATTGAGAGTGGATTTCTTGGATTTATACATGATACGTGCCCTGGAGGCGTTATTGAGAGTCGACAAGCTGCAGAAAATGAGCTTAATATCATAATGGTCTGCACCTCCGAGCAAGAAGTCAGAAATATGGAAAGTTTCAGTGGGGACAACTTCTCCCAAATCCCTCCTTATCTTGTGAAGAGACGAGAGCAACATCGGCACTACCTAGAAAAATATGGGATTGACCTAATACTTGGTTGCAAGGGATTCATCTAGGTTGGCACGCACGTGTAAGTCAAGGAAGAAATGTTGGTGCATCGAGCCAACGAACCCAAGTTTATGGATCCCTCCGTGGACGAACAGCCCATGCACATACCCCTCATGCAACCTAATTAACTTCTGGGCAGTGGAGACAAAAGTGGGGGCTTCTTGGTCAAAAAGAGGATGTCTGTGCACCGAAAGAAAAAGTTAACGCAAGGACAAATGGTGGGGGACACCATGATAGGCAGAGGAGGTCTTGCGGAGTCAAAAAAAAGAGAGAAAAAAAAATCCACAGAGGAACTCCCCAGTGGACCGAAAGGAAAAGGGGCAGGAGGAGCAACTGAAGGCTTCCAAAAAAAAAAAATCGGATCCACAGATTTTCAGGTCATCCAAGGCTTTGTCACGTGATTGAGAGATTAGAGCAACCGGATTCCTTGGTGAATCACTAGTTCTGCATCGGCACTATCATCCCGTGGCCCTGTGACACCGTCGTTACACCCAATCGCCTATTTCAGCAAACCCGAATATGCTTGAAGATGGTTATGAACAAGGAAGACAGTTCAACTCAATTTCCGGGGTCGAAGGATTGCGGGTCCAAAAAGCAACAGATCCTCCAAGGTAGGTTCTCAACAGGAGGAACAACATCCCAGGTGCTCTTACGATTTCCAGCGAGCTCGATCAACAATTTGGAGGACGTCCAAGATTGCTAGCTCCCTTTGCAGCCACTGCTTTCTTTCCAAACCTCCACTCTCACGGACTACCCCAGCCCCTTTGATGACGTCCAGCTTTGTGGAGATCTTTGACAACTAAAACATCAAGACTTACCAACGAGCAATCACGGTTGTGAATTGCTTCCGATGGGTTCAGCTCAATTGAGAGCCACTCGATGGTCAAAGAAGTCAAGTGAAGTGCAGAATCGGTAAAAGTGACTCGTGAGCTAAGGTTGTGAATTGCATGGTGCCCGAACAAAGTCAACGAGTGAATTCGATTGGTGAATAGAGAACTGACTTTCCACGAAGCTTAAGTCTTTTGGCAAATTCCAACGTTTCTTAGACGATTCCACGATATTCAACACGTCCCCGATCAACAACCGAAGCAGCCCACCGGTCCACGTTGCACCACCTCCCGTTATCCCCTCTGTGCTGCACGAAGTTAGCTGCTGATTAGTCGTTGTTCAACGGCTGATCAAACCTGTTTTTTTTATCCTAAATTAATATCTAGCACCACTACATTCTCGTGTTAGATCTCCTTGGGTTGGAAGTCTATTTTGCTGCAAATTAAAGCTAAAAGATGCATTGTTTTAGGCGAATTCCAGCTTGGACACATGCAACTTGTTGAGGTAAAATAAGAAAAGTAAGGGGGAAGAAGGGCAGCTATCACGAAGCTGCTATGGAGCTGGGCAAAGCGGATCCATACGTCGTAGTGAGCATAAAAAAAATCTGGAATGAGAAATAAAAACAGGATCGTGAACAACAGTTTGAACCCCGTTTGGAGTCAGACATTTGGTTTTGACGTAGAAGATGGTTTACACAATATGCTGATTTTCAAAATCTGGGATCACGACATATTTGGGAAGGTAATACTGCTCTGTTCTATTATTTGCCTTTTAATTTTAAGGGTCAAAAGAGCAATTTCTGTTCGAGAACAACAACCAGAGAAGGAGAATCACTTGTTCTAAGGACTAGTTTTTACGTACGCTTTTTTTTTTGTTATAGCTTGGGATTCGCTAGCTATGTCTTGTCATTATCTAAATTTCCATATAATATTCAGATAAATTTGAGCAGGGAGTGATAGTTCACATAGATTTGATTGCACAGAATTCTAGTTTCATCTTCATATTTTCAACATTATGTTTAATAATGGGCTATAGGATAGATGGAGGCAATTGTTTATCTAAGAACTAATACATAGATATATTCGTTAGTTTCATTGTTGGATAAAAAAATACCATAGATACTCAGTTGGTTTCATTGTGGGATCCCTATGTTCAGCGAACCGCAAAAGATTTTCATGACTAAGCCGAAGAAAACCAGATTTTCGAGTTAAAATTGCAAGCTTTCTAGTAAGCCGTGCGTGCGTTTTATGCTTTGATTTACAACTAGAACGCACCCTAACCTTAACCCTGCCTTTTCCGCACAATGAAATGGCGAGAATCGTTCGGCCGTGCCTCGATCGAACTTTGGCGGAGTTATGGACCGATGGCCATCCATAGATGGCGCTCGCGGTTAGAGGCCGCTCAGATGAGTTTTCTAACTTCTATTATGCTTGATGCGGTGATGGTTCATGAATGAATGATGGAAATCAATTAGAATTTTGTCGCCAGATTCTAGATTATTTTTGCTTGACTATGGATGGTGATAGAGGTCTATGGCAGCGCTTAGTTTCAAGCTTAGATTAGTAGTTAAACTAGTCCAGACAATTTTTGGTTAAAAAAATTACATGTTTAGGCTATTTTCGAGATTTTTTGGCGAGCTCACCGGCGCGGAATGTTGGCTGCCGAGCCACTGTTCGTCTTCTCCGGCTTACTAGGTTTAGTTCGTGTTAAGCCAGGTTAGTTAGTTCAGTTAAGGAAAATAATAAATAATAAAAAATAAAAAATAAAAAGAATAAAAAATATATTCAAGAATTCAAAAAAATTTTATCCAAAGCTACGTCGTTTTTGTGTCTGCTTTAGGGTAGTGGGCCTTGGGTCGGATTCTAGGTCCATGGGTCGGGTCAACTCGACCCAATTTGGAAAAAATAAATAAAAATATGTACAAAATAAATACAAAAAATAAAAAAATAAAAGAAAATCCAAAAAAGGAAAAATTCATAAAAATCTCAAAAATTAGGAAACGGGTCATTTCGACTCACCAAACCTATTTTTGGTGGATTTTCATCATAATCTTTTCAAAATAACGATTTTGCCCCTTATGGGCAAATCGTCCCCAAAAATTCTGAAAAATTTAGAAAAAATCTCAGAAATTAGGAAATTGGTCATTTCGATTGACCAATCCGATATTTGGTAGATTTCCATCCCAATCCTTCCAAAATGACGATTTTGCCCCTTATGGGCAAATCGTCTCCAAAAATTCTGAAAAATTCAGAAAAATCTCAAAAATTAGGAAACGGGTCATTTCGACTGACCAATCCTATTTTTCGCGGATTTCCATTCCAATTTTTTCAAAATGACGATTTTAATCGTCCCCAAAAATTCAGAAAAATCTCAAAAATTAGGAAACAAGTCAGTTCGACTAACCAATCATATTTTTGGTGAATTTTCACTCCGATATTTTCAAAATGATGATTTTGCCCATTATGGGTAAATTGGCTCGAAAAATTTTAAAAAAAAATTCTCAGAAATTGTGAGAAATAAGGAATGGCCACATTCAACTAGTTTGACCCATTTTCGCTTCCCGAGCTTTGAAAAACGACTATTTTACCCTTCTTGTCAGTTTGACCTAAATCTTTCCAAACATCCCAAATGAATTTTCATGAAATTGGTACCGAAAGGGCGTTAGAGTAATCTAGCGTAACCAAGTCCCCGAACTCATTTTCTCTGGTTCGCAGAAATAAATTAGTTCTCCCACTAATTTATTTAGGTTTCTAATCGACCTACCAAGAACGATTAGTGGCGACTCCAAATCTTAAAAACCAAAATTTAAAACCATTTGAACAAAAAACCAAAGTCGCGATTTGGTAGAGCTTGGGAGAGCTCGAACTAGGTTAGTTAATTTAATCAATTAATCTGGTAATCCATTAACCTAAAAAATGAATTTTAGGTCGCGACAGCTTGGCGACTCCACTGGGGACTGGAATTTTTGAATTTTCGAAAAAAGACGGCACTAATTGGAGTACTTGAATTTTTTCGAAATTTTAAAATCCTTAGTGGACTTAGGCCGATAAAATTTCATGGATATCTCGCTTCTGGCGATCTTGTTTGGGACTCATTCTTTAGGTGTTAAATGGTCTTGCAGATGGGAGTTATAAGGGGTGGAGTGTTTGACTAACCATTTGTTTTGCAGGTTTGGTGTTGAAATTGTTTATTTAATTTCGCACATTTTGAAGCGGTGTTTGCATTTAATTGTTGTGCATGTTTAATCGCTTTAGCACTACATCACACACGTCCTGTGGCCGGACCTGAGCCACTAGTTTTAGGATGGTATTGTGATTTGGTTTTAGCATTCGGCGTGAGATCACGTCGAAAGTTAGCCCAGATTCAATCCCGAACCTCTTTTCAAAAATGAGTTTAAAAGTTAGGCCTCAGACTTGGTAAGATTACCAAAGCAGTGGTTTTAATTTTTAGCTCGAGCAGCCGAAGTGGAAAGGTCCGGCTAATCCTGATTACGTCGTAGAGGATCACGGCTAATCTTGATTATGTGCGCGAGATTATCGCCTTGTCGTAAGTTTTTCGCTTCAATTTGTCAGCCTTTAGAGTAGATAGGCTAAGATTTAAATTCACGATTCATGTGCATGTCTATGTGATTGGCATCTTACTTCTCAAGGTAAAGTAAGTTCTCTAACTTCATCTTGCATTTATTCTATTTTGGGTCGGTTCATAACATTGTTAGATTGGTCGAATTTTTCAAGGAAATGCAATCCAATGAATTTCTCCCCATGTTTTGATTTACCTTTCTATGTTGCACGATTTTTGTAAAATTCTATGGTCAAATTTTGGGCAAACACCCTTAATGAAAGTCGTAGCCAACATAATGATTTTCAACATATAAAAAAATCAGAACCAATGGACTTCATTTGCTTGGGACGAAGTTAGGCCAAACTCACGTTTTTCTAAATGGGTGAAAAATGCAAAGTATTCTGACTGATCGACTCTCCTCCTCGTGAGAATTTCTCGAGCCTCTTCAACTCAATTCTGGATCCCGACCAAAGTATGAAAAATGTCTAATGGACTCTGATCTTGCACGTCAAAACTTTTCAGATAAATCCAATCAGTTTTCCATTTAATACAGAATTTGTGATCCAATGCAAAGCAGTATGAAATTTTGGCAGTTTTCTGACCTCATCTTGTTTCATTAATAAGCACTGCTAAACAAGCTTTTTTTTGCTAGAAATCAAAACATGAAAGTTGGAGAATGGACTTTAAACTATTGGCCTGAAAAATTTTGGACCTTAACTCACATTATTTATGGGCCTTTCGTTCATTAGACAGAAACTGGACAAATCAGCTTTCTGAACAAATTTTCTCCAAAGATGCATTAAAATGTATTGATATGTACATTTTTTGGATAAAGTCAAAACATGAAAATTGTGCATAATCATCTTGGCCATGTGTCTGTAAATTTGGGCGTCATTTTGAGCACTTGTTGAATTTTCACGAATTTGTTTTTTGTCAAAAGTGGACGAACTGAAATATTCTGAAATGGAATCCTGTCACTGTATGTACACCATCACCTTTGCCCACAAGTTACACTCAGATGGGAAAGATTCTAGGCACCTGTCATGGACCGACCTCTTTTTGATCACATACTCATTATTTCCTTTACTTTTGCAGGGAATCGCAGGTACCCCAGGCGGGAGCAAAATTGGATTCAACAATACACCAGGAACAATCTTGAGGAATACGATAGGACGGATAATTACCGATGCCTCAACTGATAATCCTGGGGGCAAGCGAAGAGGTCCCTTCTCCTAGAGATGGAATTACGTCAATTAGCCAGCATGTATGGGATATATATTTTTATACGGCGGAAAATGTATTCGGATCAGGCGTGAGGCATTTGGGGCTTCCTGTATATTTTCGGAAAAGAATAAATTTCGTAATCAGAACCTGTGGGGAAAGTATATTAACTCGACCTTGCAACGCCTTACTGATTAAATCCATCAAAGGCCTGCCTTTTAAACTATCTCGGGTTCAAACCACGTGGAGAATTTTGATGGATCGGAGAATTATTGTTGAGCGTGGCCCATAGACGTTTCTCCCAACGCTACCGGTAACCGACATATTCAAGTAGACGCCGAAAGAGATAGGCATGAGTAAAGTGGGGGCAAGCAACGGGCAGCCTGGTTTGTTTATTGGAGCACTAATCGAGTAGTCGATTTGCAATAATTCACACGACTGACTCACGGCGCTGTGACCAGTGGGAGCCGCCACCGAACCCTTCGTCAATGTCCTTGATATCATCACCGGCAGCAGATAACAAGAACACCAAGAAGAGTGTTAAGCCTCAACGTTTTCAGTACCGTGAATCGTCCTATCATGCTATATGGGCGAAGAAATGGCAGGAAAATGAAAAGCACAAACACGTGAAACTTTCTCTTCATTCCATTCACCAACAAACCCTTACAACAACTCACTAGGGAGGAAAAGTGAAATCAAATTGAGCCCTAATAAGCATCACAAAGGAGCTCAGCTGGCTCTCCATAAAGTTGATGCTCTAGATGCACCGGGCGTTCTCGGGATCAAGCTCCGCGAGCCTAAAGAAGAGGCGATCGCATTTCTCTTTAACCTGGGCCATAGTGGCCTCGTAATGCTCAACGGCAAACTCCAGGTCCGGGATCGCCGCCCTCTCGAAGGCAATGTCTGCCGTAATGTCATCAAGTCTCTCCTGCAGCCAACCGCATTTGCACCTCATCACAATATTGCCTGGCTCCTGTTCGGCGTAAGTTCGGATCAAGGCCAGACGGTCCACCAGCTTTCCCCTCTCATGAACCAGCCACGAAAGCTGATCGTTGGCAAACTTGAGGGCCTTTTTGTGATTATCAGCCACAAATGTGACTGTTGCCAGACGCTCGTACCGGTCTCGGTAACGAGCTTTCACGACGGCGGTCACAAGGACCGTCTCATAAGCGCGGTTATAGGCAGCCAGAAAATTGATGAAGACGATCGAGAAGTTCCGATACTCCTTCCCTAGTTGGGTACCCTCAACAGAAGCAGCGTCCACGGTCCTGAATAAACCGAGAATTTCAGCCTCAACGGTAGAGTTTTTGGCTACATGAGCGTAACCTCTACCAAGAAGATTGTAGAGTCTCTCCCACTCAGCCAGGACTTCGGCGGATAAGGTGTGGTTAGGAGAATTGGCCATTGTTGAAAGCAGAATACGAAAGAAAGGGGGAGAGAGGTAAGGCAGATGAGCGGAATGCGAAGATGGTAATCTGCTTCAATTTAAATACTAATTTCACAGGGGCAGTCCTTATAGGATTTCCTATCTACCATTCTCTGTTGGCAAACACCCCCGGTGGCTCAAATTCCAGTCAAGTGGCAACCTCGAGCCGAACAAACCTGACGTCTCTGTGGAAAAGCTGACGGGATTCCACCGCTTTGAAAAAAAAAAAAAGAACGAAAAGACGAGCTGAGTGGGGGACAAAGAAATTCTCGGCAGAAAGAGAGATATTACTCGTCTTCATTGGAGGACCCGCCAGTAAATCGACGGTGGAAATCTTGATAGGGGCCCTCTACCGCGAAAAGGAAGAAGAAGACAAACTGAGCGATAAACGAGGATTTCCCCTTTGATCAAAAGCTGAGTGTCAGATTTTTCCCCTCGGTAAATCTAATAGCACTGCCCGTGAAGGGGGAAGTCGTTGCTATTGCCAGAGAAAGAATTTGTCCTCATTTGATAGTGAGGGTTCATCTGCACGAACTCGCAGGAGAAAGATAGAGATGAAGGAGTTCTCATGGGAGAGGAATTCAAAACCTTCACCATCAAAGCATTGGCTTTCAAAGCCTGTTACGAGAAGCCATCAACGATCCCGTGATCCCTCAAGTCCGAGAAGACATCCTGAGGCGGTCTCGAATCGGCAGTCCTAGATCCAGAAATATGTTGAGCATTAGGGGAACGGGCGCATGTTCAACCCTGGTCAAAGCTGATGAAGTTCCTTACCCTGAGGATCTACTGGTCATGGCCATTGACGGTAATCCAGTCTCTCTGTCAATCCTTGTTACCGTATTAAGAAAATGCCGGTATAAGGTTGTAGCTCAAGTAAAGGCGACAGAGGCCTTAGAGATATTAAGGAGGAGTGGTGACCAGTTTGATATCGTCCTCACCGCCATGGTAGGGATTGACATGGATGTTTTCACTCTCTTGGAAGTCATCAATTCTAAATTAAACATGCCAGTCCTCGTAATATCGGCAAGCGATGATCAGCAAGCCATGATGAAGGCTGTCTTAAACGGGGCCCAAGACATCGTAACGAAACCAGTTAGGGTTCAGATGCTTCAAAACATATGGCAGCACGTGGTAAGGAAGCAATTGCACGACCATGAGAACAAGCATCAAGCCTTCAATTTTATTCCAAGCAACTGGAGAAAGAAGATGAGTAGGTCTCCCGAGCTGCATCGTATGTTTGTTAATGCAGTTCAGCAGCTAGGAATCGATTCGGCACGGCCGCAACATATACTGGAAATTATGAAGGTAGAGGGACTCACTAAAGCAAATGTTTCGAGTCATCTTCAGAAGTACAGAAAAAGGGTGAGAGAACACAATGCAGCTCAGAATCAAGAAAACCAAGGCGGGACTGATCCAAGCCTGAACGTCGAGTCTCCTCGCCACCATAAGTTCCACAGGTTAGCATGGGGCGAGCCACTTCCCATCATCAACCAAGCCAGTAGCCGTGCCATCAATCCCCCAGGCGTTAATCAAAGTATCCCCTAGAATCACCCTAATGCTCTTCAAGAGTATAGACCGCAGGGGCAGTGTATTCAGACTCCTTGGTTTGAGCACCAACCCGTGGCTAGAATTCATCCCATGATCAGCGCGCCTGCGCAGCCAGAGAATCAGACAAGAAATTATCCTGAGCACTTCCACTTCTCTAATCCTCGAATGGAAGGAGTTCTTGGCAGCAAGACAGTTGGTGATCCCCACACTTTCTGGAGTAATGATGAAGATTTCAGCTCGAGAAGTCAAGTTGCTCATGGAGAGGACAGAATGAGAAATATACCGCCAGCATTTGCCAACAATAATGCCCAATTCGAACATCAGTTGCTGGAAGGTTCAAGAGATTACCCAGATGATGAGCTTACTGCCCTGGTCAACCAATTTAAGGTTGACAGACATCCGAAGCCATGATCGGAAGCCAGTGATTAGGGACTCTCAAACATCGGTCATCCATGCCTGAACCAGCACGAGACTAGCTGATTATCGAAGAGCCGCAGGAGAGGCAGAACTGACCTTGAACAAGTGCACCTTTCAGTTCATGCTTAATTCCCCTGCGTGAGATATTTCTAGCTTTCTAGGTGTCTAGATTTAATTCAGGGGCATGGGGTAATTTGTTTTTTATCCCGTCGAATGCGTGAATCCCTTTTTATGCTAGACTCAGGGCGGATCAATTTGTGGCAACGTCGCTGACTGCCATAATGAGAAATGTTGAATGGCTTCACGTAGGGAAATTTCAAGTGAAAAGCCCAGGGGATTGCAAATTGCCTCAAGAGTGTCGCAAAATGAAATGACCCAATGGAATGCGATAGGACTCATTTGCCTTGAAGGTAACCTTTAAATTAAAGGAGCCCTCCGGTCCACAGACCCGATGGCATAAAAAATGATGATGGTCTAAAGCAACCCGAAAGAAAACAAGGCCCAACTAAGCAAAGCACTTATGTGGCAAGCTCAAAGTGAAGGGCAACTCGGGACATACAATCCAATCCAATCCAAATGAAGGAACTTCTTCAATTCAAATTCAATGGAAGTACATACAAGGGTAAAATAGTATCGTTCCAATTTTTCTAGAATATGAAGAACATATACTGCCGCATTCCCTTTCATTTTTGCAGTGAAAGTCTCTACTGGCCAGATTTTCCTGTCTACCATTCCCTATCAGCATCACCTCAACTACTCGTCTCCAATCTCAAGCTAAGCAAATCCGACATCTCTGCCGAAAGTTTGACGGGATGACACAACTTTGAAAAAGAAGAAAGAAAGGTGACTTGGGTGGGAGACAAAGAAAATGGGATTCGTTTTTATAGGAGAACACGCCAGCAAATCGACGGTAGAGACGTTGATAGGGACCCTACCACTATGAAGAGATGAGAAAAGACGAGCCAAGCAAGAAACATGTAGGAAAGGTTGAGAAAGACAGAACTCTCGGGAGAAGCGATACATATGCTAAGCCGACGCCAAATTTTAAAAGAGACATCCTCCTGATAATCTTTATTCATACGTTGAAGAGAGTTTTAAAGCATACACGGTTTAGAGAGAGTGAAAATACAGAAAGATATAGTAAACCTTGAGAAATCATCGACCAAATCGAAGATGTCTCAACCCAATACTTCCGAAAGCTATCGTTGCCTGCTGAATATGGGAGAGGAAGAGTTCGAAACCACGTTTGGGATCGAGCCTATGGAGCCTGGCCCTTCCGCCGACGACGTCCAAGATCTCAGTAAAGATAAGGACAACAACGGTAAGAGTCAAAAGAAGCGTTACCGTCGCCATACTAAGGAGCAAGTACAAAGGCTTGAGGATTTCTTCAGAACATGTCCTATGCCAGATGGCAAACAGAAAATGGAACTAAGTCAAGAGCTAGGACTTG
Organism: Psidium guajava; assembly: GCA_016432845.1. NCBI lineage: Eukaryota > Viridiplantae > Streptophyta > Magnoliopsida > Myrtales > Myrtaceae > Psidium > Psidium guajava. The sequence continues at coordinate 18,669,181 of CM028231.1, forward strand.
AACCTTCACAAATCAAGTTCTGGTTTCAAAATAGGCGAACCCGAATGAAGACTCGTCATGAGCACAACGAAGCCGAGTTTCTAAGAGTTGAAAATGAAAACCTCCGAGCGGAAAACAAGATGTATAAAGAGGCTTTTGACTCCGCCACCTGCCCTAACTGCAACAGCCTCCTCCTCGCCTTCGATGAAATGCATGATCTGAGGATTGAAAATGCGTGTTTGAGAAGCGAGTTAGACCAATTTATAATAGAATCGAGTTCTGTTGGAGCAGGGTACAAAAAGACTAATGCTACTGGATCAGCATCAATACCTCCCGGGGAAGGGGAGATGTATCACCACCAGGCAAGCGGCATTGAGGATGAACTCACCGCCATGATCAACCAGTTTAATGTTGATAAAGCACTGGGACTGTAATATGCACAGGGAGTCTGTATTTCGAAACTGGGATCACGATTCCTTCAACATGGCCGATGCATTCTAGATCTGGAACGAAGCCAGCTGATCATGGGAGAACCTGCGTAGGAAGCAGAATCAATCCTGAATGAGTGAATGTGTTTGATTCCCTTGTGTGATGTGTTTTTCTGCTTTTTGTAATATGTAAAAGCAAAGAGTAATGATCCGACTTCCCCCCTATTAAATGCTCGAATCAGCCACCTCACCAACCTCGCGACGAATTGATAGCGAGTAAAAATCTGCGTAAACCTGAAGGGTAAATCCGTATCGTTTCAATTTACCCTCAAATTACTTCAAGTTTTAAATTGAATCCCCTGCATTTTCAGGAATTTGCAAATGGCCCCAAGAATACAATCATGTCCAAATGCGAAATCTTCTCGTTAAATGAAACTGGGGGCAAATCAATCCGCGGACATTGCTACTGGATGGACGGCTGCAAATAGGGAAGAGAGGGGTAATTTTGTATCGTTCCAATTTACCCATGATCGTCTCGAGTTCTGAATTATTTCCTCCCATTCTTAACAGGGATTATAAATTGCCTCGAAAAGCACCGTAACGCAAAATGACCTAAGACCATGTTATCTCGAAGATCAACCTTTAAAGGCGAACATCCACGAACGCCTACGGTCCAATGGACCAGATGGCATGGGGAATGACAGTGGTCCGAAACATCCCGAGTTCGATCCTCGAGGATGGAAATGTTATAAGTATTGTAAATGAATAATACAACCTTTTGCACATTTCTTTTTGTAGAAAAAAGCAAGAATACTCGACAAATGAAACCGAAGTCAATACTTGGCCATAGCCTTAACCCTGATGGTGAAGTGTACAAGGAACGTCGAGGGGAACTCGAGCCGGCGAAGCTAATAAAGGGGTCGTGCAAAACATTCAAGATGAAGGATAAATCAGTATCGTTCCAATTTATTCCTTCTAGTACCGGCTAACACTTCTCCTTTCCTTTTTACAGGAAATATTTACACTAACATTTAACATGTTGAAGGAGACAACCCCAAATAGTAAAATTATGATCATCTGAAGAGATCCATTCTGATCAAATTGGGGCAAATTGACGGCTACCCTCAATTGGAAAAAGGGCGTTCGATCGACAACCATGACAGTTTTTAATATTGAAAAGGCCCAAATGCTGTGCAGGGGCAAACTCAGATACGGGCCATTTCTCGACTTAAGGAGTAGACTCCTCGATTTGTTTGATCCGCCCACTCAACCAGGGGCAATTTACATGCTTGCACATATTTTTGCCACATTTGCATGGTGTTTACACAATTTCATGGTTCATGCATAATTGTTCTGCATGTTTAATTTGTCAATTTTGGCGGGGAGTATAAACTGTGCACGATGCATCGAATGTACAGAATGGGGCATGACAGGACGATGAAAGGCAAACCATTTCCATATACGTCCTGTATTTTAATCCATAGTGAGTTGAGCGGTAGACAGGTTCCGCATTTTCCAAGGCAATGAGTTTTTTCGCAAAGGGTACGATAGTCGAAAGGAAGGAGGCATTCGTTTCTCTATCCTAAACACTACAGGTAACCATTGACAACCCATTTGAGCGGCGATTTCATTTCATAATCCCTGTCAAGAACCACCCCACACCGGGGCAAAACAGAGGTAATTCCAGCAATATTAGGAGATAAAATAGTTAGAAATTCTCTTGCTTGGACTAACATCAATCTTCGAGTGTTTCTTTGCTTGATACTCGAACTTTAATTCAAGTGCTTTAGGATGATGAAGAGCATTCGTTTCTCTATCCTACACACTCATCCTTTGTATCGCCTAATTGAGCCTGCAAATTCATTTCTCAAGCCCATATTGGTGATTATTGCTCATTTCAAGGGAAATATGACGCCTTCCCCCCCCCCCCCCGAGGAGCAAAATTGAAGGTAATTGGGCCAATAGAGCATTCTGGAATGAGCCCATTTCATGTGCTATATTCATCATGTAATGTAGCACCTTTTGAAAATCATCTTGTTGCTAAAATTCAAAGCCACAAGGTTGTCAAAAAGAAAAGAAAAACAAGTGAAGCCTAAAAAATAGGCCTGCTTCCAAACAAAAGGGAGTAAGGAGTAAGAAAAGCAAAGGCTACTCCACAAAAGTCTCGGGCAGAAAAAGCAAAGTGCCTGTCAAGAGCAAGGCCAATGCCCATACATCTGTAATGAACTTCTGATTTCGAACATACATTTTGAGAATTCCCGAAAAAGGATCCCCAAAGAAGTCAGTTTGCAAAGTGTAAAAGAAATACCACCCCTCAGCCAATGGTGGTATTCATTGAAGACAAATGCAGGAAGGTCAAAGATCGATGACAAGATTACAATGATCACCAACACCAAGCCCTTCTCATATATTCTTCTGAGCCAAAAGGAGCCCTTCGTTTCTCAGACCCAAATCCCGACCTACGTTACGACCCTTGAAAGTCTCTTCTGATTAGAGCACTTGAATTAATGTAAGAGTTGAATGACTTTAAGCATCGCTCGAAGGAGTTCGAGCAAGATTATTTCTCTCTCTCATTTTGCAGGGTTCTTGACTTGTAAACCCGGAGCAGATAATGAAGACCTTTTTGTCAATGGCCTTGACTCGAAATGAGTCCCCTTTGATAAGCCTTTGACCCAGCCCACATTACGGTCCTAATCAAGACCTCCAGATCAGCTTGATCGTATCAATTACGAGATTACTCAGACCCTCGCTGAATGCGATGATGGTAAGGTTGAGTGATTTCTTTTCAAATCCTGCAATCAGGATAAATAGCCTTTCTCGAGAGTGAGAGAAAGCCCTTTCGGACTGAAGTCCCCATTCAGGTTACATTCGAGGTATTCATGACATGATAACCTCCATGGACAGAATTGGAAATGCAAACTCGACAGAATAGTCATGCATAATCCACATTATGAGCATACACATATGGTTTTAATCATTGCAAACTCAACTGAATAGTTTTGCATGAACCGATGAACTCGTTGATAAAAATGCTTGCACATATTACCTCTGACACTGTCTACAGGTAGTGCATTCCTGATAGTCGAGTTAGCCTCCGAGGTCTCGAAATTCATCCAAAGGCTATTGAACAAACAAGCCCTGTTGGCTAATGCTCGCCAAGCATTTTCAGGTGAGTATCTCTTCAGCCTGAACATTTCAATTCTAATGATTGTCTGGGTGTTCAAATCCATTGCAGCACATAAGGTCATTCAGTGAACAAGCAGACATGACATAATCAGTCTGTCTATGCCTCGATCATTAACTCAGAAGATCCAGGTAAGTCTTCTGAACCCTTGCGACTCATGATCAACATGCTCTCATGAAGTCTTCATCAGCTCACGATTGATATAATCTCGTGTTCTCAAGCTTTATTAAATCATGATTGACCAACTCTCGTGTTCTTGATCTTTGCCTCATCGGTTTATTCCTAAAGTGATGGGAGAACAGTTAAATTGGGTTTGAGCGTCTGCATGATTCCTGGTCTCCCCAGATCCCAGAATGACACCCTTTGAGGTAAGTAAAATTGGGTTTGAGCTTCTGTAGGATTCCTGGTCTCCCTAGATCCCAGAATGGCACCCTTTGAGGTAAGTAAAATTGGGTTTGAGCTTCTGCAGGATTCCTGGTCTCTCCAGATCCCATAATAGCACCCTTCATGTCAATACCTCTCCCGTCCACCTAAAATGTGACATCTATGAGGTATGCGGTCTCTAGAGCCATTCCATTGGAAACCCCATTACGGAACGGTCCATTTTCAAAGTCCTGAGTTACAGGCACCATATGAACAAGTCCTTTTTCTAGGGTATGTTATCTCTGGAACCCTTCCATTGGAAACCCCAATACGGAACGGTCCATTTTCAAAGTCCTGAGTTACAGGCACCATATGAACAAGCCCTTTTTCTAGGGTATGTTATCTCTGGAACCCTTCCATTGGAAACCCCAATACAGAACGGTCCATTTTCAAAAGTCTTGAATTGTAGGCACCACATGAACGAGCCCTTTTTCTAGGGTATGTTATCTCTGGAGCCCTTCCATTGGAAACCCCAATACGGAACGGTCCATTTTCAAAAGTCCTTCTTATAGGCAACCAAAAGTCCTTCTTACAGGCACCAAAGTCCTTCTTACAGGCATTACCATGGGATGACCTACCATACGGGTCAAATTTCAATCAAATTTCAATCAGTAGAATCCTTTCATTAGGAATCTACCATGGGGTGACCTACCATACGGGTCAAATTTTAATCAAATTTCAATTAGTATAATCCTTTCATTAGGAATCTACCATGGGGTGACCTACCATACGGGTCAAATTTCAGTCAGTAGAATCCTTTCATTAGGAATCTACCATGGGGTGACCTACCATACGGGTCAAATTTCAGTCAGTAGAATCCTTTCACTGGGGATCTACCGTGGGGTGACCCACCATACGGGTCAAAATGCAAGCGAATCCTTTAAGTAGGATAGATCGCTAATGGAGTCCTTTCACTAGGAACTCCGCCATGGGTTGACCTACCATACAGGTCGAAGCTTAACCTTCCTGGAATATTCTCAGAATGAATCTTCGGGCACCGATTCAAAGAGCATCCATGTCAAGCAACAGCCACACAACGGGTAGGTAAGTGGCAGGTAAACTCTCCTCTTTGCCTCTCCCTCACTACACAAAAGCTTCTTCAAGCCTGACTTGGATCAGAACTTACATAGAGGGGTATTGGAGATCAGATGTCACGACTCTCTTTATTTTCCTATGTGTTGAGTCGATTAGGATTCAGGTGTCGTCTCGTCTTTGGAATGAACCTCTGCTGAGCTTCCTTTCAAAGAGGGGCAGCTGTTGACACCTGATTTTTAATTATCTTTTATCTTTTTAAAATTAATAGAAAATCCATAAAAATTCATAAAATTGAAAAATCAACTTTGGGGACCTCGGCCAAGCCTAGGGAACCAATTTTGATCAAAAAATGATTTTCCATATTTTTAGTATTTTTTGGCATTTTTATTTTGAAAAATTCATAGAAAATCAAGAAAAAATAAGAAAATTACAAAATCAACTTTGGGAGCCTTGGCCAACCCTAGGGAACCAATTTTGACCAAAAAATGATTTTTAATATTTTTTGCATTTTTTAATATTTTTCAGAAAATAGAAAAATATTTGAAATTTCATAAAAAAAAAATGGCATTTGAGGCCACAAAAACACAGAGAGATAGTCAGTATTTTTATTTTAATTCTCTCTTCATTTTGGCCAAAGAAAATCTGCAAAAATTAATCTAGAATCGGGACTTACTTTGTTTTTCCCATTTTTAGATTAATTGAAAAAAAAACATTTGTAGAAAATTATTGTAGCTTCGTAATTTTCAATTTTTACATTTCTGGAGTCGTGATATTGTCCTCTAATAATCCAAATTTTTCAATGACCTGATGGTGCATATTTTGTTGTTGCGTTCGGTTTTCCGAATTTAATTTATCATTTGAAGTGTTTCTCTATGATACATTAGGGTGTTCGTGGGACTTGCCGGTCGAACATGCAGAATCGATTTCGCACGATGTTCTTAAGAATTGACATATTGAGAGTGGATTTCTTGGATTTATACATGATACGTGCCCTGGAGGCGTTATTGAGAGTCGACAAGCTGCAGAAAATGAGCTTAATATCATAATGGTCTGCACCTCCGAGCAAGAAGTCAGAAATATGGAAAGTTTCAGTGGGGACAACTTCTCCCAAATCCCTCCTTATCTTGTGAAGAGACGAGAGCAACATCGGCACTACCTAGAAAAATATGGGATTGACCTAATACTTGGTTGCAAGGGATTCATCTAGGTTGGCACGCACGTGTAAGTCAAGGAAGAAATGTTGGTGCATCGAGCCAACGAACCCAAGTTTATGGATCCCTCCGTGGACGAACAGCCCATGCACATACCCCTCATGCAACCTAATTAACTTCTGGGCAGTGGAGACAAAAGTGGGGGCTTCTTGGTCAAAAAGAGGATGTCTGTGCACCGAAAGAAAAAGTTAACGCAAGGACAAATGGTGGGGGACACCATGATAGGCAGAGGAGGTCTTGCGGAGTCAAAAAAAAGAGAGAAAAAAAAATCCACAGAGGAACTCCCTAGTGGACCGAAAGGAAAAGGGGCAGGAGGAGCAACTGAAGGCTTCCAAAAAAAAAAAAATCGGATCCACAGATTTTCAGGTCATCCAAGGCTTTGTCACGTGATTGAGAGATTAGAGCAACCGGATTCCTTGGTGAATCACTAGTTCTGCATCGGCACTATCATCCCGTGGCCCTGTGACACCGTCGTTACACCCAATCGCCTATTTCAGCAACCCGAATATGCTTGAAGATGGTTATGAACAAGGAAGACAGTTCAACTCAATTTCCGGGGTCGAAGGATTGCGGGTCCAAAAAGCAACAGATCCTCCAAGGTAGGTTCTCAACAGGAGGAACAACATCCCAGGCGCTCTTACGATTTCCAGCGAGCTCGATCAACAATTTGGAGGACGTCCAAGATTGCTAGCTCCCTTTGCAGCCACTGCTTTCTTTCCAAACCTCCACTCTCACGGACTACCCCAGCCCCTTTGATGACGTCCAGCTTTGTGGAGATCTTTGACAACTAAAACATCAAGACTTACCAACGAGCAATCACGGTTGTGAATTGCTTCCGATGGGTTCAGCTCAATTGAGAGCCACTCGATGGTCAAAGAAGTCAAGTGAAGTGCAGAATCGGTAAAAGTGACTCGTGAGCTAAGGTTGTGAATTGCATGGTGCCCGAACAAAGTCAACGAGTGAATTCGATTGGTGAATAGAGAACTGACTTTCCACGAAGCTCAAGTCTTTTGGCAAATTCCAACGTTTCTTAGACGATTCCACGATATTCAACACGTCCCCGATCAACAACCGAAGCAGCCCACCGGTCCACGTTGCACCACCTCCCGTTATCCCCTCTGTGCTGCACGAAGTTAGCTGCTGATTAGTCGTTGTTCAACGGCTGATCAAACCTGTTTTTTTTATCCTAAATTAATATCTAGCACCACTACATTCTCGTGTTAGATCTCCTTGGGTTGGAAGTCTATTTTGCTGCAAATTAAAGCTAAAAGATCCATTGTTTTAGGCGAATTCCAGCTTGGACACATGCAACTTGTTGAGGTAAAATAAGAAAAGTAAGGGGGAAGAAGGGCAGCTATCACGAAGCTGCTATGGAGCTGGGCAAAGCGGATCCATACGTCGTAGTGAGCATAAAAAAAATCTGGAATGAGAAATAAAAATAGGATCGTGAACAACAGTTTGAACCCCGTTTGGAGTCAGACATTTGGTTTTGACGTAGAAGATGGTTTACACAATATGCTGATTTTCAAAATCTGGGATCACGACATATTTGGGAAGGTAATACTGCTCTGTTCTATTATTTGCCTTTTAATTTTAAGGGTCAAAAGAGCAATTTCTGTTCGAGAACAACAACCAGAGAAGGAGAATCACTTGTTCTAAGGACTAGTTTTTACGTACGCTTTTTTTTTTGTTATAGCTTGGGATTCGCTAGCTATGTCTTGTCATTATCTAAATGTCCATATAATATTCAGATAAATTTGAGCAGGGAGTGATAGTTCACATAGATTTGATTGCACAAAATTCTAGTTTCATCTTCATATTTTCAACATTATGTTTAATAATGGGCTATAGGATAGATGGAGGCAATTGTTTATCTAAGAACTAATACATAGATATATTCGTTAGTTTCATTGTTGGATAAAAAAATACCATAGATACTCAGTTGGTTTCATTGTGGGATCCCTATGTTCAGCGAACCGCAAAAGATTTTCATGACTAAGCCGAAGAAAACCAGATTTTCGAGTTAAAATTGCAAGCTTTCTAGTAAGCCGTGCGTGCGTTTTATGCTTTGATTTACAACTAGAACGCACCCTAACCATAACCCTGCCTTGTCCGCACAATGAAATGGCGAGAATCGTTCGGCCGTGCCTCGATCGAACTTTGGCGGAGTTATGGACCGATGGCCATCCATAGACGGCGCTCGCGGTTAGAGGCCGCTCAGATGAGTTTTCTAACTTCTATTATGCTTGATGCGGTGATGGTTCATGAATGAATGATGGAAATCAATTAGAATTTTGTCGCCAGATTCTAGATTATTTTTGCTTGACCATGGATGGTGATAGAGGTCTATGGCAGCGCTTAGTTTCAAGCTTAGATTAGTAGTTAAACTAGTCCAGACAATTTTTGGTTAAAAAAATTACATGTTTAGGCTATTTTCGAGATTTTTTGGCTAGCTCACCGGCGCGGAATGTTGGCTGCCGAGCCACTGTTCGTCTTCTCCAGCTTACTAGGTTTAGTTCGTGTTAAGCCAGGTTAGTTAGTTCAGTTAAGGAAAATAATAAATAATAAAAAATAAAAAAATAAAAAGAATAAAAAATATATTCAAGAATTCAAAAAAATTTTATCCAAAGCTACGTCGTTTTTGTGTCTACTTTAGGGTAGTGGGCCTTGGGTCGGATTCTAGGTCCATGGGTCGGGTCAACTCGACCCAATTTGGAAAAAATAAATAAAAATATGTACAAAATAAATACAAAAAATAAAAAAATAAAAGAAAATCCAAAAAAGGAAAAATTCATAAAAATCTCAAAAATTAGGAAACGGGTCATTTCGACTGACCAATCCTATTTTTGGTGGATTTTCATCATAATCTTTTCAAAATAACGATTTTGCCCCTTATGGGCAAATCGTCCCCAAAAATTCTGAAAAATTTAGAAAAAATCTGAGAAATTAGGAAATTGGTCATTTCGATTGACCAATCCGATATTTGGTGGATTTCCATCCCAATCCTTCCAAAATGACGATTTTGCCCCTTATGGGCAAATCGTCTCCAAAAATTCTGAAAAATTCAGAAAAATCTCAAAAATTAGGAAACGGGTCATTTCGACTGACCAATCCTATTTTTGGTGGATTTCCATCCCAATTTTTTCAAAATGACGATTTTGCCCCCTTATGGGCAAATCGTCCCCAAAAATTCAGAAAAATCTCAAAAATTAGGAAACAAGTCAGTTCGACTAACCAATCATATTTTTGGTGAATTTTCACTCCGATATTTTCAAAATGATGATTTTTCCCATTATGGGTAAATTGGCTCGAAAAATTTAAAAAAAAAATTCTCAGAAATTGTGGGAAATAAGGAATGGCCACATTCAACTACTTTGACCCATTTTCGCTTCCCGAGCTTTGAAAAACGACTATTTTACCCTTCTGGTCAGTTTGACCTAAATCTTTCCAAACATCCCAAATGAATTTTCATGAAATTGGTACCGAAAGGGCGTTAGAGTAATCTAGCGTAACCAAGTCCCCGAACTCATTTTCTCTGGTTCGCAGAAATAAATTAGTTCTCCCACTAATTTATTTAGGTTTCTAATCGACCTACCAAGAACGATTAGTGGCGACTCCAAATCTTAAAAACCAAAATTTAAAACCATTTGAACAAAAAACCAAAGTCGCGATTTGGTAGAGCTTGGGAGAGCTCGAACTAGGTTAGTTAATTTAATCAATTAATCTGGTAATCCATTAACCTAAAAAATGAATTTTAGGTTGCGACAGTCTCCAATCTCGAGCCAAGCAAATCCGACGTCTCTACGGAAAAGTTGGACGGGACGCCACTATTTTGAAAAACAAAGGATAAAAAATAAGCTGAGTGGGAGACAAAGACATTTTCGGCAGAAAAGAGATACAACTTGTCTTTATTGAAGAACTCGCCAGCAAATTGACGGTGGAGACAGCAACAAGGGGCCCCCTTCCACGGAAAGATGGAAGGAGACGAGCTGGGCAAGAGATACGATGAAAAGAAAATCGAGAAAGCTAGAACACTCGAGAGAGGCAATACAGTTGCTAAACCCACGTCTAATTTTAAAGGAGGCATCTTCTCGATAATTCTCATTCGTGCTCGAAAGAGAGACTCTTAAAGCATACGCAGTCTCCCAGAAAAATCCAGAGAGTGAAAATACAAGAAGAGATATCAAACTTTGAGAAATCGTTAACCAAATCGAAGATGTCTCAACCCAACACATTTGAAAGTTATCGTTACTTGCTGAATATGGGAGAGGAAGAGTTCGAAGCCATACTTGGGATCGAGCCTATGGAGCCTGGCCCTTCCATCGACGACGTCCAAGAGCCCGGTAAGGACAATGACAACAACGGTAAAGGTCAAAAGAAGCGTTACCGTCGCCATACTGAGGAGCAAGTACGAAAGCTTGAAGCTTTCTTCAGAACGTGCCCTATGCCAGACGGCAAACAAAAAATGGAACTGAGTCAAGAGCTAGGACTTGAACCTTCGCAAATCAAGTTCTGATTTCAAAATAGACGAACCCGAATGAAGACTCGTCATGAGCACAACGAAGCCGAGTTTCTAAGAGTTGAAAATGAAAACCTCCGAGCGGAACACAAGATGTATAAAGAGACTTTTGACTCCGCCACCTGTCCCAACTGCAATAGCCTCCTCCTCACCCTCGATGAAATGTGTGATCTGAGGATCGAAAATGCACGCTTAAGAGGTGAGTTAGACCAATTTATAACAGGATCGAGTTCTGTTGGAGCAGGGTACAAAAGGACCAATGATACTGGATCTGTATCAATACCTCCCGAGGAAGAAGGGACAGATCACCACCAAGCGGACATTGACGATGATCTTTTCGCCATAATCAACCAGTTTGATATCGGTAAAGCATCGGGACTGTGATGCACTTGTTCAGCCAGTGACCACCAGACCTTCGATATGGCCGATGCATACCTTATTTGGGATGAAGCCAACTGATCATGGGAGAGCCTGTAGAGGAAGCAGAACTGATCCTGAATGAGTGAATGTGTTTTATTTCCTTGCATGATATGTTTTTCTGCTTTTGTGAATGTGTAAAAGCAAGGAGTAATAATCCGACTTCCCCCTATTAAATGCTCGAATCCGCCACCTCACCAACCTCGCGACGAATTGATGGCGAGTAAAAATCTGCATAAACCTGAAGGGTAACTCCGTATCGTTTCAATTTACCCTCAGTTGCTCCAAGTTTTAAAATTAAGCCCCTTCTATTCTCAGGAAATTGCAAATCGACCTGAGAACGCAATCATATCCGAATACAAGTTGAACAAAATTTGGGGGCAAATCGACTCATGGGCATTATCACAGGATGGACAGCTTCGGACAAAGGAAAGTACAAGCGAAAGACGCGAACAATCTCAAAAATGGGTAATTCTGTATCATTCTAATGTGCACATAATCATCTCAAGTCTTGAATTGTCTTATTCCATTCTTAATAGGGATTGCAAATTACCTCGAGAAATACCGTAACATGGCCCAAGGTGATACAACAAGGCTGCTTTATCCCCAAAGATTAACCTTTGAAAGGATAGCCCCATGGACACCTATGGTCCAATGGACCGAATGGTATGTGGAATGACAGTAGGTCCGAAATATCCCGAGTTCGATCCCCGAGGGTGGGGAATGTTGTATGTATTATAAATAAATGAAACAACTTTTTGTGCATTTCTTTTTGCAAGCAGGAATACTCGACGAGTAATACCGAAGTCAATATTTTGCCACATTCTCGGCTTAATGGTGAAGCATCCAACAAAAGTCGAAGAAAACTCAATCCAGCAAAATTGGTAAAAGACTTATCTAAGGCATTCAAGATGAAGGGTAAATCAGTATCGTTTCCAATTTATCCCTTTTAATACTGGTTGACATGTTGAAGGAGACAAATCCAAAAGAAAATTATGATCACCTGACAAGATCTATTCTGATGAAAAATGGGGCAAATTGATCGCAAGCTCTGAAACGAAAAAGCAAATATGTCTTCCTTATCTCGTTTGATTTCAAGAATAATTTCTCTGCTTCTTGTAGGGGCATTAAACAAACCAAAATGCTCCCTCGCCCATATGCTTCATCGCGCAGGGGTAAAGTTTGAGACAAACCACCCCTCGACATAAGGAGTAGGCTTCCCAATTTGTTCGGTCCGCCCACATACTAGGGGCAATTTAAATCCGCCCATATTTGCACATTATATAAACACACGTGATGCTAAAAAGTTGTCACATCTGCATTGTGCTTACACAGTTCATGAATTATGTATGACTATTCCGTGTGTTTAACTTACCAACTCCAATTTAGAGCATAAACTGCACAGGAGATATCAAATGTGCAGAATGGGGCATGACAGGATGAGGAAAGGCAAACCATTTCCACACAGGTCTAACATTTTGATCTACAGATAAACAGCCTTTCTCCAGAGTGAGAAAAAGCCCTTTCGGAATGAAGTCCCCCATTCAGATTACATTCGAGGTGTTCATACTATAAGAACCTCCTTAAACAGAAGTGGTAATGCAATACATGATCTATATGTTGATCGATTGCATCATGAGTTATTACATAGACTGCCTTTAATCATGGCAAACTTAGCTGAACAATTTTGTATGAACCAATGAACGCATTGATGAAAATGCTTGCACATGTTAGCTCTGACATTGCCCGACAGGCAACACATTCCCGGTATTTGAGTTACCTTCCAAAGTCTTGAAATTCATTCGGCGATTATTGAATGAACAAGCCTGGTTGTCGAGAAGCCACCAAGCATTTCTTCCAAATTCTCAAGTAAGTATATCTTCAACCAGAACCTTTCGAGAGAATGAATTCTGACGGTTGTTGGGATACTCGAATCCATTGCGGTATATACAGGTATCCACCTTCTTCAATAAAGCATGATTTATCTCAAGGACAGAAATGTTCGAGACCTTTTGATCTGCCTCTTTGGTTTATTCCTAAAGCGACAGGAGAATATAATTTGGGTTTGAGCTTCTGCAGGATTCCTGGTCTCCCCAGATTTCAGAATGGCACCCTTTGAGGTACACCAAGCCCTTCTTACAGGCAAACTAAGTCCTTCTTACAGGCAAACCAAGTCCTTCTTATAGGCACAAAGTCCTTCTTACAGGCAAACCAAGTTCTTCTTACAGGCAAATCAAGTCCTACTTACATGCAAACAAAGTCCTTCCTACAGGCAAAGCAAGTCCTTCTTACAGGCACAAAGTCATTCTTACAGGCAAATCAAGTCCTTTTTACAGGCATAAAGTCTTTCTTACAGGCAAATCAAGTCCTTCTTACAGGCAAACTAAGTCTTTCTTACAGGCAACTAAGTCCTTCTTACAGGCAAACAAAGTCCTTCTTACAGGCACAAAGTCCTTCTTACAGGCACAAAGTCCTTCTTACAGGCAAACCAAGTCCTTCTTACAGGCAAATCAAATCCTGATTACAGGCATAAAGTCCTTCTTACAGGTAAATCAAGTCCTTCTTACAGGCATAAAGTCCTTCTTACAGGCAAACAAAGTCCTTCTTACAGGCAAACAAAGTCCTTCTTACAGGTAAAGCAAGTCCTTCTTACAGGCACAAAGTCCTTCTTACAGGCAAAGTAAGTCCTTCTTACAGGCAAATCAAGTCCTTCTTACAGGCAAATTAAGTCCTTTTTACAGGCAAATCAAGTCCTTCTTACAGGCAAATTAAGTCCTTTTTACAGGCACAAAGTCCTTTTTACAGGCAAAAGTCCTATTTACAGGCACCAAGTCCTTTTTACAGGCACCAAGTCCTTTCTACAGGCACCAAGTCCTTCTTACAGGTATCTCCATGGGGTGACCTACCATACGGGTCAAATCTCAATCAAAATTTAATCAGTAGAATCCTTTTATTAGGAATCTACCATGGTACGACCCACCATACGGGTCAAATGGTACAACCCACCATACGGGTCAAATTTTAATTCAATTTTTAATCAGTAGAATCCTTTTATTAGGAATATATCATGGGTTGACCTACCATACGCGTTCAAATTCAACCACCCTAAGGTTTTCTTATAACGAATCTTTAGGTTCTCATTTCATTTTCAGTAGAACATTCATGTCACGACTCTTTTTATTTCATTGTGTTGAGTCGATTAGGATTTAGGTGTCACTTCGTCTTTGAAATGAACCTCTGCCGAGCTTCCTTTCAAAGAGGGGCAGCTGTTGACACCTAATTTTTAATCATCTTTTCTCTTTTAAAAATTTTCAGTATTTTTCGGCATTTTTATTTTTTGAAAAATCCATAAAAATTCATAAAATTGAAAAATTAACTTTGGGGACCTTGGCCAAGCCTAGAGAACTAATTTTGACCAAAAAATGATTTTTTCATATTTTCAGTATTTTTAGTATTTTTATTTTCGAAAATTCATGAAAAATAAAGAAAAAATGAGAAAATTACAAAATCAACTTTGGAAGCCTTGGCCAAGCCTAGGCAACCATTTTAGAACAAAAAATAAATTTTCATATTTTTTATATATTATTTTAATATTTTTTAAAAAACATAATACAAAAATACTTGAAAATTTTGGAAAAATAACATTTGAGGCCAAAAAAATACATAAAGATAGTTAATATTTTTTATTTTAAATCTATTTTCATATTAGCCATCGCAAATTCAGAAAAATCCAATTCGAGTCACGTGTTAATTCACGAGTATAATCTCGAATCGGGCCTAAAAAAATTTAATTTGAGTCAACTTATTTTTAATTTTCACTTTTTATGAGCTATGACATTGTCTTCTAATATTTTAAATTTTAATCTTGGCCCAATTATACCCAGAATGACTCAATTTTGCAAAAGGGCTTTAATTGAATTCTGCATTATTTTCAGCGGCAAGAAATGAGCTTAAATTTGACATGTGGTAAATTTTGGTGTGTCAAAAATTGTGAAGAGATTTAGACTTAAAGAAATATATTTTTTCAGGGACTGAATTGTAAATAGTTAAAATTCAAGGACTAGAGTGCAAATACCTAACTCTTGAAGGATTATTTTACAAATAACAAAAAGAAGAGTTAGTGGATAAATTAGAATAGAGAAGGGAAGATGGAGAAGAAGAGATGAAAAAGAGAAGTTGGAGAAGAATGGATGGAGAAAATAAGATAAGAATAGAGAAGGGAAGATGGAGATGAAGAAGAGTTAGTAGAGAAATTAGAATGGAAGATAAGAATAGAGAATGGAAGATGGAGATGAAGAAGAGTTAGTGGAGAAATTAGAATGTGAGATAAATATGGAGAAGGGAAGATGAAGATGAAGAAGAGTTAGTGGAGAGATTAGAATGTGAGATAGAGATGGAGAATGGAAGATGAAAATGAAGAAGAGTTAGTGGAAAAATTAGAATGGGAGATAGATGAGTAGATTATAAAAGGAGGAAGAAATGAGCTTGAGAGAAGGATTTTTTGGAGAGAAAATTTTGGATGTTTGAGAGAGTTTTGGGAGATTGAAGAAAAATTTGAGAGAAAGAAAATACCAAAAGAGAGAGAATTTTGAAGATGATGGAAGTTTAAAGCTAGGGGTTATCATCACAAATTCCTTCATCGATCAATATAAATCAAGAGTTCTTCCTCCTCAACGAGCAAGCAAATTCGAGCTAAGTGTTTTTATTTATTCATTTGTTTATGGTTTTACTTGCAAATTAGCACAAATTGTATACACTTTCTCCATCTCCTCTTTTTTTTCCCATATTTTATGTCAGGAGAAGGATATCTCTACGTCAACATCAAAAATCTAGTAGATATGCAAAAATCGGCCCAGACAAGCTCCTAAGCTGTCCACCGATTTCTCAACTGATCTGTGACTAAAAGTCCCTCTTAATTCAAAAGAAACTCTCTATATTGGGAACATAGAGAGCGAAAATCAATTATAGAAATCCCTCCCAAAAAATGGGAGATAAGTACTCTTTCCACTCTTCTGGTTTTAGGTGCAGATTAGCACATATTTTGTATACTGACATTTCACTCTATTTTATGTCAGGAAGCCGCAGCTTTATATCAATGGTCAACCCTATGGAAGCACAAAATCGGCTTGGAGGAGTCCTCAAGCTCGCACAAATTTCAAATTGTTGAATCAATTCGTTGTATTTTATTTTAAAGAATTCATACCCCAGAATGGAGAGGACAAAGTCCATCCGCAATTTAAATACCTGCACCATAAATCCCAAAGGGAAGAGCCAAGCCAATGCTTAGCCTCCCATTGGAGGTTTTTACTTACAGTAGTTAAATACCTGCAACTTAAATACCTGTACCTTAAATCCCAAAGGGAAGAGCCAAGCCAATGCTTAGCCTCTCATTGGAGGTTTTTACTTACAGTAGTTAAATACCTGCAACTTAAATACCTATACCTTAAATCCCAAAGGGAAGAGCCAAGCCAATGCTTAGCCTCCCATTGGAGGTTTTTACTTACAGTAGTTAAATACCTGCAACTTAAATACATGTACCTTAAATCCCAAAGGGAAGAGCCAAGCCAATGCTTAGCCTCCCATTGGAGGTTTTTACTTACAGTAGTTAAATACCTGCAACTTAAATACCTATACCTTAAATCCCAAAGGGAAGAGCCAAGCCAATGCTTAGCCTCCCATTGGAGGTTTTTACTTACAGTAGTTTAAATACTTGCAACTTAAATACCTGTACCTTAAATCCCAAAGGGAAGAGCCAAGCCAATGCTAGGCCTCCCATTGGAGGTGTTTATTCACTGTCATGTACTTCCTATAATTTAATTTTTGAATCATCAGACCCAAAAGATAAGTAGGTCGTAATACTGCACAGAAGTCGTTAACACACTCCCTCTTTCGGCTTCAGGGAATCTTTAACACTTAAAAAAATATAACAAATAAAAATATATACCATCCATGCATCCTATTTAAAAAGTGAAAACACAAAAGAGAATACCCTACTAGAGCCTTAGGAATAAACCAAGTCTGAGTTGCCGAATTAGGATATCCATGAAATTAAGGTACCGAAAGGGCATTAGTTTTAATTAACTAGTGTCCCCGAGCTCCTAATCTCTGTTTCGCAGGAATAAATTAGTTCTCCCGCTAATTTATTTAGGTTTCTAATCGACCTACCAAGAACGATTAGTGGCGACTCCAAATTTTAAAATCATTTAAACAAAAACCAAAGTTGCGATTCGGTAGGGCTTGGGAGGGTCCGCGTTAGGTTAGTCAAATCTAATTAACCTAATAATCCGTTAACCCCTTTTAAAATTTAAAATTTTTTTAGAGGGTCGCGACAACGCCTCAGCAGAATAGGGTGGCCGAAAGATTAAACCGGTCGCTCCTAGAAAGGGCGAGATGCATGCTGAGTTGGGCAGGTTTAGAATCTGAATTCTGGGTAGAAGCTGTAGCCATGGCCTGTTACTTGAAGAATCGATCACCGACCTCATCAGTGAAGAACCGAACTCCATATGAGGCAGTGTTTGGGAAGAAGCCGAATTTTTCACATGTTCGGGTATTCGGGTGCGACGCATATGTTCACGTGCCCAAGGAGAAGAGGGGTAAGCTTGACAGTAAGTCTGAAAAGAACATATTTGTTGGATATAAGGAAGGGTTCAAAGGTTATGAGCTGTGGAATCCAGAGTCAAAAACCATCGTATATAGCAGGGATGTTGTCTTTCATGAAATGCAGTCCTAGAAAGGTATACAGGAAGATGAAGAGCCCAAGAAAGTGGTAATGTTTGAAGAAAACCCGATTGTTGAATTTGTGGAGGTGGTTCCACAAAGCACACCAGTGGAGTCTGATTTTGATCCGGAGCAAGAAGACTTGGTTAATGAAGGTGAGGATGCAGATTCAGATGAGGACCCGGACACAGATAGCATGCCTGCTCTCAGGAGATCGACTCGAGAAAGAAAGGTACCACTTCGATACTCACTTAGTGCATTGAGTATATTTCATGCTTTGAGTATTACTGGAGATGATCCTAGTTCTGTAAAAGAGGAGAGATCCATGGATGACGCGAATCAGTGGGAGCTCGCAATGACAGAAGAGATGCAGTCGCTTGATTATAACGACACATGGAGTTTGTGTAAATTGCCTAAAAATAGAAAGGCAATTGGATGTAAATGGGTGTTCAAGCGAAAATTGAAACCAGATGGGACTGTGGAGAAGTACAAAGCTAGGCTCGTAGCGAAGGGGTATTCTCAGGTCGAGGGGGTTGATTACGACGAGATATTTTCACTTGTAGCGAAATTAACCTCAATACGATTTGTTCTGTATGTAGCAGCTGCATATGAACTTGAGGTGGAACAGATGGATGTAAAGACGGCTTTCCTTCATGGGGACTTGGAGGAGGAGATTTATATGAGGCAACGAGAAGGCTTTGAAGCAAAAGGAAAAGAAAATCTGGTATGTAAGTTAAAAAAATCTTTATATGGGCTGAAGTAGTCACCGAGGATGTGGTATCAGAAATTTGACACGTACATGCTCCAGCTTGATTTTGTACGGTCAAATTCTGACCACTGTATTTATGTGAAAAGAGCGGGTCATCAGTTTGTTATTCTTACATTATACGTTGACGATATGCTGTTAATTGGGAATAACATGAAAATGGTGAAATCTATGAAGAATTTGTTGGCCAAGAAGTTTGATATGAAAGACTTGGGGCCTGCAAATTTTATTTTGGGCATGCAGATTACAAGGGACCGTGAGAAACGGAAGCTATGACTAGGACAGGAGAAATACATAAAAGAGATATTGAGAAAATTCAACATGAAGGACTGCAAGCCTGTTAGTACCCCTATGTCTTCAGGGACCAAGTTATCTGCGGAACAGTGCCCTAAAACAGATGAGGAGATTGAGGAGACGGCTCGAGTTCCATACGCAAGTGCAGTGGGTAACTTGATGTATGCTATGGTGTGCACGCGTCCAGATATAGCCCAAGCAGTGGGAGTCCTGAGTCAATATATGTCCAACCCGGGTAGAGAACATTGGAACGCGATCAAGAGAGTTTTCAGGTATCTTCGTGGAACTTATAACCTCTCTTTATGTTTTGAAGGTACAGGGAATGGAAACATACTTGATATCGTAGGCCACGTAGATGCTGATTGGGGTGGAGATATTGATAGTAGACGGTCCATTAGCGGGTATGTTTTCACATTATTTGGTGCTGCGTTGAGTTGGATGAGTAGGAGGCAAAGCGTGGTAGCGCTCTCTTCTACGGAGGCTGAGTACATGGCTCTTACACATGCTGGAAAAGAGGCCATATGATTACGGCGGTTGTGCTTGGAGCTCGGTTTTGAGCAAGGTGCCATAGAGGTGAGATGTGATAATCAAGGAGCCATTTGTTTAGCTAAGAATCCTGCATTTCACTCACGCACAAAGCATATTGATATACAATATCATTTCATCCAAGAAAAGGTAGAGAAGAAGGAGGTTCGGCTTGTAAATGTCGACACAGTAGAGAATAGTTCTGACTTCCTTACTAAAGCAGTCACAGGTGCGAAGTTTGACTGGTGCTCTACTGCGATGGGATTGAAGAAGGATGATATTGTCAAGGCTCTCATTTGCGCGAAGTATCCACCAAGTGGGAGAATGTTGGAGTTGGCGAATACTTCAGGATCCCTTGTTTCTCACACCAGGTACGCCCACGTGAGCTTAGGGAAACTGAAGTGTTATCCAACGACATGAGATCCTTGCGTGCGGAATGCAGGGGTTCGGGGGCAGCGCCCCCGACACGGGTGCCCCGCTGCCCGGTCAGCAAGCGGGGGGTCGGGGGCAGCGCCTCCCGACGGGGGTTCCGCTGACGGGGATTGGGCTTTTATTTAAGCTGGCCCGTATAGTGCGATATTAAGAGATTTATTATAAGTTTAGGTTTTGGGCCCGTTTTTGGGGATATATATTTTTTCTCGTTTCTGATCATTGTAACGAGTTGAGCGGCTGTAAACCGAAAATGTAGTGAAATCTCTTTGCAGGACGTAGCCCTAATCTTGGGGTGAACCTGGGTAATCTCTTGTACATCGTTCTTCTTCTTTTTTATCGTGATTGTTTCTGATACGCTATCGTGAACAAAACCCATCAAGCTTGGAGCTCTCAACTGGGCGTGTTCTTTGTCCTGTAACTTGCGGAGTCGCCAGAATCATTCATCGGCTTATCTTCGCTTTCGATGGGGATTTAGATTAATATTTATTCCCGCGAGAGAACGTGTACTCTACTAGAGGGAGTAATGTGTTTGGCTAGCTGCTATGTTCGGGTTAATCTAGGTATGGCCGGAAGACGAACCCCGCTCGTAAACAGTAGGTTTCATTGAGGGGAGCGTAAGTTCGGGGGAAGTGGATGAACCGAAGGGTAACTGGAGTGGCGAGCTCGATTGTTCACGACGTACTTGGCCCGAGGCTCCAAGATGTGCATCAACCTATTATCGACTACATCGTCAAGGCCCTCGCAGACGAGGGCTTTGACTTCGGTGATGACGGTGAAAGCATCTTTAAGGCCATCGGTGAGCTCCTCGTCGGCGTCGAACCATTCAGACTTTGACGAAAGTCGCCTGGTCTGCAGCAAATTGACTGAGAAATTTGGGAAGCATGGTCTGGTTAAAGCTAGGCCGATAGTTAGAGTCTTGCGATGCCTTTTAGAATGGATGACGGAATGGATGAGGAGGTGGTCGGCCGCGCACGCTGGGGGCCCCTGAGGTTTTTTCTGGGGGAGGCTCTAGATTTTATCTGGGTGGGGGAGGAATAAAAAAAAAAAAGAGAAGAAGAAAAGCATGAGCAAAGGTGTTGGCCAATTAAAAAAAAAAAAAAGAGAAGAATCAATTGGGTGGTTTTTCCTTCTCATCCAATGGCACGCTAAGCCAGGTGTCTCGGTCAGTTCATAAGGCCCTCTCCTTTTTGTTTTCTCTGGGGGTGGCTTCGTCTTCTTCTGTGTTTCTGCTGAATCAGGATCATTTTTTTTTAATTCAATGGGGGGGGACTTTTCTCTCTTCCACGGCCATCTCGACTTCCAGCGATCATTAGAGGCGATTTTGGGAAGCTTAACCTCGTATTCATCCTCAGTTCGAAGCTTTTTCCCTCCGAATCCTTGTCAACTTTGGAGCCACGGTCGGAGTTGAATTCCCATGAATTTTCTCTGGTTCAATCTCGTTTCTGATTCGACTCATTGTCTCAATGTCGTGCGCGAGCCTTCAAGATATTGATTTTGGCTAACCCCATGTCGTTGTTTGATGAAATGGAGTTGAGTTTGGCCACGTCAGCTGTGTTGGACGAAGAGACTTTCGAAGCTGACTTCATTACTGACACTGTTAATTATGAGGGTGAGAGATGTAGTCTATGCATGGATCTTATCATCGACAGAGGGGTCTTAGACTGTTGCCAATACTGGTTTCGCTTTACATGATACGGTTAAAGCAACAAGTTTGAAGAGGAAGCTGAAAAAATGCTGGTGGCCCAAAAGTTGGTGTCGTATAGAATATTCGAGTCTTGAAGATTGGATTGAAATTGTCCATAGAACATCAGTACGCCTGTCTATAGTTTCACCTGGGAATACAACTATGCTTGCCACGATTTTTTGGGGGAGAGAATTTCGTCCTTTGTCGAGCCACTGGTAGTTTCAATGCGGTGGTCCCTTCTTCTGCAGTTTTGAATATGCAAAGTGAGAAGCTTGGTGTCAATCTTGAGATGCCAATATATCCTGCGTTTTTGAGAGTGATCTGTTCGCTCTTTATGGGGTCTGCAAAAATTATAATTGGACCATAGAAGATGAAAAGGTTTTGGGATTCAACACGGGAGAGCACTTTCCTGGAGAGAAGATTGGTAACCAGCTGGTCTCTTCAAAGGAAATTCAGTTGTCCTATTTCAATGAGAAAGAACCTGGCTTTATTAAAGTCTTGCTTGGAAGGTCTGCTGGCAAAGCCCAAATTTCAGTTTCATTTTCATGTGATTTTGTTTCTGCTTCATTCTCAGAATCCAAGTTTTACAGTTCTAGTGTGTCGGTATCAGTGATTCCTGATCCACTTCTTTCCCTTGGAGTTCCCGTAACCTGGATTCTTCCTCCTCAGTATATTACATCAACTCTGTTCTTGCCTTCATCTTTTGAATCATATGGCCAGTGGGACGGTCACAGTGGAAAGGGGACCGTTACCTATTCCTTGTTGAGAAATTGCTGAGAATCTAATGAAATAGCATTCAGCAAGACTATTTCCATTCAAGATAACAGAACTAAAACAGCCGAGAGTAACGAAGTTGCACGCATTCATGCAGGCTAAAGATCACTTGTCGGGGAGAATCGAGGTTGCTTCGTGTATCAGGTTCACTGAGGTGGCTCAAGATATGCCTTTTATGAAGCATAAGATGCAGTTGCCTTGGACATGGAAGTGAACTATTCGGACATTGTTTATGTTAATGCAACAAGCAGTGTGAATAGAAACATCAATCTCGAGGCAGCACAACACGGTACAGCTCCATTGCGAGTGTCAATAAGTGGCAGTACAAGGAAGTCAGACTATGCGCTGGTATCAGTTGGTGCCTTCATATACCCTCAAAGTCCCATCTTTCACATCGGGAACTCCCTTGAGTTTAATCTAGAAGGCCAGCAACTCTGGTAACTTCAAGAAGGCGAAGATACGAACGGATCCACTTAGGGGATGGATGGTGCCACAGAGGTTTCGCTCGAGCTCACCAACGGCTGATTCTAGTTCAGCCTCGCGAACCAGGTAAGCTCCTTGTTTCGTTCGAGCTCGTAACTCATAGTTCGTCTTCATCGTGTTCGCTCGAGCTCACCAATCCTATTTTTGGTGAATTTCTATCTCGATCTTTTCAAAATGACGATTTTGTCCTTTTTATGGACAAATTGTTTTAGAAATTTTTCAAAAATTCTCAAAAATTGTGGAAAATAAGAAATGACCACATTCAATTGGTTTGACCTATTTTCACTTTCGAAGCTTGGAAAAATAACCATCTTACCCCTTCTGGTTAGTTTAATTCAAACCTTGTCTTCTCAAATGAGTTTTCATGAAATTGGTACAGAAAGGGCGTTAGAATAATCTAACGTAAACAAGTCCCCGAACTCATAATCTCTGGTTCACAGAAATAAATTAGTTCTCCCGCAAATTTATTTAGGTTTCTAATTGACCTACCAAGAACGATTAGCGGCGACTCCAAATTCTAAAATCATTCAAACAAAAACCAAAGTTGCGATTCGGTAGGGCTTGGAAGGGTCCGCGTTAAGTTAGTTAATCTAATTAACTTGATAATCCGTTCACTTGAAAATTATTTTTAGGGTCGTGACACCTTCCTCGATTGAAATTCTCAGGAACCTCCAGTCATTATATTTAGACAATTGTGATGTGGAGGATGTGGTAATTCTTGGAAAGCTCAAAGCATTGCTGATTCTTAACTTTGTCGGGTCTACGATTTCTAAGTTGCCTAAAAAATTCAAAAAATTGACGAATTTGGGATCATTGGATCTAAGCAACTGCCACAAGCTTATGATAATCGAGCCTGGTGTCCTAAAAGGCTTGATTAACTTGGAAGACTTACTTATGCGGTGAAGCTTTAATCAATGGATAGGCAAGGATGAAATACCGTCAAAAATGTGTAATGCTAAGCTTGCCGAGTTAAAGAGCTTGACAAAGCTATCTGCTTTGGAAATATTAATTCATGATCCCACTGTACTCTTGGAGACTGGTGACCTGTCATTTGGGTCATTTGGGAACCTGATCAGATTTTGGATCAACATAGGAAATGTCAAAGGAAGGGAATTTGAAGGTTTGAGAACATGAAGCTCAAATTAGAAAGGTGCGATAGTATTCTTTCAAAAGAATGGATTCAAAAAACTCTACATAAGAGACTCAGTACTTGCATTTGGATGGGCTGGGAGAGTCGAAAGAGAATGCTATCATGTTGTGAAATGCTCATGAGTTGTGCACCCAAGAATTTCCACAATTGAAGCACCTCCACATTCAGAACAGCCCCTTAATCGAGTATATTGCCAATTCATCTGGTGGCATCCCTCTCACTGCTTTTACAATATTAGAGTCTTTGCACCTTGAAAAGATTATTAATCTAGAGAAGATATGACATGGCCTTGTCGCCCTACAGTGCTTAAGCAAATTGAAAGACGTGGAAATCATAGTGTGCAACCGATTGAAATACTTGTGGTGTCTGTCACATATGCGAAGATTTGTATATCCGGAAGAGATTGCTGGTTGGTGCGGTGAATCAATGCGAGCCATTGTCATAGATGATGCAAGAGAAAATATAGCTGTTGATGACATAGTTGAGTTGCCTAACTTACGTCATCTGGGTTTGGATCGCTTACCAAGAATGACGAGCTTTGGCATCGGAGCTAGAATCACATTAGAGGGTGCTCCAATTCAAGTAACTACTTCATTTTCTCCCAATGTTAGTTTATCTTTTTATAAGAGTATAATTTTCATTAATTCTTAATCAATGAAAACAGTACAAGATCTTATTGCGGGATTTAGGGTAAGGTGATAGTGGTGTTCACCGAACATATAGCATATAGTTTTGACCATTGATTATTTTTAAATTTCGATATTTGAATAACAAATAAAAAATCCTCTCAAAGAAACCACAGGGCCCACATTTTGATTCGAATTCAACCATAGCTAGAGGGAAGCCCACATTATTTCTGATACGAATAATTTATTACTCATTTAATATTTTTAATGAGAAGAAAAGACAGTGCATTTAACAAATGAATGTGAGAATGATTCTTTGATCGATGAACGAAATTTGATAATTCCAAAATGAAGAAAGTGACCTCCAGAGATTAAAGCAAGTCATCGTGTCCATGTCAGCTATTTTGGATATATTTCCTTCTCTATCCTTTCAGGCACGATGGAAGATCTAAGCTTTCGTCCTCTAATTAATTGAGTTTTCAACGTTTTAAAAGAAACTGGATCTATTTAACTGGAGTAATTCTTGCTGAAGAATGTTTTCCTAGACGATGAATTGTTTTCTCGTACTTGGTTAAGCGGAAAACGTAGTTTGACAAAATGATCTATGAATTTTATCCATTGATCAAAGCTTTCTTGCATATATATAACTCTTCAAAGTGTCCCTCGTTGGAATCATTGCTCAATTGCGGGTCCGTTGATTTAAGTCAGAACAAACAAGGGTATTGCTCCCCAAATTGAAAGTAGTCCTCATTTTCAACTGTCCCTCCCGGAATCGTTGTTTGACTGTGAATCCCTTGATTCAAATACTGAACGAATAATTGTATTGCTCCCCACACTAAAAGTATTAGCGGTATATGGAGCAGAAAAGCTGAGGCACGTGGTGAAGAGCGACTCCCAAACGGTTTTGGATTTTCTTCGTCTAACAAATGTCAATTGTGAACAAATGAAGGAAGTGGTTCCCAAGGAAGAAGGTAGGTGTTCAAAGGAAGTAGTGATAAGTTTCCCTTCCATAATAGATATAACTAGTGTGGAGTGCCGTAATTTTGGAGTTTTTAATTCGAGTCCGGCAAGTGTTGATAGGAAGTTAGACAACATGGCTGAAAAAAAATATGAATCCCCACAACCGTTATTCAATGAAATGGTTTGCTCTATGCCTTACTGTGGTCATCTTTATTCTTGCATTATCATGTTTTAGAATGAATAATTTAATAATTTGCTATTATTCTCCTCTCTCACGTTAATCCTTGCGCAGGTTAAACTTCCTAATATAAGATGTCTACAAATTAGTGACGCTCAGTGCAAAGAGCTATGGAACAATTAAATTCTTGATGATCCCTTTTGCAAATTGAACTTTCTCGTACTGTTCAACTGTGACAGTCTCCAATGTATTGCCTCATTCCATATGTGGAAGAGACTGCATCGCTCTCTCGATATGCTAATAGTGGTATCATGCTGTTCGATTGAGATCATATAGGAAGGTGATGAGATGGCTATGAAGAGTGGTAAATTGAGGAGGCTGCTTTTGCATGATCTCAAAAACTGGAGGCACATTTGGCATTCCGATGGTCTCCCAAATGTCCGGTGCCCAAACTTGAGATTCATAGCGGTTAAGAGTTGTCCACGCTTGAGAATGCTTTTCTCGACCTTCATGCCAGAGTTTCTTGGGCAAATCAAAGGGTTGGTGGTGGAGTCATGTGAAGAAGCGACCGGTACGGCAATCACCTTCTCCGAGTTGACTACTCTTAGACTTTTCAAGTTGCCTAAATTCAAGAGCTTCCCACCTGGGAAATACACCGTGGAATTCCCGTCGTTGCAAGTCTTGAGCAGAGTAAGCTGTGGAACATGCCCGACCAAGGCTTTGGTGACTGAGGAAGCTACCAAATACGCAGACTATATGAGATCAACCGAGAAACGTAGAAATACCAATGATATATGTCTAGTAAATACGAGATTGTGTCCGTGCATTCTCTTGTACGCTTCCCATGAAGTTTGTGACTATTTCCTTCAATATTCATTGCTTTCAATATCAATACCCACATTTCTAATAAATGATGGTCCATCAAGACAAGCACGACAACCGACGAGAATATAAAATTTATTAGTGAGTCCTTAGTCACGTCTTCAAATTTCTAAAGAGTCTTGCATGGACAATAACTAGAGCCCTCAATATGGGTTAAAGACCCATATTTAACCCATATTTTGTAGGTCTTATATGGGTCATTAACTTTTGAAGGACTCACTAAAAATGGAACAAAAAGGTTGAAGTGAAATTAAATGGATCAAAATTGGACCATACATGAAACCCATTTTGATCCATATTAGACCTATTTTCGACCTATAACTCTCACAAATTACAAATGGGCCTAGGGCCTCAAAGCATAAACTTTCTTTTTATTATTTTTTTAATTTTTTATTTTTACAAATGGACCCATAGCGTCATTCGCCGGTCACCGCCTACCACCATCGCGGTCGCCGTCCGCCGCCATCCACGATGGCGCGATCGCCGTCTGCACTGCGATCGCAGTTGCAGTCGCTGTCCATTGCTGTGGTCTCCGTTGTGGTTTGTGGTCCGCTGCAGCGGCTGCCCTCGCGGTTGCCGTCCACCGCCGCCACTGCCGTCACCGCCGCTCCCCTCTGTCTGCCGTGGCTGGAAAAAAATGAAAGAAAAATAAAATAAAAATTCTTAAAAAAAACTATTTTAATAATAAAATATTTTATTAGATTTTTTATTGCATGAAAGTATTTTAGTAATATCATTTTTTATTTTATTTAATAATTTTTTATTATTTAATTTTCTTTTTTATTTGATGTAAAAATTTTATCTGATAACATATACATGTGAAAAGCTTAAAATATTTTAGGTGAGTTATATAATTTTTCTTAGAATATTAATGTGATTTGGTAATATAGGCCAAAATGGATTAGGTTGGGTATGGGTTAGTTATGAATTGGGTTGGGTATGGGTTATTGAATATGGGTCAAAGCGAGTTGGACGGGTCAATATGGGTCGGACCATATTCGACCCAATCCAAATCCAATCGGACCCACCCATTTGACATCTCTAACAATAACAAGTGCATTGCATCCAATTTGTCTCAAGAAATGATACGATGTTTCTGCATTAATAGGAAAATATATGATACTACCGCTTCGCAGTTCTCGAGGACGAACATCAGTGTCAGTAAAATTTAAAAGTTGCTGGTAATTCACCAGTTTTGTTTGTAAATTAGATATAATAGATAACTTGCTTGTCAAGTCACCCATTAGTAAGTTACCATTATTATCTAGACTTCACTAACATCCCCAATCAAATTAGTGAATTACCAACTTTTTTTGAAATTAGAAGTATGCTTGTTTGCGATGGGTATCAGGTCACTCTATACTTATCAAAATATCTTCTAAGTTTTTCGAAGACGAACTTCCGTGTCACTAAAATTTAAAAGTTGCTAGTAATTCACCAGTTTTATTTGTAAATTAGATATATTAGGCAACTTGCTTGTCAAGTCACCCATTAGTAAGTTACCATTATTATCTGGACTTCACTAACGTCCCCCAATCAAATTAGTAAACTACGAACTTTCTGAAATTAGAAGTATGTTTGTTTTCAACGTGTACCAGATCACTCTATACTTATCAAATATCTTATAAGTTTTTAAGGTACAAAAGTTGAATTTTCATGGACCATTTTTTCATGTATACATTATTGTTCATTTCTTTTAAGAAATCGTTATTCTTTAATCAACATTAACTCTATTTTGTATCTTACGGTGTGTTTTATTCGAAATTATAAACATTATTATTTTCTCATTCTCATTAACTTTTTAATACAAAAGAGTTAGATATTTTGAGATGCAATGTTTATAATTAGTATTTTGGAAAAGGAAAGGGTCACTTTTTAAATATGAATGCATTCATTATGCAAAAGTCAATTTTACTGTTCTATATATACTTGATTTTTAGGCTCTTTGAAGAATTTCATGAACTAGATTAAAATGAGTCTACTAACTAAACTACACTTTTCCTAATTTTGTCTCATAAGAGATCAAAATAGGCTTCTTCCTCTAGATCGACAAGGCTAAAAAGGCATTATCTTTCTTGATCCGAAAAGGTTGAACCTCCTCGTACTAAGATAATAAGAAGTTTGCAGTTGGTGCATTTGTTTCATGAAAAACTCAATATTAAACGAAAATGCTTTTCGGGAAATCAATATTGAGGAAAATGGTTAGTTTTCCTTTATTTGGCGATATTTGACCGAATTTTTTTTTTGGTGTTTGGATGTCATTTGAAAAATAACTTTAATCTCATCACTTTATCTTAAGAAAAAGAAAAATTGAATTTTACATTATTTTTTATTTTCTTCTTTTCTTTTTTTTTTCTTTTTTACTTTTTTCCTTCTATATTGCCGATCGCCGGAAAGGCCAAGCCTCATCGGCCTCGGACAAGGCTCCACCTCACCAAATCCAAGGAGATTGACCTTGCCCGAGGCCTGTGAGCTCGAGGCTGAGCCTTACTAGCCTCGAGCTCACTAGATCTGGCGATGCTCGGCCTTGCTCGAGACTAGCAGTGGTGAGCTCAACCTCCCTCGAGGCTAACAAGGTCGAGCTTGCCTGAGGCCGATGAAATGGAGCCATTTCTCAATTTTCATTAGTCCAAATTACCTCGATACCTTGAGCCATATTGCTTCAGGCTTGAATTTGACTAATTTACTTATTTGACCATGTAGTGAGCGCTTCGCGATTCTATATCCAAACATCACATGCCAGTAGATTGTGGACCACATTGGGAAACATTTCGAAACCGGCCGAACGACCGACTTTACCGTCTCTGCTCACCTGGATCGGACACTGCATTAAGTGCCCTCTCCCTCTCATTTCCTTGGGATTATGTTGGTTCTCGCCCACATGGGCCTTCCAATTTCGTATTGCTATTTTGCTCGACCTCTTCACGCATTCAATGTTTTTAGATTCCTTAAAGCTGTCCTCTAAATCTACCAAGTGCTCCGCCCAAAGCGACATCCTATGACCAGAAACCTGCACATCATAAGTTAACATTGTTAGTCACGAGCTTAAGTTTTTGATAAGAGTAATTTCTAATATAATTAGACAAGAGTAATTTTCTATTATAATTCGTACCTATTGATTTATTTTTCGACAGAGTAATTCTGATATAATTATTCAATGAAAATTACTTATTCACGTTGCCAAACTACACTTGTTAGCGAGGATAGAAATTTGGATGCCCATGCTGATCCATTTTGGCGTACTTGTGCCAAAATATTTGCGAACTTTCCTCCATCATTTGGACGTGAGTAACTTCCTAAAAACAGCATGTAAAAGGATGCTCCATGGTCACGGTAGATTATATCCTGGAAAATCAGAATAGGTCGACAAATATTCAAAAATAGTATGTACTTCCAAGCATGCTTTACTAAATACTAGTTTCGCGCTTAGATCGGTGTATATTATCCTCGAACATAGATGATGATGTTTGAAATTACAAAATTCGGTCAATTTTCCATTGCCTTCTAATTATTTTCGCATATGCAGATATTAATAATGTTTCGAGCAACTTTTTTATATTTATTTTCCGATTTTGAGTTTAGCCTCCTTCCTCCTTTAGGTACAACTGATTATAGCATTCGAGATGTAGGATACACTTCTCAAATGTCATTATCCTACAGAGCATCTAAGTGAAAGAAAAACAGACAGCAAGAGAGAGAGAGAGAGAGAGAGAGAGAGAGAGAGATTGGGTTCAATGATCCCTTTAACATACGAATATTACCGTACAAATACACTTACATTTAGTTGTCCCATTAATGAGGTGTAATTACTCAATGAAATTGGTTTTTTTAGAACAATTAAAATGAGGCTTCAAGAAATAGATTATGATTATGCTTGCTAATTAAAAAAAAAGAAGGGACGAGAGGGCATCTTCTATGAACCTTCAGTTTCATCCAACGGAGTCATTATGTAGTAGTTCAAAACCAATGCATATTTACAAGATTAATAGATTTAGATGTCTCTTAGATATCAATAGAGTATTTATGACTCTTTGAGCATCAGATTAATCTCCATCAAGTGCGGTGGTCCTCATCCCACACACATTGGGTAATTGTTGAAGATACACAAGTATGTAATCTCAATAGTGAATTCATGAAAATGCACAAATATGATTACTCAATCTCAAGCCTTGAGTGAGGAGGATTTACACACTTACTACTTGAGTATCCTCTCAGGCTAAAACGTGTAATTTTTCCTTAAAAAAAATGGTTCTTCATTCCACTATCATTGTGATCGCGGTATTATCTCACATTATTTTGAAAATCTTTTAGTTGCCACGCTTGATTTTTTTTTTTTCATCTCAATTTCTATTCGAAGTTGATTTTGGTAGCTTCATGTTTAAAAGGAGTGAGCTGAGCCATCTTGGTTTCTTCATAATTCCTGGGAAGGTTTGGAGAATATTTCTTCTCCACTAGGAATTAGTGCTTATTTAAATTCTAACCTTAATTTCGCAATATATATGTTTTTCCATGTGAAGGAAATCAAGATGTAATCCGTGTGTAGTTATGTGAAAGAAACCAAGATTTAATCTGTGTGTAGTTATGATACTGGAAAATTAGCTTTAATTAGATAAAATGTCGAGATTTAGAGGGAAATTAAGTGCGGTTCTCAGGGAACTTCTTTGGTACAATTCGTCTAATAAATTGGGCGCTTTCTGTGTAGTTGCTCGGTCCACTGGGTTGTTTTACACACTTGCCAATATGCAGTTGTTACCGGAGAATGAAGCTTCCATGAAACGAACGGTCTGATTCCCGGGGCAGAACAGAAACAGAGCACGTTGACACCCCAAAAGGAGCTCAGCCAATTCCCTCTTGCCCTCGGTGATTCCTTTGATCTTCATTCCCTCTTCATTGTACTCTCCGTCGCCCTCCATCCACCAACAGCCACCGCCAAACCTCCATCACTGGCCTCCACATTAGGAGTGAGCAAATTGGACCGACCGAATCAGGACCGCCTAGACCGGACCGGGACCGGTAGTCTGGTCTATAGAGGTCCGGTCTGGTTCCCGGTTCCTAAAATTGAAGCCAATGACCAGGCGGTCCGGTTTCTGAGACCGGACCAAACCGCCCGGTCGGACTAGTTGTTTTTTTAGTTTTTTTTTTCTAATTTGCTCTGTGAATCTCTTTCGTCTCTTTAGACCTCTTTTTTTTTTGTTACTAGGAAGTCATTTTATATAGACGTTGAAGTTCTATAATGTTATTGATTTCAACAATTAGAGAGTAATTTAGGCTTTTTTTTTTGGTCTGGTCTGTCCGGTCCATTTGTCTGTCCAGTCCGATTCCCGGAATGGTCGGTTTGGTTCCTAGTTCCGATGAATTGGGAACCGGGACCACCGGTCCGGTTTCCGATTCTTGAAGAGAACCGGGCAGGATCGAGAACTTATCACCCCTACTCTACATGACTTTCACTTTGAGAAGGGGCAAGAATGAAGAGCATTGATCGAAGGAACTCGGGTGATTTCTGAGCATCCATACGTCACTCTCTCGGTGATTTCTCTCTAAATCCTTTATTGTTGCATCGTTGCTGGCGATCATGCCTCCTGATCACCAACAGTTCCACAGCCAAGAAGATGGTTGGTAATGCCGAAGTACTCAAACTTCAGTCATGACTGCCTGCTTTGACGACCATTTCTTGACATTGCTTTTGTTATCTCCTTACTCACATCCGAAGTCAATTGCTACAGCTAACCATACTTCGTCCAAAGGTGATTTGGTAAACTAGCCAGATCCGTAAAAAGCTTTTTTTTTTTTTTTGTAATATTAAACAAAATTTTTAAAAATGCCGACTTCTTCTAAGTGTGATACGGTAGACTAGTCAGATTTGAGGAAATCTCTCAATAAAACTGCTCAATGAGGCCTCTCAAAATATTGCAAGGACTACACCTGCCAACCAAATACGAATATTCTCTCCCTCTCCTTCGATGCTCACCATTCAAGGCTTATATTTAAGACTATAGCTTAAACCTAATTGATCCTTCAAGCATGTGTGCATCCATGCCAACATACTGTGCACAATACCAAATGTAAGCTACTCATTCATGATATCCTTTCCTTCCTCGGAGTGTTCACAGGCCACTGCTGGTCAAAATGATGCTTAACATATATGTTTCTTCTTTTCATTTGAATGTTCGTAATGGACTATTCATTATCGTTACTAGTATTTTTCGTTCTTTTGCTTTTTATTATGTTCTACAATTGTTTTTCGGAAATGCAATAACTCGCCTTAGAGAAATACTTTCCCTAGGCATTTAAATGAGTTAAAATTGTCTATTACGTTTTATCCATGAATTGTACTTTCTGAAAAGATATATTTTTCATTGTAACGTCCAAATGTGGCCTTCATCGGTGACATGACAGGATATATGGGGCATGAGATGGATAAAATGTTGATAGATTGACGACCCTAAGGCACAAATCGTTCCGGTCCATGCGTCTCTTATTACATGTTTATTTCTGTTGAAGTGTTGATGACGCCAAACCTATTCCATTGACGATCTCTCCACCTATTATTGTTTCTTTCCATGGCATATGATATATCAATTTTAATTATTTAGGGGGAATAATTAAGCGGTTTGCTAATGAACATTTATGGTTAAAGACGATGAGGGCGCAAAAGGATTGGACATTTAACTTCTCTTTGTAACGTGTCACGGTCTCACCCCCTCCCTCGCATATTCCTTGTCTCCATCTCTATGTTTTGGCTCTTTGGGATGTTCATTCTCAAATTGCATTTTCATCCTTGCCTAAAATGATAATACACAGAAGGATCGACAAGTATGACATGCAAAGATATGAGAACAGATGGATAAATGGTCGAAGTGATTGGGATCAACATTACAGGCATTTTGGTGCGAATCAATTGTAATTAAGTGGTACATCGTGCAAATGAATGTGGCTTGAAATAAGATGTACTTTTGGCAGCAATTTCATACAGAGGTTAAAAATATCGAAGAAGTTGAATCAAAGGAATAGATGAGACAATAATCTAATTAAACAAACACTTATGATATTAACAGAATGTTTTATTGTGATGGGGTAGGATGGCCCACAAGTCACAACTCTGCCCCCATACTTCATATGTTCAGTACTAGTGATTTTCATGTATCGTTTATCATATAGTAACCTTTGGTTTCATCAATATGACTAATATGAAAATAAGCTCTTGAGACTATTATTGGGTGATTAATTTAGGATATAGGAATGATACGAAATGATAACATGTAATATTTTTTTAAAAAAGAAATTCGTTAAGTTTTATCTCGAACCAATTTAGATATATTCCACACCCAACAAACAAATGTTCATTTCACTTGAAAGAAAAGTACATCGCTTCAATATAAAGATAAAAATCAAACAAATCAAATAAATTTGAAAGATAAATAAACCTTGTACAGTTTACAGAGACTTGCTCATTCCATCACAAAAATAGGTCTGTCATAGTATCAAAGCTCAACCGATGGCTAATAATTGAATCTGGCATCAGTGATGGGCAAAGGCCACAATATCCTTCTCCATTTATCGTTGCGCCAAAAGATGGTGTGTTTCTAAGTTCGACATCCCCAGCACCGTCATCAAAAAGAGATAACAACAATACCAACATGTTGAAAGAATATAGAAAATGCCTTGCAAATTCCAGATCTAATTCTAAATCAAAATGAAAGAGTACCCAAATCTAAATATAGCTCTAGATCGAGAAAGAAGACCTGCAAAAGCAATATCAGCCGATCAGAAAATTACTTTCAGATAAGCCGACTGCTGAAACAATAAAGGAGCCGCGTTCGACTATATGAAGCAAGCACTGGAACCTAAATGAACAAGTAGATCCAGAATAGCTGATTCTTTTAAGGCACTTGCACTTCAAACTTTTGAGTTCACTAAACAAAACTCTTTACGTGGAAGAAGTCAGCGGGATCGTCCGTGAAATCAATGAAAAAAGAAAGAAGTTGAGGATACGAAGAGATAGGAAAACACAAAGAGAAAGGAAGAGGATGAGGGGTGAGAAGATTGCTGGAAGAGGGGCTTGGCAGCTGTTGGGATGGGGGAAACCCTAGGGGAGCTAGAAAAGGTGGGAGTAACAAATGTTCTATATAGGAAGCGAATATATATATATATATACCCATCATCCATACATAGCAATTCCATGTAACATCCAATACATTTTTTGAATATCCGCTACATTTTATATGCCATGCATTCATTTAACATTGTTGAAACCTAAATTTTAGCTTCCCATTTAATTATTTATCCCATAAAGATTGGCAATTGGCCCAGAGTCCTAAATAAAAATGTCAAAATAACATTACACATAATGCATTTCATAACATTGCATTTAGGTAAGAAAAACATTTAGGGCCAAACTTATCCGCTTTAAAATTGTTCGAAATAATAACAATAATAATAAACTAAATAAAACATCAGAAATTAATTAGAATAAATAACCTGGTCGTGGAGGGAGATCTAAATGGGTTTGACTTTGAAAATGGAACCATTTTCGTTCCAAACTCTGCATGCCGTTGTGCGATTCCGCCCTTTTTCCGGAAGATCAATGTGAGTTGAGTGAAAATATGCTATTATCTTGGGATTTCTTCACTGACATCTTCCATCTCTATAAATGGTTCGAAATAATAACAATAATAATAAACTAAATAAAACATCAGAAATTAATTAGAATAAATAACCTGGTCGTGGAGGGAGATCTAAATGGGTTTGACTTTGAAAATGGAACCATTTTCGTTCCAAACTCTGCACACCGTTGTGCGATTCCGCTCTTTTTCCCGAAGATCAACGTGAGTTGAGTTAAAATATGCTATTATCTCGGGATTTCTTCACTGATATCTTCCATCTCTATAAATACAGGGCGAAAGGAGGCGTTCTAAAAGAGAGGCTGAACGAACAGTCATAGAGGGAGAGGGAGAGGGAGAGGGAGAGAGAACGGCGTTTCAGAAGGCCTCATCTTTCGACGCCATTGTTGTTCCTGTTGCTCGTGCGATCATCGTCTCGCCCACATGTCCAGCCAAATCCCTGCCGCCTTGGCCCGATGCCCCAACGTTGCTGTTCGGGCTGATCTCCAGCAACTCAGGCCGCAAGTCACAGCAGTGTTCGAATCTCTGTCGCATTGGCCAGACGAGTAATTAACTAATGGGCTTATGATAAGACCATCCTTTAGACATTTGATCGGTTCTTGCATGGTTAATTGTCGGCTGGGTCTCCCTCATGTGGGGGACCCAGCAGCTTTATTTTATTTGTTTAAAATAATAGTGGGAGACAAGTGAGTAAATGAGGGAATAAAAAATGATAAAAAATAGTGGGTGTGGGTGCATGTCTGCGAGAGTTTTTTCTCTTTGGTTTTTGAAAGAGAGTTTCTATAGTGTGGCTTACAGAAGCTTACAGAGCGCGAGGGAGAAGTAGAGAAAAGAGAGAGTGCAATCTTTGTAGTCCATATTTGAGGGCCAAACATTGACGGAATTGGCTCAAATTTGGATATGTTGTTCGTGAGGCCGAGACCTACGTGGTGATGGTTCTCGTTCGTTGAGACTCTCCTCCGATTCTCCAATTGCGGTTAGGGTTTCTTGCCCCCTTTGTGTAGTACTTCACCTTTGTGGTGATGAAGTATTGTTGTATTGTTGATGTATAGCCTCTAGTGTGTGACTAGAGCGAAGACCCTTTGTATACCTGCTATTTCTTGGTGATTAGTGGAAGATTTTGGGTCGGCTGTGGTTTTTCCCGTTTTGGGTTTTCCACGTAAATCTTGGTGTGTTGTTTTATTATTCCGCATTAGAATATTTGAATGGATATAATGCTGGTTGTTGCTGGATTAAATCTGTGAAATTAGGGGAATTATTTTATCCTGGATTGGTCTAGTTAGAGGCGAAGTGCTGCCCGATTTTCCCCAACAGAGTGGTATCAGAGCTTGTGTTGATATTTCAGTATTAGATGGATCAATCAAGTAGCACCATGTTTAAGTTGAATGCCTCTAATTATTCTATATGGAAGCCTCGGATGGAAGACATGTTATATTGTAAAGACTTATTTGATCCTATCGACGGTGACGAAGCTCAAGGAGACAAGGAAGACAAAGACTGGGAGTGAATGAATCGGAAGACGGTTGGGTTTATTCGGCAATGGATTGATGATATTGTATTTCATCATGTTGCGCAAGAAACCAAAGCGGATGCCTTGTGGAAGAAACTACAAGATCTCTATGAGAGGAGAACCCCGCAAAATAAAGCTTTTCTAGTCAAGCGACTTGTGAACTTGAGATATAAGGAGGGAAGTAGTATGTCGGAACACTTGAGTGAATTTCAAGATGTTGTAAATCAATTGACAAATCTTGAGATTGACTTAGGTGATGAATTGCAATCATGTTTGTTGCTTGGTACTCTTCCTGATAGTTGGGATACACTAGTTGTGGCATTAAATAATTCAGCTCCTGGTGGTGTGCTTTCTATGAGCATGGTTAAAGAAAGCTTGTTCAATGAAGAAACAAGAAGAAAAGGCTTGAATTATGCTTCTAGATCGGAGGCACTTGTCATAGAAAACAGGTCCAGAAGTCAATCAAGGAAGTTTCAAAGTAATGACAGGGGCAAGTCAAGAGGAAGATCGAAGTCCAGGCCGAGGAGAAATGTGAAATGTTACAACTGTGGCAAGATGGGACATTATGCTAAAGAGTGCTGGCAACCAAAGAGAGATAAATCCCATGATAGAAATGGAGATAAAAAGAAAGAAGAAAATCAAGCTACAACAGCAGCTGCATCCGATGGTGATATTATTTTCATTTGTGATGATGGTTATGTAAACCTTACATGTCAAGACTCTAGCTGGGTTGTTGATTCTGCAGCTTCCTTTCATGTCACCTCACGACGTGATTATTTTACATCTTATCGCAGCGGTGATTTCGGTTGTGTTAGGATGGGAAACAGTGGTATTTCTAGGTTATTGGCATGGGAGATGTTCACTTGGAAACCGATGTGAGATGCAATTTGCTTCTGAAAAATATGAGACATGTTCCGGATATTCGACTGCAGTTGATCTCCACAGGTGCCTTAGATGATGATGGCTACGGCAGTTTTTTCTATGATGGTAAATGGAAATTGACTAAAGGCTCTATGGTAGTGGCAAAAGGTAAGAAGATATGCACTCTCTACACCATGGAAGCAAAGTTGATCAAAGAAGAGGTAAATGCAGTGGAAGATTCCTTAGTTGATTTATGGCATATGAGGCTTGGTCATCTTAGCGAGAAAGGACTTGAGACTCTTGCTAGAAAGAATTTTCTACCATTGAAGGAGAAAAATCTGACAAAATGTACTCATTGTATAATGGGTAAGCAACATCGATTCTCATTTCAGAATTCCTCTCCACACATAAAATCTAATGTACTTGATCTAGTTCACACTGATGTTTGTTGCATGGATGCTAGAACACTTGGCGGTGCATTATATTTTGTGACATTTATCGATGATTGCTCTAGAAAAGTGTGGGCTTTTGCTTTGAAATCTAAAGACCAGGTGCTTGCGGCTTTCAAACAATTTCATGTCAACGTTGAAAGAGAAACCGGGAAGAAGTTGAAATGTGTTCGAGCCGACAACGGTGGAGAATATAGAGGCCTGTTTGAGTATTATTGCAGGGATTATGGTATCAAGCTTGAGAAGACTGTTCCGAAAACACCACAGCAGAATGGAGTGGCAGAGAGAATGAACCGGACGATTAATGATCGGATTCGGTGTATGCTATCTCATGCGAAGTTGCCTAAGTCATTCTGGGGTGAAGCGATGAGAACGGCTGTAGACTTGATAAATCTTTCTCCATCAGTTCCTCTTAAAGGGGATGTTCCACAGAGAGTTTGGAGTGGGAAAGATGTTTCCTACAATTATCTGAAAGTGTTCGGCTGCCGGGCATTTGTACATATTCCAAAAGATGAGAGATCCAAGCTTGATGACAGGTCTAAACAGTGTATCTTCTTGGGTTATGGACATGAAGAATTTGGTTACAGATTATGGGATCCAGCTACAAAGAAAGTCATCAGAAGCCGAGATGTGGTGTTCTTTGAGCATCAAACCATTGAAGATATCAACAAGCCAGAGAAGCCAAAGAATGTAGCTCAACAGAGGGTTAATTTTAGCCCAAATCCTCCGACTGTATTGGGTGAAAATCAAGGGGGAGAAGCGCATGGAAATCATGAAGATGATGAATCCTCACAGAATGTTGATTCTTCAGTGGAAGCAGGTGAATCAGTTGAGCAAGAGCAACCAGTTGAAACAGTTGAACCAGTTGAGCAAGAAGAACCGATTCTACCTCAAATTAGAAGATCAAAAAGAGAGCGTAGACCATCACAAAAATATCAACCACATGAGTATGTGTTACTCACCGATGCAGGGGAGCCAGAAACTTATGAAGAGGCTATATCGTGTGATAAGAAGAATGAATGGCATGAAGCTATGCGAGATGAGCTCAAATCTTTGCATGAGAATCACACATTTGAATTGGTGAAGTTGCCTAAGGGCAAGAGAACACTCACAAACAAATGGGTGTACAAGTTGAAGACGGAAGAAAATAGTTCACAACCACGATACAAGGCTAGGCTTGTTGTGAAGGGCTTTCGTCAGAAGAAGGGAATTGATTTTGAAGAGATTTTTTCACCAGTTGTAAAAATGCCTTCTATTCGAGTTGTTCTTGGGTTAGCCGCGAGTTTGGATTTAGAAATTGAACAGCTTGATGTAAAAACAGCTTTTCTTCATGGAGACTTAGAAGAAGAGATATACATGGAGCAACCGGAGGGTTTTGAAGTTAAAGGCAAGGAGCATTTTGTATGCTAGTTGAAAAAGAGTTTATACGGTCTCAAGCAAGCGCCAAGACAGTGGTACATGAAGTTTGATTCATTCATGGAAGATCATGGATATGGTAAGACCAACTCTGACTCTTGTGTCTTTGTGAAAAGATTCTCAGATGATGATTTTATTATCCTCCTACTCTATGTGGATGATATGTTGATAGTTGGGCATGATGCTAATAAAATCAAGAACTTGAAAAATGAGTTGAGTAAAGCTTTTGCGATGAAGGATCTTGGATCGGCTAAACAAATCCTTGGTATGCAAATTACTCGTGATAGGAAGAATAAGAAACTCTGGCTATCTCAGGAGAAGTATATTGAAAAGGTGCTTGAAAGATTCAACATGAGCACATGTAAACCGGTAAGTACTCCACTTGCAGGTCACTTCAAGTTGAGTAGTAATGAGTGTCCTACGAGTAAGAAAGATAAGGAAGAGATGATGAAAATTCCTTATGCATCTGCCGTGGGTAGTTTGATGTATGCCATGGTTTGTACAAGACCAGATATTGCTCATGCAGTTGGTGTTGTGAGTAGATTTCTCTCAAATCCAGGTAAAGAACATTGGAACGGTGTGAAATGGATTTTGAGGTATCTTAGAGGCACTTCCAGATTATGCTTGTGTTATGGAAATGGAAAGCTTGAGTTGAATGGTTATTCAGACTCTGATTATGCCGGTGACAGTGATTCCCGAAAGTCTACATCAGGTTATATGATGATCTTTGCAGGGGGAGCAGTTTCATGGCAATCAAGATTGCAAAAATGTATTACTCTGTCTACAACTGAAGCGGAGTATATTGCTATCACCGAGGGAGGCAAGGAACTCTTGTGGATGCAGAAATTCCTACGAGAGTTGGGCTTGAAGCAACAGAAGTTTGTCTTATATTGTGATAGCATGAGTGCTATCTATCTTAGCAAGAATCCAGTGTTGCATTCAAGATCGAAGCATATTGATGTGAAGTATCATTGGGTCCGAGAAAAGTTAGAAGAAAAGGTCTTTCTACTTGAGAAAGTCCATACTGACGACAACGGATCTGATATGATGACTAAGGCCTTGCCGGTGATGAAACTTGACTCC
This sequence comes from Psidium guajava, assembly GCA_016432845.1. Lineage (NCBI taxonomy): Eukaryota > Viridiplantae > Streptophyta > Magnoliopsida > Myrtales > Myrtaceae > Psidium > Psidium guajava. Next base: position 18,709,788 of record CM028231.1, read on the forward strand.
TGTCGAAGCAAAGCGGGCATGATGGAACTCCCCACATGAGGTAGAGGGGGAGATTTGTCGGCTGGGTCTCCCTCATGTGGGGGACCCAGCAGCTTTATTTTATTTGTTTAAAATAATAGTGAGAGACAAGTGAGTAAATGAGGGAATAAAAAATGATAAAAAAATAATGGGTGTGGGTGCATGTGTGCGAGAGTTTTTTCTCTTTGGTTTTTGAAAGAGAGTTTCTATAGTGTGGCTTACAGAAGCTTATAGAGCGCGAGGGAGAAGTAGAGAAAAGAGAGAGTTCAATCTTTGTAGTCCAGATTTGAGGGCCAAACGTTGACGGAATTGGCTCAAATTTGGATATGTTGTTCGTGAGGCCGAGACCTACATGGTGATTGTTCTCGTTCGTTGAGACTCTCCTCCGATTCTCCAATTACGGTTAGGGTTTCTTGCCCCCTTGTGTAGTATTTCACCTTTGTGGTGATGAAGTATTGTTGTATTGTTGATGTATAGCCTCTAGTGTGTGACTAGAGCGAAGACCCTTTGTATACCTGCTATTTCTTGGTGATTAGTGGAAGATTTTGGGTCGGCCGTGGTTTTTCCCTTTTTGGGTTTTCCACGTAAATCTTGGTGTGTTGTTTTATTATTCCGCATTAGAATATTTGACTGGATATAATGCTGGTTGTTGCTGGATTAAATCTGTGAAATTAGGGGAATTATTTTATCCTGGATTGGTCTAGTTAGAGGTGAAGTGCTGCCCGATTTTCCCCAACATTAATGCCAAGTCACTTTAATTCAATCCAATTGAGTGCATAGAACATAAATCCAGTGTACTTCAGCCGTAGCCTCGCTGATGAGGCCCAGTGATTTGTTCGCGCTTTGCTGGTTTCATATCTAGGTAAGTCCAAGTTTACTTACTTTTATATCTCAGTTTTAACATATAGTTTTTTTCAATTACATGTTATTAGTTAATAGAACCTAAGATTATTTTTGATTTGATTACTTCCTTGCATTAACCAAGGCGTATTAGGCTTTTGGAACTTTAGACACTAAGGCCGGACCTACTATGTCTCGCATGACTTTCTATGATTTATTTGAGTAAGTTGAGATTAGATTGTTTTGAAATATCACGTTATCAATCAACTGATGAATTTTTAATATAATGCATGTTTCATTGCATCATGATATTATCATTCGTCATTGCACATCACTTAAACTTTTGGGTTTCCATATTTAAGGCCATGCATGAGTATTCTCATAATGTATATAGATTTAGAGCATGTTTAACTAGAATGCATATTGATTTAGGATAATACGTAACTTTCATAACAAAAACCAAATAAAAATTGGCATTAGGGTTCCATAAAAATTGCATGTACTTAGCGTTAATTAGTACATCATATATGATATGTCTCATACTGTATTCTTAGTTATTAATATCATATTGCATGTAGGTTACTCACGTTATGTAGTTCACGGACTTTAAGGTCATTTGATTTTTATCGATTAATAAAAAAAGAGAAAAAATACTTGGGAGTCTCATGTAATTCTCATTAATTAGGAATATTAATGAATTGAATATCGCATGTTACTTAGTACGTCCCTGACATTTAGTGTAAATTTTAATTGATACCTCAGCTAGATAACATTTAGAATTAACTCCATAGTAGACCTCATCATGCCCGTCATATATTGCTCGTCATTTAGTGAGTCTCCTGCCGTAGAGTTAATATTGAATAATCACATCAAGTGGATTAAATTAATAATCCTATTCCATGTCATTGCATTTAGGTAAGTTCACATAGCATAGCATATATGTCATTTAGAAACCTAGTATTAGATTAGGTGCATATATCATAGCATTTTAATTGAATCATTTTTTTGACCAAAAAAAATTGAATCATTTTCATAAAGAAAGAAAAACTCTAAAAAATCCATGGACATTGCATTCTCATTCATGAAAGAAAATGCGTGCACATCATTTCATTGGTTCCCCAAGTTGAGATTGCATAAAAACTTACTGGATGAATAGAGAATACTTATTGTTTGCATATGCATTCCAGGTTCCTAATGTTTTAAACAATTCACTTATTGCTTTGATTATTGAATGTTGAATGATGTTTGCATAATGTATGATTACTTCTCACATGTTAGTGTTAGTGCCATATGATTAAAATTGATAAAGATTGCATGCAAAACATTTTTGAAATAAAAGAGAAAAGTTATCGAAAGGGCATTACTTAATTCTAGCATAATCAAGTCCCCAAATCCAGTGAATATCTAGTTCACATAAGTAAAATATACTCCTACATTTTACTTAGGTGTCTAATTGACCCATAATTGATTAGTGATGGCTTTAAGTTGTGATTCGTAGGACTTCAAAGAGCTCATCCTAAGCATTATGCGTAGTAATGTATTAGCTTTCCCTTGGTGGTTCATCTCTAGAAAGGTCGCAACAAACACAAAGTAAAATTGGAAAAAAAATATCATGGATCACTAAATCATAGATAGAAAAAGAAAAAAGATCAAAAAAAGTTTAGGGCAGGATCATTAATCCTAATTTCAATAGCATCTCATGAGAGTGCATTTGTGAATGTTAGTCATTTGCATTATAGGAGATAGGTAGTCGACCGCTCTAAAGGAGCACGACGCAAGATTATCAGGTGGAAGATTGTCGCCAGTGACTAAGCTTCCCTCCCTAAAAAAATTCACAAGAGCAACCCTCAAGTTGTTGCAATAAGTTTCAAGGAGGCCATAGACCCTCTTCCACCATGAACCAAGCACATATGTTCCTTGCATCCGTAGGGATGGGCCTGAGAAGGCATGGCATAGACGTGCTAGGGTCATGGTGGAAAAGGGCATACAATCACCTCGAAGCTTCCTACGATGCCAACTAGAGGGTCGTTTTTTGCAAATTAATCAGGGAGGGAAGCCTAGTTACTAGTGATAATTTAGTCACGACAATCTTCCTTCCGATAATCTTATGCTGTGCTCCTTTAGCGTAATAACAGGAAGAAAGCCTTTAAACATAAAAAAGAAAGAAGAAAATAATAACATATGAAAAATGCAGCTGGAAAAAAGAGAAAAGAAAAAGAAAAAATGAGTTGGTACTGAGGGGAGGGAGGTGAACAAACCAAGAAAGGAAACGGAGAAAATCTCCAACTCGTAGATTGGGGTAACCATGAGAGTATAGCCAACATCGATGTGAGCGATGACATGGCCAAACAAGACAGACAAGTAATTAGAGGCAAACCCCATGAGGAAGGGGAGACGAAAAAGATGACCTTGATCCCAATGATGGTGTATCAGTGGCCAATGCGATTGAATGTCCACCTGGCCAACAATGACACGAGGAGCGCAATGATGTGGAGGACGACTATGAGGATCGCAGCGTGCCTGTCAAGTAACTCCTAGTCTTTCTTAACAGTATCTATAGTCTTGTTAGTGGCTCCTATTTCTACAAAAAAAAATTAAAAAAGAAAGAGCAAAAGAGAAAACTACAAAGAAATCGTATTTATGATTGATCACATATATTGTTGTCATATATAAGAAGTGATCATGAGGAGAGAGAGAACGCACTGACCATAGGCAAGTAAACCGAAGTGATTGAAGCCGCCAAGACGATTATTAATGTGTAGTTGTTAATTAGGCACGGAGGTGGGTTGACCCTAGAATCAACAGGTGTGTCGATTGACAATTACACATTAATATTCATCTTGGCGACCTTCATCACTTCAGTTTACTTGGCAACGGCCAATGCGTTCTCCCTCTCTCTCATGGCCACTTCTTTTATATGGTAACAATATACGTGATCAATCATAAATACAATTTTTTTTTTGTGTTTTTCTCTTTCTCTCTTTTTTTTTTTTTGTAGAAATAGGAGCCCTTAGCGAAACTATAGATACCATCAAGAAGGACCAGGAATAACCATGAGCACGTTGAGATCCTCATGGTCATCCTCCACGTCGTTGTGCTCCTCAGGTCATTGTTGGTCAGGTGGACGTCCGATTGCATTGGCCACCAGTACACCATCCTCGGGGTTCGGGTCATCTTATTCATCGTCCCCTCCCTCATGGGGTTCGCCTCCAGTTACTTGTCTATCTTGTTTAACCGCGTTATCTCTCACATCAGTATTGGCTATACCCTCATGGTTGCCCCAGTCTATGTGGTGGAGATTTTCCCCATTTCCTTTCGTGGTTCGTTCACCTTCCTTTTGAGGTTCCAACTCATTTTTCCTTTTTCTTGACTCTTTTTGTAGCATCAGTTTGCATTATTCGTATGAGCTTCATCGGCCTCTCGGAGACTACTCCCATGATCTTGACAGCTGCTATGGTAGTGTGTCATCAAATATTGCAGGGGATAAGTGCAGATCTGGAAGAGGGCAGAGATTGGACGAGAGGGGGAGGATGGGTCTGCGTCTCATGACCATGAGAGAGATGAGGGGGAGAGAGCGAGAGAGATGAGAGAGTGCATGGCAAATCTTGCTTGGAAAGTGCAGATTTGAGGGAGAAAATCTAGGACAAAGGAGAGAGGAGGACGTCTGTGACAGACGAGGGAAATAGAGCGACTAAGGAAGAAAAGGAAATGGAGAAGGAGAAGAAAAAGCAGCGGTAGAGATGACAGAGAGGGACAAGCAAAAATAATTATTGTATCATTTTTTTATAATTTTTTAAAGGCTGGCCTTTGGGGTTAAATTACGAAAATGCCCATAAATTTTCTTTTATTTTTTATTTTTATAATAGCTCTTTTTTTTTTAAATTCTCTATTTTTATAAAAAAAAATATATAAATAATAATCTATCATATATTTATAAAAATGTATATTTAATATATAATATGTATTAACGTATCAATTTTTTTTTTATTTTTAAGAAATGATGTGTTAATATATCTTGCCGCATCGCTTGTGGATATTACTTAGTTAAAGGCAGATGAAAAGGAATCCCTCCCACACAAAGGTCAGAGCCTTGCTCGAGATGTTCTTTTCATTAAAAGCAGACTTGCGTGTGTGGGTGGTCCTTCCATTAATGACACATCAATGGTTTAGACAGAGATTTTGAGAGAGAGAGAGAGAGAGAGAGAGAGCTACCGCTTGTAGGGGACATTCATAGGGATTGAGACTTGACGTGATTTAGCTTTGCTTTTACTCTAGTCAAGTCTAGTCTTTGACTGCCAAAGACTCACTCTTCGCCCTTGCCTTTAAGACAAAGAAAGAGAGGAATAAGGAAAGGGATTAGTAGAGATTATCTCATTGCCCAGTTACACTACGTTTTAGATAGCCCTGTTTAAATTGATATGCAGATTCAAATCTCATTCCTCTTTTTTTAAAAAAGAAATAGAAAAAAAGGGCCATCATGGTCACATCTTAGATTACACAAGGAGAAGCACAATATTTCAAAATGTTTATTTTGCAAGTAGAGAATTTCCAGCCCACTCCATTTTCTGTGTGGTCATATTGAATCACGACTGATTTATCTCAGTGATGGCTACTGGACTCTCTGTAGACTCTACTCTTCTTCTTGATTAGCCTTTTTCTTCAACAAGCACCATCTCCCCATTCAAAGTCTCTCTCTCTCCCTCTCTCTTCAAAATAATCTTTCTCTCTCTCAACTCTCTTCAAACCCGAAACCGATTAGTTCATTGATTCGGCAGTTCGGAACTAGAATCGGCCCGTGGCCAAAAGGGTCCAGTTCCAACGGTTTTGAGCTGTTGAGAGCCATTGAAAGCCAACGGTCAAATAAAAACAATTAAATTTGTATGATAAAAAATTTATAAATACCACTTTTGTCTATTATTTTTTCATACAAATTCTCTCTTCATCTCAATTCTCTCAAATTCTCTCAACTCTCAATTCTATTAAACTCTCTCTAACTCTCAAGTCTCAATTACATTATTAGTACTCTAGTTTCTTATTTTATTTTATTTATTATCTCATTTAATAATTTCCTATATCAAATTCTTTTTTCATACCCTATATTTTTTGAATTATACCATATATATATTTTTTATATATCCAAAAAAAGGGCAAGTGGAAGAGCTAGTAGTAGAGGCAAGAGTACAATGAGGGAATCTGATTATCCTGATCCTTGTAATTACGCAGGTTGATGAGTTAATGTAGATGATGAAATTAATATTTTTCCTAATATAGAGACACGCAAGAGAGTTTTCACCCTCCTACTGGTGCCGAAGAAATGTCCACAACAAAGGAGTGGGAGGGTACACCCAGCATATGGGACAACTTCATGAAGGTTGAAAAATTTGAAGAAGATCTAAAAGGGTATGAATTGGTTTGTAAATATTGTGATAAAAGATATAAATATACAGGTGGATAAGGATATGGAACATTTAATTAGTATCTTAAGTGGAGATATCTAACCGAAATGGGAATTGATGCCAACCAACAATAAATTTTTGGGCACGCCAAGCCTAACACTTCTCTTTTATTTCGTTATAATGAAAAAAATTATAAAGAAGAATTAGGTAAATTTATTTCCGTTGAACATTTATCATTTAGTTTTGGTGAAAATTTAATTTTAATCAATTTATACAAAATGTATGTGTTCCACAAGCAAAACATGTTCTTAGAAATACATTTAAACGCAAAATTAAAAATCTTTATTAAAAAGGAAAAAAAATTACAGATTTTTTTTTTATGAATTTTAATGGATGTATGCATATAGGTAACGATATTTTGGGTGATCATTGGCAAGCTAATTCTTATATGGATATAACATGTCATTGGTTAGATGATGATTGGAATATTAAAAAGAAAGTTATTGCATTTAGAGTTTTTGATGATAGGCATACGACAAATAATATTTATAGATTAATTAGACAAGTTTTAGAAGAATATTATTTGCATAATAAAAATTTTTAATTGATTTTGATGATGCAGGCGTAAATACCACTTCAATTGTTGAACTGAAAAATATTTGTAAACCCATTTTTGGTGGATAATTTTTTTCATGTTAAATGTGTTTGTTATGTTTTAAATTTATGTGTGCAAGATCGTTTAAAAACTCTTGATATTTTTCTCAACCTGATAAAAATAACAATTCAATTTTTGTGGAAACATTCCCAAATAATGAAAGAATGGTTAAAATTTTGTAGAGCAAATAGAAAAAGACCAAAAAGACTTCCAAGATATGTTCTAAATCGTTGAAATTCTACTTATAAGTTTCTTAATGAATATTTTTCATATAAAGATTTATTATGTGCATTTATTTTAGATAATGTATCTTAAATTAATATATACCTATAAGAATGAGATAGTTGCAAATTCTTTTAGATATTTTAAAAGTTTTTAATGATGCAACTTATACTTTATCTAGTATTTATTATCCTACTACGCATTTATTTTTAATAGAATGTATTAATATCGTTGGAGTTTTTGAAGAAACTAAAAATAATAATAATTTAAGTAATACTATTAAAACAATATGAACAAAATGGCTACATTATTACGGGCAAATTTCTATTATTTATTCATTTGCTTGTGTTTTTTTATCCACGTTGTAAATTAGATGATTTAGGTGATTATTTAAATACGTATTATGAATGTTTTAATTGATATGGTAAATATTAGAACTATACAAGCAATGGTGAAAAAAGTAATAATAGAATTATATAATGAATTTTGTAGAACATATAATCTACGTGACAGTGGATGTGGATCTTCTCAATCTAGTCACTTACAATGTGGGAACATAGATATTATAGTAGAGGCCCTAGAGGGTACCCACTTTTATTGCCTAGGCCAAAAAGGAAAAAGGGAGCAATAGGACATAATTCTAAAATGAGAGCTATCTAATCATTTTTTTGAGTTTGATGAATCTCAAGGGAGTATAAATTTCACAATATTGGATTGGTGAAAGAGGCATTCCACCTAATACCAAATTCTTGCTCTAATTGAAAAAAAAAATTGGCAACCTTTTGTTCAATAGTTATGGTAGAATAAGCATTTAGTGTTGGAAGCAATATTTTGGATGAACGACATTCAAGATTAACTTCAGAATCGATGGAGTTTCAAGCTTGCATTGATAATTAGACAAAAGCTCAATATAGACAATAAGAGATAGATCGTAATAATGAAGTCGAATTCTTTGATGATGGAGATACCACCGCCATCGGTATAGGAATGGGTAGAACGATTGAGGATAAAGTAAGTATGGGGTTATCAAAGGTAAAAGAACAACATGGACTTTGATTCTTTTATCCTTAAGAAGATATGTAGGCACTTAATAATAAATCATTAAGTTCAAGTCCCATCCCCCTCTATTTTTTCCCCTACATTTGATTATAATTTTTATTTGATAATGCATTATTTCATAATTTCATAATTCATTATTTTTTATTTCATAATTCACTATTTGATAATTTGATTACAAATTCATCGCAATTTAATTTTTAAAATCAAAACCTTTTTGAAAAAAAAAAAGAAACTGGTTCGTAACAACCGGTAGTTCGGTGGTTCCAAACCGCCAAACTAGCCCAGAACCTTCAGTTCCGGTTCCTCCAAATTTGGAATCGGAACTGCCGATTCATGAATCGGAACTGACAGTTCCAAAACCATGGCCATGCCTAGTCATACCTAAAGGTAGCTTTTGCAAAACACAAATCTAAAAATGGGATAAGAAAACTCCCTTGGTTTGCTTTTAAAACCTTGGCCACTTCCTCTCGATTAACATTTAGGTATTTAGATAAGACCAAGACCATATCCTTCTCAATTTGCGAGTTAACTAAACCTGAATCAAACAATTTTCCAAGAAGAATGCTATACTCTTCTAAAGTTGGAGTGAGCTCATACTTATCAAATATAAATATAGTAGTTCTTGGGCTTCCAAAATGAGTCAGCGCATGGATGAGACCAAACTAGAGTTGAATATTGATCAAGGGGAACATACAGCTGATGCGGAATCTAATAATCTCTTTGCCATTCTCATACAATTCGCTTTGCCATTCCTTCAATTGGTCTCTAGCCGAGTAATGACTCAAACTTCCTCATAAATATATAGCTTGAGACTCTACGATACACCTAAATAGTCATGGACTCACTCAAAATGTAAGAGAGTAGGAGAAATAAAGGTTAAGAAACTACCGTTTTTAGATGATCAAGAATAACAATCACAAAGACATGCACATGAAATGCTTCGTGAGATTCGACTTCTATCTAGCATGACTTAACAAGATGGAGTCCCAAAGATGTCTAGACTGAACCACATTAGTTTGTAATTGAGTTGAGGATCCCTGTAGACATTCGGCTTAGTCAAGTAACAATCCACATCACATGGTTAATGAAGGGGGTTTTAACTCTTAGCACTAATTTGAAAAGTTCGGGATTTGAGAATGGACACTCGGGCCAAATGGTGATGGCTGAATTGTCCTTAAACAAGTACCATCCTAAGCCTAGCCATTAGGGTTCAATGGCGGGTAGTGTGTGTGCTAAGTGTCGTGCTAAAAATAATAAAGGCGTGTAAAATAGTTTATGTCACTCAACACTTCAAAGTAACCAAGATATTCATTCCTACATCCCCTTGCAAAACAAATAGTCAACAATCAACTCCATACCTTATCACCCCAACTTGCAAGAACATATAACACCTTACAATTGAGATTCAACCAAAATTGCCAAAAGTGAGACATCCATGAAATTTTCATTGGCTAAGTCCACTAAGGCTTTTAATTTTCAAAAAATCAAAGTACTCCAATTAGTCTCTTAATCTTTCCAAAAATTTAAAGTCAGCATCGGTAAAAGTTCAAACAATGGATGAGGGAAGAGTGAAAAGATTGGTGGAGATTTCTTCTTACGTTTCGAGACTTTGGAGGTCGACCAAGACATATTACCTTGAGTTGTGGTGGAGCTCGGGAACTTCTTAGGCCTTAGTGAGTTAGGTACAAAAGAAATGTCACCCGAATTTTTGTGCTCCATTTTGACGAGGTATCAACATTTAAAAGATAGTTTTGATATGCATTTCTCCTGCATGGCCCACTCATACCGTTCTACGACCTTTATGAGGTATGCAAAAGTTTGGTAGCATGAAGTATTCAACTTCGCGAAATATTCATACTGCAATGCCTTCAAGAATAAATCTACTAATTCATCATCTAGGATCGACGGCTTTACTTACGTCACTATGGCCCGCCACCTTTGAGCATAGGTGTGAAACACTTCATTTTTACCCTTTGTGGTTCTCAATAAATCTTCTCTAGTAGGAGCTGTTGTAGTGTTAAACTTGTACTGGTATAGGAAATCTTAAGCTAGATCCTCCCAACACATGTGACATGGCAAAACTAATCTATATGGTCATTCAGAGCAAATGCGATGACAATGGCATGCAAATAAAAAAAAATCATTGTAGCACTAAAAAATGCAATACACAAACATGGCATATGAACACATGCGAATATGTGACATGTGAGCATAATATATGAACATGAAATGTGACATCCTGAAATTTCAATCCTTTTTCTGGAATTCGGAATAACGGAATGGGTATAGTTCATTGACGCACTTTAGCCAAATCTCACTAAGACTGATCACCTCGGAACGGCCAACCGAAGGGGAAAGGCTATATAGGGATTTAAGAATACATGAACCTGACGAGGTTAAAACACGTGTTCCCTAACAACCGCCCGTTGGCCTGAGTATTCGCTGAAGTTGCTGTCTAGTGACAGAGACTACAAAGTGAATTACAAACTTGGACCATTGAGATTTCACGGACATCGCAAAAATGATTAGGACGTGATTTTATGAGTTTCTGGACTAACAATTTACTTTGGAATGCTAAAATTTCCATGAGAGTAAAAATGACCATTTTGCCCACAGGCCACGGAAAACCCTATAAATGGTAAATCGAGAGCAATTTGAGGAAACCAAAAGTTAACCAGTCTTAGTTTGATAGTCCGCTACGCTCCGACACCGAGAGCGCGTTTTCCAAAAAGTCAAAGTCAACCGATTGACCGTTGATCGCCACATGTCGACCTTTCGAATTTTCAAGATTTTAGCAAGATATTCCATCTTTTTTACACTTGTCAAGATGTCATGAACCCACCAATCCACTTGTGACACTTGTCATCATCCTAGTAAGCTTCGAAAGGCTTCTAAAAATCAAGATGTGTTCTAAGATTGACAAGTGTCCCCACTTTAAGCAACTTGGGAAGCAAAATTTGCTTTGTCTTCTTCATTCATGGCTCAAAATGGTCATACAAATCTGCCTATTGAACACTATCACAATCAACCATCTTCTTCCCCTTTTTCCTCTCTCTGTCAGTTTGCTCACCAGAAACGTCATCATAGTTTGCCGCCTGTTTCTCGACCCAAACGACTTCCGTTTGAGGCGAAAAACCACTCAAAATCTTCGTCTCTCTCTAGTTTGTCTCCACAAAATTTCAGCTCAAAATAAGCCTTGGAAGTACCCCAAAAGAAGCAACAACCGTCCCTTGCGCGGGTTCGTTTTCTGCCTGCGCGCCTGGAGAAAAATTGCTCGTTCGGGATCGTCCGGAGGGCAAATTGAGCTCTGTTTTTGCCTGTATGACCGTAAGATTCTGAAATTCAAGAATATAAAGTTTATTTGAATGCAGACCTGATAGAATTTTCGCGACATGGGCAGAACAGAGGGGAAACTGATTCTTCTGTGGTTTGTTTGCATCAATAATTGTCATCCTTGTTTCGACGGCTTTTCCTTAGGCAAGCCACTCCTCTAATCCATATTTAGGGTATTAGATCAATCCTGGTAATTGGTTTCCTCAATTTTGTTCAAATTATGCAAATTAGTGAATTGAAGGGTATTATTGTGGTTGCCGAATGAGATTGAATGTGATATGAATACTGATTGTGAAGTGTGGGTTCACTTGATTTGGGAGTGGTTTGTGAGAAATTGCAACCTAGGTCAAAAAGGGTAAAATGGTAATTTCCATTAGTATTCTGTTCAATCTATTTTGGGGCTGTAAAATATGTTAGAATGGCCTATAACGATGATGGTGAGGGGTAGAAATGGTTAGAATGACTGATTATTTCAAAAACGGGCAAAATAGTGAAAGAGGGCATTTTGGTAATTTGGCGTATAACAAGAATTCGGTACTGTTCATGGCTGTATGGACATAATTCTGTACGTATAATCGCTAGGTGAAATTGATTAGATCAATTAGGATACTCGGAATCGAGAAATTAACTTAATTAGTGAAATCAATCGCAAAATGGTAATTTTGCCATTTAAATTAGAAAGATCTATTTTAGGATTTATGAAAATGTGAAAAAGAACTATAAAAGTGAGTATGAAGTGTGAAATCGACTAAATTAAATTTTAGGTACAAAAAACGGCCTCAAAGGTGAAGAAGGGCAAAATCGTAATTTTGCACCTAAATAGTGAATTTGACTATTGAAGGACAACATAGGCTGGAAATTAAGTTGAGCAAGACTGAATGATGATAAAGTACTAATTTAGTCTGTTTGAGCATCCAAAGCTGAGGTCTGGATAAATAGTGCTAGAAGGGCAATCCTGTAATTTTTCATTTAGTCTATTGACTTAGTTTTGAAAGTGTGACTGAACTATTCTGCGATGATGTGTTATTGGATACTCGCATGTTCCTTAGTTGGGTTGTGAATTACCAGACGAAAAGTCTGGTGAGATGGATAATAAGAAAACGAAGAGTGAGTCCCAAAATGGGAAAACGGCGAAATAAGGCTGGTGTGACTTGTGACGCGCTAGGCGTGGGGTTGCCGGAGTGATAAGTGTACCAATCCGGGTCTTGGCTTTGATGCCCTGCGGATTGAGGTACTGGGATGTGAGCGTGCGTCCGGGTCTTCTATGCGAGGGAGGCACAGATGCGGACAGTACAAGCTAAAGGGTTGGCTCTCACCTGAGTCTTCACGTGAAAAGACATGCATGCGGGTTGAGATGCGTGTGCAATTGAGTCTGTTATAGCTAATATGAGACTGAAATTAGTTAAGTAATGGTGTTAGCGACTAGCACCTATAGTTGGTCGAAAAGCGTATATCGTCAATGGATCGCTTAAAATGGCGATGCATCCTATGGTGTTGCTTGTTTAGACTGATAAGTAGAGCGATTGTTGGAAATTGAACTAGAGTTATGTAATATTCTATCTAGGGTTTAGAGGTAGGCTTATTGAGATTAGTTCTCACAGTGAGTTTTTCCCCAAACCTTTCAGATCCGCCTGATAGATGATGAATGCCAGCCACCCTTCGACGGGATACCGAGGCGTATCGAGACAGTGGAGACTGAGTATCCCGACGTGAGAAGAGGTGTCATGTATACTAAGCATGACAGTATAGTGTGGATCAGTATAAGAGATGAGGGCCTAGAGATACTATTCTTCGAGGCTTGGACAGTGAGGATTGGCGATTCGATCATCTGACCCATACAAGGTTTCGATGTTCTTGACTTTGAGATAGACTACACGGAATGGATTCCCACACCGACCTTCCCTGGACAGGTGATAGACCCCAAGCCAGACCTGGAGTCGGATTTTGACTACGATCTCGAGTACCCCGACTATGGAGGACCTATGGAGATCGAGGCCGCAGATGAGGAGGATTCGATAGATAGCGAGCCATCAATAGATGAGTCTGAGCCCGAGGAAGTTGCGTCGACAGACATGAGCGAGGCGGATTAGAGGATTTTCCGTTTACTTTTAGCCACGCTTGATGTTCTCTTCTTTGTTTGTTTTTGATGAGAACAGGCATAGGCTTGAATGTTAGCTGCCTCGCGACACCTTGTATATATGATAGTTATCTGTTCTATAAATGAGGATCTTTGTCTCTTCCTTTTATTATTTGGTTATGCATGTTGTCTGTGGGAGTTGGTCGCGTTTCTGGTAGTGCAAGTTCAAAAGTTTAGAATTCGATTGGCGACTATTCTAGGCATCGCTAATTATATTGATTGAGATTCTAGGACCACAAGTGATTCGGATGATCAATGGGGTGTAAGGCGTGACATGAAACACATGAATATGACATGGGTATGCAAACAAGGAATATGCATGATACATGTGAACATGGATATGCATGAGATATGCAAATATACATTAGATACGCAAAATATGGATATGCAAACATGTAGTGAAACATGAGATATGCGAACAATGCAATGAGACATGAGATAATGAGCAGAATTTTTTCTTTTGTATATATTTTTTAGAATTTTTCAAATTCTTTAGGATATGTAAGGATAATCCCTTATCTTGATTTTAATTCCAACCTTCCAATGGGATAAGCTTTCTAAGAAGACTATCTTTCCTAAATTTCAATTAGATAGGGTTTCTAAGAAACCATATCTTACTAAAATTATCAAGATTTTTTTAGTATGGAATTTCAAACAATATATGATAACAATGAAATTGAACATGATTGAAAACAAATCATGAATATCCAACTCTACAACATGATAATCACAAAGCAATCCAAGGACATTCCTTCAAAAAATTTAGTTTCTCTAAACCCAAAATTGATTTGAAAAGCTAGTGAACCAGATTTAAATGGTTCTAAATCGATTTGGCTAAATTGCCCTTTTCACTAATCTGAAGGGATCGTATTGTTGGGTTTCGACGGATGGTACGTATGGGTGAAATAAAAATTTCACAAATCAAAGTAAATGTAGCGAAAATAGACATACCTATACGTGGATCTTCCAAAGGTGATATTCGTACATTTCAATTTCAATAGAAAAATCTAAATCTCACATGAAAAGTGTTTTAGGATTACCCCTTGAAACACGCTTGCTATGACTCGGTTCGTATGTTCTTCAAGTTCCATAAGTATCAAATCTCTAGTTCAGATGCACCACCAATCCCGCGATAAATGGAAGACGAACTTCACACACGATCGTCGCTTTGATTGTGCTAGTAATCTTCATAGATGAGACAATCCGTGCTTGCCCCTCTTGATCATGAACTTTCTCACATGACCCTCAAGTGTTTGCACTGGAACAATTGCACATACACACAAGAAAACACAAATGAAAACCTACGACAACCAACCCCTAAACCTTAACCCTTAATCCTTATTTATAGGGGAGGGTTTTGGGGGGAGGGGGAAGGTCCCACCACATTTCTGGCCGGTGGCTAGTCAAAGGAGATGGGTAGTCACCTTTGACCGCTGCGCTGCCAGCTAGCTACTGGCTGGCCAGCCAAGTTGATAACTTTTGCTGACCTGTTATCTTCTTAGAGTGCGCACTATTATCTTCTCGTGTTGCATGCTGATATCACATCAACATATGATCATTTTGCGGTCCGTGCATGCATCATATGCAAGCTCATTTATGAAAAAAAGTAAGAATCAAATCAAATCTCGTTTGACTCAATTCAGTCCAATTATCTTGATAGTCATCTTTGTAACCTCATCTTCCAATGTCAACATCATACCATATTGGTTATGGTGCATAACATTTGTGACATCCCGCGGGGGTGTCTTGTTAAGGGGCTGTGCACAACTCTTTATCCCAGATCGCTTAGGGAAGGAGTCTTGGGCTAGTTGATAAGGCTTTGGCTTTCCTTTAACTTGCTAGAGGTCTTTTTTGGGAGTATCTTAAAAGAACAAAATCGTGAGGACCGTGTGTGCAAATTAGATAATATCTTGCAAGTAATGGGCCCAGGTCTTTATAGTTTGGTATCAGAACTGACTCCTAATAGCATGTGCAGACTGGAGTGGGTACTCGCTGGTGTACGTGGTGCAGAGCAGGGACACTTTGTCGTTGAGGGGGAGAGTATGTGACATCTCACGGGGGTGTCCCGTAAAGGGTTTGTGTACAATTCTTTATCCCACATCACTTAGAGAGGGAGTCTTGGGCTAGTTGATAAGGCTTGGACTTCTCTTTAACTTGCTAAAGGCCTTTTCTGGAGGTGTCCCAAAAGAACAAAATCATGAGAACTGTGTATCCAAAGTAAATAATATCTTGTAAATGGTGGGCTCAGGTCCTTACAACATCCTTAGGTTCATCATTGAACTGGCAATAAGACATGTACTAACAGATTAGTACAATCAAGAAAATTGATTATCTTGATCAGTCTCTAGATCCTACAAGTCATTGATATCTAGTAATATATAATGGCTATCCAGATAGTTTAAATATTATAAGAACATAAGGAACTTGTCAACTTTGGCTACAATGCAATTCAATCTTTCTGTCTTATTATGTCCTAATCAAATAAAAGCCATGGAAAATATATCAAGTTACCAATTCGATCATATGCACAAATCTAACTAACATTCATATATATGAGACATTCTCAATTTCAACCCTGAGATTTTCAATGCATTGTCATGATTAGATCGCATAGGACATCTCTTTATATTTAACAAAGAGACAGATCCTATTGTTGTGCACACTTGTGACTTTGTGTGTGACCAAACTATGACCGTCAAATACAAAAGTGGATCGTCGAACCGCTAATATGCGCACTCGTGAACCATAGCCATTTGACACATAAGTTAGCATTATACCTCAGGTCTAATGATTATTTACATAAGACCAAAGCATGAACAATTAGTCATTGACCACGCTCGAAGCTTCCATGTTGGCTAATTCTTCAACACGTGTCACACTTAGTGAACTCGTTAAATATAACCACATGCATTCCAACTTGAGCATATAATGTCTAGTAACTTATGACTCGTCATCCCCTTAAGTATCTCATAGTTAATGGTGAAGTTTAAAACGCACCGGTCTCCACAGGATCATCAACATCCCCTTAATGATCTATCGATCGGTAACAATTTAAAGATTTAGTCTATCTATAAATCTGTTACATATATTCTCAACATCTCAAGAATAGGGCATATAACTAATAATCTTCCACTTGCACTAAAGCCAATCATGTTGTTACCTCAAACCCAATCTATCAATGTGCTTTTCAAATAAAGACTGAGGTAAGAGCTTCGTGAAGGGATCTACCACGTTTTCTGTTGGCACAATCTTCTGCAAGGTGATGTTACCTCTTCCAACAATTTCTTGAACGAGATGGAAGCGTCTCTCAATATACTTAGACTTCTGGTGAGAACTTGATTCCTTAGCTTGAGTGATTGCCCTATTGTTGTCACAAAATAATGTAATTGGTTGCTCAATAGGGGGAACCACTCTAAGTTTAGAGATGAACTTCTTCATCTAGACCACTTCCTTTGCTGCTTCAGAAGCCGCCACATATTCTATCTTAGTGGTGAAATCAGCAATTATACTATATTTGGAACATTTCCAACTAACTGCACCACCATTGAGTGTGAAGACAAACCCAGACGTAGACTTATAGTCATTAGGATCTGATTAAAAATTGAATCAATATAATCTTTAACCTTGAATTTTCCTTCTTCATATATTAAGAATAGATCCTTAGTCCTTCGCAAGTACTTAAGGATATTCTTGATGGTCATCTAGTGCTCTTCACTTAGATCAGATTGATATCTATTAGTAACACTTATAGCATGCGCTATATTAGGTCTCGTACAAAGCATTATATACATTATGCTTTCAATAGTTGATAAGGTATCTTTACCATCCGCTCTCTTTCCTCAAGAGTCTTGGGACTTGTTCCTTCGGAAAGATGGATTCCATGCCTAAAAGGCAATAATCCTCTTTAGGGATACTATGTCTATGTACATAGATTGCGAGAAACTAATCAATCATCTCGATCTACCTTTGGAGATCTTAATCCCTAATACATAGGTGGCCTCTCATAGGTCATTCATGGAGAATTTCTATGACAAGGATAGTTTGATCAATGATATCATTGGTATATCATTATCAATCAAAAGTATATCATCAACATACAAAACTAGAAACGCAATAGTGCTCCCACTGAGCATCTTATATACACAAAGTTCATCTGAATTATTCGTAAAGCCAAATAATTTGATCACTTCATCAAAATGGATGTTCCAACTTCTAGAGACTTGGTTGAATTCATAAATGAATCTCTTAAGTTTGCACACCTTATGGTTTTCACCAAGGGATTTAAAACCCCGTGATTATTCCATATAGATGTCCTCTTTGAGGAAACCATTTAAGAAAGTAGTGATATTTACATCCCTGTCCCCCCTTATACTAGTGATTCATTTCCTGCAAACCTTCTACAAGCAGCGGATTTTGTAGCACTAAGACTAGTAGGTTTGATTACCCTAAGAAGGGTTATCCCACAAAATAATCTCATAAGGCTGGCTCGGCGAATCGTGGGCAGGAAATGTTTTGATATCCATTTGAAATATCTCACAATCAAGATGTGCAGCTATAACCAATTAAATCCAAATGGATTTCAACATGGCTACAGGTGAAAAGGTTTCATCATAATCGACCACTTTTTTCTAACAATAATCTTTTGCGACCAGTCGTGCTTTGTATGTTCCAACTTGACCATCAACGTTCATCTTCCTTTTTGCCTATTGGTACAATGCCATCAAATGGGTCAACTAATGTTCAAACATCTTTGGAATACATTGAATCCATTTCAAATTTTATAGCTTTCAGCCATTTTCTAGTATATATGTTTAATAGCGCATCTTCATAGGTGTTAGGATCACTTGGTTGATCACTATCATTCACAATAAATAATAGTTGAATATCTTTAATCAAGTATCCATAACATATAGGTAGACGAGACATTCTCGTACTCCTCCTAAGAGGTTGTGTATCAGAAGCTCCCACTAAATCAGAGATTGATGTCTAAACTTGGCTAGTTGGTGCTTCATTGTTTTCTTAATGTAGGACTATTTTCAGCTGTCACCACCTTAGAAATTAGCATACCTGTTAACCCAAACTCTTTGGTCATAGTGAAAATAGAAGTAATATACAAGGCTTTCCTTTGGATATCCAATGAAGTGACCTTATTCATACCTTGCCTCCAACTTTCCTGTTTTTAGCTTCTTGATGAAAGCTAGACAACCTTAAATCTTAATATGATTAAGACTTGATTTCCTACCATGCCATATCTCATAGAGCGTAGTAGGAATAGATTTAGATGGCACTCTATTTAGTATATACGAAGATGTCTCAAGGGCATATCCCCAAAAGGATATAGATAGAATGGTGTAGCTCATCATAGATCACACCATATATAATAAAATATAATTTCTTCTTTCAAATACACCGTTATGCCCTGAAGTTGTAGGAGGCATCCATTGGAATAAAATGTCATTTACCTTAAGATAATCCAAGAACTCAGCACTAAGGTATTCACCTTCTTGACCAAATTGAAGGGCTTAATACACTTTTCTATTTGTTTCTCAACTTCATTTCTGAACTCTTTGAACTTTTCAAAGGATTCAAATTTATACTTTATCAAACATAAATGACCAAATCATGAAAAATCATCAGTAAAGATAATGAAGTAAGAATAACAGCCTTTAGCAATTTCATTGATTGGTCACATGCATTTGAACGTAACAATCCTAGTAAATCGGCAGCTCAGTCACTATGCCTCATAAAGGGCATTTTGATCATTTTTCCTTGAAGACATGCCTCACAAGTTGAGTATAGTTCAAAACCAGATAGATTGATATATCCACCATTACTCAATTTATTGATTCTGTCTTCTCTAATATGACCTAATCTAGAATACTAAATATACTTTGGATTTGGATTATCTATAAAGCAATGGCATACATATTGTTAGTAAAGCCAGAACTAGCATATCTTCTATTATGAAAAATGAAACATGCATTATCAACAAAAGAAAATTCATAATTTTCGTTAGCTAAATGAGGTATAGAGATGATGTTGCATATACCATTTTCATAATACAAACAATTCTTCAAAATCATCACATGTCCAAAGGGCAAGCATAAACGAAACGTCTCTATTCCCAAGGCAGCAACTCTTGCTCCATTTGCAAATATCAAGACAATTTCATTTTGCCCTAGCATCCTGCTTATTTTTATATTCTACAATGACAAACAAGCCTGTGATATTGCATCTACCATCTAGTGACCGAATTAGTTTGCGTTCAGTTCCTTTCATGAGAGGCCCTGGATTTAAAATTTCTCGACGCTAGGTGACTTAATCGAGGACCTGTGGTTGTGGGGTCTACGGGTTCTCCCGAGAATTAGTCGTGCTTTATCGCTGGTTTGAGGTTAAGCTCGCTGGCCGCTCGAACACCCCGGTCATTAAAAAAAAATAAAACAAACATGTGATATTGCAGTAGAATCTAAAACCCATAAGATTAGTTTAAATAAGCATGGATACCATACCTTCATAAGATTGGTCCTTTGGCTTGGCTTTTAATCTCGTAAGGTACTTCTTACAGTTCCTCCTCCAATGCCCCATGACACTATAATAATGATATCTCCATTTTTCAACTCTTAGCTTCGGTTGTACAACAGCTTTCTTAGGCTTCTTTGATTTGCTTTTCTTTGAAAAAGTCTTACTTCTCGAAGAAAATGCTTTAGCCATAGCCATTATGTTTGGCATTGTGTTATGCATTTCCTTCTCATAAACTACCAACATGCTATGCAACTTGGCAAGAGTTTATTTTTTTTTTTCATATTATGCATGTGGAAGTTTTGAACAAATCCAAAGAAGGAATCAGGTAAATATTGGAGGACCAAATCCATAGCTAACTCATTATCCATAATGAGATCCAATCTTGCCAGCTCTTCTATGTGCTAAATCATTTTAAGAATATGATCATTCATGGATGATTTCTCCGCCATCTTCATATGGTATAGTGCTTTAGATATATCAAATCTAGAGGTCCAACTATTTTCATCAAAGAATTCCTTTAAGTACAAAATAATCGACTTAGCATTTTTCATGTTTTCATACTTCTTCTAAAACTCATTGTTCATCGAAACTGACATGTATGACCTAACTTTTAGGTCATACTCAAGCCACTTCTCATATAGGTGACTTGTTCTTTTAGGGTCCAACTCTCAAGAAAGGAGGATGACATCTTATCATCTAGCACATATTCGAGATTTCTAAGTTGAGTATGATTATCAATTTCCTTAGCAAATTGTTGAAATTGGGTTCAGTTAAACAATTCTTGTCAAGAATCGAAACAATTAGGTTTGTATTCACCATTTTAGCATAGTAACAGAAGGCCTATGCAGAAACCTAATTGTTAGGTGTTGACTTTCAAAATGACTATTTCATTTTTGGTCTTTAAATGAAATAGATCATCATACTAAATTTATCAAATCTCATACTCCTTAAAATAAGAAATGGCAATCTCAATTGGGTAGGATTAGTAGTAGGGATTGGAGTATCACTAGTTCATAGTCCACCTCACCTGATAGTTATTGGTGTTCTATGAACTTGATAAGTAAATCAACTTATTCAATGCATTATATGTGAGTCTCAATCATAACTTTGGCCTTTAGATCATGAAAGTCTCACCTGATAGTTATTGATTTCATGATCATAGTTAAGTCCAACTCATTGTCTTAAGCAGGTACTGAAAACATAAACAATTCCCTCACCTAAAAGTTATTGGAAATCATCTAGTTTCAACCCCAACATCAAATGTCTAATGAAGAGGTTTAATACTATAACTGATAATTGACCCCCATGTATCCATAGCTAGTCAATCAATCATTATAATATCGAATGAAACCACGACGATGGAAGGCTACGAGTCCAAAACTTGCCATGACTTAATACGTCATTTAGGAGATTCAGGTTATTAAATGGTCTCATTTGCATACTAATCATTTTAGCATGATATGAACAAATGGATAGATGTTAAACACAAACATCTATCCTATATGAACCAAGTTTAATGGATCTCGAGCCAAGTTTAAACTACCATGAAACAAAACACATTTTTTATTCAACATTGATTTAGCTCTAGTTTTTGCTAAATTGATCATAATCAACTTTGATTAGCCTTGCAATGGAAAAATGATTCTTCCAAAAATAAATTGGCTTATCGCGAAAACCACCACGAACTAAATCAATAAAATGCACGAATACGCCTAAGGATTGGTTTTGATACCACTTGTTGGGTTTTGATGGGTGATATGTATGGGTGAAAATAAAAATTTCACAAATCGAGTAAATGCAGCGAAAACAGACATACCTGTACGTAGATCTTCCAAAGGTGATATCCGTATTTTTCATTCGAAAAATCTAAATCACACACGAAGAATGTTTTAAGATTATCTCTTGAAGCGTGCTTGCAATGACTCGATTCATATATTCTTCAAGTCCCACAAGTGTAGGACCTCTAGTTCAGACACACCACCAATCCCGTGACGAATAGAAGACAAACTTCGCACGCGATTGCTGCTTTGATTGTGCTAGCAATCTTTGTAAATGAGAAAATCCGTGCTTGCCCTTCTTGATAACAAACCTTCTCACACGACCCTCAAGTATTTGCACTGGAACAATTTCATGTACACATGAGAAAACACTCACGAAAACCCACAATGACTAACCCCTAAACCTTAACCCTTAACCCCTATTTATAGGGAAAGATTTAGGGGGGAGGTCGAGTGTTTTAGCTAACCTCCCACCACCTTGGTCGGTGACCAGTGACGTGTCCGGCCAGCTAGCCAGTAGCTTCCAACTAATGGTCAAAGGCAGTGGATAGCCATCTTTGATTGCTGCCAACTAACCCCCACTGGCTAGTCCAGCTAGTCGATGTTAGCTAGCCACTAGCTAACCAGTGGCGTCAGCAAAAGTTGCTAACTCATTTTCTTCTTGGAGCGTATGCCATTATCTTCTCATGGTGCGTGTCAATGTCACATCAACATGTGACAATTTTGGAGTCCATGCGCGCATTATATGCAAGACCGTTTGAAGCCAAAAACAAGAATAAAATCAAATCTCATTTGACTCAATTCGATCCAACTATCTTGATAGTCGTGTTTGCAATCTGGTCATTCAATATCAACATCATTGCGTATTGGTTATGGCATATAACATCTCTAGGTTTATCATTGAGCTAGTAGTAGAACATGTACTAACAGATTAGTATAACTAAGAGAATTAATTGTCCCGATCGGTCTTTAGGGCCTACAAGTCATGAGTGACATCTAATAATATATCATGGTCACCCAAACAGTGTGAATATTGCAAGAACATAATGAACCTCTTAGCTTTAGCTATAGTGTAATTCAATCCTTCTATCTTACTATTATATCCCAATCAAATAAAAGCCATGGAATATATGGCAAGCCGCTAGTTTGATTATATTCTAAAATCTAACTGACACGCACATATACAAGACATTCTCAATTTCAATCTTGGTCGATAATTTTCAATGCATTATTACGATTAGATTGCATAGGACATCAACCTTGTATTTAACGAGGAGATAAATCCCATTATTGCGCACACTTCTGACTTCGGGTGTGAACAAATTATGACCATCATGTACGGAAGCGAATCATCGAACCGCCAATGTGCACACTCATAAACCATAGCCATTCGACACACAAGTTAGCACTGTGCCTTAGGTGTAAGGATTATTTACACAAGGCCAAAATATGAACGATTAGTCATTGACCACCCTCCACTAACCATTCAACACGTGTTAGGTTCAGTGAACTTGTCAGATATAAGCACCTGCATTCAAACTCGGGCATTTAATGTCCAATGACTTGTGATTCATCATCCCCTTAAGTTTCTAATACTCAATGGTGAAGTTTAGAATGCACTGGGCTCAATAGTATCATTGACGTCCACCCAATGATCTATTGATTTGGAACAATTTAAAGATTCAGTGTAGCTATAAACTTGTCAACATATTCTTGAAATCTCAAGAGTAGGTTCAGTCACAATTGATCTTATGAACTCATTCATTAAAGCAATTGGACAAATGAATAAATATGTCTTTGCTACTGATTAAATTGAAAGTACAATAAAATGCCCAATATGCAACAACTACATGGTTGCCTTAGGGCGTACACCCGACACTTATCCGAATGGCAACGGATAGGACATGTTCGAATTTGGGTTTAGGGTTTTAATTGAGAAATTTGTGTCAAAGGATGAACCAAAGAAAATATTACCCTCAACAAGTCAAGTTTAGCCATGGGAAAGAGTGCCGCAAATTTGAACTAAAAAATCGATCAATTGTTCATCAAAGTACAAACAATCTTTGACATGCTAGACCATAAAGCATTTCAAACGATCCAAGTTGTGGCACGAACGCGGCTTACATGGTCGATTGAAGGCAATGGATCAAGTAATATCTCAAAAAGTTTCAACCTTGATGATCAATTAGATGTTCGTTTGTTTGGTTAAAAAAGCTTGAACATTTTTACTTTCAATTGCAAATCATGTACGTTCATTGAATTATCAAAAACATACATGTGAGTTTCCAATCAAACAAGCATTTTTTTTGCAATCAAAAGGTTAAAAAAAATTACATTGTATTGATCCAAAAATCTGCACTTTTGCACAAGTTAGAAATCCAACCCAAAACAGCATCTTTTTGCCATAATTTGCAGTAAGAATGAAGCCCGAGCCCGAGGGAGTCTAACACAACACTATAGCTCAGTTAGATATCAATTTAGGGACCAAAAACAAAGAGATTAGCTACCGAACGGCTGCTGGACAGCAGGTTGAATCAACGCCAAACGGCAGCACCAAATAGCAGTCCAATTAAAGCTGAGCGCCAAAAGGAAGGACACCAAGCGGCGACCAAGTCATTCTCAAGCAGCCGAGGATGAGAGCAATTAGTAGCTACAGCCAAACGCCAATTCAAACAGAGGTTGAAACGATGGAATCAGCAGCTGCACAAACTGGGACAGCAGCGGTGCAAACGGGGCCGAAAGGTGTTCGACCTCTCTCCTCTTAATATTCTCACGTAAGTGCCCAATTGTCTCTCTCTAAAATTCTCTGAATCACCAATTGTCTCTCAACTTTTCACGTGACATGAGCCAAAAAAAAATCGCTCTAAATTATGGCCTAAACTCTTCTTTACATAGAGAAAGTCCAGGGTTTTTGCTCCAGCTATTAATTGGCTTCTCTCATGCAATTAAAATTTCAAGTATTATGATTTTATTAATCCCCTAGTTAACCTCTGTATATATGTAAAGGTGGGCCTGACTCTCTTATTTTTCCACAAGCTTGTCCACGAATTGAACATGCAACTTGAATTCAAGGCCTGCTAATAACCTAAGCTTTAAATGGGCAGAACTCAAGACCGAATTATACCGATGAAGATTTTCCAATTAAGGTCCACAACTCCCATGTTTCCATCGTATTTTCTGAGGGGCTCTAATTCTTTGACTTCTTGTTTCTCATCCGCTATCAATTGCCAACCCAAATGAAAGTAAAATGATAATGCTTGCTAATGCCAAATTAATTATGTTATGCGTGACCCAAGTTAACCTCTGTAAATTAATTATGTTATGCGTGAGAACTAAATTAATTATGTTATGCATGAGTACTAAAATTAATTCTCATTTTTTATTTAAAATAAATGGCTTAAAGAAAAATCAAAATTTAGGTGTCAACATGAATGAAATGCATTTATTACAACTTGCAAATCATAAAAGTGTTCAAATGATAAAAATACAACAATCATATATTAAACTCAATGGGGGAAATCTTCTAAGTCAATTGAGGATGCTTAAGATCTAAGATATCCTCAATGTCCTCCAGGTCATCCCATTCCCAAGCATAGGTGTCTTCATCTTCATCGGAAGGTAGTGGCCCCAAATCCTCTGGCACATAAGGCTCTACCTCTAGCTCATGGGAGACGATGTACTCAAGTATATATGGCTCCACTTCAGATTTGCATGGGATGACATACGTTGGTACATATGGCTCAACAAGCTGGGTCTCGTTGAAAAGCCTGATATACTCTTGGGAAACATGGTGGATCTCAATCTTGTCATTTAGATAATCTAGCCACTCTACATCTTGTGGTGGAGAATCCTTCAAGGCTTGAAGAATGTCATTGATCTTGTTTTGGAAATGTTCCTTACTCTCCTTTATGAGGGGTCCATGTGGCAGATCAAATGAGAATAAATTAGGACAAACTATGGGAGGCACCTCTTGCAACATACCAAACTACTTGACCACCTGAATAGGATAATATGCAATACCCTAGTGAACCCAAGCAGAGGAATTGGGTCACCCTCATTACAAATAATCCGTGCCTCCAATAATCTTGGCCAACTCAACCACCATCAAAGTTGCTGGGGTTCTAAAACTCTAAGAAGCTTGGACCAATCGTTGAAAGAATGATCGGAGACAAGGGCTTGACATTTTAGGAAAGCTCTAAGGGGATGGACATGTTGGCTAATCTCATAACAACCTGCATGGAATTTGAAGTCCTTGATGTGCGAGGTGAGCTAGAGATGCAGAAGACCACTGGGTTAGGGTGATTGAAAGTACCCTTTCAGGTGGATTTGAAATGGTTAAGAGAGAGAAGCATCTCAGTACGGATCATATAGGAGTAGTTCCACTAATAGCATATTTGTTGGGCTATAAAAGCTATAAGGGGATAAACAGGAACCACTCCAAAGTATTCTCCCCTCAATGGATAGTTGGGAAAAATTGTCATAAATGAAGATAAACGAGAACCTACTAGAGTTGGCTTTAAAGATTTCCTCAATTTTGCACCGTTTGAGGCATAGGAATTTTGATAGAGTGCGGAATGGATCAAGTCCCAAAGGAGGTTGCACTACTTGGTCCTTAAATCCCACTCTAATGATGAAGTTGTACTCTTCTAATGTCGGCGTAACCTCCAAGCCTTTGAACTTGAATGTCAATATGGCTGCATCGCAAGCTCGTGCAATGCTTGTATGAGTGCAGGCTAGTAATCCAATTTGATGAGATCTACTAGATGCTCTAATCTCTCCTTGACATAAGTCTGATTGGTTCCACTACTTCAAGAGCTCCTTACGAAGGACTAGGATGACTTTGATATCTGATTTGCCCATTGTCTATAATATACAAAAATGCCCTAAATCAATCATCATGGGTTACCTATGCAGAATGAATGTCACAATGATGCAAATGTAATGCATAAGAACTAATTCAATTTCATACTTTTTTTTTGGTGAAATAAGGTTTAGAACCTCTTACTCTTTTTTTTGGTGAAATAAGTTAAGAAATTAGATCAAGCAACTAAATCACATCAAAATCAAGGAATGGCATGCGCAATGAAGCCCTATAGGCTTAGAGAATGCACCCATAGAGTTCAAGGGTAGTTTAGGAAAGTTTGGGGACAAAATATCTATAGGGAAAAAATGGTCATTTTTGAAGGTTCGGGAATCAAAATAAACAAAAATGGATTAAACCAGTTGAATGTGATTATTTCCCAATTTTCGCGATTTTTTGAGAATTTTTCTGAAATTTCTATGACGATTTGCTCATAAGGGGGAAACCATCATTTTCGAAAGGAAGAGACAGCCAAATCAAGCATTGGCCAATCGATTTGACCATTTCCTATTTTTTAATTTTTTTAATTTTTTTAATTTCTTTTGAATTTTCTAGAATTTTTTTAATTTTTTTTAATGATTTTTCCTTTTTTGGATTTGAAATGATTTTCTGATTTTACTTTTATTTTTTGAATTTTTTTTATTATTTTTTGGACTAGGTTAACTTGACCCACAAAGCTCGAATGCCTAGCCCAGACCAAAAGGTCTCGAGCCGACCTAAAACGGTGCCATTTTGAATTTTTTATTATTTTTTAGAATTTTTTACAATTTCTAAAGATTTTTTTTTTTAAATTCAGATTTCTAATCCTACGATGCAAGCCATGCCATGCAGCTAGCCCATGGGCATTGGATCTACATACTAAAACTGACGACTCAGATCAAATGTTGAGACTAAATTCTCGACCAATTGATCTGATTACCAAAATCTATGGCCACGATTGCAAGGTGAGACTAATTCTCAACCATCCAATCAAAATCTATTTTTTATTTGTGAAAATGATTTAAAAATCTAAAAATCGGCTACATCGTGACGCGTGGCACTACCCACACAATCTAATTTATTTTTATTTTTGTTATTTTTCGAAACCGCTCTAACCGTCCGGTGCTGATGTGGTGTCCAGCATGGCATGCCACGTCAACATTGACCTAGAGCGCTAGCGCCTCATCAGAGGCCTATTCCGACATCGAACCTGAACTAAATTGCATGACTTTTTTCACCATTTGAACCCTAATCTCCTCTAGATTAAATATGTCAGATTCAAGATATGAACCTAAGTCTACCTGCTAACTCCGACCAAGCTATTCTCCGGCGAGAGTTCGGCCTCACCATTTTCTACACAATCAAACCAAATAAACAATCGGGAAGCATCACAAGAGTATAAGAGAATTTACCTTGCCGTCCGGTTGGCTTGAGAATGCCTGGAACAAGCTAATGAGCTCACGATGGGCTTGGGGTTTAGGAAGGTTGACTCGACAATATATACGACAAAAATGCACAAAAATGATATGGGCATGATCAATAGAGTACATAGAATAGTTTGGGACAAGTTTCAATGAAAATGATGGGGAGAAATGGAATTGGCCATGGAAGGACCATCGGAGGTCTAAAACTGGATAGCACATTTTCAAGGTTTGTGAGCCCAATCGGAGGAGTTCGACGTGATCCTTGGAAGCTCAAGAAGCTTGGACAGCCGGTGGCTCCACTCTCTTTGGCTCGGAGAAGTCTGACGAAGCCTCCACAATCGTCGTGGAGCTTGGCTCCAATGGCGATCGTGCATGCTCACGATCCCCTCTCCTTCTCTCTACCTCACTCTCTCTCTCTCTAGTAACTTCCAAAACATGAATGAGCCTACTTTCTCAACTGAAAATACGTGGAACCTTATATCCCCAATTTTTCAAAAATTGCCGTGCAGGAGTTTAGAGTCGATGGCAGTCCCGCATGTTCCAATCATGCGTGAAATGGTCGCTGGCGATCGGACGGACCTGGGCGTTAAGGGAACCTCCGATTGATCCTCAATGCGCGCGAGTTAGGCCTTAATTGTTCTATTTTCCTTTGCTTGTGTCCGGGTATGGTCGAGAGTATAAATGGATAGGTCATTCTACCTCCAATGAGCTTAGCTCTCGAAATCGAGCTTGGTCGGATCGGAATCAATAGGCCTTCAATGCCTATCTATCCAGAGTGAAATTATTGTCGAATTGAACTCCAATATTGAGCTCAAATTTCACGGTTTCTAATGGCTATCCCTGCGGACGAATGACCATTTCGGGAAGAAGGATCCAACAGGTTGTTTGGTCAGACCTGGTCTGACTTGACAAACCCGACAGTTCAAAAAATGGCCAATTAACCTGTAAATTCAAAAAATTTCCCAAATTAAATCTTGAAATTGAACTTATGTTGACACCTAAATTTTGACTTTTTAAAATTCATTCACTTAAGTACATAAAAAAATAAGAATTTGTTCTCACCAAAAATTAATTTTTTCATGCATTGCATATTTAATTTTTTGTCGGTCATGCATTTCATTATGGTTAACGACGGAGGATTTGAGTTTAAATTGACAAACGATTGGACTGAGCATGAGGGAGGTGTGCCGAAAGGCTTATGAAGTTTTGAACTTAAAAGAAATTTTTCCATATGGACTGAATTGCAAATACATAAAATTTCAGGGACTGAATTGCAAATACATAAAACTTCAGGGGCTGAATTGCAAATACATAAAATTTTAGGGATTGTTTTGCAAAAAAGAGTTAGTGGAGAAATTAGAAAGGAAGATGGAGAAGGGGAGATATAAAAGGGAAGATGGAGAAATTAGAAGGAAAGATGGAGAATGGAAGATGGTAGAATTAAAAGGGAAGATGAAGAATTAGAATGGGAGATGGAAAGATTAGAATAGAAGATGGTGAATTAGAAGGGAAGATGGAGATAAAGAATGGAGGATGGTGGAATTAGAAGGGAAGATGGAGATAAAGAAGGGAAGATGGTGGAATTAGAAGGGAAAATGAAGTTAGTGGAAAAATTAGAATGATAGATGAAGATAGAGAAAGGAAGATGGGGGGTAGGCTATAAAAGGAGGAAGAATGAAAGCCTTGAGAGAGGGGGACTTTTGGAGAGATTAGAGAGAAATTAGGAAGACTTTGGAGATTGAAGAAAATATGAGGAGAGATTTTGGGAGAAAAGAAAATTTTGAGAGAAAAAGAAAACAAAAAAAAAGAGAGAATTCTTTTAGAAGAGAGAATTGAGGGGAACGAGAGTTCGAAGCTCGGAGTTACCATGTTCATCGACCAATATAATCCGCGAGTCCATCCCCGTCGTTCGAGCCGCGATCCGCAATCTTGATCCACGAGGAAATCCGATGTTCGAGTTCGATAATCAAATCCGTCAAGTCAGGTAACGATCCTAATCATTTAGAATATTCGAAATTGTGTTGCCTAAATGGATTGATTTGAATTTCGATTATACCTTGTTGGACATATTGCATTTCTTTGGAATAAATTGCATATCCAATTTTTGAGATTTTTATTGCACGTTGTAATATTTTCTTTAAAAAATAAAAAAAAAGGGGTTTGCTTTTGTTGCACATTTTCACATCATGTAGATAATTGCACGCGTAATTTATCTTGTAAATATTTAAATTAAACCGCATGCATTGCATATAATTTAGTTCCTTACCTTGTCATAAAAAGAAAATAAAAAAAAAATTGCACCTTTGAATCTCAAGTGAAAATTCATCAAAATTGCCAAGTTGAACATTTTCATGAAATTGGTATCGAAAGGGCGCTAGTAGAAATATTAGTGTAACCAAGTCCCCGAACTCATTAATCTCTGGTTCGTAGGAATAAAGTATTTCTCCCGATACTTTATTTAGGTGTCTAATCAACCTACCCAAAATGATTAGTGGCGACTCCAAGATAAATCCTTCTTTTGATGAAATTGAACCTAAGTCACGATTTGGTAGAACTTGGGAGAGTTCGAGCTAGGCTAGTTAATTCAATTTAATTAACCTGGTAATCCATTAACTTTAAAAATTGGGAAACTGATTTTTTTAGGTCACGACAGTTTGGCGACTCCGCTGGGGAATAACTTGAATTTTTTGAAATTTAAGGAGGACTTAGGCCAGAAAAATTTCATGAAAATTCACTTGGTTTGGCAATTGGTTGAATTTTAATCCTTAGGTGTTAAATGGTTTTGTAGAACGGGAGTTATAAGGGGTGTAGTGTTTGGCTAACCCTTTGTTTTGCAGGTTTGGTGTGTGAAACTTGTCATTTAATTTTTGAATTATTGAAGCAGTGTTTGCATTTAATTGTTGTGCATGATTAATCGCTTTAGCACTACATCACACACATCCCGTGGTCGGACCTGGGCCATTAGTTTTAGGATGGTATTGTGATTTGGTTCTAGCGTTCGTCGTGAGATCACGTCGAAAGTTAGTCCAGATTCAATCCCGAACTTCTTTTTAAAAATGAGTTTATAAAGTTATGCCTCAGACTTGGTAAGATTACCAAAGCGGTGGTTTTAATTTTTGACTCGAGTAGCCGAAGTGGAAAGGCCCAGCTAATCTTGGTTACGTTGCGGGATAACGACTAATCTTGATTATGTGCGCGAGATTGTCGCCTTGCCGTAAGTCTTTCGCTTCAATTTTTGAGCCTTTAGGATAGTTAGAATAAGGTTAACCTACGAGTCATGTGCATGTCCATGTGATTGTTTATTTTCCTATCCCACGGTAAAGTACGCTTCTGAACTTCATCTTATCTTATGTTATTGTTTGGGTCGGTCCATAACACTTAGGATTGTGGCGTGTGATTTATAGACAATGGGACACATTGATATCCGTTTCGTGTACATTCCAAAGGCCGAGTTGAAGCAAATGTGGAGGCACTTGAGCATTGATGCACAGACCTATGCCCTTAGTCGTATGGGTCACGTATTGCCACTTTTGGATATCGAATTACAGACTGGGGTCATGCAGGCGCTTGCACATTTCTAGTGTCCATATACTGCTACTTTCATTTTAGGTAAGCACGAGCTCACTTCGACTTTGGAAGAGTATAGCCTTGCCATTGGAAAACCTTTAAGCATTGATTTAATTCGCCTTTGTGTGGAAATGGATCCAATTTTCATTTTTGCTGAGTTTTTGAAAATTAGCGAAAATAAAATGAGGAAAATTTTAAAAGGAAATTGTCATATGTGCCCTTTCTCATTCCTCGTTGAACTTTTTTATAAGAGCAATTCATACTTGCAAAGCAGGATCTTTATTCTAGCTTTCTTCGGACTTGTGATCTTTCCGCTCCAAAAGGATTTTATTAGTCCATCCATGGCTTGGATAGTTAGGCAAGTTTTCAGTGGAATGAACTTTACTAATGCTATCCTGGTCGAGACTTTTATATCTTTGACTCGTTTTAAGCAAATCAAGGAAAAAACATTTCACGCTCCGGTTGGACTTTTGTAAATATGGTTTTTCTCTCATTATGCTAAGTTCGGCTCAAAAATGACCATTCCACGGGTAAGTCAAGAGGAAAACCCAATTGCAAAATTTCAAGAGTTGCAAAAAAATATTGCTAGATTGTCTTATTCCGAGTGGATTGATTTATTTAAAGATCCGAGTCCCAAGGTTTTTCTATGGCAAGCTATATGGTTTCAAGTCTCTAAGGCTCGTTTGTACCATGGTGAGCGAGAGCCTATACTTCTTTTGGGTATTACCGGTATGACGCAGTATCATCCTCTCCGTGTGGTACGGCAATATGGAGTTTTACAGGATATTCCACCACCTTTGGGGCCAAACGCTTTTCAAGTTGAATTCGTTGCAGGCGAGAATTATAGAACCAAGATCAAGCATCTTGACCAAACTTGGCTCAAGTCCAAGACTCGCTCACTATCACTACCCAAGGAGGAGCTCGAGGGAAAGGAAAAATGTTATCATGCGAAGGCCCGGTATATTAAGTATCATTTGATACCAACTCACATGTTTCCGAAGTTCCCGTTGGTGATTGTGAAGCCCACCCGTCAAGCCGAGATCGAGACCTATGCAAAGAAGACGCAAAAGGCGAAAAGACAAATGAAGAGCTTGGCTAAGGAAAATGCACGACTTCGAAAAGAGTTGGAGGCCCATTTGTCTATAGATTGCGTCGCTACAAAGAAAACAAAAATAGCTTGATTTGCCATGTTTAGGATTGTTGTTCCATGTTGCATTTTCATGACTTTATGAGCTTTTCTTGTAATAAAGGTTACTGTTCAGATATGACTTTCTGGTATTACATAATTTTTATTGAACTTTATAGTTTTAATTGATCCATAGAGTCTTCACAGAAAACATTCACAAGACCCTAATTCATCACTCAAAAAAATTTTTGAATCAATTCAATGTATTTTCCATTTATTACTGAATTTAATGTGAAAGAAAAACTGTCTGGATTCTGGAATTTTCTCGACTTCACTTTTGTTTCTCCATTTATCACTAGAAAACATGCTCTTTTGAGAAAAATTAAAACATGAAAGTTGTAGATTGGGCTTTTAATTAGTGAACTGGAAATTTTTGGGCATCAATTCACATTTTTGATGACCCATTTATCCTCAAAGTAAAAACCGGACAGATCAGTTTTCTGGGCAGAATTTTTACAAAGAAGTATTAAACTGTATTAATCCACAAATAATTTGCCTGTGACTAAAACATGAAAGTTGTTAATCATCATCTTGGGTATCGGCTCCCAAAGTTTCATACGATTTTGACCTCTGTACGAATTAATATGATTTTTATCGTAAAGGTCGACAAAACTGGAATTTGCAGAAATCAACCCTTTTGTCATAGTTGCCTTCGTTTTTCGAGTCTAGAGGATGTCATGGAGCGGCTCACTATTCTTGATACTCATACTCCCTTC
The DNA here is from genome assembly GCA_016432845.1 of Psidium guajava. Lineage (NCBI taxonomy): Eukaryota > Viridiplantae > Streptophyta > Magnoliopsida > Myrtales > Myrtaceae > Psidium > Psidium guajava. The sequence continues at coordinate 18,743,481 of CM028231.1, forward strand.
TTCGTCATTGCATTTTACAGGTAACTTGCCATAGTCCTTCAGATGAATTATGCGTACTTAAACCAGATTGAGAAAATGACTAACAAGGCTGAGATTGTAGCCACTATCAAAGGGACAATTGAAGAGCTTCAGGACAAGATGCAAGTCTTCGTCGCGTCGATGAATGAGATGATTGATATCGTGAAACATGATGTCCAATTTCAAGAGTGCCAGCTGGAGGGTGGTATAATTCAAGACCCTGACACGCAGGACCAACTTTCCCGAGACGAGCCTCCAATGCTGAAAGAGTGGGAATTTACTCTACTCCCGGCGTCAATGTCTGTCATATGGCCAATACTCCTCAGCAAGGGGGTGATTCAGCGAGAACAAGGCTTCTCATGGTTTGAGGACATTCACCATTTCACCCGGGGCAAGTTCTGCGATTTTCACCGCGATCAAGAAGGTCACTCCATCGAGGAATGCATCACTCTGAGATTTCAGGTCCAAAATATGATTGATACCGGCGATCTTATGTTTCGCGGGTGGAAATACTGCGACGGGAATCTGGACATGATGGTAGTCCCGAGCATGCGGTTGGAGTACCCCCATATGTTCGAGAATGAGTTGCCTCCGCTCCGTCGTTCTAGAGGTGTCACCTGGAACACATGGGATGATTAGCCAGACCAGGAATCAAGGAAGCTCTTTGAGGAAGCAGGCGTAGACCCAAATCAGTAGCCCATTTTAATTTCTTGCAGGAACTATCATTGCTTTTCTAGGATTTCATTTTCGTGTTATGCCTTAGGATTTCCTTTCATTTCATGTCGCATTTTAGGATTTCCCTTTCAATAAGGTGTAATTAATTGATTTAATATCAATAAAATTACATATGTCTTTTTTATTAAAATTTTGAATCTTGTTGAAGTATTCCAAACCAACCCAATGACGATAACCAACGATCGAACAATATTGTCATTCCTGGTAAGAACTGAGGGTTGGGCTTCTTCAAGCAATTCTCGTCCCGCGGTCTTCAAAAGAAAAAAAATTTCAAAAAAAAAAGAATGAAGAATATCATCTGTTTAAACCCTGTTTGTTTTTCTGATTTTGCTACTTTATGTTTCAGGGGCAAATGCGAGGAGGGAGATACGGTGGATCCTACCATATGCCATGCCGATGACCTGGATAGTTCGGATGAATCGGGTTCTGACATCGAAGAAATACAATGGAACCTTGAACACCATGGGAAAGTTAAAGCTCTAACCGGCGAGGAAACTGTAGCAATAAAGGAAGTTAAAATCGAGGCGAATCTTCCTAAGAGCATGGCTGAACGTCTGACGAACCTTTTAAGGGACTACCAGGATATCTTTGCCTGATCTTATGCAGATATGCCTGGTCTCGATCGATCAATCGTCGAACATTGTCTACCGACTGATCCTTTAATTGAGCCTAAGAAGCAGAAGCAGGGAAAAGCTAAACCAGAGCTTGCAAAGAAGATTGAAGAAGAAATCATGAAGCGTATCGATGTTGGGTTCATTGAAGTTACCCAATACCCAAGTTGGGTGGCCAATATAGTCCCGATGTTAAAGAGGGATGGTCGTGTACGGGTTTGTGTGGATTATCGTGATTTGAGCAAAGCTAGCCCGAAGGATGATTTTCCTCTCCCACATATTGATGTGCTCGTCGATAATACATCAGGTTTCGAATTATTTTCATTCATGGATGGTTTCTCCAGTTATAATCAAATCCTGATGAACGAAGGGGATAAAGAAAAGACGGCATTCACAACCCCATGGGGGGGTGTTCCATTACAAAGTTATGGCCTTTTGCCTCAAGAATGCCGGGGCAACTTACCAGCGAGCAATGGTCGCGCTCTTTCATGACATGATGCATAACGAGATCGAGGTCTATGTCGATGACATGATCGCCAAGACTCAGCGTGGAGAGGATCACGTTGGGACATTGGTAAAATTGTTTGAAAGGCTGCGAAAATTCAAGTTGCGCCTTAACCCCGCCACGTGTATCTTTGGTACTAGCACGGATAAGTTACTTGGGTTCATTGTTAGTAATAAGGGCATTGAGATCGACCCGTCCAAGGTTAAAGCTATTTGTGAGCTTAAGCCGCCAACGACCATCAAGGAAGTTCGGAGTCTCATGGGTAGATTGAATTATATCGCCCGCTTCATTTCTCAGCTATCCGAGACTGCAAAGCCATTTTTAAAACTACTCAAGAAGAATGCACTGGTTAAGTAGGATGGCGAATGTGAAGAAGCTTTTGAGAAGTTGAAGCAATACCTCATGAATCCGCCCGTGCTTGTTCCGCCTACTCCAGGACGCCCTCTGATCTTGTATCTTACAATTCATGACAAGTCCTTGGGCGCTATGCTAGACTCAGGGCGGATCAATTTGTGGCAACGTAGCTGACTGCCATAATGAGAAATGTTGAATGGCCTCACATAGGAAAATTTCAAGTGAAAAGCCCAAGAGATCGTAAACTATCCCGAGAGCGTCGCAAAATGAAATGGCCCAATGGGACGCGATAGGACTTGTTGCCATAAAGCTAACCCTTAAATTAAAAGGAGCCCTTCATGGACGCCTACGGTTCACGGGCCCGATGGCATGGGAAACGACGATGGTCCAAGACAACCCGAAAGAGAACAAGGCCCAGCCAAGCGAAGTGCTTATGTGACGAGCTCAAAGTGAAGGGTAACTCGGTATCGATTCCAATTTACCCTTTTTAATCTCATGTTTAACATTTTTTCTTTCCATTTTGACAGGAGATTTTTTTTAAAGAAGAAAAAAAAATAAAAAAAAAATGAAAAAATGAAAAAAATAAAAATAAAAATTTCCGATAAGCTCATATGATGAATCAAGGCTTAACCGATCATTAAATGGCCTTGCCTACTCCATGCACAAGTTAGTCAAGCACAAAAATGATTTACCTACCCAATGGCCAGAAGTCCAACTTCCAACTCAAGCCGAATCAGGGGGCAATTCCAAATGTCGCTCACTTGGCAGACATACAATCCAGCCCGGTTCAGACAAAGAACTTCCTCAATTCAAAGGGACATACAATTCGATCTAAATGGAGAAACTCCTTCAATTCAAATTCACAAGAAGTACATGCAAGGGTAAAGCGGTATCGTTCCAATTTCTCTAGAACGTGAGAACATACATTAACGCATTCCCTTCCAATTTCTTGTAAGGACATACAATCCTATCCAAATGAAGGAACTTCTTCAATCCAAGCCCACAAGAAGTACATACAAGGGTAAAGCAGTATCGTTCCAATTTTTTCAGAATATGAGAACGTATACTAACACATTCCCTTTCATTTTTGCAGGGGTCATCACTGTGCCGGATAGGTAAGAATCCCTTCCCCTTAAAACTCAATAAAATCCAAAAAAATCTTGGAATTCTCAAAGCATGCACCAAAGTTTCTACAACTCATTCACATGGACAAAGACAACTCACGATCCCTAAAGTCTTCTTGCATGCTTACATGACTTGTTCATCAAGATTTTCACAAAAAATCTCATGAGTTATTTGATATCGATCGATCAAAGCAAATCTTTGCTTCATCGACCCTTTGACCATGCGACGTCAGTTAAAAGAACACCGGGCAAATTGAAAAGTCCTTGTCCACCAAATTGCCAAAGTCAAATTCCCAGCTGCGTCATGTACGGGGGCAATTTTGGATTCTGCCAAAGCCTGGCCTGATTGAGAACAGGGCAAACTGATGGCGAGCTCCAACTTTTAAAAAAAAAAGGGAAGTGTCCTATCTCTTTATCATATGTCTTTCAAAGTGACACCCAATTTTCTTTTTGCAGGTGCCAAGCTAGAGGACATGCCTTTGACTGCTACTGTTGAAGCAAGTCAAAACCAGAGCTTCCCAATATTCATTCACTCCATCATTTTAAGACCCTATTCATGCACATTCTTTTTATGCAGGGTCAATTGTGGGAATGAGTAATCAACCAGAGTTCAAATTCAAATCCCCAGCAGTGACTATGTCTAGGGCGATTCCCAATTTTGGCAAGAGCCATGATCGCCTGATGCGATCCATCCTGATGGAAATGAGGCAAACAAGGGCATTCAACCAACCATTTTGGTCTTCGCTATATCACAACTAGAGCGAACATATTCTGGGGCAAATATGAGAATGAGCTCGTCCTCGACTCAAACTCGTTTGATCCGCTCGCATGTCTTGGGACAACTTAGATTCCCCTTCATCTGTTTTTGAGAAGCATGGCAATTCTGATTAATTGCTACATCTGCCTGATTGAAAAAAAAAATGCTTGCAAATTGTGTGATTTATATATGATTGTTCTTCATGTTTAATTTACCAACTTTGAATAGGGAGCATGAATTGCATATGATGCATCGAATGTACAGAATGGGGCATGACAGGATGATGAAAGGCAAGCCATTCCCATACACGTCCTGTAATCTAATCCCCAGTGAGATGAGCGGTAGTCAGGATCCGCATTCCTCTAGGCGATGGGTTTTCTAGCAAAAGGTACGATAGCCGAAGTGACAGAGGCATCCATTTCTCTATCTAAACACTACAGGTGTCCATTGCAAATCCCTTGAGCGGCGGTTTCATTCTCTTACCCCTGTCAAGAACCACCCCACATTGGGGCGAGACGAGGTAATTCCAACAGCGGCATGAGGTAAATAGTTAGAAATTCTCTTGCTCAGACTAGCATCAATCTTCGGGTCTTGCTTTGCATTTTACTCGAACTTTAATTCAAGTGCCTTAGGATGATGAAGAGCATTCATTTCTCTATCCTATATACTACATCCATCGTACAGCCCAATTGAGCATGTATATTCATTTCTCAAGCCCATATTGGTGATCATTGCTCATTTCAAAGCAAAGATAACGCCTTCCCCCCAAGGAGCAGAATTGAAGATAATTGGGCCAATAGAGAATTCTCGAATGAGCCCATTTCATATGCTAGACTTTTCATGTAATGTCTAGTATCATCTTTTGAAAATTATCTTGTTGCTAAAATTCAAAGCCATAAGATTGTCAAAGAGAAAAAGAAAAGGGGCCTGCTCCCAAACAAAAGGAGTCGAGAATAAGAAAAGCAAAGGCTGCTCCAAAGAATCTCGGGCAAAAAAAGCAAAGTGCCTATCAAAAGCAAGGCCAATGCCTATACAACTGTAATGAATTTCTGACTTTGAACATGCATTTTGAGAATTCCCGAAAAAGGATCCCCAAAGAAGTTAGTTTGCAAGGTGTAAAAGAACTACCACCCCTTAGCCAATGGTGGTATTCATTGAAGATAAATCCAGGAAGGTCAAAGATCGGTGACAAGACTGCAATGATCACCGGCACTAAGCTCTTCTCATATATTTTTCTGAGCCAAAACGAGCCTTTTCGTTTCTCAGTTCCCAAATCCTAACCTACATTACAACCCTTCAAAGCCTCTTCTGATTAGGGCATATGAATTAACGTAGAGTTGAATGATTTTAAGCATCGCTCGAAGAAGTTCGAGCAAAATTATTTCTCTCTCATTTTTGCAGGGTTCTTGACTTATAAACCCGGAGCAAATGATGAAGATGTCTTTCAAAAAAGCCTTGACTCCACAAGAGTCCCATTTGGTAAACCATTGACCTAGACTATATTACGGTCCCAATCAAGACCTCCAGATCGGCTTGGTCGTACCAATTGCGAGATTACTCAAACCCTTGTTGAATGCGATGATGGTAAGATTGAGTAATTTCTCTTGAATCCTGCAAATGAGGAGAAACAGCTTTTCTCGAGAGTAGGAGAAAGCCTTTTCAGACTGAAGTTCCCCATTCAAAGTACATTCGAGGTATTCACAATGTAATTACCTCCTTGAACATAATTGGTAATGCAAACTTGATAGAATAGTTTTGCATAAATTTCACCAAATGAATTTCAACATACATGCATGTATGTGTTATATTTAACATTGTCTGAACAGATGCATTCCCGATATTCAAGCTACCTCATGAGGTCTTGAAATTCATTTAAGGACGATTGAATGAACAAGCCTTGCGGGCAAGTGTCCACCTGGCCATCTTCCAAGCTCCCAGGTAAGTATATCTTCAACCTAAGCCTTCTGATGATTGTTAAGGCACCCAAATCTGTTGCGACACATACAGTCATTCAAATATTCACCTTCTTCAGTGAAGCGTGATTTTTATGAAATACATGTCGCATTAGCATTGATTTGGTATATGCGCATAATTTTGCTTCAAGAGAATAAGTAGGTATGATCCAGTCAGCCTGTCTACTACTCAACCGTTCGTTCAGAAGAGCCAAGCAAGTTTTCTGAACCCATTTTTGAATATCTTGTGTTTACATTGACATGACTTGTGTAGCACACCCTCTCGATATGGACACCGCCCTGTGAGATTGGCGACACATCTCCCTTTCAGATTATCAAAGACCAGTTCTAATGATCTTGAAAGAAACCTACCTCTCAACTACCCAAAAAACCCAGGTAAATTTTCTGAACCCTTTTCAAAATCGCAAGCTTTGAGTTTGCACCAATGAGAAAGCACACTCCTTAATTTCATCCAGCTCATAATCGACATGCTCTTGTGATCTGCATGAAACATTTGTTCGAACCATGATCGACATACTCTCGTGGTCTCGACAAATTTTATCAAAATCATAATCGACATGCTCTTGTGATTTTGGTACCCTATCAAGTTTATGATCGACATGCTCTCATGTTCTTGATCTTATCCATCCAGTTCATAATCGACATGCTCTTGTGTCTGGATGCTTGTGCGAACCATGATCGACATGCTCTTGTGGTCTCGACAAATTTTATCAAAAATCATAATCGACATGCTCTTATGGTTTTGATACTCTTTCAAATCATCAAGGACAAGCTCTAATGATCTTGAAAGAAACTATGTGACTCCACTCAAAGAGATACAGTTGACACATCCCCTTACAGATCTTGCGCTTTCTCCCATCAAGGGAAAACCTCTGGTAACGGATAGGCACCAGTACCTTAAAATTCTTGCATCCACAAAATGCTTGAAGCTTAAGGGAATCATCAGCATTATGAGGTATTTAGTAAAACGGGTATCTCTATATGCGATCCATGTGCATATTTCTTTAATCCATTCCATGGACGAATGAAGTCTTGACACATGTTATTTTCAGTCCTGCATGTCATGCATCATATTCTCTTGCATAAAAAATGGGATTAAAACTCCCCCACAAAAAAAAATCATCATCATTCATTTGCATTGTCAAAATTTAGGTTCAATTTTGTCTTTGAGCGAAACCTCTACGAGTCTCCGCTCAAAGAGGGGCAGCTGTTGACACCTAAATTTTGACTTTTTAAAATTCATTCACTTAAGTACATAAAAAAATAAGAATTTGTTCTCACCAAAAATTAATTTTTTCATGCATTGCATATTTAATTTTTTGTCGGTCATGCATTTTATTATGGTTAACGACGGAGGATTTGAGTTTAAATTGACAAACGATTGGACTGAGCATGAGGGAGGTGTGCCGAAAGGCTTATGAAGTTTTGAACTTAAAAGAAATTTTTCCACATGGACTGAATTGCAAATACATAAAACTTCAGGGACTGAATTGCAAATACATAAAACTTCAAGGGCTGAATTGCAAATACATAAAATTTTAGGGATTGTTTTGCAAAGAAGAGTTAGTGGAGAAATTAGAAAGGAAGATGGAGAAGGGGAGATATAGAAGGGAAGATGGAGAAATTAGAAGGAAAGATGGAGAATGGAAGATGGTAGAATTAGAAGGGAAGATGAAGAATTAGAATGGGAGATGGAAAGATTAGAATGGAAGATGGTGAATTAGAAGGGAAGATGGAGATAAAGAATGGAGGATGGTGGAATTAGAAGGGAAGATGGAGATAAAGAATGGAGGATGGTGGAATTAGAAGGGAAGATGAAGTTAGTGAAAAAATTAGAATGATAGATGAAGATAGAGAAAAGAAGATGGGGGAGTAGGCTATAAAAGGAGGAAGAATGAAAGCCTTGAGAGAGGGGGACTTTTGGAGAGATTAGAGAGAAATTAGGAAGACTTTGGAGATTGAAGAAAACTTGAGGAGAGATTTTGGGAGAGAAGAAAATTTTGAGAGAAAAAGAAAACAAAAAAAAAAGAGAATTCTTTTAGAAGAGAGAATTGAGGGGAACGAGAGTTCGAAGCTCGGAGTTACCATGTTCATCGACCAATACAATCCGCGAGTCCATCCCCGTCGTTCGAGCCGCGATCCGCAATCTTGATCCACGAGGAAATCCGATGTTCGAGTTCGATAATCAAATCCGTCAAGTCAGGTAACGATCCTAATCATTTAGAATATTCGAAATTGTGTTGCCTAAATGGATTTATTTGAATTTCGATTATACCTTGTTGGACATATTGCATTTCTTTGGAATAAATTGCATATCCAATTTTTGAGATTTTTATTGCACGTTGCAATATTTTCTTTAAAAAATAAAAAAAGGGGTTTGCTTTTGTTGCACATTTTCACATCATGTAGATAATTGCACGCGTAATTTATCTTGTAAATATTTAGATTAAACCGCATGCATTGCATATAATTTAGTTCCTTACCTTGTCATAAAAAGAAAATAAAAAAAATTGCACCTTTGAATCTCAAGTGAAAATTCATCAAAATTGCCAAGTTGAACATTTTCATGAAATTGGTACCGAAAGGGCGCTAGTAGAAATATTAGTGTAACCAAGTCCCCGAACTCATTAATATCTGGTTCGTAGGAATAAAGTATTTCTCCCGATGCTTTATTTAGATGTCTAATCAACCTACCCAAAATGATTAGTGGCGACTCCAAGATAAATCCTTCTTTTGATGAAATTGAACCTAAGTCACGATTTGGTAGAACTTGGGAGAGTTCGAGCTAGGCTAGTTAATTCAATTTAATTAACCTGGTAATCCATTAACTTTAAAAATTGAGAAACTGATTTTTTTAGGTCGCGACAACTTTGGACCACGGATTTCATATAAAATGCAAAAATTGGGTGAAATTTGCATCGAATTATACAAAAACTCCAAATTCCCAATTTAACCCGACAAATGAATTTTGACAAATTCAAAACCTAAACGGCTAAATTGGACGAAACCACAACCAATTGATTTAAAAGGTTGAAAAATATTGGATGACTGCCTTAGAATTTCAAGAAAGTCCCTAATTTTTTTTTAATTTCATTTCAATCAAAACCAGCGACTAAATTGAAAAAAGTTGTGCATTTTTGTCCTTTCTACCAAAATTGAGCAATTTCTTAGACTTTTGGACCAAAAAAATGCAAGGGACCTGAGGCTAATGTCACGACTCATGAAAAGAGAAACGAGGAAATTTAAAAGACTAAAATGTATTTTTTGGAATAATTTGGGATTGTGCTCAATGAAAAAACCTATAATCCCGAATTGTATCTTTCAAATTTTATTTGACCAAGATAAAAAAGGGAATTAAAATAAAAATACTGGCCATTTTTTTTATTTTTACGGCCACAAATGCTATTTTTTCATTTTTTAGTTATTCTCCTAATATTAAAAAAAAAATTAAAAACTACAAAAATACAAAAAATTATGAATTTTGCAATTTTTATGAATTTTCATGGATTTTCTATGAATTTTCTAAAAAAAGACTGATAAAAAATCAGGTGCCAATACAAACACATCAATATCATGTATCACTATATTCGTGAACAAGTCAAAGGTGGGGCAATTGAGCTTAATTTCTACAAATCAAAGGTCAAATTGCATATATTTTGACGAAACCATTGAAGGCAGATTCCCTCGAAAAATTAAAGAAGAAGCTTGGTGTTGTTGATTATTGAAATTAATTTTAAGGGAGGCTATTAAATTATTAATAAAATTAATTGTCGTTTTGACAATATTCCATGAAAACAAAAAACAGAAAAAAGGAAGAAAAGAGGGACCTCATTAAATGCTAGCATGCGAATGACCATGAATGAAGAAAACAAGGCCACGTTTTTTTATTGTAATGCATTTATTGGAGAATAAAGAAAACAAGCTCCCTAGAAGTTATTGAAATTTTTCATGGAAAGATACGCATGTTTTCTGATGGCTTGGATGGTGTTTTTGACTTTTATTGTGTGAAGGCTACGGATGGTTCAAGAGCATTTATTGTGTGGATTTTTGTTGCTTTGTATTTGAAAGAAGATATGAACGATGACTCATCTTAAATATTATGTTTGTCTTGGTAGAAAAGGTATAGGAGAATAGTTCCTTGAATAGTACAACTTTAGCAATAAATAGAGCTATTTTTCAGCATTGTAAATAGACCTCCAAGTGAGCTTTGAGTTGTAGCATGAGTGTTTTGCATTCAAATCCATAAAGAATTTCTACCTCCAGTTTGTATTTGTTCTCTTGTTCTAAATTTTCAGAGTCACCATTATTGTTTGGTTCCAACATTTAGTGTCAGAGATAGAAACGGCATCTACTAGTTCCGTTCAGTTCCAACTTCCAAAGTTGAACATAAGGAATTTCAATAACTAATTTGTCTAGATGAAGGTTCTTTTGAAAATGGTTATAATGAAGTGGCTGATGCCGAAGCATTCAAAGCTTTAAGAAAGGAGGAGAAAGATTCTTTGGTGGAGTCCTAAAAGAAAGATCAAAAAGCATTGTATGTGATCTTTCAAGCAGTGGAGGAAACGTTATTTGAAAAAGTATCGAGTACAGAAACTGCAAAGGTAGCATGGGATACTTTCCAAACATTTTATAAAGGCGACAATCATGTTTGAAGGTTGCAATTGCAAACACTTCGAGGTGATTTTAAGTCATTATGCATGAATGACTTTGAATCAATCTTTGTGTATTTTGATCATGTACAAATCATTGTTAACTTATTGAGGGTTAATGGTGAAGAACTCCACCAAATCTTAGGAAAAATTGTCAAGAAATTCTCAAACATAATATATTTTTGCCCATTTAGTCCTAAACCTTTTATTTTTCTCAATTGAATCCTAAACCTTTTCATGTTTTGCCAATTGAGTCCATCCAAATAATTTGATTAAAAAAATATAGCTGATGTGGACGCCAGCCATTCTACATGGCATATGGTTGACATAAATAATTTTTAATAGGATTTAATATATTTTCAAAAGTTTTTTTTCATTTCTTTGTATGTTTTTGCTTGTTGATTTGGCCGATGAGGGTCATTAGGTCCTTACCGGTCATGGGCGAGGACCCAATGATTGTCACTAGTGAAATCAAGAAAAAATCATAAAGAAAATAAAATAAATAACAAAAAAGAATAATAAATTTAAAATACATATTAATATACTATTAAAAATTATCCATGTTAGCGTCGGTCATGCCACGTAGGATGGTCGATTTCCACATTAGTGATTTTTGCCAAAATTGGCTAGATAGACTCAATTAGTAAATGGAAAAAAGGTTTAAGACTCAATTGGTAAAATTAAATGATTTAATAGTAAATTGAAAAAAAAAATCAACATGTGTAGGACTTTTTGAATAATTTTTCCTAAAACCTTAAGTAAATAAGTTATGAGCCAATTACAATAACTGCTTCCCATCATACAAAATCTCTTAACGGGTCAACTTTCTAACAATACATGACTGATTCACATATCTAAAGGATAAAAATTTATAAAAACACATGACTGAGCCAGGGGTGCACCAGGGCGGGCCTCCCGTCCTAGGCCGAAGGCCATCATTAGCTTATGTTGCTTTTCACCGCCACTGGCCTCAAACCTTTCTAGCTCGAAGCTCAATGGGTCCTCCCACAACTCAAGATCTCTATAAATAGCCCATGCATTTGCCATTACAATAGAGTCACGTGGAATGAAGTACCCTCCTATGGTGCACTCAGCCGATGACACGTGTAGGATGAGAAGTGGAGGTAAGGCAGCTTTGAAACATCTGATTGCTATAAGGGACGATTGTGGCCTATAAGGGAATCAATCTCTTCGTGGGCCTTCTTTAACTTCCCGAGGTTGTTTAGTGAATTTCCCATTATCTATTCTAATGTAATTGATGATGTATCTGCTCCAGCAATTAACAACACTTGCACATATGTGTAAGAAGTTTTTGTGTAAATCAACTTTAAAAGTTGAGATAATAAGATTTCAATTGACAATAACAAACGTATAATAAGAATACTTGAAAGGAAAGAAAAGGCACTATGTACTTGTAATATAAAGTCGAAAAAATAAAATGCAACACGACATGTCATTTACCACCAGTAATGAAAATTTCATTTCCTACGAATCAGTTTCTTTACTTAATTTCTTTCCAATGATGAGACTACTTTGGAACAATACCGTTCGTCAATGTATCTTTTGACGTTATGACTAAATATATTAATAAAATTATCACTAGGAGTAGTTCGTCTATGGTCGTCTAAGTTCGTAAACACAAACATATTCATGCACAAAATAAAAAAAGCATTCAGTATGACATTTTACAGTCAATCTCAATTACAAATTGGACTCCCATAATGCAGACTTGAAGTCTTAACAAGATATTGTCCTGTCCAAACTTGATATTTAGATTGACATTTGCACCAATAGTGCTAAACGCTATGCCCAATAAATCGCAACTTCGATGGGGTAAGTCCACCATAAGTGCTATAACTTTTGTATGGCGCTCACTTGAGTGCCATAACTTTTTTTTCGCTCACTTGAGTGCCATAACTTTTAAAAATCGTTCAATTGAGTGCCATTTCACCTTTTCCGGCCACCACGTCACCTTTTCCGGCGGCCACGTCAGCTTTTCCGGTGTCCACGTAAGCAATAGCACTCAAGTGAACCATTTGTAAAAGTTATGACACTCAACTAAACGAAAGAAAAGTTATGCCACTTAAGCGACCGCCGTACAAAAGTTATGGCACTTACAGTGTACTTACCCCCAACTTCGATTTTGAATTTAATGTTCATATGATTTAAATTTTGGAGTTGCACGCTAATCATTCTTAGTAGGTTGATTAGAAAACCTAAGTAAGGTATTGGGAGAAATACCTCACTTCTACGAACTAGAGATTAAGGGATTCAGGGATTTGATTACACTAGTTGATTAAAACTAATGTCCTTTCAGTACCTTGAATTTCATGGAATATCATAAGTCGGCAACCGAGGCTTAGTTTACTTTTAAGCTTGAGTGACGTGTTTTCTTATATTTCACTTTTTAGATGCAATGAAATAAATGTATACATGATATGAGAAAAGGTCTAATGATGGGAAGCAAATGAAAAAAATGCAAATTTAGAGTCTGATTACACTATAAAAAAATTACTAATCAAAATTAAAGCATGAAAAAAAAAAAACAACATGACAAATGAAATGCGACATAGACATGCAATGACATGATCAAAGACGGTGACATGGATGCACGAAATATGGCGTGAGAAATATGCAAAAAGACATGCAAAATATGATATGTAATTTTCAAGACATGGATGACAAGATATTTATGATACTCGAAAATATGCAAGAATGGAATATGCAATTTGAGTTTGCACCTAATGCAACATGAGATATGTCAATATGTGCATGGGTATGCATGACATGGGATTTGTGAACATGCGAATAGGCACGAGACATACGAGCATGGGAGAATGATATGAGATATGCAGGCATGCAAGAATGACATGAAATGTGCGAGCACGTGAAGATAATGTAATGAGCAGAATTTTTTTGGTACTTTTTAGAATTTTTGAATTCTTTTAGGATATGCATGAATAGTTTCTTATCTTAATTTTTATTCCAAGTTTCCAATGAGATAAGCTTTCTATGAAGCTTATCTTTTCTAAAATTTCAGTTAGATAGGGTTTCTAAGAAACCATATCTTACTAAAATTGTCAAAATTGTTTTTATGGAATTTCAAACGAGATAAGGTAATATCCAAAACAAACATGATAATCACTGAATATCCAAAACATGATAACCACAATGCAATCCGTGGATAATCCTCTTGAATTTTTTCAAAAAAATCGACTTCCTTAAACCCAAAAATTGATTTGCGAATATAACGAATCGGATCTGAATGGTTATAGAATGAATTGGCTAACTTCCCCTTTTTATTGATCTGAAAAAATCGTATCCAAATGGCCATGGATAGAACATGTTCAGGTTTGGGTTTAGGATTTTGAATTCAAATGAATTGTGCCAAGTTTGGCCATAAGAGTTAAGTATCCGAAAAAATCAGATTTTTTGTTTATAAAAAAAAACTTCAACTTTTATAGTCAAAAGATTTGGATTTTTTCAAATTTTCATCGCAATCTCATATGTTCATAAAAGTGTAATAACATATATGAATATTTTCAAACAAATAAGCATCGACTTGCAACCAAAAGTTAGAGAAAATCACCTTGCTTTGCACAAATCCTACACATGTGCGCACGAGATAAATCACCCAAAAAGACAGCACTGTTTGGCTTCAATTTGTAGCGAAAAGGAACTCCGAACAGCAAGGGATATGACCCTTGGACAGTGAATGAAACCACTCTAAACCTGTAAAAAAAAATCTACGGTGGATGGTGAATGAAAACGGACTGAATAGCACTGTTCTAAGGCTGATTTGTAGCAAAATAACCTCGAAGAATAATAGGAACGACCCTTGGATAGCAATAAACACCAGCAAAGGGAACGATCTTGATCAGTAGCGGTTTAGGCGTAAATACAGACTGGGCAGCAACACATTGAAACTCGGTCAAGGGCGTTCAACTTCTCACGAGTACAGCCAATAGGGGATGAAGGTGTCGACGGTGGGGAGCAGTTCGAGAATGTTTCTCGACCACAATCTCCTTTACTCTCTCGTGTATATCTCTCCCTAATTTCTGAGTTGTGCTTGTGAATCCTGAAATTGCTCACCCTTTCTAACCTAGGCTTAAGGTTCTTTAGATAGAGTTAAGACCAATCATAATCCTAGTAGGAGTTAGAGTTATTATGGACCATTGGATCAAGCCTAGTTAAGGTAGGATTAGATTAGAGCCATTAGATTAGAAATCCTAAATTTAGGAATTTTAATTACTTAGAACTCTTAATTTTTCAAAATATTGAAGAGTCTCAATGGGTTAGACTCTTTGAATTTTTGGCCCAATAGAGATGTCACCATGGGTTAGCCATATTTTTAAGTAGACTCGAGTTTGTCGCTCTTCAATTTAAGCTCAATTCCTCTGCCAGTCTAAATTGATACAAATAAAATGCATGAAATAAAATATGAAAATCATGAGGAAATATTTTTTGTGAGAATAAATTCTCATTTTTTTGTAATATAAATAAAAAAAGAAAAATCAAAATTTCAGTGCTAACAGCTATCCCTCTTTGAGTGAAGGCTCACAAAGGTTTCACTCAAAGACTAAATTGCACCTTTGTCTCTTGGGACCACTATCATTTTATGAAGTCACGATGAGTCGGCAGAATGCCTTCCAAGATCATAAGAGCAGGTTGATCGTGACTCGAAAAAGGTTTTTCAGATCAAGATCAGGAGAGCAAGTCGATTGTGAACTGATAAATATCTCATGAGAGCAGGTCGACCATGAGTTAGGTAAATATCTAGATCATGATCACGAGATCAGGTCAATTGTGATTTGATAAAGATGGAGATCAACAACACAAGAGCAGGTCGATCGTGAACTAATAAATATCTCATGAGAACAGGTCGATCATGAACTGATAAATATCTCATGAGAACATGTCGATCTTGAGTTGGATATAGCTATCACGAGAGCAGGTCGTTCGTGAATTGATAAAGATAAAGATCAAGAACATGAGAGTAGGTTGATCATGAATTGATGAAAAGAGAAATTAAAACCACGAGAGCATGAATTGATAAACTTCTCATGAGAGCATGTCGATCATGAGTTGGATAAAGGTATCATGAGAGTAAAATCACAACTAATGTTTGGTAGAGCTGTCAATTTGAAAAGGGTTTAGAAAATCTTACTTGGATTTCCTAAGCAATGACCAAGGGAAGGACAAGATGATTGTGTTATACCTATCTTTCCATAGAGTTTAAAGCAAACACGTGCATAAAATCACTACAGCACTATATATCAACAAATCGTGTGAGCTTTTTACTCGCATCATAAAGTTTCATTGGGGATTTTATCGATAAGGAAACCTTTCGGTAAATCCAATTAACATTTGAATGAGAAACTTTCAGTTAGAATGGACTTTCACTTGCTCTCATGAAAAAGCTTTTGAAACCCAACCATTCATATAGATATAAGAATCACTCAGATCTATCACCATCATGCTCGACAAGGATTCGAGTATTCTTGCAATTAGTATGACATGACCACTCTGAGAGGTCTTTTCAAGGACTATAATTCAGGCTTGGTCAAAAGTTTAATAAAAGGAGACTCATGCGAGTCGTCTAGATTTGACTAAAATCATATCATTAACTACATCAGGTTTACAAATCAAGAACCCTACGAAGTGAGTTAAAATGATCTTGCTTGCACTTCTTCGAGCAACATTTATAAATATTTAAAATCCTACATTAACTCAAGTGCCTTAATCTGAAGAGACTTTGGTAAAGATTGTAACGTAGGTTCTGGTAGGTTTCAAATAAAAGGCCTATTTTTAACTAAGGGGTATATCATGAAGGAATTGGTGATCATCAATTCTTGATGCTTTTGCTAATAATCTTTGCTCCAACAAATTTTTGATTGATTTTTGCTAAAGAAAGATCCTTGCGAATGACTTCAGCCAAGACTTTTCCTTCTCTCTTTTTTTAGATCTTTTCCTTCTGTTTTCTTTTTTTGGAAGAGAGATCTTGCTTTTTCTGCTGCTCATTTATCTTTTGAGAAGCCTTTTTTTTTTCTCTCCCTCTTCTTCCTTCTCTTTTTTTTTTGTGAAAGAGAAGGAATGAGCTTCACTGAACGAGCTTTTGTGCACTTTCCTTAACAGGTCTTCACTCAAGATGGTTTTCCTCCTAGGGCAATTTAATCCTTCACCACATGATGATCACCAATTGGATTGTAAGAAATGAATTTGCCGCTGAAATTGGCTAAGCAAAGGATAGAGTGTGTATAGAGTATGGGAAGAAATGCACTTTCTCATGTCTAAGACACTTGAATTACTGTAGACTTCGCATGCAATAAATATACCTGAAGATTGATGCAAGTAAAAGCAAGAAAATTCTAACCATCTTGAGCCTCTTTTGAGAATTTGCCCCAATGTGTGGTTGTTCCTGACTGGGTTAGGAAATGAATTCTCCATTTAAAGGGGTTAACCAAAGGGCAACTTGTAGTATGTATGAAAGAGGAAATGAATGCCTCTCATCATTCTGGTCGTCATACTTTTTTGCGAGATAACCCATTGCCTTGTAAGCACGGAATTTTCCACTCAGCTCACTAAGGTTTGATATAGAGGGCGTGTATAGAAATGGCTTGCCTCTCGTCGTCCTAACATTTCTCATTCAAAATAATTAATTCATTTAGATCGAGGAGATTCCCTAATTGAAATTATGAAACTATCCCACAATGAAGACTAGTAATGCAAACAGAAAGCAAACAAACAAGCACCAATGCTTCATGAATAAACCTCAATGATGGATATTATAACTTGACCACCAAATTGTCGAAACCATTCAAGTAAAATATTTTTTTTATAGCATCAGAATTACACATGATTGGTAAAAATTCGACCATCCATCTCTACTAGAATTAGAGCACCTCCTTGGAGCACTTTCTTCACGATATACGATCCACCATAGTTTGGAGTAATCCTTCTAGAATGGAACTATTGATAACAACTTTCGCAAAACAAGGTCATCTACTTAGAATTGTCCAAGTCGAACCTTCTTATTAAGGGATTTGGCGACCCTTTGCTGGTAGCATTGGCCATGACATAAAGCCTTGATCTGCTTCTCATCAATCAAACTTAATTGATCCATCTTTTATTGGATCCAATCTGCATTAGTCAGCTTGACTTGAGAAAGAACACGTAAGAAAGGGATTTCTACCTCAACTGGCAATACTGCTTCCATGCCGTAAATAAGAAAGTATGGAGTTGCACCAGTCAAGGTTCTAATTGAAGTTCGATATGCCATGAGTGCAAAAGACCACCTCTCATGCCAATCTCGGTAATTCTTAGCCATTTTAGCCAAGATTTTCTTGATGTTCTTATTAGTTGCTTCTACCGCTCATTCATTTGGAGACGATATGGGGAAGAGTTTAGGTGTTTGATCTCGAATTCCTTGAATAACTTATCAACCAGTTTGTTATTTAAATTCGATCCATTGTTGGTGATTATAGCCTCAGGCAAACCGTATCGAGTAATGATATCTCGACAAATGAATTTCAACACATTACGTGCTGTGACTGCCAAATATGAAGCGGCTTCGATCTATTTGGAAAAATAATTAATGGCAACCAGGATGAATCCATGACCATTAGATGCTTTTGGGTTAATTGGACCGATTACATCATTGCCCCATATAGAGAATGGCCATGGCTCAGATAATTAATGTAATTCTTACCTAATCTCGTGATCTTCTTAGTCAACATGTGACTGTTCATGTGCGGACCACAAATTCCTTCGTGCATTTCCATCATCAGGCGAGCTGCTTCAGTGGAATCGATATATCTTAAAAGGACTGAATCGAAAGACCGCTTATACAGATTATCTCTGCTCAAAAAGAACATTGAGGCCATTTTTTTATATACCTTTAGTTATATGTGGTACTTTTCTCAGGGAACTCCTGCTTCTGCATGTAAGTCTTGATGTTGTGGTGACATCGCTTGCCATCTGACTCACCAACCATGGTCATACAGTAAGCTGGCTTTCTTAATACCTCGATCTTTAATGGTTCCATCTCAAGCCCGTTGGTAACTTGCAACATTGACGAAAGTGTGGTTAATGCATCAATAAACTGATTGTGAGTCCTGGATAGATACTCGAACGAGATACCATCAAACTCATATACTAACTCATCCAGATACTCGTGATAAGGAAGCAATTTAGCATCCATTGTCTTCAATTTTCCAATAGTTTGAAAGATAATTAAAGTTGAATCTCCGAACACTTTAAGTCGAGTCACCCTCATGTCAATTGCAGCTTGTAACCCAAGAATGCATGCTTCGTACTCGGCTGTATTGTTAGTACAAGGAAACACTAGATTTGCAGCTATTGGATAATGTTGTCCCCTTGGAGATATTGAAACCGCTTCAGTACCTGATCCTGAGAAGTTCACGGCCACATCAAAGTATATAGTCCAATTATAATCATCTACTGCCATATTCAGTCCCTAGGGTAATAGATGTCTTTATTTTTCCTTGGATTTTCGGCCATGACATCAACTATGACTCGTCCTTTTACTGACTTTTATGATAGGTACTGAATGTGAAACTCATAAATAAGAACCTACTGTTTAGTAAGCTTCCCAACCAAGGCGGGTTGATTCAGCAAATATTTGATAGGATCGCATTTCATCACCAAAAGTACTCGATAACGCAAGGTATATTATCGTAGCCTATGTGGCACCCAAACCAGCGCTACACATGTCTTTTCTGCTTCATAGGAATTTAATTCAAAGGCTATAAACTTCTTATTCAAATAGTAGAGTGCCCGTTCTTTTCCATCCCCCTGAATTTCTTGAGCAAGCATTATGGCCAGAGACTCGCTATGGATTGTGAGACGCAGGATTAAAGGTTACCCTAATGTTGGCGAGAAGAGTACATGTGGATTCATGAGGTGCTGCCTCAACTTTTCAAAGGCTTCTTCACATTCACTATCCCACTTGACTAGTGTATTCATCTTGAGTAATCCAAAAAATGGCTTAGCAGTTTCGCTCAATTAGGAGATGAATTGGGCAATGTAGTTTAGTTTGTCTATGAGACTCCAGACTTTTTTGATAGTCTTTGGTGGTTTGAGCTCACATATGGCTTTAACTTTGGACGGGTTAATTTCGATGCCCTTGCTATTGATAATAAACCCAAGTAGATTACCTGAACTAGTGTCGAACACCCACTTAGCCGAGTTAAGGCATAATTTGAACTTTCAAAGCCTTTCAAATAGCTTCGTTAAGGTTTCTATATGATCTTTTCCATGCCGGGTCTTTGCAATCATATCATCGACATAGAGCTCGATCTCTTTGTACATCATATCATGGAACAAAGTAACCATTGCTCATTGCTATATTGCTCCAACATTTTTTAGGCCAAAAGGCATGACCTTGTAATGGAATAACCCCCAAGAGGTAGTAAACGTTGTTATTACTTTGGATTCCTTATTCATCAAGATTTGATTATAATCTGAGAAACCATTCATAAATGAGAACAGCTCAAACTCTGCTGTACTATCCACGAGTATATCAATATGTGGGAGCGGAAAATCATCTTTCGGACTGACTTTGTTCAAGTCACGATAGTCCACACAGACTCGAATAGGACCATCCGTCTTCATTACATGAACTATATTAGCTATCCAAGTAGGATACTGAGTAACTTCTATGAATCCAACATCGATGAGTTTCATGACTACCTCATTGATTTTCTTTGCCAATTTGGGCTTAGCCTTCTGCTATCTCTACTTCTTAGGCTTAACCGAATGATCTATTGATAAATAGTGTTTAACAATTGATCGATCAAGATCGAGTATATCTACATATGACCAAGCGAAAATATCATGGTAGTCTCTTAGCAACTTTGTCAGTCTTTCAACAATTTCTTTAGGGAGACTAGCCTCGATTTTAACCTCTCTTGGGTTTTCTATATCGTTGAGATTGATTGATACCGTTTCCTCGATAATTAGTGATTTAGCTTTATCATGTTGCTCAAGGTTTCGTTGTAACTCTTCAACCTCAAGATCAAACTCATCTGAACCTCCCAGGTCATGAGCGTTGCATATTTCAGGATCCACCATATTCCCCTCCTCATGTTTGCCCTTCTAGTGGATCATCTAGCATGGCATTGATAGACGGCTTTGAAGGCTTGGTTACCATGGATGGTTCATCTTCAAGGACTCCACCAATCTTCATAGAGTCTTCAAAGATAGTCACAATGGTGAAGTCATCGAACTAGTCGCCCAAGTAGGGTACTATGTAGCATGGACACCGACCCCGACACCGACACGCGACACGACACGACACGGCGACACGGCATTTCTCAAAAATAGAAAATTCCGACACGTCGAGGACACGTTGTATTAAATATATTTTTAAATATAAAAATAATAAATAAAGCCAAAACATGTGTCATATACATTAATTTGAACCGAAGAGGGCAAGCTTCTATTTATGTGAAGTTTGATAAACTCAGGAGCCTTTTTTTGTCGAAAAGGTCATTTGATTCGTATTATAAAGTCAAAAAGAATATCATATGTGCTTCTAAGTATAACAAATTTCAAAGGGTTTGAGATGGGTTAAAAACCTAGTCAGGTGGAAGAGTATTATGAAATTGCGCTTTAACAACCCAATCCGTAATCTTGTTTTGGGTCCGTGCACAATGGGTTAGCCGTAGCTTTTCACTTTTGAAAACAAGTCTGAGCACTCCTTGATCAATGCTTGTATTTCCCATGAGACTATATCTATGTTTTGGAGCATTTTGACCAAATAGATACTGTCTGACTCTAAATCTATCTCTTTAAGCACTCTATCTACAAACCCATGTGAGTTCAAGCACTTCAAAGCATCCAATAAAGCTAGGGTTTCAGCATGAAGGGAAAATCGAACATTCACAAACCTTGCTGCTCCTTCAACCAATAGCCTAGAGGAGTCTCTGCATACCCATGTCACCGCGCCATTAACTTCTCCCTCCATAAACGCTCCATCAAACGTTAATTTTCAAAGCTCCCGAGCGCAATGGAAACCAAGAAGTCTATGAGATCTCCTTATTTTTCCTTTTTTCTATGGATTTCAAGCTCTATCTAATGAACTTCTCCTTCATTGCACACATTTTCGTGATCACTTCAAAACCGGCAAGGTTCCAAAAGTTTTTCTTTTTTTTAATAGTCGTGTCTGACACGCTAGACACACGAGGGACACGCGTCCGACACGCGTTGATCGAGTGTCGGACACCGTGTCCGACACCGATACTTGTCCGACACGGTGTCCGACACGATACGCACACCTAATAGAAGTGTCGGTGCTACATAGGTAAGGTATGCCATCATTGTTAGCATTATCAACATCAAGTACCATCAATTCAGAATCTTAATCTTTCGGCGAACTAGGAAAGACTATCCCAAGATCATCCTTAATCTTACTCAAATCATTGTATCCACTAACTATTCCAACCGAATGGAACATCTCGCTCAAGCGTAGTGGTAAAGG
The DNA here is from genome assembly GCA_016432845.1 of Psidium guajava. NCBI lineage: Eukaryota > Viridiplantae > Streptophyta > Magnoliopsida > Myrtales > Myrtaceae > Psidium > Psidium guajava. Next base: position 18,765,707 of record CM028231.1, read on the forward strand.
ACTATGCTTTAGTTTGCCACAGCCTATCGAGCCCTATTTTCCATATCTAGATTAGCCATACCTATGATATCCCAAACTGGCCGTATGGGATTGTCCATTAGCTTCAATTGGGATACGAATCCCCTGACCATGCTTACCTAATCTAGTACCAGGTTTGAAATCATTGTTTACCATTACCTTAGCAACCATAATAGAGAAATTGGATAGCTCAGGGATTGGCAAGGGACTCTTTGGTGAAGCATGAATAGTGTGTACCAACTCGAATGAGTAGTAAGAATCCTCCTATTGTGATCCAGCTCAACGTACAGAATAACCGTCTCGTTATAGATACGAAAATCTTCTTCACTGTGAACAATGACCAACTTCTGTTCAATCATAAATTTGACCTTTTGGTATAGACTGGATGGGATAGCTCTAGCATTATAGATCCATGGACTACCAACAAAAGATTAAAAGCTGATGGGAAGTCCAACACCTAAAAAAAACATCAAATATAGAAGGACCAATTTGTATATCTAAATTGATCTATTCCAAGACACTCTTCCTCATTCCGTCGGAAGCTCTAATTGAAAATTTTACTGCCTACATCCTGGTTGGGCCAATGCCCAAGCGATTCAGCGTAGCCAAAGGGCACAAATTCAAAGCTGACCTATTATCAATCAGCACTCGGGCCACATGAGTCCAATTATACTTGACCAAGATGTGTAAAGCTTTATTATGACCCATTCCCTCGATCGGGATCTCATCATCAGCAAATGTTACCTGATCTTTTCGAAGGATAGTCCTGACAAAATTCTCTAGTTTGTCTCCATCAATATCTTCGGGCATATGGATTTATCCTAACACTTTCATTAGAAAGTTTTGATGCTTATCAAAGGACTAGACGAGCTCCAATAAAGAAACCTGAGTCGGTAACTTATGTAGTTGACCAATCACACAATATTCGCTTGCCTTAATGACCGCCAAGAAATCCTTTGCTTCCTTATATGTAACTTGCTTGGCTAATGGATTATTGAAGATGTAACCCTAACCTTGATACCAAGGCCAACTAAAGTCATAAGACCAAGGCAATGCTGTATCATCCTTATATGAAAAAAGTTTGGGCGAAGTAATAACAAAACTGTCAGGTATGACAATTCCAAGTTCATCATTAGAAACATCTTCCAAGGCGGGCATGTTGGCTAATTCAGGGTCTGCCTTGATCTCGTTAACCGTTTCTCCTTTCACCAACTCATTTTCAATCTTAGGTTTACCGTGGACCATCAACGCAACTAATTCTTTATCCTAGTCGATGACGATTTGTGAAGTAGTAGCCACTACTCTGGTTTGGCTTGTGCATACAATCATTCTTTGTTCCATCAAACTCAAGATTATCCTACTCACTTCATCCAATGATACAACTTCCCCCATCTGATTGTAACCGGCCCAAATTAGGGCATCAAAGATGTTAGAAAATCGAACCTTGAAACTTTTGACGGGGCCTATCTCATCTTCAAAAACGACATTAACCTTGTCCTCATGGTTAGGTAAGGGATTATTCTGAACATTTAGTTGCCCATTTTCTAGAATGAGAATACTCCCAATTCGAGCAAATCTTGGATACGATTTTTCAGCACCCAAGAATCATCAGTGCTATGCCCAAGTTCAACACGATGGTAGTCACACTTCTTATATGGATCAAACTTTGTAAAGGAAGCATAATTAGGCCTTGGAGTTCTAGATAGAGGAGTAAATTGTCGGTTGTTATGCCGATTTGCCCTCTAATTTTGTGAACCAAAATTAACCTGCTGTTGATTAGGGACCTGTACCTTGCGCATCTGAACTTGAGGGTTTTCTGTGTAGGTCATGGTCACTTGTGGGGCTGGTTCCTTATCTCTCTTAGTCGGGAATCATTTAGTGTTAGAGTTGGCATTTCCATATCACCCTTTTCTTCAAATCGCTCTCAACTTCTTCACCCATTGCGATGAGGTGGCTGAATGAAGTGGTCGTTGTCCCAAGGATACGTGACCGCATGACCTGAGGTAAGGTAGAGACGAATAATCTCATAAGCTATCACTTGGGTGGCATCGGTTTTAGTTGAGACATAATATTTCTCTATTTGGCGGTGTATTGCTTAATTGTCTCGCCCTTCTTCATTTTCGACTACTCCAAATCCTCTCTAGTGGTGACAACATCCAGGTTGTAGCTAAAATGCTTAACAAATGAATTGGCCACCTTTTCCTAATGCTCCATACGATAAATTTCGTAGTCTGTATACTATCTCATGGCTGTATCTTTTAAACTGGCTTGGAAAGTTTGAACCATTGACGGACCATCAACTACATAATTATTCATTCTAGCCTGGTATATCTGAACGTGCTGAACTGGATTGGAGGTGCCACCATATTTCTCAAAATCAGGCATATTGAATTTCTTTGGTACCTAGACCTTCGAGAAAACAGATAGGTCAACCTGGGGAGTATTGTGTGTTCCTTCCACCTCTCGTAACCTCTGCTCCATCTGGGCTATGATTTTCATGGCTTCGTCGCTATTGACACTTAAATTTTGACTAACCATTTTAATCATTTTTCATAAAAAAAAATATAACTAATTTTAATTCTTACGAAAAATAATTAAATCATTTTTCATATTTATTCATGCATCTCATTCTGGTTGTAGCGGAGGATATGAGCTTAAATTGATGGACGATTGGACTAAGCATGGAGGAAATGTGTTGAAAATTTTATGAAGGCTTGGATTTAAAGAAATATTTTCTTAGGGACTGAATTGCAAATGCTGAAGAGCTCGAGGACTATAATGTAAATATTTAAAACTTGAGGGATTATTTTGTAAATAACTAAAAAGCTGAGTTAGTGGAGAAATTAGAAATGATGGTGGAGAAAGGAAGATGGAGAAAAGATGATGGAGAAAGAAAGATAGAGAAGAGAAGGTGAAGAAAGGGAGATGGAGATAAAGAAAGAAAGATGGATAGAGAGAGGGGTGGATAAAGAGGAGAAAGGGAGATAGAAGAGAAAGCTATAAAAGGAGGAAGAAAGAATGCTATTATGGAGGATTATGAAGCAAATACAAAGGGAATCAAATGAGAGCATATTTTTAGAGGAGATTTTAGAGAGTGAAAGTTTGGAAGGTCGATGCTACCATTGCCAATTCCTTCTTCATCGACACAAAACTGCATCCATCCCAATCGTTGGTGTTATAATCTGAGATCCTGATCAATAACGCAATATAAGGCTTGAATTTGATAGTCAAATCCGTCAAATTAAGTAACGATTCTAATATTAGAATATAAAAAAAAATCGTTGCCTAAATTAATTGATTTGAATCCCGATTAAATCTTGTTGGATATATCACTCCATTGCCATAATTAAAAGTTACATCTTTCAAAAATTCACATTACATAGATAATTATACGCGTGATATATCTTGTAAATATTTATATTGAACCACATTTTTTTAGATTACATCTCAAAAAATGAAAATTCATGTTTAAAAAAAATCATTTTTAGTTCTTCATATTGTCATATAAAACAAAACAAAAAATTTTGCACCTTTGAACTTCAAAGTGAAAATTCATCATAAGTATCAAATTGAACATTTCTCATGAAATTGTTACCGAAAGGGCATTAATTGAAAAATTAATATAACCAAATCTCTGAACTCATTGATCTTTGGTTCATAGGAATAAAATATTCCTCCCAATACTTTATTTAAGTGTATAATCAACCTACCCAAGATGATTAGTGGCGACTCTAAAAATTAAAATATTTTGTCTAATGATCACTTGAACCATAAGTTATGATTTGGTAGAACTTGGGAGAGTTTGAGCTAAGTTAATTAATCTAATTAATTAATTTGGTAATTCATTAATCTAAAATTTGGAAAGCTCGATTTTTTAGGGTCGCGACAGCTTGGCGACTCCGCTAGAGACTACTTGAAATTTTTTCAAAATTTGAGGAGGACTTAGGCCAAAAAAAAAAAAGCTTTTCTTGTAAAATCACTTGATTTGGCAAATTTTGATTGAATTCACATTCTTAGGTGTTAAATAGTTTTGCAGAATGGGAGTTATAAGAGAAGGAGTTTGTGGTTAATCCCTTGTTTTGCAAGCTTTGTGTATGGGAATTATCATTTAATTTTTAAACTACTAAAGTAGTGTTTGCATTTAAATGTTGTGCATGTGTTGACAGTATTTGCACTATACTACACACAACTCGTGGCTAGACCTAGGTCACACCAATAGTTTTAAGTTGATATTTAGATGGTTCTTTAATCTTGGTGGTAAGGCTTCGCTAAAGGTTATCCCATCTGAATCCCAAAAGTTTTTCCAAAAAATGGCTCAAGAGTCGTTCTCATGTGCATGAGGCTACGATGCATGAGCGTTGCCCTTGTCGACTGAATCAAGCTGAAGTAATGGGAACCAACTAGTTACGACTATGTACACGAGGCTGCAACTAGTCCTGACGATTGTGCACAAGGCTGAGACATGTCGTTTAGTTCATTATTTCACTTTGCAAAAACCTTTAGGGTAGACAAGCTAAGATTTAAACTCATGATTCATATGCATGTCTATGTGATTTGTATTGTATTTTTTTTCAAGGTGAAATAAGTTCTCTAACTTAATCTTGTATTTATTTGTGGTCAGTCCATGTTAGGTGTCAATCAAATTTTGAACTTAACTTCATATTCATTTTTTTTAAAAAAAAATAAAATAAAAAAATCAAATTGGTATGTCATTTATAAAAAGATTAATGTGGAAAAATCCCATCGAAAAATTTTGTTGATCAATAAAAGATTTTGTTGCATTATTCCTTAATGCTTCAATGGATACAAGATTTTCTTGACAAATTTACCCTTGAAAATTCATTGTGATAAAAAAAGAAAAAGAAAATTCCTTCGAGATATTTTCTAAATGTCAAAGGAATTTATCACATATATTTTTTCAAGTTAAAAAATTTGTAAGAAATTTTTTATGAGAAATTCAGCCATATCTTCCTAAGAGAATTTTGTCTAATTTCTCTATAAAAATGGAAAAACAAAGTCAGACCAGTATATGAGTCATGGACCGACTTCTCTTGGGTCACATATTCGTTACTTACTCTACTTTTATAGGAAATCATGGGTGCCCAAGGCGGGAACAAAATTATGCTCATTGATGATAACAATATGCCAATTTTAATTGACAACTTGACCGTTGACATAATTATTAGAGAACCCTCAAAGGAAGTGGCGCAGTCCCAAATTAGTAAAATTTCATTTCACACAATCCCTTGTGGGGAACAGTTCCTGCTCTCTAGTGTCTAGTTTGTATTTATAGAATTTGATTGTTTGCATCTTCAATTCAATAAGATATAATTAATTGATTTTATCAATGAAATTATAGATTTTTTAAAATTTATTTTGAGAGCATAATGGGTATTTTAAACTGGCCCGATGATTATTCCGAACAAATTGAAAAAAATCATTCATGGAATATCCTGAGAGTTGAGCTTAATTATGCTTCCTCATTTTTTATTCTTTCAAAATAAAAATAAATTTCAAAATAAAAAATGTACTTCAAAAAGATTTTTAAAAAAACTAGCATGGGGTTTAACCCTATCTTATTTTTTTGATCCATTTGCTTTATGTTTTAGGAATGACCTTGAAGAATGCGAAAGGATGGGTAATTGCCAATGTCCTAGCCAATAACCATCGGACAAGTGAAGAGATTGATTCTCCCAGAGATAGAATCATGTCAATAGTGAGCACATATAGACTATGTATTTTGATGGGGCGATGAATTTATCCAGATTAGGCATAAGGACAATCTTAATATTCCCAGGCAGATAACATTATCCCATGGCTATAAAGTTGGTATCCCCATGCACTAACAACATAGCTGAATATGAAACAAGCATTCTGGGGTTGCAGGCTGCAATCAAGATGGGGGTAACTCGACTTAAAGTGTTAGGGGATTTAGTGTTGATCATCTTTCAAACCGTGGATAAATGGCAAACTAGAGATGCCAAGCTACAGCCTTATCATATATACTTAGAAGAATTGGCAGAGGAATTCAAAGACATTTCTTTTGAATATCCATCAAGAACGCAAAATCGGTTCACCGATGCTTTAGCCACCCTATTAGCAATGTTACAAGTCATAAGTGGATTAGAAGTTGAGCCTCTGAAGATAGAAGTATTGCGAAAGCCAGCCCATTGTATGGCCATGACTAAAGAGCCTGATGGACAACCATGGTACCACGACATCAAAACTAACATCTAGATGCAAAAATTTCCTGAGGAGAGTACTGCATCTGACTAGAAGTACATCAGAAAAATAGCATCGAAATTCTTCTTAAGTGGAGAAAGCCTATGATTTTAATTTTGTTAAGATGCGTTGACTCAGCCGAACCTCTTCACCTAATGCTTGAAGTACATGAAAGAATTTATGGTCCACAAATGAATGGTCATATACTAGCGATGAAGATAATGAGGTTGGGCTATTATTGGCTCATGTTGGTGAATGACTGCATTCATGATATCCGAAGTAGTCACAAGTGCCAGATTCATGGTGATAAAATCAATGTTCCTCCAAATAAGCTGCATTATATGTACAAACCATGGTCATTTTCTATGTGGGACAATGATATGACTGGCCCAATCAATCCTAAGGCGTCAAATGGACATCGGTTTATCTTGATGGATATCGATTATTTTTCAAAATGGTTGAGGTCATATCCTATACGACAGTCATAATAGAGAATGTGGTGAAATTCATTTGTCGGGACATCATTGCTCGATACGGCACACTAGAGACTATTACTTATTGATAATGGATCAAATCTGAATAATAAATTGATGAATGAATTGTTCAAAAGGTTCAAAATCAAACACTTAAATTCCTTCGTATATCACTCGCAGATGAATGGAGCGGTCGAAGCGACTAACAAGAACATTAAGAAGATCTTAGCTAAAACGACTGAGAACTATTGTGATTAGCACAAGAGATTACCTTTTACACTCATGGCATATCGGACTTCTATTCGAACGTCTATAGGGGCGACTCTGTACTCCCTTGTATATGGAATAGAGGCAGTCCTACCCATTGATGTAGAGATACCTTCATTACGTATTCTTTCGGAAGCACAATTAATGGAGGCTAATTTGATCTAGTAGAGGTTAGATTAGTTGAATATGATCGATGAGAAATAACTGAAGGCTTTATGCCATGGCCAGTGTTATCAACAAAGAATTGCTAAGTCCTTCAATAAGAATGTTAAGCCTCAACGTTTTCAGGTGAATGACCTTGTCTTACCAAGGTTACTGCCAATAGTTCCTCTTCTAAAAGGGAAGTTCGCTTCAAACTATGGTGGCCCGTATGTCGTAAAAAAAGGTGCTCCGATCCTAGCTGAGATGGATGGTCATATTTTTTCTAACCTAGTCAACTTTGATTCTATAAAGAATTATTATACTTAATTTTACTCAGGCCGATTCTAAATTTCATTCCTCAATCTATCAATGAGAAGTGCCTTAAGTCGTTCTATCATGCTATGCGGAAGAAGATATGACAAGAAGATTAAAACATAAACATACGAAACTTTCATCTTATTCCATACATCAACGTCCCTTAAAACAAGTCACTAGGAGGAAAAAGTAAAATCAAATTGAGCCCTAATAAGCATCACAAAAGAGTTCAGTTGACTCTATATACAGTGGATGTTATACATGCAATGAGCACTCTAGGAATCGAGGTTTACAAGCTTAAAGAAGAGTTGATTACATTTCTCCTTGAGTCTTGCTACGCTGACCTCATGATACTCAGCGGCAAATTCTAGGTTCTCGAATAGGGCTTTCTTGAGGGCTATAACCATCTTTAAGCCTTCCATCCTTTCCTCTATTGACTCACATTTGAACTTTATCATGATATTACTCGAGTCTTGCTCGAAGCAAGTCTGGACCAAAGCTAAACGCTCCACCAACTTCTCCTTCTCATGAGCTAATAGTGAGATCTGCTCAATGACAAACTTGATGGCCTTCTTATGGTTATCAACTGCGAAAACGGCTGATTCTAAACACTCAGACAGATCATGGTAGCGAGCTTTCACGATTTGAGTCAGAGTAACTGTTTGATCTGCATGATGATAAGCTCTTAGGAAGTTGATGAAGAGGGTTGGGTAAATCCTATACTCCCTCTTCAATTTGGTGCCTTCAATGGAAGCGGCATCTATATCTTTAACCAGATTGAGAATCTCAGCTTTAGTATTCGGGTGATGGGCCATGTGAACATAACCTCGACCAAGGAAATGATAAAGCTTTTCCCATTCAGCCAAAACTTCAGCCAAGAAGATGTGGTCAGGAAAATCGGTCATTATTGTTGAAATGGGAAAGAAGAGAATAAGGGTAGACAAATGGCAAGATGATTGAGAATGCAAATGTGTTAGTCTACTCTACATCAGGTTTTAATAAATGAGGAGAAGCATTTAAGGCCAACCTACCAGGCCTATGGCTCCTGCAAATTGACTGCTCGTATCGCTCCATCCGAATTGTACAATAAAGACCTATTCAACCAATACTGCTCCTTGTTAGCTCAAATCCCCTATCCATCCACGAACCATGGGCCTATTGCTAGTCTACAATCTTGAGCCAAGTAAATCCGAAATCTTTGCGAAAATGTTTGAGGGGATACCACTACTTTGAAAAAGAAGAAGAAAAAAGACAACCTGAGTGGGAGACAAGGCAGATTTAGCAGAAAAGAATTGTCCATGATTGTCTCATACAAAAGATTAGAACACCGTGAAAAGGAGAGAGAACTTGTCTCCATTCATAGAGGAAGTGAGAGCTCACCTATAAAACCAATGCTTGAGAAAAGAGGGAGAAGGGAGGGTTTTGCATTAGAAGAGTTCAAAATCTTCACAATCAAAGCATCTTCCTAGAACACCAAATAACCTCCACGACCTATCATGAGAAACCATCATAGATCCTGTGATTCTACAGATCTAGAAATATCCTAGGGAGATTCCATCATTGAGCATCTACCTTAAGCCTTGAAAATGAAGCTCACACGCCATCCTCCGACACCACTGTGCTCTACGGCTAATGGGTTCATTCAACCCCCAATAAGATGCTTCGCGAACCAACACAAGTAGTCCCAAGGTAGCAATTCTAAGTCTACAAACATGCAGATGGTTGGTGAGAAAGGCACGAGTTAAACCCAAGTAAAGACAGACGGAGTTTCCTATCATGAAGGTCTGCGAGTCATGGCTATTGACAACAACCCAATTTCCCTTCAGGTCCTCGTCGCCATGTTAAGAAAGTGTCAATATGAGGTTACAAGTCAAGCAAAATCGAGGAAAGTCTTAGATATGCTAAGGCAGGGAAAGTACAAGTTTGATAACGTCATTACTGTTGTGGTAGAGCTCGACATGGACGTTTTCAGCCTCTTGGAGGTCGTCCATTCTAAGTTAAATATACCAGTCATCATAGTGTCAGTAAGTGACGATCAGCAAATCATAATGAAAGCCGTATTGTATGCAGCTCAAGATTTCCTTATGAAACCAGTTAGGATTCAAGTGCTCCAAAATATTTGGCAGCATGTTGTGAGGAAAAAGTTATTTGAACAAGAAAACAATCACCTTGCCGATAACGATACTTCGATTGGCATGAGGATAAGGCTTGATTGGACCACTAAGCTTCATCTCAAATTCATTGATGTAGTTTGGCAACTAGGAATCAATACAGCATGTTCGAAATAAATGATGGAGATCATGAAGGTAAAGGAACTCACTAACCAAAAAGTTGCGAGTCATCTCCAGAAGTAAAGACAAAAGATAGGAATGCGCAACGCAGCTCGAAATCGAGGAGGCTAAAATAGAGTTCATTTGAGCCTAAACACTAGGCATCACCATTGCTATATTGCGGACACTAGGTATTACCATTGCCATATTACCCATAGGGTAGAAAGGGCCCTATCGCCCCCCAGCATCAGCCAACTGTACCACCAGTCCCTCGGGCATTGACCTAAGTATTCTTTCGAACTGTCTCAATACTCTTCAAGAATACAGATCGCATGTACAGTGGATACAGACTCCTTGGCTTGAGCAATAACCTTTAGCTAGGGCTTTTCCTATGATCAATCAAATCACCGTGCCTGAACTTTAAGAATTAAGCTTCTCGATCACGCAATCTAAATATATGCAATCAGAGAATTAGATGAGAAGTCACTTTGAGTACTTCAATCTCGCTAGTCCTCGAATGGGAAGTGGCTTCAATAAGGGGCCAATTGATCATCCTCAGATATTCTCAACCAATGGCGAAAGTTTCAGCTTCAAGAATCAGATTACTTACGGAAAAAATAGAGCGGGAAATTTGTCACCAGTATAAGCATTAGAAGACAACAATGCCTAATCCAGACATCAATTATCCAAAGATTCGAGAGAAGGAAGGGGCATGTATCACCACGAATTAAGTGGCACTGACGACGAGCTTACTGTCTTGATTAACTAGTTCAACGTTGATAAAGCTCCGAAGCTGCAATGTACATACGGAGCCTACATTTTGAAGCCAGTGGTTATGGGTCCTTCAACATTGCTGACGAATACCTGATTCGAAATAAAGCAAGCTGATCATTGAAGAGCAGACAAAGGAGGCAGAGTCAATCCTGGATAAATGCATAGTTTCATGCAAAATTCCTTTGCGCGGGATATTTTTTGCTTTCTAGATGTCTAGAATTAATTCAAGAGCAAAAAGTAGTGATTTTCTTTTCTCCTATTAAATGCTTCGATCCTTTACTAAACTAAACTTAGGGAAAATCAGTTAAAGCAACGTGTTGAATAGCTTCCAATAAAGAAATTGTGAGCAAAAAGTCCACGCAAGCTCAAAGGGTAACTCTGTATCATTTTGATTTACACTCAATTACTCCAATTGTAAATTGAATCCTTTCCATTTTCAGGAGTTTGCAAACTATCTTGAGAGCACAGTCATACCTAAATACGAGATTCTCTTGTTGACCAAAACTTGTGGCAAATCAATCATGGGCATTACCACTGGATGAATAGCTTCAAATAAGGAAATTACGAGGCTAAGCGAACTCAAAGAAGTGTAACTTTGTATCGTTTTGATTCACCTTAATTTTTTCAATTATGAGTTAAGTCTCTCCCATTCTCGACTGGAGATTGTCACCTGCCTCGGGGGTGTCGTAAAATGGAGTTTATCCGATGTAATATGATAAAACTATGTCATCCAAAAATTAGCCCTTAAATTGAAAGGAAGCCCTCATGGATGCCTACGGTCCCATGGCCTAATGGCATAGGAGATGACAATGGTCCGAAGTAACTCGGAAGAAGACAAGAATACACGATCGAGTGAAAACAAAGTCAATATTTTATCACAACCTTGGCTTGGATGGTTCAGTGCTAATCAAGATTGAGTGAATTCAACCAAGACAGCTGCAGACCCTTGAGCAAACTCTCAAACCTCAGTGGCCATAAACTCATTCACTCGTTTATAGCCAAGTGGTGAAGCTGGTAAAAGGAAAATGCAAAGCACTAATGTGGCAAGCTCAAAGTGAAGGGTAACTAGGTATCGATTCCAATTTATCCTTTCTAATTTCATGACTAATATGTGCTCTCTCTTTTTTAACAGGAGGGGTTTACATTTTAAAAAATGATGAATGAAAAATGAAAAAAAATGAAATGATAAACCTACGAGTAGCCAGGAAGAATTGATTGAGGTTCAAAGCAGCTCGAAGAATCATCAATGAGCTTAGATGAAGAGTTTAGGAGGTAAGACCAAATTCTTAACATTTATCGTATTTAAGAGGGCAACCCTAGATCTTTGCAAAGCCTTGGCCACCATGTGGTTCATCCTGACTGAAAATGGGGCAAATCAACGGTGAACCCCAACATGAAAAAAGGGGGGCAAAATACATGAATGAGATTTTTCCCAATCTAGGAATTAAATCTTCAATCTTGTAGAGGCAATCTACAATCCCTCATTCTTGAGAGTTTTTCTTATGAACCTGAATATGCTTTTATGGTTGGATGCATGAGTTTTCCTTATAATTGTCACAAGTCATTGCTATATTTGGCATGCTTGAAAGGTACTCACATTTCACAAAATTCCATGCAAGTTATTACCTTTGTTATTAATCTTTGTTGAGGAAGAATTTTTTATCAGGCTATCTGTTCCCACTCTATTGAAGTAATTATATTAAACGAGAAATATCAGAATGATGAAAGGCAAACCGTTTCCATACACTCTCTGATTATTAATTCTCAATACAAGTCGAGAGAAGTTTTTGTGCCGACGAGGTAAATGGGTTATCTCGCGAAAAGTATGATGACCAAAGTGATGACAAGCATTTATTTCCTCTACCTATACACTACTAACCATCCTTTGCTATCTCATTGAATAGAGGTTTCATTTCATACCCTTTTTAGGAACAACCCCACATTGGGGCAATTACCCAGAAAAGTTTCAAATGATTAGAATTTTCTTGCTATCATTAGCATCAATTTTCAAGTATATTTATTGCATGCAAATCTAGCATTAGCTCAAGTGCTTTGTATACAATGAAGAGCATTTCTTTCTATACCATACACACTCTAATCTTTGCTTAGCCAATTTGAGCGGTAGGTTCATTTCTTACAATCTAATTGGTGACCATTCCCATGGGGAACTAAAAAGACTGTCTTAGAGTGTTGAGATGACTAAAGTAAGAAGTGGCTTGGGGGAAAATGAATTCTAGAGCGATCTACATACAAATAAGTCCAATGAAGGAGGTCTTCCCTCAATCCCTCTAACAATAAAAAAAATAAAAAAGGGGAGAAGAGAAAAAAAAAAGGAGAGAGGGAGGCCTCAAAAAAATGATTAGCAAGGATGTTTCCTTGAAAGCAGTACTTCATAAAGTTCATAAATCCGTAAGATAATTGTCAAGAGACACTAGTAGTTCTAGAAATGTCAATAAAAGTGATCAAAGCATGAATTTATGGTGGAAGCCTAAAGTCAGGGTAATCACCAATTCTCAGATGAAATTCCTTTTTGTCAAGAATAGGCTATTCATTTCAAACCTACTCGGACCTACGTTACAGTCTTTACCAAAGTCTTTTCAAATTAGAGCACCTGAGTTAATGAAAGGTTTCACATGCTTATAAATGTTGGTTGAAGAAGTGTAAGCAAGACTCTTCTATTTCATTTCGCAAGGTTCCTGACTTGTAAATACGAAGTAACAAATAATACCAATTCTTTCAAGCCTCAAACTCTCACCAAGCCCATATTATAACCTTCATAAAGACCTCCTCAAATTAGCCAGGTTATACTAATTTCGAGAATATCCGGACCCTTCTTAAGCACGATGAAGAGATTCTGAGTGATTCATGAACCCGTATCAAATAGTCAGGTAAAATAGCCTTTCAATGAGAGAATGAGTGAAAGTCATTTCTGACTGAAAGTTTCTCATTCAATATCATCATATTGTCAAGAGAATGAAATAGATTTCCTTGATTGATGAACTTTCTCGATAAAGCTTAATATCATGAGCTAATTTGGATAGGTACAATATGATCGGCCTGAACCATCAGAAGTAAACCATTTTGAGTTAATCAGGTTTATTTTCCTGAAGAAGATGTTCCTTTGTTACTATCTGACATTTATCTTAAATGTAACAGGAACTTCATAATTTGTCAACTCACGATTGAGGCACATGAAAATGGCTCCCCGAGAGACAAACATATTTCTCTATCTGGAAGACCTTACCTATGCTAGAATGCGATATGGCTTCTACCTCTTGAAAATCTTACCTGCGTCAGAATGTTGTGTGAATCTTCACCTTGGAAGGCTTTACCTGCGTCTAAATACAATATGGTTTCTATCCTTTGAAAATCTTACCTACGCCAGAATGCAGGTGTGAGAAGACTTTACCTGCGCCACAATGTGATATGGCTTCTATCATTAAAAATCTTGTCTGAGTTAGAATGCAGGTGTGATTCTTAAACCTTGAAAACCCTGCTTGTGCCAAAATGCGACATGGCTTTCTTTTCTCAAAGATCTTATTTGTGCCAGAATGCAATACAGCTTCCTTTATCTTGAAATTCATACTTGCGCTAGAATGCAATAGAATTTCAAAAACCCAACTCCTACTAGAATGAAGGATGGGGAACCAAAGGATTTGTATCTAGAGAACCCAATTCCTACTAGAATGAAGGATAGGGCATCAAAAATGCTCTTAGCATTACGAAATGATTCGAGACAAAAACCTAATATTTCGGTGTGCGATCCTTGTGCAGTGTGCCTTACTACTCCACCGAAATAGAAGTAGAAAGTCACCGCATAAGTTAATTGTCTTTTTTCACATCTCATGCATCATTTCATTGCATAAGAAAAGGGGATTAAAATCCCCACAAAAAAATCATTTAATCATTTGCATTGTCAAAATTTAGGTCTCAATATTGTTTTGAACATAACCTCTACGAGTCTCCACTCAAATAGGGGCAGCTGTTGACACTTAAACTTTGACTAACCTTTTAAATCATTTTTCATAAAAAAGAACTAATTTTAGTTCTTGCTAAAAATAATTAAATCATTTTTCATATTTATTCATGCAACTCATTCTAGTTGTGGCAGAGGATATGGGCTTAAATTGACAGGCGATTAGAATAAGCAGGAGGAAATATGTTGAAAATTTTATGAAGGCTTGGATTTACAGAAATATTTTCTCAAAGATTAAATTGTAAATACTTAAGACTTCAAGGACTAGAATGCAAATATTTAAAACATGAGAGATTATTTTATAAATAACTAAAAATATGAGTTAGTAGAGAAATTAGAAAGGAAGGTGGAGAAAGGATGATAGAGAAAGAAAGATAAAGAAGAGAAGGTGGAGAAAGGATGATGGAGAAAAGGAAAAGAAGATAGATAAAGAGAAGGGTGGATAAAGATGGAGAAAGAGAGATAGAAGAAAAAGCTATAAAAAGAAGAAGAAATAATGTTATTATGGAGGATTATAAAGAAAATCCAAAGGGAACCAAATGAGAGCATATTTTTAGAGGAGAGTTTTAGGCAGTGAAAATTTGGAAGCTCGGTGCCACCATCGTCAATTCCTCCTTCATTGACACAAAACTGCATCCATCCTCATCGTTAGAGTCGTGTTCTGAGATCTTGATCAACAACACAATATACGGTTTGAATTTGGTAGTCAAATCCGCCAAATTAAATAACGATTCTAATTTAGAACATCAAAAATATTCGTTACCTAAATTGATTGATTTGAATCCTGATTAAATCTTGTTAGATATATCACTCCATTGCCATGCTTAAAAATTACATCTTCCAAAAATTCACATTATGTAGATAATTTCACGCGTGATCCATTTTGTAAATATTTATGTTGAACCACATTATTTTTAAGATTACATCTCAAAAAATGAAAACTCATCTTTAAAAAAAAAATCATTCACGGCATGCATTACATATAGTTTAGTTCTTCATATTGTCATATAAAAAAACAAAAAATTTGTACCTTTAAACTTCATATGGAAATTCATCACAAATGTCAAATTGAATATTTTTCATGAAATTGGTACCAAAAGGGCATTAATTAAAAAATTAATGTAACCAAATCCCCGAACTCATTGATCTTTGGCTCGTAGGAATAAAGTATTCCTCCCAATATTTTATTTAGGTATTTAATCAACCTACCCAAAGTGATTAGTAGTGACTCTAAAAATTAAAATCTTTTTTCTAATGATCACTTGAACCATAAGTCACAATTTGGTAGAACTCGGGAGAGTTCGTCTTAAGTTTATTAATCTAATTAATTAACTTGGTAATCCATTAACCTAAAATTTGAAAAGCTCGATTTTTTAGGGTCGCGACACTTGCTCATTCCCTCAGTCACAAGACTAGCTTAGAGCATAGAGACTACATGTGATATGCCCGAACTAGCTCCCTGAAAATAATATCCTTCATCAGTAAAGTAGGTATAGGGACATGGTCTGTGCCTTTGTCAGTATTGTCCACTAGCGAAGGTGGAGGCACTGTGGGCGGAGTAATCTAGCTAGATGGTTGTAGCATGACTGCAAACCTAACGGCCATCTTTTTCATTGCTTGAGATATTATCCCCTCTATCCATTCGTTCATTACATCTGTGTGCTCCTTGAGGGCCTCTTGAACTATTGCAATGATATCGACTCTACCGGCCATCTTCTTCGCCTTGAAGCGGATGTTATAAGGGTGCGGAGTATTCGTGATGAATTACCGGTAGAAACGCATCAACATGATCAATGTTTTGGTAAAACGATGATGAACTGATCTATGACATCCCTCCAGACCCAAAAACGAAAGCAACCATGATTAGGAGATTGACTCAGTAGGTTCCAATTTTGTCGGTTGTTACAAAATAATTTCTATTAATTCTTAGAATGGCCTAAATAATGCCAAAATTTGTGGGGCATAGATAAGACAATTATGAACAACTTTCATGTTTTGAGTCCTTACAAAAATGCACAGATCAATGCAGTTTAATACATATTTCAAAAAAATCCGTTTAGAAAACTAGTTCGTCCGGTTGCTATTTAAGGGATAAATGGGTCATCAAAATTGAGAATTAATGTCCAAAAATTTGTAGCTTACTATTTCAAAGCCTATTCTACCATTTTTATGTTTTGAATTCGTCTAAAAAAGCATTCTTTCTAGTGGCAATTGGTGAAAAAAAATCAATGTCAGAAATTTCCTGAAAGCCCAAATTGTTTTTCCTTCATAATCAATTTGGTTGAAAATGGAAAATATGATGGACTGATCTGAAAATTTTACACATGATAGGCCAAGATCTTCTAAACATGTTTCATTCAATGATCGGGACCCAGAAATGTCTAGAAGGAAATCGAAAAATTCATACAAAGCAACAAGGTATATTTGAAAAATAGCAATACATAATGCAAACTAAAACATGACACTAACTAGCCCGAGCTATGAACTTCTGAGGGATAACATGATTCTTGAGCTCCTTGTACTTGCCATTAATCTTCTTGGCTTTCTCTTTAGCCTTGGCAACCTTGCGCTTGAGACGATTGATCTCGGCTTGTTTCGTGTCATGTACGGATGGCCAAGGTGTCACTGGAAGTCATTCTTTTGGAATGACATGCTCCCACATGTATCGCACAGAGACATTATATGTCTTGATGTTACCTATGAGGATTCCCTTGGGTAAGATTAGCTTTGCTGGCTGACATCGCTCGTACATGGCATGAGTAAGAGAAACATGCTCTTCGAACCTCCGGTTTCCTATAATAAAGTCGATGCGAACATCATTATCCTTCAGGCTCGGAGGGATTGACCGTATCATCCCATATTATCGGGCCACCCTTACTGAATAATACTCAATAATACCGGAGATGCCCAAGAGAGGTACGGGTGCCCCATCTTGACCCACTAGCGTAGCTTCCTCAACTTTGAACCAAGGAGCTTTCCATAGAAAAGTCACAGGACTTAGGTTCGTTAACAAGACTAACCATTGGGAGTAATAGTGTTCACGAACCCTATCTTGTTCATGCTTAAAACTCAAAAGTGGGTGTTCATACTCACTAATTTTTGAAATTTCAAGAAGGCTCTCAAATTTAGCAAAATGAGAGAGGAACCAAACTCAAAGAATCTCGAGTGAAACACGAAATGTCTTATCATAGTTGCTCTTAAGTTTTGAAAGAGAGATGAATGTTTCCGCCAAAATGGCGTTGACACAATTTTTTCCATTGTTAACTTGTCGAGTAAAAGATACGACCAAAGGGTCGATTGCATTTGTTTTGTGTGGAAAAATCAATGAGCCAATGAATAATAGCATGAAAATTTTGGCTCAGTCATATTCAAAGGTTGCTTTTGCAAAACATAAGTCCAAAAACAAGATGGGACAACTCCCTCGATTTGCCTTTAAAACCTTGGCCACTTCATCTCGATTAACATTTAGATATTCAGATAAAATCAAGACCGGATCCTCCCCAATTGGCGGGTCAACCAAACTTGAGTCAAGTGACTTTCCAAAAAGAACGCTATACTCTTCTAAAGTTGGAATTAGCTCATGCTAACCAAATATGAATGCTGTAGTCCTCGGGCTCCAAAAATGACTCAGAGCATGGATGAGATCGAACCGAAGTTGAATATCAATCAAAGGGAGCATAAGACTGATGTAGAATTTGACAATCTCTTAGCCATCCTTATGTAATTCACTCTACCATTCCTTCAATTGGTCATTAGCCCGAGTGATGACTTGAACTTCCCCCAAAAATGTACAGCTCGAGATTCTAATGACACACCTAAATAGTCATGGATCGACTATAAGTAAGCAAAAGAGATAAAGGATTGAGAAACTACCGCCTTTAGATGATCGAAAGTAGCAATCATAGAAATATATACATGAGATGCTTCGTGAGGATCGATTTCTAGCTAATATAGCTTAAAAAAGGTGGAGCCCCAAAGATATTCAGACTTAAACACATCGGTCTATGATTGAGTCGGGTATCCCCGTAAACATCCAGCTTAGCCAAGTAACGACCCACATCATAATGGCCAATGATGGGGGTGGCAACTCTTGGCACCGATTTGAAAAGTTGGGACTTGAAAAGGGCGACTTGGGCCAAATGGTGATGGTCAAAGTGGCTCCAATCAAGTACCATTCTAAACCTAGCCATTCGAGTTTAATGGCGAGTAGAGTTGCTAAGTGTATATGCAAAAGTAGTAAAAGGCATGCACACGCATTTATACTCAATCAACGCTTCAATATAACCCAAAATATTCATTCCAAACTCTAACTTGCAAAACAAAGGGTTAGCAATCAATTTCACCTCTTATCCCTCCATATCTGCATAATCATATAACACTTATTAGGTGAGTTCCAAACAAGATCGGCCAAAACGAGACATCCATAAAATTTCCGTTAGCCTAAATCCACTAAGGCTTTTAATTTCTAAAAAATTGAAGCACTCCAATTAGTTACTTATTTTCTCGAAAAATCAAAGTTTAGTTCCCCAATTGAGTCACCAAGCGGTCGCGACCTAAAAAAATGATGAGTTTCCTTAGGTTAATGGATTATTAAGTTCATCAAATGGTTAACCTAATACGGACTCTTCCAAACCCTACCAAATCACTACTTCCATTTTGAATTTAATGTTCACACAATTTAAAGTTTGGAGTCGCCACTAATAATTCTTGATAGGTTAATTAGAAAACCTAAGTAAGGTATTGGGAGAAATACCTCACTTCTACGAACCAGAGATTAAGGGATTCGGGGTTTTGATTACACTAGTTGATTAAAACTAATGCCCTTTTAGTACCTTGAATTTCATGGAATATCCTAAGTCGGCAACCTAAGCTTGGTTTGCTTTTAAGCTCGAGTGAGGTGCTTTCTTATGTTTTCACTTTTTAGATGCAATGCAATGAATGTATGCATGATATGAGAAAAGGTCTAATAATGGATGCAAATGCAAAAAGTGCAAATTTAGAGTCAAATTAACCTATAAAAAAATTACTAATCAAAATTAAAGCATGCAAAAAAAAAACATGATAAATGAAATGCGACATAGACATGCAATGACATGATGAAAGATTGTGACATGGATACTCGAAATATGACGTGAGAAATATGCAAAAAGACATGCAAAATATGATATGTAATTTTTAAGACATGGACGACAAGATATTCATGATACTTGAAAATATGCAAAAATGGAATATGCAATTTGAGTTGACACCTAATGCAACATGAAATATGCCAATATGTGCATGGGTATGCATGACATGGGATATAGGAACATGCGAGGAGGCACGAGACATGCGAGCATGCAAGAATGATATGAGATATGCAAGCATGCAAGGATGACATCAAATGTGCGAGCACGAGAAGATAATGTAATGAGCAGAATTTTTTTGGTATTTTTTAGAATTTTCGAATTCTTTTAGGATATGCATGGATAGTTCCTTATCTTGATTTTCATTCCAAATTCCCAATGAGATAAGCTTTCTAAGAAGCTTATCTTTTCTAACATTTCAATTAGAAAGGGTTTCTAAGAAACCATATCTTACTAAAATTTTCAAAATTTTTTATGAAATTTAAAATGAGATAAGGTAATATCCAAAACAAACATGATAATCAATGAATATCCAAAATATGATAACCACAATGTAATATCCATGGATAATCCCCTTGAATTTTTTCAAAAAAATCCACTTCCTTAAACCCGAAATTAGATTTGGGAAGATAACAAATCGGATCTAAACAGTTATAGATCGAATTGGCTAACTTCCCCTTTTTATTGATTCGTAAAAATCATATCCAAATGGCCATGGATAGAACATGTTCGGGTTTGGGTTTAGGATTTTGAATTTAGACAAATTGTGCCAAGTTTGGCCATAAGAGTTAAGTATCCAAAAAAATCAGATTTTTTGTTCATCAAAAACTTCAACTTTTATAGTAAAAAGATTTGCATTTTTTTCAAATTTTCATCGTAAATCTCATATGTTCATAAAAGTGTAATAACATGTATAGATATTTTCAAACAAATAAGCATCGACTTGGAACTAAAAGTTAGAGAAAATTACCTTGCTTTGCACAAATCCTGAACACGCGTGTACGAGATAAATCACCCAAAAAGACAGCACTGTTTGGCTTCAATTTGCAGCGAAAAGGAACTCTGAACAGCAAGGGATACGACCCTTAGACAGTGAGAGAAACCACTCTAAACCTGTAAAAAAAATCTGCGATGGATGGTGAATGAAAACAGGCTGAATAACACTGTTCTAAGGCTGATTTGTAGCAAAAATAACCCGAAGAGCAATAGGAACGACCCTTGGACAGCAGCAAACACCAGCAGAGAGAGCAGTCTTGATCAACAGTGGTTTGGGGGCAAATACAGATTGGACAATAGCACGTTGAAACTCAGTCAAGGTCATTCAACTTCTCACGAGTATAGCAAACAACGGATGAAGGCATCAGCGGTGGGGAGCAGTCTGAGAAGGTTTCTCGACCACAATCTCCTTTACTCTCTCGTGTATATCTCTCTCTAATTTCTGTGTTGTGCCATTGAATCCCGAAATTGCTCATCCTTTCTAACCTAGGCTTAGGGTTCTTTATATAGAGCTAAGACCAAGGAGTTAGAGTTATTATGGACCATTGGATCAAACATAGCTAAGGTAGAATCAGATTAAAGCCATTAGATTAGAAATACTAAATTTAGGAGTTCTAATTACTTAAAACTCTTAATTTTTCAAAATATTGAAGAGTCCCAATGGGTCAGGACTCTTTGAATTTTCGGCCCAATAGAGACGTCACCATTGGCTAGCCAAATTTTCAAGTAGACTCAAGTCTGTCGCTCTTCAATTTAAGCTCAATTCCTCTGCCAGTCTAAATTGATGCAAATACAATGCATGAAATAAAGTATGCAAATTATGAGAGAATATTTTTTATGAGAAGAAATTCTAATTTTGTTTTTGCAATATAAATAAAAAAAGAAAAATCAAAATTTAAGTGCCAACATTCAAGTGTCTGCAGTGGGTATATTGTAAATAACTATTCATCCTTTGACCAGAGAGGATCTCAATTGATACACAAACTTATTAAGTAGATAATTAAATGAATCTCTCCAAGTAATCTTCCGACATATAAAAAGAACGCCGTGTTTATTTGTTTATTGCAAAAAGCAACCTCAGAATTGTTACCATTATTGTAATTGTAATTACCATTTGTGGTGTAGGTGCATTCTCTGCTTTTTTTTTTTGTTTTAGCCGAAGAGTAGGCGCATTCTAGATCTTGAAAACGCAAACAAAATGGAGAGGTCGATTCTACGATGACTGACTTTAATGTAATGACTTAATTCAATTATTGACATTAACAAGACTTAATGTAATGACTGACGTCACATATCAAGCGGACAAGAACGGACGACTGACCGGAGACACGAGAATTTTTCCGTCAAATTTTCGTGAATTTTCCGTAAAATATTCTCACGAAAGCCCAAAAATAAAAGAATTAATATCATAAAAAAAATTTGATAAATTTATTTTGAATTCATTTTTTGACTATGAAGAATCTTCAATTAATATATTTGTAATAAATTTACTCTTTGTTAATTTCTATTAAATTTTGATGTTGAATTATTGAATTGAATTGCATATAACAGTTGATGGAATATGTCGCAAATGTATTAATTTGAAGTTTTTACCGTTAAAAAATTAATTTGTAAATAAATATGTCACAACTATAGTAGTTTAAAAATTTTTATGATTAAAAAATTATTTTAAAATAAATTTATCATAAATATATTAATTTAGAATTTTTCGCGATATGCGATATCAACCTAAAAAGCAAGAGCAATGATGTTGGGAGGAACAGGACTCAAGACATATAAGGACGAGCCCTTTGATCATGAAGTCTGAGTAGTCTTCTGGCTGACACTCTTGTCGATGCAAAAGATGACTAATCATGCCGTTCGCCAGCTCCGTGTTGCCCCTCTCCCTCCAGTGCTCGTGAATCAAGCCCTGCATGAATGCATCAATCTTCTCCTTGCTCTTTTTCACCCCATTGTAATCCACCAACTTCAGTATGGGTAGGAAATTGCCCGAGTAACTTATCCCGCCATTCCCGACTATCTACTTAATCAGATTCCACCCCCACTCCCCAACCCCCTCGCCGCGGCCTCATCCACGTTCACACCCTCCCTGTAGTACCGCTTCCCCACCGTCATCCTCATAATGATGTTGAACGTGAGCTGCTTCGGGACATTGTTGTAATTCGATACAATACATACCATATCATGTCGTACAAACATTTTATGACATTACGATGATTCACGAAATAAATATAAAAGAATTGCAAAAAAATAAGTATGATCCTTAAAAATCGTAAAAGAGTAGGCCACAAGTTGAAAATGTAGAATTAAGCGTCACGTAACACGAAGTGCTACATCATGACGGTTATTGCTTAACTCATAAAATATTCAAATTATTTTTCATCGACATGGAAGATGACTAATTTGCAAAGCATTTTTTCTGAAAATGATTATTTATATGACTTACAAAAATAATTCAATGAAAAATACTTTAATTATCCGTGAAATGTTTAGATATAAATTATTATCCATAGTGAATATACTTTTATTAAATAATTATTTTAAACAATTCAAGCAATTATTTTTAAAATAAATATTTTTAGAATTTTTTATTTTTATGAAATAAATGTATTCAAAAGTATAAAATAGTGTTTGTCGGTATGAAACAATGTCGGTGTCGTTATGACAAGTCGTGTATGATATGACCTTTGTCTATGCATGAATTTTTACGTTTCCACCTTCACCCATGGCCAATAAGGATCTGACGACCCTCGCTGGCCACATCAACAAACAAAAACAAACAATTAAAAAAATTCAAAAACCTATTAAATACTATTAAAAATTATCTACGTCGGCCCTGTGTCGTTCAGAGTGATTGACATTCACATCAATTAATTTTTTGTCAAATTAGGCAGATGGACTCATTTGACAAAACATGAAAATGCTTATGACTCAATTGATAAAATAAAAATTTTATGATCGAATTGGCCTAAATATAATATGTTTAGGAATTTTTGGACAATATTTCCTAAGATTTTGAATGAAAGTGGATGCAATTAGATAACTTAACATGCTATCATTTAAGCTCTCTCTTAATAATCTTCTCCACGAAGGTATTGGGTTTCTATTATGTGCTCTTGACACGGTAAAACGTCTATCTCACTTTCCTTCTTTCTTTCATTCGTCTTTTTTTATAGCCAAACTAAATTTACCTTCACGTGCTTTCGGGGACTGGATATCTAATCCAGAAAACGAGTAGCGAGAGCTGCAGCCTCAACGAAAATATCTACAAGCTCCACGTGGTCGTGGGCACATAAATAATGCATGTGTCTATTTGGGTTTAATATTCCTAATTTTACCATAATTTAGTTTTTGAAACTTCAAATGAGTCATTTGAAGGGCCTTAAGCCCGTGCGGGATAATAATGCTTATTATTTTTTTGTTGTGTCATAAGTGATGTTTGTAAATTTCTGTCCTTCACTGAACAAAAAAGACAAAATCAGCCTCAATCATTCTATTGCAATTTAAAGTAGTAATCCTAAATTTATTTACTTTCCTTCCTTTTTAGTTTTTCAAGTTTTATGTAGGATCTAATTGTCATAATTAAGAGTTTTACATAATTAAAGAAGGAAGGAGGCCACTGCTACTAATTGCAGTTAAATGATTAGGGTTTTTTTTTGTCTTTTTATTAAAAACAAATGGGGCTGGATTAGTCATATAGGGTGTCAAACCTACCTAAATGGCTCTTTAAAATGTGGAAACAGCGCGGTCCAAAACTTCATGCACAATCATAATCCAAATTCATCCGAAAGCTGTCCATTGAAGCCATGGGCACTTTTACGAACGGATGAACATATCGAACCCTATGGCAGTGCGTCTTATAATTCAGCACAATAATATAATAACACGCCGTAAAATTATTTTACCAATTGTTCCTCGTAATTAAGGTAAAAGAATTGCAAAACATGAGGCGGTCCACATATTAATGTTCGTGAAGCCGTTTTTAGATTAAAAAAATTTATGAATTCCAAATTCATGTCAGAATCCCCATCCCAAGGACCACCCAGTGGTTCACAGAATTGACGCAGCAGTTGTCCCAGCGCTTCAATTATAGAGACAAGCAGGAGAAATTGTAAGCGATCTCACTGCTATGAGACGATATAGTCATTGATTATGTTTCGGTGTTCCATGCTCCATGCTCAACCCATAATCCAAATTCATATATGGGACGATAATTATTGCGAGAGCATCGGGCTCTATTCATCAGCTCAAAAGCTCAAGTCAATCCTTGTCGGATAATCCAAATGATGATACGGAAACATCCAATACATTGGAACAGTCCTTAACTTCCAATCTGGTTCCGTCAGCCAGTCTATCAACATCATTGTTCATTCAGGCTGAAACCAATTATTATAACTTGCTACGACGGATCAACAATGGAGATGCTAACATAAAAGCCAGAAACCAAGATGCCGACTAAGAAGTTACTGATGTGAAGACTATCAGCCCTAGAGTTATTGATTAAGGAGTTGTTAATTCTTCCTTATCGATTACATATTATGCAACCGATTCTTGACATGTCAATTATTTTACCGATTCACCAGAATAAATGCCTATCTTTAAAGCAAACCGACAATGTATTAATGTGAGGCTGTCTTGGATGAAGTCCGTTATTGTTTATTGATCTTCAAAGGTATTTATTGAGGTGCCCATGATGATCGACGAATTTTGGGAGATAATCCTTAAGTCTGAAGAGTCAAGACTTCCAATCTCCATGTCTTTAATTCTTTCTAGTTCCTATGTCTTTTAATGCATTTTTATTTACTAGGATTTTAATAGCTTTCTATTTTCCATGTCGTCTAGTTCCTATGTTTTTAATTGTCGTCGAATTCCCATGGCATTGTTAGTTGGGTAGTTCCAAAGTTCTTAATGTTTTTTTCTTTTTCCTATTTCAAGTCTCTCTAATAATGAGGCGAAATCTCCATTGTAACGTAGAAGACTAGTTGATTTGATGAATATCAATACATGAGAGATTTTGCTCTGTTGAGTGAATATCTTTGGAGATTGGATAACTTGTTGGTCTCTTTATCTTTAGAGAGTAGATTACTCCTCAGTGGTGACTCAAAAAGCCCTTTATCTTTGGCTAGTGATATCTTTAGGGCTTAGTGGTGATCTTTCCTATTTCGAAACCCTTTATCCTCCATTGGTGGCGTTACCTTTAGACCATGGTGGGGAGCTTTGTCAATCCCAATCTGTATCATCAGCTCGCGGCTCAACCTTTATGCCTTGGTGTAGATGGTATCTATTCTGCATTTGTATCCATCTATTAGTGTCCATCTCCCCAATTCTGTTTTGACCTTCCATTCCTTCATCCATCACTCAAAATGACATTCACCTATCCCGTCCATGCATTAATAATGCTTGTAGTTTATGTTCGTTTGCTACAAGTGATGTTTGAAAATTTTATCCGTTCTTCTATATTTCCAAATGATGTTAAAAAAAAAAAATATTCATGCTCAATCATCGAGAAGATGTGTATGATGATTATTGATGGAGGAAGCTATGCCAACATTGCATCGACAACCTTGGTCGATAAACTAAAGCTATCGACATCGGTACATCCTCAACTGTACAAGCTTCGATGACTCAGTGAAGGAAGTGATCTTACGGTAACCAATTAAGCTCTCATATCATTTTCCATTGGGAAGAATTACCAAAATCATATTCAGTGAGATGTCATTCCCATGAATGCATGGCAATTATTATTGGGAAGACCTTGGCAGTTTAATATTAATGCTTCGCATGATGCTACAAAGACACTTACTCATTCAACAAAGATCACAAACATATCATCCCTGTTCCTTTACATCTAGCCAGTGTACCCTAATTTCAACTTAGGGAGGGAAACACAAGCAAGAAAATTCTTTTGTTGAGTGAAACATAAGTTGAGAGAGCTATTTTGGAAGAAAAGATAGCTTTTTCTTGGTTTGTGGATAAAAGAGAAACAAGTAAGAAAGAGAGTTCCCTGCACCTTGAACTTGAACTGCACTCTTTGACACATAAGCTTGAACATGTGTTTTCAGCCTTAAAGAATTTCATAGGGCTCAAGCTGATGTATTACTTAGTTCCTTGGAGGGGTCATCCTCAAGATTTTTTAGAATCAAATTCATTCAGTACGAATGGTCATGGCAACTTGAACTTTTTCAATCTTAGAGATGAAGCCATGAAAATTTTGATTCTAACAAAACTATCTTTCTTTAGAAAAAATCTGGTTAATACTTAAAAAATCATTATTGCAGGTTTAACTGTGAATGAAAAATCTTATATTGTTCCAATCCTAGTAGTCTGACTCAAGAAGAAATCGTCACATATTTGCTTCTGAATAAAGTTATTTAGATGAAGTGGAATGTTACTTCTAAAGATTCAATTTTTATCTTGGAAGAAGACTTATGTGAAATACCAATAATGATTTTGTCAAGCTCATATTCGCAATTATTATTTTGTTCAGATTTTGGAGATTGTCTGTCTCTAAATACTACTTCTGAATAATGTTCAAATTCTGCAATATTTACCTTCCAAATTCTAAAGACCCACAAGTGGCAAGTTTCTATTGTGCTGTTAATATATGGAAGTTTGTAATCTTTGATTGACAGATTACTCTCCAAACAGATTGGCAAAATATCCTCGATTGGAAATTACTTTCTATGGGATAACAAAACTTCCACGCCTGAAGAACTCTACTTATGGAAATTGAAGATTTAGTTGTTTGGTTCATTGAATCTAAAGAGTTCAAACTCTACTCCAATCGCTACTAAATCTCACAAGATACAGTATCTTCTAAACAAGAATTGATGGCATCCAATCAACGATTGAAGATCGATCCTTTGGAGGACCTTTGCAACAGCTAGTTCAAGGTCAAAGGAGTATAAAATGGATCCATGGTGACCATTGCAAGTAGTGGTCAGTATTGGGAATTTATCCCAGCGGTACATGGGCCAAGACAATCAAAACATACATGGAAAGTAGCGGAAGCATACACGCCCGTCCACCTAGATCATCTTAGGGTATCTCGTGCATTATAATCGAAAATCTAAACCACGCATCAAGGGGGGTTTTAGGCTTACCTTGAAAACCGTCGCCTGGATAGACTTGTTCTCATGTTCTCGAAGTTCGTCAAGTGCCGAACCTGTAGTTCAGACACAGTACCTATCACGCGACAAGAGAAAACGAAGTTCACGGCCATCTGTTCCTCGATCGTGCTAGTAACCCTTGAGAAACGACGAACGAAGCTCAATTTCTTGATCACGATCAAACTCACGACCCTCTGATCGTTCTCGACGAAATGGGAGTTCAAAACTCCCTAGGTTTAGTCACTAGAATGGCATGAAACTCACACGAGAACGGGTGAACTTTTGGGGTGTCCAAACTCTCTAAACATTTACCCCCAACCTTTATTTATAGGGGTTAGGGTTCTCTCATTTTTCGTGCGATTTTATTGGATAAGAAATCTTATCCTTACACTTTTCTAGAGGATAAGAAATCTTATCCCTAGACTTTTCTAGAGGATAAGAAATCTTATCTCATCATCTCGTGATCTTTGCAAATGTCACATCAAGATGACATCATGCTTACGCAGTGCTTGCATCATGTAGTCATCCATATGACATCAACGCTTGCATAGCGCTTGGATCAGCACTTACGCAACGCTTACATCATGTAGTCATCCATATGACATCATGCTTGCGCAAGTCTTGCATTAAGGCTTTATCCGTTCGTGATTAGAAATTATAATCAAATCCAATTTGAACTAATTTTTGTCTGACTATCTCAATAGTCAATTGCAAACACCATTGCAATATCCTCTTCTTTATTTGATGTCGCCACACACCGGTTATGGTGTGTGACATTCCTAAGTTCACTAATGAGCTGGCATTAAGACTTATACTATCAAATGAGTATCACCAAGAGATGATTATCCCAATCAGTCTCTGGGTCTCACAAGCCATGAGTGACGTCTAACAATATATCATGGTTATTTAGACTCTGTAAATGTTATGAGAACATGAATGAACCTGTCCACTTTGACTTACAGTGTAATTCAATCCTTCTGTATTAACCTTGTCCCGATCGAATGAAGGCTTTGGAAATGTCAAGCCTACAGATTCGATCATATGCCTCAATCTATCTTATGTGCATTCATGAGATAATCTCGCCTACTCCGGCCGAGGATTTTCCAATGCATCGTCATGAGTAGATCGCATAGGACAACAACCTCGCTTCGTGTAGCAAGGAGATAGATCCCACTGTTGCACACACATATGACTTTTTATGCGAATGACCATGACCATCAAGTACAGAGGCAAATCAACGACCTACCAATATGCGCACTTGTGAACCATGGCCACCCAACATACAAGTCAACAATGTGTTTTAGGTCTGAGGATCACTTACACACCAAAGCTTAAGCAATTAGACGTTGACCCAACGCGAAACTTTCCATGATTGCTTATCGCTCATTGTGTCACGTTCAGTAAACTCGTCCTCGATGAACACCTGCGTTTCCAACTCAGACATCTAATGTCCAATGACTTGTGACTCGTCATCCCTATTAAGTATATAATACTCAACAGCGAAGTTCCTAGAAATGCACCAGTCTCAAGGGGTTCAATAATATCCATTCATTGAACCATCGACCAGGAACCATTTAAAGATCGTATACTGACTGAAATCCTGTCACATATATTCTCGATGTCTCAAGAATAGATTTCAGTTACATATGATCTTATGGACTTCATTCATCTAAGTAATGGGACAAGATGAATGAACACGTCTTGCCAATTGACTAAGTGTCAAATCAAAAGTTCAACATATACCCACTATGTAACGATTACATGGTTGTCTTTAGGGCATACTCCCAACAATCTCTTACTTACACTAAAGGTAATCATGTGGTTTCTCAAACCCATTCTATCAACATGTTTCTTAAACATAGATAGATATAAAGCCTTAGTGAGGGAGTCCGCTACATTTTTGCTGCAGTGATTTTCTGCAAGGTGATTTTAACCTGCTCCCAGCATTAACTCAAAGAGATGAAGATGCCTTTGGATACTCGGATTAGTGAGACCTTGGTTCCTTACAATAGAAGGAATAAATCCAAGTTCTATGATGAACTTTTTCATCCAGGCGCCTTCCAACTGCAATTTCAAAAGTTGTTTTGTTTACTGTGCTTTTATGGGTGGAATTAACAATTATTCACTATTTGGAAGATTTTCAACACATTATGCCATCATTAGCTGTTAAGATAAACCCAAAAGATTAGACCTATTGTCTTAGAAATTTAATTCAAAATCAAAATCTCGTTCAATTCATTCTTAAATTCTCCAAGTGTCAAGTCTAGATCCTTAGCACTTCAAAAGCACTCAAGAACATTCTTGATTATCATCCAGTGTTCTTAACCTCGATTTAGAGTTGATTCTGCTAGTAACATTTACAGCATATATGATATCAGCACTTGTACATAGTGTGGCATTCTTTATGCTCTCATTAGCGGAGACATTATCCGCTCTCTTTCTTCAAGGATCTTAGGATTTTATCCCTTGAGAAAAGAATTCAATGCTAAACCATTTAGCAATTTCTATGTACGTAGATTATGAGAGACCAATTTATTGTCTAGATCCATATGTATAGATCTTGATAGCCAATACATAGGTGGCCCTCTCTCAATTCTTTATGGAGAATTTCTTATGAGAAGAACGTTCAATCGATGATTTACTCAAAACAACATAATCGATATATAATATTAGAGGCGCAAAAGCACTCCTACTAAGCTCCGCATATACATAAGGATCATCCAAATTTTGATGAGTCCAAACTGTTTGGACTATTCATCAAAACTGATGTTCCAACTTTTGGAGGCTCACTTACATCCACAAATGGACCTTCTAAGCTTGCACACCTTTAGGCTGTCATTATAGGATTCTGAATCATTGAGCTATTTTATATAGACAACCTTTTCAAGAAATCTAACCAAGAAAGCCACTTTGACGTCTTTGTGGAATATCTTATATTCCAAGTGCGGAACCATATCTAATAAGTCTTAATGGACTTCAGAATTGCCTACAGGTGAGAACTTTTCTCTACCAAGAATATCTGATGTATTTCAACTTGACTTTAAAGTGAATTCTCTTTAGAAAATCCACGAGTAGCCTATTGGTACAATACCATGCGGCAAGTCAACCCATGTTCAAAACATTGTTGGAATATCTCTAGTCCATTACAGATTTCATTTCATGATTTCGAGTCCATTCTAGAATCGATGTCATACATCGCCTTTTCTTAGGTGTTAGGATTACTTGGTAAATCACCATCATTAGTTGTAATAATGGTCAAATTCTCTTAACCAATTATCTACAACTTTTATGAGAACGAGACTTTCTTGTGCTCCACCTAAGAAGTGTATATCAGAAGCTCCCATTGAACCAGAGATCCATTGCCTCCAACTAATCTATTTTCTTTTTACCATATCTCATAGGGCATAACAAAAGTAGACTTTGGATGACACACTAGTTCACTTGTGGTTGTCAGAAGGGCATATCCCAAAAGGGATATTGTTGCATAGGTGTAATTCACATGTCGTTCCTTATCTAATGAGGCACGACTTCTGAATTCAGGTACACCAACATTCTAGAGATGCCCTTTTAGATAGTTGCCATTATTCTATCGATATGTAAAAATTGATACTCACCTCTTTGATCAAATCGAAGAGTGTTAATACAATTTAATACATATCTTCTCAATTTCATTTTTTTGTTCTCCTTTAAACTTTTCAAGGATTCAAATTTGCATTTCATTAAGTACAAATTATGATAATGAAGTTAAAATTTATCGCCCTAGATGATCTTATTGATTAGTCCTCATATGTTCACATCTCATTGTCCATGTCTCAGAAGGGGCATTTTGGTCATTTCTCATTGAAGGCATTTCTCACAAGTTAAGTACGGTTCAAAAATTAGACGAATTAATTCATCATCCTTACTCAACTTGTGGGTTCTACGTTCTCTAATATGACCTAATCAGACGTGGGAAACACACCTTGGATTTGGACTATTTAGGGCATCTAATAATGGCATTCATGTCATAGTGCTTATTGACTTTGATAATCAAATTACCAGGCTAATTTATTAGCCTTAATAAGCACAGTTGTTCTAACCTCTATAGGGTTAATCCTTCGGCTTGACTTTCAAGTTCATAATGACCTTACACTGTGCCTCCTTCAGTGCCATTTAACATTAAAATGCTGACATCCACCCCTTTTCCACTTTTCGGCTTAAATTTGCACAAGCTATATTTTTCTTTGAAAAAGTCTTACTTCTTGAGGAATGAGTCTTACCCATAGCCATTATACTTGGCCTATAGCTATGCAACTCCTTCTCACATGCCATCATTATATGGCAGTCTTGGACAAATAAAAAGAATGACTCAAGTAAAGATTGGAGGATCAAATCCATAACCTTCTTATTATTTTTAATGAGATCCAATCTTGCAAACTCTTTATGTGCCAGATATTTCGGAGATCATAATCATTCATAGACAATTCTTCAACCATCATGACATAATACAGTGCTTCAGATATCTCATATCTAGAAGTGGAATTATTTTATCAAATAATGCCTTAGGCACGAAATAATCGACCTTGCACTATATTTATGTTCTTGTACGACCTAACTTTTAGGTCGCCCAGTTGCCACTTCTCATAGGTGATAAATATCTAGGTCCAACCTTTGGAAGGGAAGACAATCAATCTTTCATTTGGCACATAATTGAGCTTTACCAATTGAAAACAATTCTCAATTTACTCGGCCAAAATATTGAAATAGGGCTAGTCAAATAGTCTTTGTCAATAATTGAAGCAATACGGTTTATTTTCACATTAATAGAGTAATAACAATCTTTAGCAGATGATCTAATCGTTGGGTGTTGACTTTCAATGGTATTACTATTTCATTCTAGCCTTTGAATGAAATAGGTTTCCACTAAATTTTTTGAATCTCACACTCATCGAATGAGAAACGGCAATCCTTATTGGGTAGGATCACTTGTGAGGATTGGAGTCCCATTAGCTCACAATCCACCTCACCTGACATTTATTGGCGTTCAACATGAACTAGATGAGTGGATCAACTTATCCAACGCATCTCATACGTATCCCAATCATCATTCTGCCTCTAGATCACGAAAGTATCACCTAACAGTTATTGACCCCATGACCATAGTCAAGTCACGCCAACCATCTCTTGCAAGTATTGAAAGCACATACAACCCTCACCTGATAGTTATTGGAATCGCCTAGTTCCAATCTCACAACATCAAATGCATTAATGGAGTGGTCCTCTATGATAGATGGCAATTGACTCATATGTATCCATAGTGAGTCAATCAACTCACTATGATAAAGCATCTACTCCATGATGGTGGAAGGCCACGAGCTTGATACCCGTTTCAACTTGATATTTATATTGAGGAGATTCTAGGTCTTTCAATGATCTCACCTGAAACTATCCATTTCTACCAGTCCTAGCAACAACCAGGAGCAGCACAGATATATCCATATATCATCCAACATGTATTCCCATCCGCCCGAACATAAATGGAAATAAGCATTCAGCAGAACGAATATTTATACCACAAGATGACTACGAACCAAGTTCAATGTATCTCGAGCCTAAAGATCACATTGAAGTTTCATATCACTACCCTTTCAATTTCAAGTAATGAATTCATAATCCAAGCTTTGGAGGGTCCTAATAAAATTCTAACCTTAGTTGAAAACAGTACTGAAATTATAAAGGTTGGCTGAAAAACCCATCAAGACGAAATTTCATTACATAGTAATGAGTTTTGATCAGTGGCCCAGTTCCAAGCTCTTGACCAAATTCATGCAACTCTGAGTTCATTAGTTTTAGGTCTGTCGGTTTAGTCGCGAGGTTAGCTCGCCGGCCGACCCCCTTGAACGACCTCAAGGGCGGTGCAGTGGGGCCCATGACCAACTAGTCAATACCAACTAGCCACCTCTGGTCAAAGGCGATAGCCGCCTTTGATCGACTCCAGCGAGCCCCCACTAGCTGAGGTCGGTGGCCTCCGACCTCTTGATCGGCAGTCCATCTTCGGCTCGACAATGGTGGCCTTCGACCTCTCAGTCGATGATTCGTCTTCAGCTCGGCAATGATTTGCCAAGCCATTTTCTCAAACCATTATTGCGATCTCATCACCTTTGGCCAACCTTTCAAGCAAGTTTTCAACCACAAATTTTCGATTCAAGATCAATTCGGTTCAAATTCTTGATGAGTCGATCAAAATCAACTTCGATCTACCATTCGTTAGGATCCAAATTTCCAAAACCCAGACGGCAAATCCCAAGGATTTCTACGAACCAAAATGATCCAACGCATGACTATGCCAAAACACAAGTCTACCACTTGTTGGAAATTTAACCCGGCGGCGCACGAGCCAAAACAATCAAAACATACATGGAAAGTAGCAGAAGCATATGCGCCCGTGCACCTAGATCATCTTAGGGTATCTCGTGCATTATAATCGAAAATCTAAACCATGCATCAATGGGGTTTTAGGCTTACCTTGAAAACCGACGCTTGGACAAACTTGTTCTCATGTTCTTAAAGTTCGTCAAGTGCCGAACCTCTAGTTTAGACACACTACCAATCACGCGGTGACGAAAGACGAAGCTCGCGGCTTTTCCATTCCTCGATCGTGCTAGTGACCCTTGAGAAACGAAGAATGGAGCTCGGCTTCTTGATCAAGAACGACCTCATGACCCTCTAGTTGTTCTCGGCGAAACGGGAGTTCAAAACTCCATAGGTTTGGTCACAAGAACGGCTTGAAACTCACACAAGGATGGGTGAACTTTTGGGGTATCTAAACACTCTAAACATTTACCCTAAACCTTTATTTATAGGTGTTAGGCTTCCCTCATTTTTTGTGTGGTTTTATCAGATAACAAATATTATCCGTTAGAATTTTAGATAAGAAATCTTATCCTTAGAATTTTCTAGAGGATAAGAAATCTTATCTCATCATCTCGTGATCCATGCAGATGTCACATCAAGATGATATCATGCTTGCATAGTGCTTGCATCATGTAGTCATCCATATGAAATCACGCTTATGCACTGCTTGCATCATGTAGTCATTCATATGACATTATACTTGCACAGCACTTGCGCAACTCTTGCATCAACGCTTTATTCGTTCATGATTAGAAATTAGAATCAAATTCAATTTCAACTATATTCTGTCTGACTATCTCAATATTTAATTACAAACACCTTTGCAATATCGTCTTCTATATTTCATGTCGCCACGCACCGATTATGGTGTGTGACATTCATAGGTTCACCACTGAGTTGACAATGAGACTTATACTATCAGATGAGTATCTCCAAGAGAACTAATTGTCCCAATCAGTCTCTGGGTTTCACAAGCCATGAGTGACGTCTAATAACATATCACGGCTACCCAGACAGCATGAATATTACGAGAACATGAATGAACCTATTTGCTTTGGCTTACAATGTAATATAATCCTTCTGTCTTAACCTTGTCCTGATCGAATGAAGGCC
The DNA here is from genome assembly GCA_016432845.1 of Psidium guajava. Lineage (NCBI taxonomy): Eukaryota > Viridiplantae > Streptophyta > Magnoliopsida > Myrtales > Myrtaceae > Psidium > Psidium guajava. Next base: position 18,800,900 of record CM028231.1, read on the forward strand.
ATGGAAATGTCAAGCCTACAAACTCGATCATATGCATCAATTGATCTGACATGCATTCACGAGACAATCTCGCCTACCCCGATCGAGGATTTTCAAATGTACTATTATGAGTAGATCGCATAGGACAACAATCTCGCTTCTCGTAGCGAGGAGACAAATCCCACTGTTGCGCATACATGTGACTTCGTAAGCGAATGACCAAGACCATCAAGTTCAGAGATAGATCGACGACTTACTAATATGCGCATTTATGAACCATGGCCACCCAACATATAAGTTAATATTGTGCCTCAGGTCTGAGGATCACTTACGTACCAAAGCTTAAGTAATTAGACGTTGACCCAACGCAAAGCTTTCCATAATTACTAAATGCTCATTGTGTCATGTTCAATGAACTCGTCCTCAACGAGCACCCACGTTTCCAACTTGAACATCTAATCCAATGACTTGTGACTCGTCATCTCCATTGACTATCTAATACTCAACAGTGAAGTTCCTAGAAACGCGCCAATCTCAAGGGGTTCAATAATGCCCATTCATTGAACCATTGACCAGGAACCATTTAAAAATCATGTATTGACTGAAGACCTGTCACATATATTCTCGGCGTCTCAAGAATAGGTTTCGGTCACATCTATTCTTATGGATTTCATTCATCTAAATAATGGGACAAGATGAATGAACACGTCTTGCCAATTGACTAAGTGTCAAATCGAAAGTTCAACATATACACACCATTTAATGATTACATGGTTGTCTTTAGGGCATACTCCCAACAGTCAATTTATAAATTCCAAAGTCCTTTAATTATTCAGATACGCATACTTGTCCTTAAGAGCAAAAACATTCTTCTTTAAGAGGTTCTGTAAAAGAGAGAGCGTGTGTATTATCTCTTATAACCTTTTAATGATTCATCTAGTAAAATCCAGTCAATCGTGCGTCATTTTGGGAGAGTGGACATGGGCTTATCTAAGTTGAATCACTATAAATTTCGTGTGCAATATTTTCGTGCCTTAAGCTTTTACTTCTACATTTAGATCATTGCTCACTACCCTTCTGAATCTGCTACTTTACTTTATTCAGATTCTATTTAATTCCTCATTAATTTCTTAAATTATTCAAAATCACCAATTCACCCCCTCTAGGTGATTATTACTAGTTACAACAATTGGTATCAGAGCAAGTTGCTCACTATTTTAAAGTGTTTTACTTCTGAGTTAGTGATTTATCATATCTAGCAACAACTCTTTAGGATCAGGTAACCAATCTTTGTCCCAGCTAAGAGGTGACCAATCTCTATCCCAGCTAAGAGGTGACTAATCTTTGTCCCGATTGACTCTACTTCAAGCTCTGAGGGGTTATCCTAAGACAAGGGACAGCGCAGGATACCGTCAGCAAGAGACTAGAAAGCTTCTTTTGGTGAGGGGCTCGTATTACACCTTCTTGGATCATTTCATGGATATGGGCTTGCTCTTCCAACACAATGATGTCTTCGTGGCTATAATGTCCAGCTAACATTGAGAATCCATATAATTGGGATACATTCACTCAAAACTTCTGGCTAGAGGTGCCTTTTTCCTTGATAATCATTCTGACATTATGAGCGTGTGCTGGCAAGGGATCCTATTGGATGTTGGGCTCGAAATCCTTGAACAAGATGATTCGTTTATCGAGAAAATCTTGGATCTTGAGCTTGAGGATGTAGCAATCATTGACTTCATGCCCTCTTTCATCGATTTAATAGACACAAGACTTCAATGGGTCAAACCCAATATACCTTCGGGGAGAGTCCCGAGCAACCTCCTCGGCTACTAAGCGCTTGGCCAACAATACTAGTAATAGCTTGGACAAGGGCCTGGGGAGCACATAAAGTGCCTTTTCTTTTTCTAGGCGGACCATTTTGATAACATGTGAAGCCAGGGATGGATAGAGATACTTGCAAGGTGCTAACCCATTCAGGCTGCTTCGGAATGTCTGAATCAACAAAGGGATGTTGCCGACATACGAACCCATTCTGTTAGTGTAGTATGTGAGATGCGCTTTTAGATCGCCCATCCTAACATACTTCGTGAAGTCAGGCACCTTGAACTTTTTTGGAAACTCAATCTTGATATATCGAGAAAGGTTCCTAATTGCTTCACGGTCATGGTTGTTTTTTGAATTCCAGCTCTAACTATGAAAACCTTTGCCTATTCTCCTCCTCCACCCGGGTTGATAGCTATGATTATGGGATTGAGATCCACTGGTATAGGAATGGGGATCGGCACTTCTCCGATGAACTTGGCACCTGGATTTTTTTATAACAGGATCAAGCATAGTAATTGGAGCAGCTAGATTCAGATTACGTTGCAATAGCACCCTCATTTCTTGAGCAAGCTACGCTATCACCTGCCTCATATCATGAACTTTCGCTAGAGCGATTATGCTAGGATCCTACACTTCCTATTCCATTTGTGCAACTCGAAACCAAGTATGGATGGGTGAATGTCTAAACTTCGTGATTTTTGCCTATTGAAGTGATAGAATATGTGTTTAGCGCGGAGAAGATGAAATGAAGATAAAGCATAAAACCTATAAGTTCATATTTCATTATGATGAAACTTAAGATGAGCGATACTCAATTCAGTACAATCTCTCGCATTGAAGTTTTGTCAAAAAGAAGAATATGAAATTTTAAAGGAGTTTTATACGGTGATTATTCAAAATGTCCTTGTTTACATTCAACTAGGCGGGTACAGAGGAGAAGCTTCACCAATTACAGCGCAACCTCGGTGAAGAAGAGTCTAGATACAACCGTCTAAACAACAGTAGTCTTATTATGACACTAAAAAATAAAGTCCCAAATGCTCGCCTAGTATACATTAGGAAGCTACTGGGAAGATGTTCTCGAGGCTCTAGTCCTTCAAATGGGCCTCTTTGCAGCATAGAGGCACTTGTTCTCTTGGGTAAGACAGTCCGCTTCAGCTAAGGCTTCATCTCTCTTGCTGATAAGGTGCGTCATCATGGCCTACTTTGGCGTTGGGTTAGGAGCGACATAGGGAATGATCACTTTAAATTATGGCTTAACCTGACGATGAATGTATTTCATTATGGCATGGTAGGTTTTCCTTTCCCCTTCTACTTTGATAACCCAATCAATATCTTTTGGCTTGGTGTGGTAGAGTAAGCCTTGAATATATTTGATTTCCTCTGCCTATCCCTCGATCTGGTTCTTTTTTATGAACTCTTTGCGAAAATCAAGATGATATAAACCCAACTTCAGAGGGGGTGTGTTGTCTTGCAGCATACGAAACTGCCGGGCGACTCTAAGAGGACAGTATGAGGTAGACCCAGTAAGTCCGAGCAGCGTGATATACTCATCATTTCTGCATGTAAGGTGTGCCCTGGGGAAACGTATCCAAGCAACTTGCCACATAATTTGGCTAGGGGCAAAGCATTTCAGGAAATTAACCAAGCACATAAAACTCTAGGGGTGGATAAATTTTCAATGCTCAGAAATCTAGAGAGAGGATGGCTGGAGTTAGATAGTTCAAAGATAAGCATATGACTTCCGAACTCCCTCAGATATGATAAAAACCAGATTTGGGGTATTCCTATCGGGGCTCTAAAGATCCCGCTTCCTTTCTCTTTAAAGTGATTAAGTGAAATGAAGGTCTTCGCGAGAACCATACTTGTGAACCTATTAAAAAGGCAGACTTTTGGGAGGCTACATAAGTGACACGAGGGTCTATTGTTTTCCTTGTATAGGGAAAAAAGATGAACCAAAGAAAACTAGAATGAACACTCCAGCATCTTGGATGTATGACCTCGTGAGTAAGATGCTAACATAAATTTCCTAGTAGGACAAGGGTAGGGCATTTGAATTACCTTTCATAACATTTCTGATTTCGGAAGACTCGACCTCTAGGAATTGACTCAAGGTAGCTATAGGGTCAAGAACGATTGATGGCCTAGTAAATCCTAATAAGCCTGATCTGCCTATGATGGTGTCAAACTCCTCTAAAGTTGGGGTTAATTCATGTTGACCAAACACAATGGTGGATGTCTTCGGGTTCCAGAAGTGAGCCAAAGCTTTTATCATAGTGATCTAAGGTTCCACATGTAGGAGTGAAATGAGGTGTCCAACCTTCTTCTCAACATAGGTTTGCTTGACTTTATCCAGGCTGTCCCACATGTCGAGGATGGTCTTCTTCAAGACCAGAATGATTTGAAGCTCGGGAATACCCATTATACCTAAACCAAGATAGGCATTTTAAACAATCACTGTTTATTACAAAAATAAGAATGATTTTTGTAAAGAAAAGAGCAGTTATAGAAATTGAGACGATACTTGTGGTCTAGATGGAAATGAGGAACCTAAATTGTCATTCTCAATCACATATCACTGGTGGTTCATGAGTTCTTTCTAGAATGTAGGGTTCTACAAGCTAGAGGCTCCCATTCCAACTAGATTAAAAGAGTTTCCCAGGTCTGCACATGCCTCAGACAATGCTCTTTATCTTATGAGGGAATGAGTGGAACCAAAAGGGGATTACCACGACTCATTCCCCATATGGATTCATCCTTTCAGAACGACTTAATTGTTTTCCTAGACACAGCTAGGTTTAGCCGTAGATTGTGTGTGCAAGGTCTCGTGCAAATGTAATTGCATGTGTTGTATTTAAACAACCACCACTCTAATATATACCCAACATACATTCCAAACACCACCTACAAAACAAACAAATTAATAAACATGCCACCTCTTATTTCTCCCAATCTACAAGAACATCTAACACAAGGTCAGTGGACTAACCTCTATTTCCACAGGACTTTAACGTGCACCACAAAATACAAATCAAGTTAGGAAATAGTCAGCTAGTTAGTACGACCTAAGTCTACAACTAGCAAAATTCCCCAGTGGAATCACCAAGCTATCATGACCTACTTTTCCCTTCTGGGAGGATTAAGTGGGTTTAAAAGTATTGCTTATCAGTTTTGGTAAAAACTCTCCCAAGTCCTACCTTGCATGACGTTAGATTTCATTTTCTATGAAAAGCAACCTAAATAGTTACAAGGAGTTGCCATTAGCTTATTAGGATTGGCTAGAAACCAATCAAGACATGGGAGTATTATCTCGATTCATACGCAACCAGAGTATCTAGTTTTGGGGACTTATTTACTCTAATTAGTTAATTAGCACGCCTTTGGTACCTAATCAATCAATATTTCATAAGGTGATCACACATTTTGCTTATTATTCAAAGCTTAGTAGGTATCTAACCGATACTAGATGATCATGCATAATGTTTCTTTGTCATTTTCAAGCAATTACCTACTTAATCCTTATCATAATTCTAGGAAAACAATTAATAGGTAATTTATGAAAATACAGAGCAATATTTAAGCACTCAAGTATTTAAATTAGCTACCTACTAATGGGGAAGCAAGGGGAAAAACCAATCAAAATAGGTTACAAGCCAAATAATTGAATCGGGACATGATCGAGTGTAGAATAAATAGGATCAGAATGCACATTAGTCATCCTCCATGAAAAATAAGAGCCTTCAAATATTAATTAGGCTAAAAGTTCAAAGAAAACATTTTTTGGAATTTCCAAATTTTTTGCCCTTTTTTTGGAAATTTTCCTGATTTTTTAAAGCATTTTTTATTTTAAAAGAGAAGCGTCGAATAGCACCGTTTAACTGTGCGGTGAAACGTCGCTATTCAACACCTGGGGGTGTGCAGCCAGGAACGATGTCATTCCAGGTATGCTCGTGAAGGCCCAGAATGACGTCGTTCTGTAGCTTGCATGCACGTATCGGAACAACATCGTTCCTTGATGCCTGTGGAAAGAACCAAACCTAGGCCCAATCCAGCTCCTAACTCGATTATCCGAAACGATAGTGCTTGGTTCACACAGGCTTTCTTCTTTGGGGCATTTCATCGAACACCTGATCCTCGCCAAGCACCTAAAACCTATCTTTTGAAGCATTTTGGTGGGCGTATATCTCGAGTCTTGAAAACGAGAAATGGAAAATTCAGATGTGGATGTGAACTATTGCATGTGATGAATAGATTGAACTAAACAAAAGCAACTAAATCACTCGAAATCATGACGAAAATCCACCTCGAAGAGGCGGGTTTAACATTTTCTGCAACACTGAGCATCAACCCTCGCACCCAAACAGATTACATAGCTGGATTCAAGATTGAAAATATTTCATGTATGAGTTACAAAGGAAAAAGTGTTGGATCGAAATAAAACTAGGTGACACGTGGTTTGCAATGCATCAAGCGGCTCAGGAAACAACTAAACATAGAGGCCGAACGGGTGAGGCAAACTAAGCTATATGGAAGACCTTACTGACCAACCATACCCTCCATAGCTGGCCTGTCCGTATAAAGCGAGACACAAATGGGGACGAAAATGGGATATAGGCGAGGAGACCACACAATATGATGTCGCAAGTAAATTCAACACTGATCAAACCATTAATCCAACACAAGCTTGAGCTCGTTGGATTGTGGAAACCAAAGGTCTCAGCCAGCGAACCCGAGCACAGAAAAATGGAATACCAAACTCCCAGGAGGATAGCTCACCTGTTGACAACCGTGACTAACGAGCAGCAGCAAATGACAAGAAGGTTCCTCATTCACTAGCACGATCCGAACGTTCAATTCGTTGGTCCTCCACGCTCATCGCCCTGCTCTGCTCCAGTCCCTTCAACCTCTCTTAGCAGCCAATCACATGCCAACTTGCCCTTCATTCCCTTTGTAACCGTCCCCCTTTCTCTTTCCATCGGTGACGTTGTCTGTTGTTTCTCTTGGCTTTGTTCACATCCAGGCGCAAGGAAGAAGAAACAGCAGGTAGCGTGGGCTTAGGCTGGGCAAGAAAACAAAAGGGAAGATGAAGGGGAGTGGGCCGCGGCTGGGGGAAAAGAAAGGAGAGTGGGCCTGCCTAATTCACTAGAGGGGGCAGCAGCGAGCATGGGCCGGGGTTTCTCATGCTGTCTGAGCTGCTAGCCTGATTCAAAACTCTCTTCTTCTTCTTCTTCTTCTTTTTTTATTTTATATATTCATTGATAAATAAAAATAAAAATTCAATTTTCCTTTTTTGCAATGAGACAAGAACAAAGGGAATTCATTTTAGGCATTTTTACTATTTTAAGTCTTAAAGAAAAAAAATTAAATTCAAACAGAGCCGATAAAATTAGGTATCAATAGTCATAGAGTCACTTCAATTAAACGAAGACTAGTGGTGACACCAATTATTGAGGAAACAAGTGAGTGAACAATAAAATAGATAGAAGAAGAAAATTATTGGACATCAGATTTACATGATTTGATCAAGATGACTTACTTCCATGGTGAGAACAAGAATTACTATAAATCAAGTGATACAATAAATATTACAAATATACTCAAGTCATTCAAACACTCTCATATTTCTCAAATCTCAATTATATCCAACAACTCTCATAATGTTTAATTCCACAAGTTCTCACGAAATAATCTCTCAATTTTATAAAAAAAAAATCACAAATCTTATCACAAGATTTATTTGCTCGAACACTCTTGAATTTCATAGGATGCAATTTCACAAAGGAGCTTCAGCCTTAAATTACGAGCAAAATAGCTCACGACCACAACTCCTCGAGACTATTCACTTTGCACTAGTAGTACTTAGAAAATTAATCTCAACAAGAAGGCTCTTTTGCCGAATCCAACTGGAACTTTGTATCTTTCCTTTTTTTTCTTTCTTTCTTCTTTCTTTGTCCGACACATGTTGGCCAAGTCAAGGTGCAAAGTCAAAGTCCGAGTTCAACTTTCCTGTTTCAGCGGGCAAAGATTCTTTCCAACTTTAATTCGTAAGTTCACTTTTGTATTTTCCTTTGCTCGATTTTGGATGTTCTTTTAATAATTCTTGTCCTGTTTCACTCACTGGCTCAAACTAGAGATATATCATAATACATACTATTGCCACTTGCCGATGTACATCGTAAGCTAGTGAACAAGACATGAAAATTGCTGAATTTGCTAAACGATGTAGTAATTTTTTTTTTTCGGTATTTGAATAAGAGCACTCCGTTTTATTTTGAGAACATTATTTTAAACTAATTTAGCAACTATTTGTCTCTCTATAACTATTAATGAAAATTTGGAAAAGGAATATTCTTGTGCTATATTTGTAGAAAGATAATTTGAGAAGAGTAACTTGCACGAAGGCAGAACCGTGGGAACAAGAAACAATTAAAGTACAAAACAATGATACTCTAAATCTATAATTTCAGAATTGATAATGTTGTCCAAGAAAGGTAATACTAGATTTAAATAAGAACAATTCTTGCAGCTACCATAGCACCATATATCTTCTTCACACTAGGAAGCTTCTCGATAATGTTCAAAAACAAATGGGAAAATGACGTAAATACAGGAAAGTTGCAGTCATAGAATAGATGTGGACTCTTGTTACATATAACATGCAAGCATGTCAACCAACCATTTAGCACAAACTAGTCGGTCAACTTAATCTTTAATCTTTAGGGACGAGTTTCTCCATAGAAGGACGTACTTTACACATTAATTCTAATGGTACTACTTTTGGCATGGTGGTTCCTGGGCCTTCCCTCATGTCAATTTCTTCTTCACAAACTCTTTTCCAATCAAAACATTGAATCAACAAGCTCAATGTCCACCCCATGACCCGATGAGCGAGGTGTGCACCAGGACATGCCCTTCGTCCAAGCCCGAAAGGCAATATCAGCTTATGTTGCTTTTCACCGCCACTGCCCTCAAACCTTTCAGGCTTGAATCTCAATGGATCCTCCCACAACTCAGGATCTCTGTGAATAGCCCATGCATTCACCAATAGAATAGTGTCACGTGGAACGAAATATCCTCCTATGGTGCAATCAGCCGATGACGCGTGTGGGACAAGAAGTGGTGCTGTCGTGTTCAGTCGAAGGGTCTCAAATATGACGCATTGAAGGTAAGGTAGCTTCGAAACATCGGATTCTTCTACCAGACGTTCATAGCCGATAACCGAATCGATTTCTTCTTGAGCCTTCTTTAACTTTTCAGGGTTGTTTAGTAAATTTGCCATTATCCATTCTAATGTAAGTGATGATGTGTCTGTTCCTGCAATCAACAAAACCTGCACATGTATAAAAAGTTATTGTGTAAATCAACTTTGGGAGTCAAGATATTAATACTTCAAATGACAAATAAAATAAGATAAGTCAGTTTAAAGCCCCTGAGTAGTGAAAATTTCCTTCCAACAAATCAGTTTCTTTAAGTTATTTCTTTCCAATGATTAGATTACTTGGGGATCAATGCCATTCTAAAAGGGATTTTTTTTATGTCGATATTTTATCTTACTAAGGTAAACACTAGAAATAATTGGTATATTGTCGTGTGAGTGCGTGAACTCCCAAAATCAGAAAAATTAGCACCTTTCATCTAAATCTACGTGAAAGATCATTATCTTCTATGAGGGAAAGAGATAGGGATTCCGCCAAGTGGTAGAATGATAGTGACTTGCCCAGCACCACAAACATTAGCCCAATCCATATGTCAGTGTCGAGGAAAATTAACGCTAAATGTAAGAAAAAAGAAAAATATTTGAGAGAGAGAGAGAGAGAGAGAGAGAGAGAGAGAGAGAGAGTCGTTTTTCTGTTTATTGAAAAACGAAACCTAGGTTTTTTGACATCCATTGTATATGTTATCATCATTTTGTGGTCGAGGTGCATTCCAAATCACCCCACCAGAAGCAATTCAACCGTTGACGTGGACAACATTTCCATGCAACGACTAAAAACATATATCCAGTTGACAAGCGTGGACGACTGACAAGACACACGGAAAAGTTCTCTCACGGGAGGGTAGGATTTGCCCAGAAGACAACAGCAGACTTAAAGATAGGAATAAGAAACAACACTTACAAAGACAAGCCCTTTGATCATGACGTCCGAGTATTCTTCCGGCTGAGACTCCTGTAGATGCAGGAGATGACTGATCATGCTGTCTGCGAGCTCCGGGTCGCCCTTCTTCGTCCGGTGCTCGTCGATCAACCCCTGCATGAACGCATCGAATTTGTCCTTCAGCTCCACCACCCTCTTCTTCACCCCATTGTAATCCACCAACTTTAGTATGGGCAGGAAATCGCCCGCGTAACGTATCCCACCATTCCCAACGATCTGCTTAATTAGCTGCCTCCCCTCCCTCGCCTCGGCCTCGTCCACGTTCACGCCCTCGCCGTAGTACCGCTTCCCCGCAATCATCCTCATCATGATGTTGAACGTGAGCTCCGAGAAGAGAGTCTTGAGCTCGACCTGGTGGTGGGACCCGAACCCGCCCCTGGCCAGCCGTAGCATCAGCCTCTGGATCTCATCCCTCCGGACATGGGAGAGCACGTTGAGGCGGTGCGACGAGAGGACCTCAACGGTGGCGATCTTCCGGAGGTTGCGCCACCTGTCTCCATAGGGAGCCGATATGAGAGTGGTGTAGCCGTAGCTGAGGTGCTTGGCGATGAACAGCTTCGGGCGGTTGGCGAGCACGATGTCGTTCTTGGTGAAGCATTCCTCGGCCAGCGGCAGCGAGGACACGACCACAAACCGGCGGACCCCGAACCGGAGGTTCATGACTGGGCCATACTTAGTGGAGAGGCTGTAGAGGGTCCTGTGAAGGGGCAATTTCAAGTGGTGGAGGTGGCCGATGATGGGGAGAGGAGGAGGGGATGGAGGGAGGTTCTTGGGTTCTCTTGTTAGGAAGAAATAGAGAATTACTAGAGAGAGGACAGTGAGGAGGATCGAATAGAGAATTGTGTTTTCCATCGTTTTTTCTTTGCTTCGTGTTATGAATTGCTGATGGAGGTTCTTCGAATATGGGGTACATTTATATATAGTGACGATAATCAACTGTATATGTCGAAAGACAGAATGGAGACTCTGACTTGAATTCGTGGGTATAATTTGGCTGCGTCTGTGGCCGTTTTCCCTTGAGAAGTTTTTGACCTTTGACCGGATCAAACGTATTCCGTATCAAACTTGATGAGCATATTGTTACCTTAGAAAAGTAAAAGAAAATGAAACGGAACTTGATGATTGTCTAGAATACGCCACTTGCTCGCGATCTTGTGGGGCACGCAACCCGTGCTTCTTACTTTGTGTTGTTAAAATCTAGAGATGTCAACTGGGTAGGTTGGATCGAGTTTGAGTCGGATTGAATATTGTCTAACTCATATTAACCTATCTAATCCATTTTGATCTATATTCAATTATCCATACTTTACCCGACTCACAACCGACTCATACCGACCCGATCCGTTTTGACCCATTTTATCAAATCACATTAATATTCTAAAAAAAACACCTATATGACTCATTTAACCTATTTTAAGCTCTTTACATGTATGTGTTACTAGATGAAAAACTTCATATCAAATAAAAAATATCAAATTAAATAATAAAAAATACTAAATAAAATAAAAAATGATATTACTAAAATAATTTCATGCAATATAAAATCTATTGCAAATTTTTCCTTTTTTAAAAATTTTTTTCTGATTTTTTCAAATTTTTTATTTTTTTAAAAAAATTTATTAAAAAATAATTTTTTTTAATTTTTTAAAAAGTAATTTTTTATTTTCTTTTCTTTTGCATTTTTCTTTGACAACTGGCAGACAGTGGTGACTGGTAGTCAACGACAACAATCAATGGTGGTCGAATGAGTTCAGTCTATTGGATGTTTTTTTAACGGATCAATGTCACAAAAAATTTCAAATTGGTGTACATGTAACAAATTTATTCCAAATTTATTTTCGTATCACAAAAATGCCTTTGCTAACACTCTCTATTACTTCTCTTTTCCCTATGTTATCGACACTCTCTATGCTCTTTCTTCCCTCTCTGCGAAGATGCATCTCTCTTCGCTCCCAATCTCACCGAGCCTAGTGATTGCACGCCATGCTTCATCTTCTCGAGATTGACAATCATCTTATTGTGCACATCTTTGTTTCCCAAGCTTGTTAATAGAGTGCAAGCATTTCCTTTTTATAGAGTGAGGCAAAAAGTGTAAGAATTTGTTTTTATGTGGGCTACATTATCAAAATTGTAATTTACTGTTAGGGCATTGGTCTAATAAACTGAGATATAAAATTCTTAATTAGTTTAATTTGGACTAGCTTGTGTGAGCTGAGAAAAGCCTGGCCAATAATGGGAGGACCTGTAGTTTAAAACTCTATGAATAGTATTCAAGTCTCTCCTCTAATCCTGATGCACAAATAACCTAACATAACGAGCAACTCATGAGGGGCAGTCTCATGGAGCCAATAATATAGAGGAAAATAAAGGAGAAGTACTTGAATCTTGGATCATCGATATTTAGCATCAAGAATAATGGATTTCAAATCAGGTGCACAAATCATTTTTACTCCTTATTGTACACTAGTTTTTGGTTGTGACGATCTTGAGGTGCCATTTTCACGGCTTGCATCTGGTATTAGAGCCACCATAGTCTAGAACTAGTCTATAACTAGCACTTACAAAATTGGCCTATTTCGAAAACCTTTCTCTGACAAAAATTAATTTTGATTGCATAAATGGACTAGTCTTGTCCAGACAAGAATTTTCAGTGGCGATGTACCTCTAGGGAAGGCCACTCACGCAACCCCCCCCTCCACCCCGCCCCACACACACAGCTAAGCACTATTGTGCATCAACGGGCATTGAGCATGCGAGGGCGTCACCCAACACGTGCATAGCAAGTGCTAGGGCTAATGTCAGTGACTGCTGACCTGAGACCCAATATAGTTATTCGTTGACCCGACCAATTGACCCAATTGACCCACCCATTAATCATTGACCAGTCTGGTCAAATAGGTCAAACCGGTCATCTAGTCAATTGAGTCATGCCAAGCACTTAGGCAACACATGAGGTCACGTCTGGGCTCATGTGTGGTTTTCTTGGAATCGATGTGCTCATATGATGATTCTCTACAAGGTAGTATATTTACTTTATCTATTTGATGCTTTTAAGGATGTGAAAGTGCATTCAGAACCATATATACATGTATATTTTTAGGGTATTTTTGCATTGTTTTAATGTATTTCTCAATGGTTTTGGAAATACAAATGCTAGCTTACATGTATAAGAACACATATAGAATGTGTAGAATGTGATCCATTGATGGCATTTTCAAGGTTTAATGTGTATCAATGAATAGAGCAATGTAATTGGCATTGCATGTGATTTTAGTGACAAGTTGCCCATGTCTTCAAGTCTAAACTTACATGTTATATAATAAATGTGAGACATATAGTTTGTAACCCTGATATGAGAGTTTCAAAGATTCAATTATATTGTGATCGCCAAAAGTGGCACTCTTGATTGTATTTGAGAAATATTGGTATCATATTGTGGTGGTATGCCTCCCTTTTAAATGTTTGGTCATACTTCCAAAGGAGGTGATTATGTATTTATTCATGAATGGTCACTTGTATAACATATGGTTGAAGAGTGACTAATCCTAATGGCTTATACACACGAAGGTGGTGAATTCACGAAGGTTGAAATATATTCTCATGGCAGCTATCATGAGGAGAGTATACAATTAAATGTTATGTATTTTGTCCAAAAGTAATTATATGATAATGCATGTAACACTCAAGATGTATACTTATATGGTTTTAAGTTACACAATACTCACATAATACAAATTATGTACATTGCCTGGTTTTAATTTACCTTCTCTGTAAACGAAAACTCCATTACGATTGAGGTTCTTACTAGCTTAAACTTTAAGAAATGCATAGAGAATTTTCTATTTGGGATAGAGATCGTGAATGTTCATATTACTCTTATTAAGGATAAGTCGATTGATCTCACTGCGACTAGTATGGAACCCTAGAAAGCACGGTTGCTAACTAAAAAAAAAAAAGAGCAATGGGATTCGTTTGTTCTCTATGAAACGATCCATTCAAGAACACTTAAAGAGTAGTTTGTTAGCCAACCGTACTGTTAGACAAATGATTAAAGCCTTGGTGGCTAAGAACCGTGTGTTATATAATGTTGACATTGAGACATATCTAAAATGATTCTTTAACATAAGGTATGATGGTTCTAATAGAGTTAGAGATTACGCCCTAAGGATGATAGGCCTACAGAAAAAACTTCAGACACTTAATGTTTGTGTTCCTGATACTTACACTATGCATCAAGTACTAAACGCCCTTCCACCCGATTTTGAAATTATCAAGACTAATTATAATTCTCAAGATAAGGATTGGTCAATTAATGACCTAATAACTAGGAGGGTGGTAGAGGAAGAGAAACTAAAGAACGAAAGAAGACACCTTGCCCTGTATGCCTTTAGTTCCAACATTAAGAAGGGCAAGAGATTTAAAAATCATATACATAAAGAAACTCTTGAAACGCTTATCATTCTAATAGTTTTGGTCTTAAGAAATCATCATTTAAGAAGGACGGTAACTGCTTCTTTTGTTAAGTTCACATAAATAAAGGCTGTGATGAATACAAAGCTTGATTGTCTAAGTGTGAGCCTGTAGGTAATGATTACTTGGCATTTATTTGTGAATGCAACCTATCAGAAGCCTCATGAAGTTCATGGTGGCTAGATAGTAGTACAATTAATCATGTTGTGTTTACCATATATGGATTCATAAATTGGAGAAAGTCAAATCAAGATGAATCAAAGCTTACTGGAGGAAACAAAGATAAAATCGATGCTAAATTTATGGGAGATGTCATTTTAATTCCAAATTTTGATTTTAATTTGATGTTAAGGAACACATTTTATGTATCTTCCTTTAGATGAAACGTAGTTTCCATTTCATGTTTAGATATGTGTGGTTACTCTTTTGAAATAAAGAACAATATTGTTTCGATGTTTTTTCATTCAAATAAAATTGGGTAATGTAATATGTCCAACATATTGTGTTTAACTCCACTGATGTGTGTGTGTGTGTGTGTGTGTGTGTCTGTCTGTCTGTCTGTTGCGTATATGGCTATAAAAGTTGTTTCCAAAAAACCTCTGCCTAAGGAATAGTCTTTTGCATTGTGACGTATTGGCTTGGTCACATATATAAGGAAAGAGTTGAAAAAAGTTAATAAAGGCTAGCATCTTGCCTACTCTTAAAAGCAACCTAGAGACTTACGTAAACTGTTGGAGGGGTAATATGACTATGATAAAGAAGAAAATTGAATTCTATAGTTTTGACCTATTATAGGTCATTCACACTGATATTAGTGGACCCTGTCATAGAAAATTTTATTTCATTGCATTTGTTGATGACTATTCCTAATATAGTAATCTATACTTGATTAAGGAAAAGTATAGATCTCTTGACAAGGTCTATAGTCATCTAAGTTCATAAATGTTGGGAAAAATAGTGGATAAATTTCCCTCTTTGACTGAACCTATGAAAAACCAAATCGAACGCAACCAATGGAAATAGACGAACAAAAAGAAAAAAAATAACACGAGAAATTTTTACGTGGAAAACTTCTCCAATGTGAAGGATAAAAACCACGAGACTGTTCATGGAGTCCACCCAAATCTCCACTATCGATAGTTTAGGTACAAAACCTCACAAATTTCAACAACACTAAAATTCCAAAACTATAAATGAAGATCAAGCATCAACATCATCTTTAATGAGAGAAACGGATGAGAAAACACCCCAAAAACGTGGTCTAAAACCACCCACAAAATCTGCAGTAGACACCTTGGAAACACTATCCAACTGTTCAGAATCAAGAGCAATAAGTTTTGAAGCCGCTAACAAAATTTCAGCCCGATCGAACCACAAATGGACTTCCGATTATCGAGTTAATCGCTGCTGGATAGATTTATTTTTCACCAGAAAAACTTCTGCAATTTTTCTCATTTTGTGATGCTAATATGTTGCCCTAATTACAGCAGCCCCTTCCATAACATAATAAAAACCTAGGAGCTTACATAAATGGGCTAGACCGGCTTAAACGGCCCAATAAATCTCCCCCTCCAGCCCATTGAGGGAGATTTTGATACAAAAGAAACTTAACAAAAGACCATACCGGCTTAGCACCGGCAAAACTCATACTTCTCTCTAGTGAGAGCATTTGTCATCATATTTGAAGCATTATCTTCTGTGTGTACTTTCTCAAGTTCCAACCCTTTGGATTCTAAAGTTTCTCGTATCCAATGATACCTCACATCAATATGTTTTGACCTTGCATGAAAAGTGGAATTCTTTGCAAGATGTATAGCACTTTGATTATCACAAAGTAAAGCATACCTTTCTTGAGTGAAACTAAGCTCTTGTGTAAACTCTTTTATCCAAAGCAATTCCTTGATGCTTCAGTTGCTGCAATGAATTTTGCCTCTATCGTTGACAAGGCAATACATTTTTGCAACCTTGACTGCCAAGACATAGCTCCCCCTGAAAAAGTAATCAAATAGCCCGAAGTAGATTTCCTTGTGTCAACATCCCCTGCCGTGTTTGAATCAGTATACCTAATAAGAATCGGCTTCTCACTCTGAAATGAAAGTCTCAAACTAGAAGTGCCTCGGAGATACCTTAGGATCCACTTCAATGCATTCCAATGCTCTCTTCCTGGATTTGACATAAAACGACTAACCACTCCAACCGCGTGAGCTATGTCTGGCCTTGTACAGACCATTGTATACATCAAACTACCTACTGCAGAAGTGTAAGGAACCTTTTCCATGTCTTTCAGATCTTTCTCACTAGACGGACATTGTTTATAATTAAGCTTAAAGTACATAGCAGGAGGCGTACTCACCACCTTAGCTTTATCCATCTTGAATCTTTGAAGTACTTTCTCTATGTACTTATATTGAGATAACCATAACCGCTTTGCTGGTCTATCGCGAGTGATCCTCATACTAAGCATTTGCTTAGCTAGCCCCAAGTCTTTCATTGAAAAGACTCACTCAAATCTCGCTTTAACTTATCAATCCTCGTAGTATTCTGACCAATTATGAGCATATCATTCACATAGAGCAATAAAATAATAAAGTCATTTCCAGAGAATCTCTGCATAAACATACAATGATTAGAAGTAGTCTTCTTATAAGCTTGCTCCCCCATAAAAGACTCAAATTTTCTATACCATTTTCTCAGCACTTGCTTTAAGCCATATAAGCTTTTCTTTAGTTTACAAACATAATTTTCTTTACCTTTCACCTAAAAACCCTTAGACTGCTCCATGTATATATCTTCTTCCAAGTCACCGTGAAGAAATGCAGTCTTCAAATCCATTTGCTCAACCTCGAGATGAAGACTAGCTGCTAGGCTCAAAACAACTCGAATTGAAGACATTTTTACAATTGGAGAGAAAATTTCATCATAGTCAACTCCCTTTTTTTGATTGAAGCCTTTGACAACTAGTCTGGCTTTATATCGAGGACGCGAAGTAGTCTTATCTTGCTTCAATCTATAAACCCATCGGTTCTTCAAAGTTCTTTTACCCTTAGGCAGTGCTACCAACTCAAAAGTATGATTGTCATGCAATGACTTCATCTCATCATGCATTGCATTGAACCATTCATTTTTATTCTCATCTTCTACTGCTTCTTCAAAATTTTTAAGTTCACCTGCATATGTCAATAAAACATACTCACTAGAAGAGTATCTAGTAGATGGGGTGCGGTCTCTGGTAGACCTCCTCAAAGCAGTGGTTGGTAGAGCTAATAGTGCACTCTCTTGAGCATCAATGTCATATAAATGATGTTGATCATCCTGAATCTGATCTTCAGCCTGCTAATCATTCTGAGTCTGATCATGAACCTGCTGATCTGGAATCTGACCATGAACACTATTTTCAACCTGATCATGCAACTGTCCCTGCAAGTCAAAAGATGGGACTAAGCTAGTATCAATTAAAATATTAGAATCATGAGAATCTATCTTTTTCATCTTCTCAATATCCCAAATGGTGTCATTCTCAACGAATACCACATCTCGACTTCTAACAATTTTCTTTGCAATTGGATCATAAAGTCTGTAGCCGAATTCATCAAAACCATAACCAAGAAAGATGCACTCTCGTGTCTTGACATCTAACTTGGACCTCTCATCCTTGGGAACATAAACAAAAGCTTTGCAGCCAAACACATTTAGATGGTCAAATGAAATATCCTTTCTAAACCAAATTATGTCTGGAACATTACCATCCAAAGCAATAGTGGGAGATATGTTAATAACATATACCATTGTACTTAAAGCTTTGCCCCAAAAAAAATTTGGCAACTTTGCATCTGAAATCAAACATCTAACTCTCTAAACCAATGTTCTATTCATTCTTTCTGCTATACCATTTAACTGAGGTGTTTTAGGAGGTGTCTTCTGATGTCGAATCCCCTATTGCCTGTAATATTCATCAAATGGTCCGATGTACTCACCACCGTTATCTGAACAAATGCATTTCAATTTCTTTCCAGTCTGTCTTTCAACTGAAATTTGAAATTGCTTGAATGCATCTAACACTTGATCTATTGTCTTCAAAAAATAAACCCATAATTTTCTCGAATGTTCATCAATAAAGGTTACAACTAGGCTGCACCACCAAGTGTTAGTGGTTTTATTGGACCACAAACATCTAAATGCACCAATTCTAACATCTCTGATTTTCTTGAAGGTGGATGACTCTTAAATGAAACTCTTCGTTATTTTCCTGCTAAACAATGTGCACACTTTTTAAGTCTTGCACTTTTCACTCCAGAGAGTAAACCCTTTTTAGCCAACAAACCAATACTTTTCTCACTTATGTGACTAAGTCTCTTGTGTCATAATGCAGTTGCATTCTCATCTTCCACGACATTACACATGTCCTTGGAAATCTTGGTCTGTAACAAATACAAAGAAGACTGCTTCATGCCTCTAGCCACAACTAATGAGCCTCTGGTGAGTTTCCACTATCCATTATCAAAAGTACACCAAAATCTTGCTTCATCAAGCTTACCAGTTGAAATCAGATTCAAACGAAAATTCGAAACATGTCTAGCATCTTTCAGAATTAGTTTTGCTCCGTTATTAGCCTCTAAGCACACATTTCCTATACCTACAACTGTAGCCAAACCATTATTGCCCATCCTTTGGGTGCCAAAATTTCCGAACCTGTAGGATGTAAAGAACTCCTTCCTGGAGGTGATGTGAAGAGAAGCTCCACTATCAATAACCCAATTCGAATCATCGCAGGCAAAATTAACATTGTCATCATAGCAAACAATAACAAGTTCGTCAGTAGTAGTGACCACCCGATCGTCATTACTGTTATCTTTTTTCTCAATGTTGTCATTGTCATTTTTCTTCTTGTTTCTCTTCTCATTTTTTAGCCGAAAATAATTTTTCCTAATATGGCCCATCTTACCACAGTGATGACACTCAATAGTATTTTTCCATGACCTTGACTTGCTTTGGATCTTGTTTCTACCTTTCGGAGCTCTGCTATGACTTCTGCCCTTGTTTTCAACAATTAAAGCTTCAGAATGGGAGGAAGAACCATTCGTTTTCCTTCTCATCTCTTCATTCAGAGCATCACATTTTGCAAAATCCATAGTAACAATACCATCAGGTGCAACATTAATCAAAGACATACGAAATGTTTCCCAAGATTCCGGTAAAGTACACAGCAGCTAAAGTCCTTGTACTTCATCATCAAATTTAATATTCATGGCAGAAAGTTGGTCTATCACTCCCTAAAAACTCATTTAAATGGTCTAATATAGATTGGCCATCTTTATAATTCAACTCCATAAATTGTTTAATCAAATATATTTTGTTGTTACCAGTCTTCCACGCATATAATGACTCAAGCTTGTTCCACAAAGTTCTAGCATGTGATTCTTTGCTGATGTGATTCAAAACATTATCATCGACAAATTGTCAAATAAATCCACACACAATTTTGTGCTCAAGATTCCAATCAGCGTCATTCATGCTGTCATGTTTAGCCTCAGCAAATACCGGTAAATACCAACGCTTCACATACAGAAGGTCTTCCATTTTTCCTCTCCATACATGATAATTCTTTCCATTCAAACTAACCATCCTCCTCATATTCAGTTCCATCGTTCAATAAAAAACGATGCTCTAATACCACTATGTTGGGAAAAATAGCACATAAATTTCCCCTTTTGACTGAACCTGTGAGAAACCAAATCGAACACAACCAATGGAAATAGATGAACAAAAAGAAAAAAAATAACGCGAGAAATTTTGACGTGAAAAACTCCTTTAATGTGAAGGATAAAAACTACGAGACTGTTCACGAAATCCACCCGAATCTCCACTATTTATAGTTTAGGTACAAAACCTCACAAATTTCAATAATACTGAAATTCCAAAACTATAAATGATGATCATGCATCAACATCATCTTTAACGAGAGAAACGGATGATAAAACATCCCAAAAACGTGGTCTGAAACCACCCACAAAATCTGCAGTATACACCTTGAAAACACGATCGAACTGTTCAGAATCAAGAGCAATAAGTCCCGAAGACACTGACAAAATTTCAGCCCGATCGAATCACGGATGGACTTCCGATCGTCGAGTTGATCGCTGCTAGACAGATTTATTTTTCACTAGAAAAACTACTGCAGTTTTTCACATTTTGTGATATTAATATGTTGCCCTAATTACAGCAATCCCTTCCCCAACATAATAAAAACTTAGGAGCTTACTCAAATGGGCTAGACCAGCTTAAATGGCCCAATAATAAACACGTAGATATTCATGCACAAAATAAAACAGCATGGAGTATGACATTTTACAGTTACTCTAAATTACAAATTGGACTCCCTTAATGCAGACTTGAAGTCTTAATAAGATGTCCTGTCCAAACTTGATATTTAGATTGACATTTGCACCAATAGTCCTAAACGTTGTGCCCAATGTGTAGCCAAGTACTAAGCATTTAAACTGCACTTAAACCAACCCAAAATAAGAACAATTAAGACCTTTGATGAAAATCTATGTGAAAATCATTACCTCTGACATGATTGTGCCAAGTGTCAAGCATCTACAGTGGGTAAATTGTAAATAACTATTCATCCTCTGACCAGAGAGGCTCTCAATTGGTACACAAAATTATTGAGTGGATAATTAAAGGAATCTCTTCAAGGATCTAATTGTCTTCCAACATTTAAAAAGAGCGCCATCTTTTTTTGTTTATTGCTAAAAGGAACCTCAGAATTGTTGCCATTATTGTAATTGTAATTATCATGTGTGGTGTAGGTAGACATGGCCACGGGCCGGCTCCGGCCCGGGACCGGACCGGAACCGGCCCGTAAAAACCGCCGAACCGGCCCGTACGGAACGGGCCGGTTCCGGTTCTTGGTTCGGAACCGCCGGCCCAACGGCTACTAGCCGTTGCCCCCTTTTATTTTTTTATTTTTATTTTTTTTAAAAAAAAACTAAATTTAATATCAAAAATTTTCTTATAAATACCCCCATTCCCCCTTCATTTTATTCACAACTTCTCTCATTTTTCTTCTCTCAAATTCTCAAATTCTCTCAAATTCTCAATCTCAAATTCTCTCAAGTCGCGATACTCGATCCACTTTCATTTTTCTCGAAATTCTTCATTTCTTTGTTGTTGGAAATTCTCGAAAAATGGCAAGTGGAAGCCGTGGCGGGAGGGGTAAGAGCCCAATGGCGCTGATGGGATCGTCCAATTATCCTCAATCTCATAATCCTCAAGATTATGCATATTATGGCTTCGACGACGACGAAATTGAAATCGACAATATTCCAAATGTCGAGGAGCTCGTTCCAACACAAGGTAGCATGAATCCTCCCACCAAAGAAGCGTCAATAACGATGGAACGAGAGGGGTCATCCGTTTCCTCGATATGGGAGCACTTCACGAAGACGCGCGTTGAAGAAAACAAATATCAACTTACTTGCAAACATTGTGGAAAAAATTACAAATTCGTAAGTGGTCAAGGCTATGGAACATTTCAACGGCATTTGAGGTCAAAACATCCAACGCTAGCTGGGATCGACACTCGTCAACAACAAATTTCCGGGTACGCCAAAACTAACGCTCCTCCTTTATTCCGTTATAGCGAAAATGTTTATAAAGAAGAATTAGCTAGATTTACGGCCGTAGAACATTTAGCATTTAATTTTAGTGAGAAATTTGGTTTTAATAATTTTATACAAAATGCATACACTCCACAAGCAAAACCCGTTTCTAGAAATACCCTTAAATGCCAAATTTTTAATTTGTATAAAAAAGGAAAAGAAGAATTAAAAATATTTTTTTATGAATTATAATGGACGTGTGCATATAGGTAGTGATATTTGGACCGATCCTTGGCAAATTCATTCTTATATGGGTATTACGTGTCATTGGATAGATGACGATTGGAATATTCAAAAAAGAATTATTGCATTTCGAGTTTTTGAGGATAAACATACGGCGATTAATATTTATAGATTAATTAGACAAGTTTTAGAAGAATATTGTTTGGTTGAAAAAGTTTTTTCTATTGGTTTTGATAATGCCGCAGCAAATACCGCTTCTATTGAAGACTTGGAAAAACTTTGTAAACCCACTTTTGGTGGATAATTTTTTCATGTTAGATGTGCTTGCCATGTTTTAAACTTAAATGTACAATAAGGTTTACAAACTCTTAACGTTTTTCTCGACCCAATAAAAATCGCAATCCAATATTTATGGAGACATCCCCAAATTATGAAAGATTGGTGTAGATTTTGTAAATAAAATGGAAAAAGGCCAAGAAGATTTTCAAGAGATGTTCCAACTCGTTGGAATTCCACGTACGAATTGCTTAATCAATCTTTTGAATATAAAGTTTTATTATGTGCATTTATTTCGACTAATGTTCCTCAACTTGAGTTATTACCACAACATTGGAATATTTGCCAAAAAATTTTAGATTGTTTAAAAGTTTTCAATGATGCAACTTATACTTTATCCATTGTTTATTATCCTACGACTCATTTATTTATAATAGAGTGTGTTAATATTGCTGGTGTTTTTGAAGAATATGAAAACGATGAACAATTAGGTGCAACTATTAAGGCAATGAAATCAAAATGGCTATTTTATTATAAACATATTCCTTTTATTTATTTGGTTGATTCTGTTTTCGATCCACGTACGAAATTAGAAGGCGTAAAAGATTTTTTGACTATGTATTATGGATGTCTTCATATAGAAATAGATTTAAATATTAATTTATTAAAAGTGATAGTTAGCAACTCAATAATAGCATTATATAATGATTATTATAATAGATATAACGCCACTGATATTGGATCTTCTTCTCAATTTAATCGCGTAGAAAACGAGAGCGGAGGTAAAATGAGTAGAGGGTATAAAATGCTAATGAGTAGGCAAAAAAGACAAAGGGGGCACACGGATATTTCTGAATTTGATCACTATTTAAGCACTAACTTTGAGACTAACTCATTTGCAAGTGGCACAGATTTTCAAATTTTAGAGTGGTGGAAAGAGCATTCGAGTCAATATCGAATTCTCTCTATCATCGCTAGACAGGTTTTAGCAACTCCTTGTTCAACAGTTGCGGTTGAACAAGCTTTTAGCGCTGGAGGCAACATTTTGGACGATCACCGTTCAAGATTATCTCCGCAGTCTGTGGAGGCTCAAGCTTGTGTCGATGATTGGATGAAAGCTCAATATCGACAACAAGAGATGGATCGCAACGTAGAAGCCAAATTTTTCGATGATGGAGCGAGCACTGTGACGGGAACTACCGCCGGAAGCGACGATTGACGATGAGGTAAGTATGGGGTTATCAAAGGTAAAAGAACTATATGGGCTTTGATTCTTCTATCCCCAAAAAGATATGTAGGCACTTAATGATAATTCATTAAGTTAAGCCCTTTCTCTCTCCCTTTTTTTTCCCTCTAAGTTTGATTACAATTTTGTAAAATTTTACTTGAATTTTTATTATTTAAAAATTTGATTTGATTTTGAAAATCAAAATTCCCAAAGTTTACAAAAAAACAAAACCGGGCCGGTTCCGAACCGGAACCGGTGGCGGCGGTTCCGGTTTGGAACCGTGGCCATGTCTAGGTGTAGGTGCATTCTAGATCTTCGAAACGTAAGCAAAATGGAGACGTGGATTATACGATGCCTTTAATGCAAGGACTGAGTCAATTCAATTATTGACATTGACAAGACTTTAATGTAATGACTGACTTCACATATCAAGCTGACAAGAACGGACGACTGACAGGAGACATGAGAATTTTTTCGTAAAATTTTCGTGAATTTATAAAAAAAAAATATTCTCACGAAAGCCCAAAAAATAAAAGAATTAATATCATAAATTTTTTTGATAAATTTATTTTGAATTCATTTTTTGACTATCAAAAATCTCCGATTAATATATTTATAATAAATTTACTCTTTATTAATTTCTATTAAATTTTGCCATTCAATTACTGAATTGAATTATATGTAATAATTGATGGATGTATGGATAAATATGTCACAAAAATATTAATTTGTAGTTTTTATAGTAAAAAAAATTAATTTGCAAGTAAATATATTACAACTATATCAGTTTGAAAATATTTATGATTTAAAAATTAATTTAAAATAAATTTATCCTAAATATATTAATTTAAAATTTTTTACAATATGCGATATTAACGTAAAAAGCAAAAGCAACCATGTTGGGAGGAATAGGACTCAAGACATACAAGGACGAGCCGTTTGATCATGAAGTCCGAGTAGTCTTCCGACTTCAACTCTTGTAGATGCAGCAGATGACTGATCATGCTGTCTATCAGCTCCGAGTCCCCCCTGTTCCTTCGGTGCTCGTCGATCAAGCCCCGCATGAATGCAATGATCTTCTCCTTCAGCTCCACCATCCTCTTCTTCCCCCCATTGAAATCCACCAACTTCAGTATGGGCAGGAAATCGCCGGCGTAACTATCTGCTTGATCAGATTCATCCCCTCCCTCTCCTCGGCCTCATCCACGTTCTCACCCTCCCCGCAGTACGGCTTCCCCGCCATCATCCTTATAATGATGTTGAACGTGAGCCTCTTCTGGACATTGCTGTAATTAGGTACAATACATACAGTATCATGTTGTACAAACATTTTATGGCATTACGACGATTCATTAAATAAATATAAAAGAATTGCAAAAAATATGTGTGATCCTTAAAAATGGTAAAAGAGTAGGCCACAGGTTGAAAACGTAGAATTAAGCGTTACGCAACACAAAGTGCTACATCATGACAGTTATTGCTTAACTCATAAAATATTCAAATTGTTTTTCATCGACACGGAAGATGACTAATTTGCAAAGCATTTTTCTGAATATGATTATTTATATGACTTATACAAATAAATCAATAAAAAAATACCTTAATTATCCACGAAATGTTTAGATATAAATTATTATCCATAATTAATATACTTTTATTAAATAATTATTTTAAACAATTCAAGAAATTATTTGTAAAATAAATATTTTAGAATTTTTTTTATTTTTTATGAAATAAATATATTCAAAAGTATAAAATAGTGGTTGTGGGTGCAAAACAATGTCTGCGTCATCATGACAAGTTGTGTGTGATATGACCTTCGTCTGTGTATGAATTTTTGCATTTCCACCTTCACCCTAGCTAGCCACGTCAACAGACAAAGACAAAAAAAAATAAAATAAAAGATTTAAAATTTAAAAACATATTAAATATTATTAAAATTTATTTATGTCAGTCTCCTGTCAAGTAGAGTGGCTAACATCCACATTGGCTATTTTTTTGGTCAAAATTAATAAGATAAACTCAATTGACAAAACGTGAACATACTTAGAACTCAACTAACAAAATTAAAAGGTTTATGGTCAAATTGGGCTAAATATAATATGTTTAGGAATTTTTGGACAATATTTCCTAAAATTTTGAATGAAAGTGGATTCAATTATTTTAATGCCCTTGCACTTAAGCTCTCTCTTAATAATCTTCTCCATGAATGTATCAGGTTTCTATTATTTGTTCTCGACACAGTAAAATGTCTATCTCACTTATTATTATTATTATTATTATTATTATTATTATAATAGCAAAACGAAATTTACCTTCACGTGCTTTTGGGGACTGGATATCTAATCCAGAAAACGAGTAATGAGAGCTGGAGCTTGAACGAAAATATCTACAAGCTCCACGTGTTCGTGGCCACATAAATAATGCGTCTATTTGAGTTTAATATTCCTAATTTTACCATAATTTAGTTTTTGAAACTTCGAATGAGTCATTTGAAGGGCATTAAGCCCGTACGGGATAATATTCCTTGTAATTTTTTTTTGTTGTGTTATAAGTTATGTTTGTAAATTTCTGCCCTTCTCTGATTAAAAAAAAAACTTTGGGCGGCACTATTTCCACTTCTTTTGTAACTAAATCCACCCATTTTTCACCAAAAAGATAAAATAGCCTCAATCATTCTATTGCAGTTTAAAGTAGTAGTCCTAAATTTATTTACTTTCCTTCCCTTTTAATTTTTCAATTTTTATGTAGGATTTAATTGCCATAATTAAGAGTTTTACATAATTAAAGAAGTAAAGAGGCCACCGCTACTAATTTCAATTAAATGAATAGGGTTATTTTTGTTCTTTTAGTTATAAAATGGGGTGGATTAATCAGATAGGGTGTCAAACCTACCAAAATGGCTCTTTAAAGTGTGGAAACAGTGCAGCCCAAAACTTCATGCACAATCATAATCCAAATTCATCCGAAAGCTGCCCATTGAAGCCATGGGCACTTTTACGATGTGATGAGCATATCGAATCCTATTGCGGTGCGTCTTATAATTCAGCACAATAATATAATAACACACTGTAAAATTATTTTACCAGTTGTTCCTTGTAATTAAGGTAAAAGAACTGCAAAAAAAGAGGTGGTCCACATATTAATGTGCGTGAAGCCGTCTTTAGATAAAAATTTTATGAATTGCAAATTCATGTCAGAATCCCCATTACAAGGACCACCTAGCGTTTCACAGAATTGACGTACTAGTTGTCCCAGCGCTTCAATTATAGAGACGAGCAGAAGAAATTGAAAGCGATCTCACTACCATGAGACGATATCGTCATTGATTACGTTTCGGTGTTCCATGCTTCATGCTCAACCATAATCTAAATTCATGTATGGGATGATAATTATTGCGAGAACATCGGGCTCTATTCATCGGCTCACAAGCTCAAGTCAATCCTTGTCGGATAATCTAAATGATGATACGGAAACATCCAATACATTGGAACAGTCCTTAAGTTCCAATCTGGTTCCATCAGCGAGTCTATCAACATCATTATTTTTTTTAGTAAGGTAAGAATTTGTATTAACTTTTCAAGGCACGAATACAAAGCAGAGATCGAACACAAATCTTGTAACCAAGGTGACACATGCAAGTGTTACAAAAAGTGCAAAGGTGTAGCGGCAGCCAACCAAAGAGACAACAAAAACGCACCAAAAACAACAACAGGGGACGGAAGAGAGCCCCAAAAAAACAAGGAAACCCAACACTAGACGAAGCCAAGATAGACATCGAACCAAGCAAGCTAGAGCAGCCGAAAAAACAGCCAGCCAGCAAGCAAAAGGTTACTCAAAAATCGCATCAAGGAGCCCCCAGTTCCGCTGCACTCTACGGTTCCGTAAGGTATCATGAACCAGCTTGAGGGATATAGTTTTGTCCCTCATCGACTTGACTAGATGCTTCTCAAGCGCCGGAATGTGATTTCTTTCCTTCCAAATAAGGTGGTACATCGCAGCAAAAGAGAACCGGGAAACTCTGTGGTGGAAAAGCTGACCACCAATCTTCTTAGGGGCCCACTGGAGATTGCTTTGCCAACCCTAGTTAGTCCACACGATATTGCACTTGGAGGCCCAGAACCGAGCCAAAAACGCCGTGATTCTGCACCCAAAAACAAGTGATCGATGGAATCTGGTTTGAGGCGGCAAAAGGCACAGCTGCCTTCCCCAACTCTGCGGTAGTTAAAGAGGAGAGTCTGGGTGGGAAGTCGATTGAGCGTGATGGTCCACATCAGAAAGGCATGCCAGGGAACAATGCTGCAGTCCCAAACAAAGGAGTGCTAATAAACCGAAGGCCTATGATCTTGAATAAGCTCCCAGGCCGAAGCTATAGAGAAGACCCTAGAATGATGACCTAACCACAAAAACCGAGCAGGTTTCTCAGCAACCAAAGGAGGGACGAAAGACCCTCTACCTCTCTCAGAAATGAGAGTCCTCTCTCTCGCTGGCGAGAGTACCCCCTATCATTCGTTGATAGTTTTTCCCTAGATCCCTACCTTACCTGAAACCCTAGCCTCCGCCGTTCTCTCTATTTTCTCCCTCCTCCCCCCCAAACAACCCATTCACTTTTTACCCTCACTTTTACCCAAAACCCTAATTTTCTTGCCCTGTAGAGCCCCCGTCATGCTTGGAACTTGGGCATCCAAGAGAGTCTCCTTCAAGTGCCTCCTTCAAGTGCCTCATTCAAAGTAAGTACTTAGCTTCCCCTTGCTTCCCATCTCCATCACTAGCCTCCTCCCTACCAAAAAAAACACGCAGTCGGCCTCATGGAGGAAGAAACAACAAAAGAGAGAAAACTTGCTGCCCTATGCAAGAGAATGGGTGTCCTCTGGTCTGATAACTCCATAGCCAGAGTCAGAGAGGACATCCCAGAGGATAAATCGAAGAAATGCAATCTTACCTTGCTCGGTAAACTCCACTCCAAGCCAAATGTTAACTTCCAAGCTTTCCTTTCCACAATGAAAAAAGCTTGGAAAATTGAAGAGGTTGTAGCAGACCAACCCCAAAATGGCATCTTCATGTTTACTTTCAGCTCAGAAAACACCAAAAAACGAGTCCTCGAAAACAACCCTTGGTCCTTCTCCGGTAGCCTCCTCATTCTGCAGCAGCTTCAACCAAAACTTCCCATCCACAGCCACATCTTCAACCAGTGCCCATTCTGGGTTCAAGTCCACGGGCTACCCCTAATCAGAATAACAGAAAACACTATTCAGGAAGTTGCATCCAAGATAGGGAAAGTGCTTGAAATAAAAATCTCGGCTAAAGAAGGTAGCCTGTGCAAAGTCGGAAGAGCTAGGGTCCTGCTGGACCTATCAAAACCTCTACTCTCCGGAATGATTGTAGACTTTGAGGATGACCAACTCTGGGTGGATTTCAAGTATGAACGCCTACCCCTCTTCTGCTACTCTTGTGGTAAGATAGGTCATTTCACTACAAACTGCCCGAAAGTGCCCTACAGCGAAGCAGAAAAAAAGAAAGTGAGAGACGGCAACTTCGGCTATTAGCTCAAGGCTGAAGCATATGAAAACAGCCCCTTCTGGAACCTATTTTATGGAGACGGCTACCCGGATGGAGAAGGAGCTATACCTGAGACTCAAGACCAACAAACTAACCAAGAGGAAGCCATTTCTACTAAGGCTGTCCACCCAGACCCCCAAGCTGCAGTAAGAGCTGAGATAATTGGGCAAAACCGAGAGGAAACAAACAAAACCATGCAAGGCAAAAGACAGCAGGGGTCCCTCATCCTCCTCTCAAACTCCCTATGGACAGAACAAACGCCAAATAGGTCCACAGAATACTTTATCAATGAGAAGAAAAAGTTAAAAGCTCCTGCTGCCAAGAAAATGAAAAGAAGCCCTCACATGAGGGAAGATAACCAGAATCTGATAGATATGCAGCTACACGACACTCCTATCGACATAGATGAAGGCTCGGAAAAATGGGCTTTGGTGGCTAGCCCTAATAAGCCAGCTGGATATATATGAAGGCATTGAGCTGGAATTGCCAGGGTTTGGGTTCTACCCTGACATTCCAGCACCTTAGAGCCATAGTGGCTTAAGAAAGACCCAATATGGTATTTCTAATGGAAACAAAGAACAAATGAGATTTTGTGGACAGAATAAGGAAGAAACTGAACTACCAGTACTCGGCCATTGTTAACCCAGCCGGTTTGGCTGGAGGCCTAGTCGCCATGTGGGATGAGCATATTGTGGTGGGGGTAGAAAACCTCACAGATAATTACATAGATCTTACATGCAAGGAGAGCCCTATTAGTCAAGCCATGAGGATAACCCTGTTTCACGCCCCAACTGACTATCAAGATAGGCTGTCCCTCTAGAACAAGCTCCGGCTGCTTCACTCTGTCAATAGACTCCCTTGGGTCTGTATCGGAGACTTTAACGACATCATGTATAACTGGGAGAAAACAGGGAAAAGAGAGGCTACTTATCACAGAATGGCTGCCTTCCGAGATATGCTAAGCAACTGTACTCTAATGGATATGGAATCCAAAGGATGCGCGTATACGTGGGCAAATAACAGAGATGGTGTAGAACTGGTCAAAGAAAGATTGGATAGAGCCGTATGCAGTATGGAATGGAGAGTCCTATTTCCTGAAGCTGATGTTATCGCCCTACCAGTAGTAGGCTCAGACCACAGCCCCCTGCTTCTAAATCTAAGACCACCACCTCCTAAAAGGAAGAAAGAATTTCGCTTCGAGGGTTACTGGTTGGATGACCCTGAGTGCAGGGAAATAGTTCAAGAGGCTTGGCCTGACCAGGGAGACACCGAATCGGGTTTCACTGGTAAGACTAGAAGAGTTGCTGCTGCCCTCACAAAATGGAGCAAAACAAATTTTCTAATGCCCATAAATAGATTGAACTCCTAATGAGTATGCTTACTCGGGTTACTAACTGCCCAGATGGAAGAGGAGATAAGGAGACCAGCAAGGTAATAAAAGAACAACTAGAAATACTTTGGAGACAAGAGGAAATGTATTGGAGTATGCGATCCGGGATTAGTTGGCTGAAATGGGGCGATAGAAACACTAAATACTTCCACGCCACTACTATCCAAAGGAGGCAAAGAAACAGAATTTCTACATTGAAAGTAGCTGATGACAGCTGGTGCCGAGACCCTCTGACCCTCAAGACTCATATCAACTCTTTCTTCCAATCTCTCTACTCAACTGTAGGACCAAGAAACCTACAACCGGTCTTGGATCAATGCCCACAACTAGCAAACGAGCAGATGAACGAGGCCTTAATGAGAAAAGTATCAATGGCAGAAATCAAGGAGGCCGTCTTTAGCATGGGAGCTACTAAGGCCCCGGGACCGGATGGGCTGAATGGTCAATTCTACCAGCATAACTGCCCAGACCTACAAGAAGATATATTTAAGCTAGTGGACAGTTTCTTCTCCACTAGTTTTTTCGACCCCTCTTTGAACCATACTCTCATAGTTCTCACGCCGAAGATTGCCAACCCTGAGAATATTGCTCAGTACAAACCGATCAGCCTTTGCAACTTCAGTTACAAGATCATCTCAAAGGTCTTATCCAACCGCTTCAAACCTTGGCTCCCAGGACTCATCTCTATGGAACAAAGTGCTTTTGTCCAAGGAAGACTAATCCAAGACAACATATTAATTGTGCAAGAAGTCCTACACCAGCTGCGTATTAGGAAAAGGGTGAGAAAATTCCAAGCTGTCCTGAAACTAGACATGAAGAAGGCCTTTGATAGAGTGGAATGGGATTTTCTCCTACACATAATGAGAAAAATGGGTTTCTGCGAAAAATGGATTCAGCTAGTAAATCATTGCATTTCTACGGTCTTCTACAATGTCAGAGTCAATGGCGAATCCCTTCATGAATTTCAACCTTCAAGAGGCATTAGGCAAGGAGATCCTCTATCACCCTACCTCTTTATAATCATGGCTAATGCCCTCTCCTCTTTGATAAACAAAGCAGTAGCTGATGGGGGAATCAAGGGAATAAAGCTCAATCGATGGTGCCCAACCCTTTCTCACCTAATGTTTGCCGACGACGCTATCTTCTTCCTAAACGGAACAGTGCTAGAATGCCAAAACTTGGCTAATATCTTGAACCAATACTGCTTTGCCTCTAGTCAAGATATAAACCTAAACAAATCTGGCATTTTCTTCAGCAAAAACTGCCCCGAGCAACTGAAGAGAAACATGGCAGACGAGATGCGCGTCCCCATTATAGAAAAAATAG
This sequence comes from Psidium guajava, assembly GCA_016432845.1. Classification (NCBI taxonomy): domain Eukaryota; kingdom Viridiplantae; phylum Streptophyta; class Magnoliopsida; order Myrtales; family Myrtaceae; genus Psidium; species Psidium guajava. The sequence continues at coordinate 18,832,958 of CM028231.1, forward strand.
GCAAATACTTGGGCTTACCCTCCGACTGGGGACAAACTAGAAAGCAAATGTTTGCGTGGGTCCTTGCAAGGGTTAACCAGAAGCTCGAAGGTTGGAAGGAAAGGCTACTGTCTAAAGCTGGCAAGGAGATACTCATCAAAACAGTGGTCCAAGCCCTCCCTCAGTATGCTATGTCAACTTTCAAACTCTCAATCTCAATTTGCAAGGCTATAGAGCAAAAAATAGCTGCCTTCTGGTGGAAACAGAGACCGGACAAGGCGGGAATTCACTGGAAGAAATGGGATTATCTGAAAGAAAGGAAAGATAAAGGCGGCCTCGGGTTCAAAGACCTCATTACCTTTAACAAAGCAATGATGGGGAAGCAGGCATGGCGTCTTATTCAAGCACCTAATGCTCTATGGAGTCAATTGATGAAGGGTCTATACTACCCGAATGGATCTTTCTGGAATGCTAATAGGGGTCGTTGCCCCTCTTGGGGGTGGCAAAGCCTGTTGGTGGGTAAGGACTCGGTAGCAGCTGACTCTCGATGGAAGGTAGGAAACGGCAGATTTATTAACATGAGAGATGATGTCTGGCTCTCTACAGGGAAGATTGGAGGGCCGGCAAACAAAAACGACCCCTGTCAAGTGAAGGACCTAATTATCGAGGAGACTCATCAATGGGACTCTACGCTAATATCCAACATCTTCGACGAAAAGACAGCGACTGAGATACTAGCTATCCCATTATGCCAGAATCCCCAAGACGACAGAATCATCTGGACAGGAAACAAAAACAGCAACTACTCAGTAAAAGGAGGCTACAATAGGCTCCGCGAGCAGATTATACAGCAGAACACAGCATAAGCTTCCTCCTCACACCACCCCCCCAGACGCCTATGGACAAAAACATGGCAGATGAACTCTTATCCAAAGATCAGGTTTTTCCTATGGGGTGCCTACAATAACGCCTTACCCACCATGGAAAACCTCCACAGAAGAAAGCTAACGCCGGATCCTCTATGCCCCCTCTGTCGCCTGGTCCCAGAAATAACCGAACACATGCTCCTCCTATGTAGCTGGACAAAGCAAATCTGGGCTGATCAGTGCTTAAACATCGACAACAACCCGGCCAAAATTACTAGACTCGATACCTGGATTCTCGGCCACTCATCCGCCCAAGGCTCACCCTCGTCCAGCTCACTCTCGACGCTACCCCTCCTGGCCAACGTCCTCTGGCTGATCTGGAAGGCCAAGAATGAAGCAATTTTCCAAAGACGCAAGCCCAGCCCCTCGAGTATCATAGAAGCAGCGGAAAATCTGTTAAAGTCCTTCGTAAGATGGAACCCTGGCAAGAAATCACAGCAAGACAAAAACCCCTTACCCGCTCATTAGAGTCCCCCTCCCACGGCCTGCTCTAAATTGAACGTCGACGCCTCTTGGTGCAGCAAATCCTTGGAAGCCGCGGCCGCCGGAATTCAGCGTGACCATCATGGATCCATCCTCTCCGGCTTCGCCTCGAGCTTCAAAGCACTGTCCGCCCTAATCGCCGAAACCCTCGCGGTCAGAGAAGGTTTGCGAAGCCTGAAGAAAAATCTTGAGTCTGCTAGAAAAGCCGGGCGTTCAGAGAAAGGAGATTCGCATATCTTCTTTGAGTCCGATAGTTTGTCCGCTTGTGACTGGATTTTAGGCTGCTCAGAGCCTCCCTGGCCTGCAATTGACGTCGTGGAGGATTGCAAATCCCTATTGAACCAGCTAAAAATTGTATCACTGTTCTTTTGCCCCAGGTCCGCTAACTCTGTCGCGGATTGGGTCGCTCGGGCCCAAAGAGAGAAATCTCTGAGCCCAAACTGGCTTTCTAAGCCTCCTACTCTATTATCTTCTTTATTATGCTTAGACTCTGTTGCTCCATGTAATTCTGTCCCGAACTTTTAATATAAGTCTAGCACTTTCTGACCAGGAGGGACGACATCCTCCCAAGAGCAAAATGTAGAGTAAAACCGAGAGGGAGGGAGGCAAAGAAATAAAAAACCGAAGTTTCCCTCGAAATACCAGAGCAATAAATATCCTTATTAGAGAAAAGCTTGTATAGCGGGCCTCAAGGATGCCAATTATCGAACTAGAAGGATACCGAGTTCCCATTACCAATGCACCAACAGAATCGCATTTCAAAGGTTGCACGAAGGTTAAGGATCTTCTTCTAAGCCCAAGAGCAGAATGTAGGTTTCCAAATGACCCAAAAGCTCTTATGTTTTAAGAACGTTGAATGAATCCATTTGCACCAAAATGATTCTTTATCAGTAAAAGATTCCATATGTCTTTAAGTATAGCGGCTTGATTACAGTCCAAGAGCTTCCGAATACCCAATCCACCTTCCTCTTTAGGGTGACACACATCAATCCAAGGGACCTTAGAAAAATCTCAAAAATTAAGAAACAGACCATTTCGACCGGTCAATCCTATTTTAATGATTTTCCTTCCTGATCTTTTCAAAATGATGATCTTGCCCATTATAGGTAAATTATCTTGAAAAATTTCAGAAAATTTAGAAAAATCCCAAAAAATAGAAAATGGACTATTTCGACTGGCCAATCCTATTTTTGACGATTCATTCATATACCGCATATGCATGTCTGCATCCGTATGTCGTATTTACATGTCCACGTTCGCATGTAATGCACGTTTGCATTTTGCATGTCATATTTGTATATCCATGCTCGCATATTCATGATTGCATGTCCATGTTTGCATGTATACGTTCGCATGTCTAAATTTGCATATTCATGTTTTACCCATCCATACGCTCATTACCATCCATGCATTCCATTTAAAAAGTAAAAATACAAAAAGAGATCACCTCATTAGAGCCTTAGGACTAAACCAAGCATGAGTTGCCAAATTAGGATATCCATGAAATTAAGGTACCGAAAGAGCATTAGTTTTAATTAACTAGTGTAACCAAGTTCCCGAACTCATAATCTCTGGTTTGTAGAAGTAATTTAGTTCTCTCGTTAATTTACTTAAGTTTCTAATCGACCTATCAAAAATGATTAGTGGCGACTCTAAATTGTAAAATCATTTGAACAAAAATCAAAGTTGCGATTCGGTAGGGCTTGAGAGAGTCCGTATTAGGTTAGTCAATCTAATTAATTTGATAATCTGTTAATCTGAGAATTTTCATTTCCACCAATTGAAATTTCTTAGGGTCGTGACAACTTAAAAATCTATAAATAGTTCTTAAGTCTCCCCTATAACCCCGATGCACAACCATAAGCAACAAGTCATGAGGGGCGATCTCATTGAGCCAGTAATACATAGGGTACAGAGGATAGGCACTTGAATCTTGGATCGTTGATATTCCATATCAAGAATGATAGATTCCAATCCGGTGCTCAAATCTATTTTTAATCCATTATTGTGTTTTAGATTCTAGCTTGGAGGTCTTGGGATGCCGTTTTTGCAGCTTACAAAAAGAAGATGGAGTAATTGAGGAGAGAGAGTAACATACAAGAGAGTGAGTCATTGGAGGAAAGAAAAGAATCTAAAAAATGAGCCCAAAGTAGAGACATGGCGATCACTGAATAAAGTGACCTACTGCTAATGTGGCAAATTAGGCCTATATGATATTTTCTCAGCAAAGATGCGTGCATGTGATGCCACGTCCCGTTATTCGAGGTTAGGAAATAGCTAAAATAAAGCAATGGACTAATTAAAATAAACTAATGACATTGATGCTATAATTCTTCACATAAAAGATGTAACATGCATCGTTCCTTATAGCACGATTTGTGTTCTCCTCTCATTTTTTTGAGTGAAATAGGGAAATTTCTTATTGTTCAACAACCAATGAACTCTCTAGTAAAGAAATCAAAAAAATTATAAAATTGCAAAAAAAAAATTCCTTTTTAATTGTATAGGTTTTGAAAGAACATATAAATTTTCTTAACCTTTCAAAAGAAAGGGAAAAAAATGGGTCATGAAAAATATTCTACTTTTAAAAGGATTAACAAACGAACTTCCCCCAAAGAAACCCAAACCACCATAATTTTTTTTATTGCTGTTCAATGATGTCAGCTCCTTTACTCGTGATGATTGTTGGAATTGTGGCGTTGGAAGCTAGTTCTGGTTCAGGGAATCTTCGGCCTCCAGGGGACCACTCGCAGGTTTTGACGACTTTATATTACACCGGCCGCTGCTTCTTCCCCTTCACTACAAATGGCGTGAAGCTCGTCAATTTCGTGCAACAGCAGGAGGCTAAAACGAAAGGGAATACGGAGGACCTATTGGTTGCCTCGCCTGCTCATCTGCCACTTAGCAACTGGTTCAGCGATGGAGCACCGGTGTAGGGACGTGGGAGGAAAGAAGATCAAACTGCGTTCCTAGATGGAGATGAGAGACAGAATGAGATTTTGCCTCAGTGTACGGCTGTGAAGAACGCTTTAGAAGACGGATGAGATTTTGCTTCACTTCAAACCAAGTGAGATGTTCCCTCAGCAGTGTTGAGATGGCTTGGACGAAGAAGATAAATAGTGAAGAGATGAAAGAAAAAGAAATTGAAAATATTTTTGGACGAAAAGGCCCCTGACTTTGCCATTCGAATGAGACAGAGGCCATTTAGAACCCTCTTTGAGAAAACGGCCTCACTTCATGCCTTTATTTGTAATTTTTTCAAGATAATATTATTGCACACTATCTCGGGAATAGGACCTCCCAAAACAATAAAGAAAATGTCCAAACTTAATTTTCTAAGGTGCAATATTGGGCAAATGGAAAATAAATATGCAGATGGGACGTGACATGCAAAAACACTGCCTTCATAAACTATTCTCCTAAGATTTGATTTTAAACATGGAAAGAAAATACAGATATCTTGTAATGCTAAGCCTAATGCAGAAAATGACTACAATGTATATGGTGAAACTTATTCTCCTAAAATGCTAAGTTATACGAAATTAAATCTACCCTAAGCGGTGTAATTATGGAAGCTTAGTCCAAGTGCAAAATCCTAAAGAGATCTTTTCAATCTCTTATAATGTACAATGAATCCTAATATCCCTAACATTTAAGATGTAAATTGTTTTTGTTCCGTCAATGTGGAATGCAAATGTGGAAATCAACACGCAAAGAAGAAACAAAACAAGTAACTCTAAAATATGCATCGTAGCACTTATTCATGGAAAGCCCTAATGCAACAAAAGAACAATGTTATTATACAAGACGAAAACCCTATTCTGTTATGCAATATGAACATGCCTAAATATGAATATTTCTATCAATGTACATAAATATTCCTAATGTAAATTTCTAAATATACCCACAGATGCAAATCCCTATATATGATGATGATGAGGATATTCCTAATCATGCAATTGCTAAATATGCATACCTGGATTTTTATTTCTTTTTTTAAGAGGCAAAAACAAGATGCAAGCTCCTAATTACTCAAGTATAAGACTAGAGGTGTCAAATGGGTGGGTTGAGTCCGGTTTGGATCAGGTCAAATATGGTTCAACCCATATTGACCCGTCTAACCTGTTTTAACCCATATTCAATAACTCATACCCGACTCGACCCGCAACCAACCCATACCCAACCTGATCCATTTTGACCTATATTGCCGAATCACACTAATATTCTAAGAAAAACTATATAACTCATTTAACCTCTTTTAAGATTTTCATATGTATATGTGATCAGATAAAATTTGTACATCAAATAAAAAAGAAAATTAAATCATAATAAAAAATAATTAAATAAAATAAAAAATGATATTACTAATATACTTTCATGCAATAAAAAATCTAGTGAAATTTTTTCTATTTTTTAAGTTTTTAGAATTTTTTAATTTTTCTAAATAAAATATTTTATTATTAAAATATTTTTTATTTTTTAAAAATATTTTTATTTTTTCACTTTTCTCCAACCATGGCGGTAGAGAACTGTGGATGGCGGCCAATGGCCAACGGCGATCGTCAGTCGTTGGTAGCCAGCTTCTACTGTCCGCCGTTCCCCAGCCACCGGTCGGTGGGTGGTGACGGCCGATGGGTAGCAATGGCCAGCAGGTTGCAACCAGCGACGGTCGGTAGACGACGAAGGTCGGCGACCGGCGGACGATGGACGGTCGGCGAACGATGGATGGCCGGTGATCGGTGGACGGCGGGCAGATGGCGAACGGCCAACAGCCGGAGACTATGGGCTCATTTGTTAAAATAGAAATTAAAAAAATAATAAAAAGAAAGTTTAAGCTTTGAGGCTCTAGGCTTATTTATAATTTGTGAGAGTTATGGGTCGAAAATGGGTTCAATATGGTTCAAAAATAGGTTTCATGCGTGGCCCAATTTTGACCTATTTAATTTCACTTCAACCTTTTAGACCTATTTTTAGTGAATCCTTTAAAAGTTAATGACTCATATAAGACTCATTTTATACAGAATATGGGTCAAATATGAATCTTTGACCCATATTAGCGGTTCTATATAAGACTTATATGAAGTGAACGTGCGATACCCAACATTCACATTTAATGCATGAGCCAACATGCAATTTATCAGGTGAATTTTACTTACCATGCATGAAGAATGATTTTTTTTATTTATGAATAAACACGCGAAAAATTAGTAAACATGGTAAAAGTAATCTATTCACATAAATCCTAAAGCTTTATTTAATTGTTCGGATTTTTAGTCCGAATAAGATTGGATAGGATAAAAAATCCAAGAATTTTATTATACCCTATCTATTGTTTGGTAAACATAAGATATAAAATCAGATAAGTACAAGCAAGATGCCACTCTGATCGACTCTGTTTTACTAAAACATCAGAATGTTTTAGAAGTTATTCATGATGAGTTCTGATTAGGGAGTTAGTATTTAGCGGAGATTTGTGCCATTTAAATTCGAGCACGAAATCGATCAAGTAGAACCACTACGACTAGAGCTCTTAATTTGGAGTTGAATCTTTTAAGAATGACCCACTGCCATTGCTCATTGTCTTGTCGAGTGAGTAAATAAGCATTGAACAATGAAATTATTTAGCCTCTTTTCATAAGTTGAAGATGCACTCATGCTGGTCGTCCAATAGAACTATCTTGAAAGTTGATGATCAATCACAAGTTCTTCATAATATGTCGAGACCTATTTCGAATGTTAAAAAAGTTCAAGCGATTAAAAGACGAGAGATATGATCTAATATCAGACAATACTATCAATTATAGAACGAGATTGTAGATAAACCAGGCTTTGCTGTTAAAAACCCCAACCTGGCACCGCCAAAAAGGCAACCAAACTTAATGGCCGTCGCCGAAGAGGTAGCAAGGCATGGAGGAGCAATAGTGGTTGTGGAAAAAAAAACCCAGTTCTCTTGATGTATGCTTTCTTGAGAAATTCTATCCGCATCCATCCCATTTCCCTCTCGTAAGATATTTTTATCCATACTACATACCCTATATCCCCATTTTGCATATCTTGAACATCTACCAAATATAAGATAGGATAAAATATATCTTATTCTAATTTTTATCCTAACAACCAAATGCAGCCTTAAAGATTATAGCCTAGGATGGACAATAAGGAAAAGCACACAAATTAAATAGCTATTAACCAAACTTAAAAATACTAAAAAGACATGAAAAGAAAAAAAAAACCCCTACTAAACCGAGATGGGTCAATTACTAGATTGAGAGCTAACCATGGGTTAGTCCATCCTAAGAGACGGGATAAACCCATTAGATAACATTTCGTGCGCGGGTTTTGAAAGGGGATCGAGTTAAGATCCTTGAACAGTTAGGTGGCAACTTACAAAACAATGTTAGGGAGTTTGAGACTTTGGCGGGGGCCTTAGGGAAAAGTTGACTTTTCTATTTAAAACAGCATGCCCACCTCGGTTGGAGATGTATAATCGGTTATAGGTAGGCCATGACAAGAATGGGTCGTGGCTGCTGGGTTATGGATGTGGACCGTGTGGTCATGGCTGACCCTTATTACCCAGCCGTGGCATGACCAATGCCTTATTGTAGCCGAGCCCATAACATGACCGTCATGGGCATGGTCATGGCTATTTTGCTAGGCCATCACTTGTCAATGGCCCAAATTTGTCATGTGCCAAGGCTAGACCGACCCGGATCACTTCGGACTATTTCTTTGATAATATTACTAGAGAAACGTGTGGTGGAAATTATTTCTGGTTGGAGATAAATTCCAATTACACAAAACTATGCAATAATGATTTTTGAGGCAAAAATTTTGGGTGTCGACACATGACTTAGAACAGTTTGTAGGCCGTATGTGTGATTTGAACAAGTGATATTCAACCAAATACACCAACCATAGGAATCTTTGGGCAAAAATAGGATTTTCTACTTGCCATAATACATTATAAGCTAGCGAGCAGGACCTGAAAATTGATGAATTTGCTCAACTATGTAGTAAATTTTTGTTCGGTACCTGTTTAAGGGAACGGTAATCAAATTTCAAAATATCAGCTTTTAACTAATTTAGAAGACAATTGTCTCGCTATAACTAATCTTCAACTAAAGATGAGAAGAGGCACATTCTTGCTTTTATAGCTGTAGAAGACGGTGCAAGAAGAGCAGGTTGCAGGAAAGCAAAAACATGGGAGAAAGAAAACAAGAAAATTGCGAAAAGAAGGCAGAATGAAAAAACATGGGACCTTGCATTAACAAGAGGAAACTGAAGTATGACAGAGTACTCTGAATGTATACTTTCAGAAAGGATAATTTTATTCAATTAAAGTAATACTACGTTCATATAAGAACGACCATAGAGCACCATTAGACCATATATCTTCTTAACGCTAGGTGCCTAGTCTAAAAAGTTTCAAAACAAATAGGAAGATCAAAATATGCAGTTGAAACTCATAAATCAGACGTAGACTCTTAGTACATATAGCATGAAAGTATATCAACCAACCATTCTCGTGACAAACTAGTTGACCAACTTAATCTTTGGCGACAAGTTTCTCCATAGAAGGGCGTACTTTACACATTAATTCTAGTGGTACTACTTTTGGCATGGTGTTCCCTGGACCTTCCCTCATGTCAATCTCTTCTTCACTCACTTTTTTCCAATCAAAACACTGAATCAGCAAACCCAACGTCCACCCCATGACCCGCTGAGCCAAGGGTGCACCAGGGCAAGCCCTCCGTCCAAGCCCGAAAGGCAGTATTAGCTTATGTTGCTTTTCGCCACCACTGCCCTCGAACCTCTCGGGCTTGAAGCTCAATGGGTCCTCCCATAACTCAGGGTCTCTGTGAATAGCCCATGCATTCACTATTACCATAGTGTCGCGTGGAATGAAGTATTCCCCTATGGTGCAATCGGCTGATGAGGCGTGCGGGAGGAGAAGTGGCGCCGTCGTGTTTAGTCGAAGGGTCTCCGAGATGATGCATTGAAGGTAAGGTAGTTTCGAAACTTCCGATTCTTCCAACAAACCACCGTGGCCGATAACGGAATCAATCTCATTTTGGGCCTTCTTTAGCTTTTCAGGGTTGTTTAATAAATTTGTCATTATCCATTCTAATGTAAGTGATGATGTGTCTGTTCCAGCAATTAACAAAACCTGCACATTTGTGTAAGAAGCTACAATGTAAATCCACTTTAGGAGTCAGAGATAATAAGACTTTAAATGTCAATAAGAACACTCGCAATGAGACTATCTAGAAGAAATGGAAATGGCACTATACTTTTAATATTAAGTCGAGAAAGGAAAATGAAACCCATGTCATTTAACACATGCCCGCCAGTAATGAATATAATCCTTTCCTACGAATCATTTTCTTAATTTTTGTCCAATGATGAGACTAGTTTGGATCAACCCTGTTATAAAATAATCACTATGAGTAATTGGCATATGGTCGTCTAAGTGATTAAACATATACGTATCTATAGAGAAAATCTAGGAAAGAGTCGAGAGTCCTAACATGATAATTAGATTGACATTAATATGCAATAAGTAATTAAGCATTTGAATGGCCCAGCACCCACAACCACAGATTCCGCCCAATCTCAGAGATATTTGACAGTACATGTGGGAAAAGACGACACCAGTGACTGCAACTATTGGCGACACATTTCTCCCGTAAAATCGTAATATCTAGGATTTTAGTATATTTGAGATGAAAGTGCGACGTATTTTTGTCCATTGAAAAAAGAAACCTAAGATTTTTTACCATGATTGTAAGTATAATTATCATTTTGTGGTGGAGGTGCATTCTAAATCTTCCAAACCGAAGCCCTTTTGATCATGCAGTCCGACAAAATTGCCCAACTCAATTCAGCTGTATGGACAGGAATAAGAAACAGCAACTTACGATGATAAGCCCTTTGATCATGAAGTCCGAGTAGTCTTCCGGTTGAGACTCTTGTAGACGCAGAAGATGACTGATCATGCTGTCCGACAGCTCCGGGTCCCCCTTCTTCCTCCGGTGCTCGTCTATCAACCCCTGCATGAACGCATCTATCTTCTCCTTCAGCTGCACCACCCTCTTCTTCACCCCATTGTAATCCACCAACTTCAGTATGGGCAGGAAATCGCCCGGGTACCTTATCCCGCCATTCCCGACGATCTGCTTAATCAACTCCCTCGCCTTTCTCGCCTCGGCATCATCCACGTTCACGCCCTCCCCGTAGTACCGTTTCCCCGCGATCATCCTCATCATGATGTTGAACGTGAGCTCCGACAAGAGAGTCTTGAGCTCGACCCGGTGGTGGGATCCAAACCCGCCCCGGGCCAGCCGGAGCATCATCCGCCAGATCTCGTCCCTCCGGATGTGGGATAGTGCGTTGAGGCGGTGCGACGAGAGGACCTCGATGGTGGCGATCTTCCGGAGGTTGCGCCACCTGTCACCATAGGATGCCGTGATGATGGTGGTGTAGTTGTAGCCGAGGTGCTCGCTGATGAACAGCTTGGGGCGGTCGGCGAGCACGATATCATTCTTGGTGAAGCATTCCTCGGCCAGCGGCAGGGAGGACACAACGACGATCCGTCGGACCCCGAACCGGAGGGTCATGATGGGGCCATACTTAGTGGAGAGGCCGTGGAGGGTCCTGTGAAGGGGCAGTTTCAAGTGGTGGAGGTGGCCGATGATGGGGAGAGAAGGAGGGGATGGAGGGAGGTTCTTGGGTTCTCTTGCCAGGAAGAAGTAGAGAATCACCAGGGAGAGGACAGTGAGAAGGACCGCGGACAGAATCGTGTTTTCCATTGTTTTTTTCTTTGCTTCGTGCGACGAACTGGCACTCTGCTGAGGGTAAGTATATATAGAGAAGATGAGATGAGATCATCCCATAGAGAGTGGCGTCTGCCATTTTTTATTTTCTTTTCGCTTTGGCGTTGTGAATTATTCGTGGATGTAGCAAACTTGATTTATTCCAGAACCAAAGTATGAAGTACCGAAACGTAATCAATGACTAAATTGTATCTTCAAGATAAACTGCGAATCGTTCAGAGAACACTCGACATTTGAAAAATGTTTTCAGGAGGCTCCCAATTGCATATGAAATTTCTTCAAACCTTAGAAACAGACCCACGTGTGAAGCACAGAAACGTAATCAATGACGATATCATCTCACTGTAGGCAGAATCTTCCAATTCTTCCGCTCATCTCTATAATTGAAAAGTACGGAAAATTGCAGCATCAAACACGTCAACCACCAGCTGGTCCTTTGGTGGGGGGTAATTCTGGATAGAATATTCATCGGTTTGAGAATACTACGTCATCAGCTGACGTGGCATGAATTTATTCACTATGAGCTAATTAAAAATGGCATTCGATAAATTTTTTTTTAAAAATCTCTATAGACCCCTCTCTTCAATTGCGGTTGCATCCACCTTGAGCCTACTCCAGCGAAGCAACCGGCACATTCCTCCGCCGTTGCTGCTGGCAGGGCCGCCATCGACCTTGTCATCAAGGCTTGCTGCCATGGACGAGCTCCAAATTTGGAAGTTCACGATCTCCGTGCTCGCCTCTGTATCTACCGGCAGATCGCCATGGACCCTGTCGTCAAGCCTCGTGACAATGGACGAGCTCCAGATTTGAAAGTTTGCAGCATTCGTGCTCAGCTTCGCCGGATCTGGAAGTTCTCCATCGTTCTTGCTTGTCCGTGGCCAATGCCTCCATATCTGACTTAGTCGAGGTCATGCTCCAACTCTGTCATGGCCAAGGCTTTAGATCTGGATGCGACCATGGCTCCAGATTTGTTGTGGCCGTGCTGTACGGAAGGGAACTTGCTGGTGGAGTCGGAAGAGGTAACTCACCAGAGGCAACTCGAGGATCGCTAAATTATTAATAGAGTTAATATCACCAAAAATTTCAAACTAATACACATGTAATAAATTTATTTTAAATTATTTTTTATCAGAAAATCTCAAACTAATACATTTATGATAAATTTATCTCAAACTATTTTTTGAACTAGAAAAAATCCTAAACTGATATATTTGTGACAAATTTACCATAAATTAATTTTTTGATAACAAAATCTCAAATTGACACACTTCTGATAAATTTACTTACCATTAAATTTGGTTAATACCACAAAAAAAACTTAAATTGATACACACGTGAAAAATAGAGGTCAAAATCCTCAACTTGGTACATCCAACAACTACCACGTGTTATCCAATTTAACAATTTGACGATTATTTTTAACAAAAACTAATAGAGAGTAAATTTATTATAGATATACTAATTTGTGGTAAATTTATCACAAGTGTAATATTTTGAGTTTTTTATTATCAAAAAATAATTTGGGGATAATAAATTTACTCTCTATTAGTGAAAAATGCTGGTTAACCATTCTCCTTGAAGAAATGGCAGGAAAAAGGCAAATTTGTGCCTACAAAAGTGGAAGATTTAGCAATGCAGAACTGCATTACCACTCCACTTTCAAAGAAATTCTTGTACTCAAATATGAGATCAAGAAGTTTGAATTCCACCTCATTGAAACACACTTCCTTGTGTAGATGGATATGTCATCCTTTCCCCAAATAGTAAAGTTTAAACAAAAGCAGATCCATCATTCTCAACTATTGCGTTGGGCGGAATGGTAACTCTAACACCAAACACATTTTAGGAAAAAATAATGTACTTGTTGACTTTCTTTCCAGACCTAGAGAAGTCCACAAAATGGATATGTTTGTTAAAAGAAACTACTCCACATGAGTTTTTCCCTATCAGAAAGAGCAAACAGGCATATGTTTACCACTGAGGACATACGTTTTATTTGGCTAGCATACTAGTACCCCCCTGGGATTCTAAATCCCATTCAGAAAGGTGTGTACGGAAAATCCACATTGAACACCCTCCTTGTCAATTATGATTGTTGACACTTGATTTTTTGCCATTTTTATTTTTAAAAAAATTTAAAAATATCCATAAAAATTAATAAAATTGAAAAAAAATTAACTTTGAGGACTTGGCCAAGCTTATGAAACTAATTTTGACTAACAAATAAATTTTCATATTTTCAGTATGTTTCTGCATTTTATTTTAAAACATTTATAAAAAATTAGAAAAAATTAGAAAATTAAAAAATCAACTTTGAAAACCTTGGCCAAGCCTAGGAAATCATTTTTGAATGAAAAATAATTTTTCATATTTTTCTCATTTTTTAGTATTTTAAAAAAGATGCTCAAAACATCAACAAAAAATAGCATTTGAGGCCGAAAAAATATGAAAAAATAATAAGTATTTTAATTTTAATTTTCTCATCATTTTGGCTAAAGAAATTTCATAAATATTAGTCTAGAATTGGGATTTACTTCGTTAATCACATTTTCAAATTAATTGCAAAAAATTCTAGAAATTTCATTTCAGCTCTGTAATTTTTCTTCTTTTTTTTTTTTTGCATTTTCGGAGTTGTGTCATCCCTCTCTATTTTCTAAAATTAAATCCAGTCTAAAAATACATGAAATTGTCAAAATTCACGAAAAAGAACCAAAGTGCAATTTTGATTTTTTGCAAATTAGTCCCTAAAAACACTTAAAATCCAATTGAAAATTTCCTAGGGATTAAATAAAAAATCAGGGCACTTCATCCCCTAGTTTTTGGCCTTCCAAATCCATTGGTGGAATTATTTTTTGCAAAAAGGGCCATCTAGGGTTTGGATTTTGCAAAATGTACCCTCGGGTTAAACTTGAAAATCGAGATTTTTGGGTAAATCCTTAGAGAATTTCAAGGAAAATTCCATTTTTTTAAATAGAATATGTGCCCTAGAAACCAATTTTGAGATTTAATTGGGCAATTTTCGAGATTCAGAGGGTCAATTTGGCAATTTTTAGTCAACCGAGTTTGTCGGGTCAAATTAAATCCGACCCGCAAACCTGGATAACCATCTTCCCCTTTTCTCCCTCTCTCACACAGGTTCAAACTTGATTTTCTGGCCGAGATTGAATGGCCAATTTGAGAGATCAATTAGCAATGATTGAGGACACTAGAGGGTCGGCCTTGTTGGCTGTCTCATCCCCTTTCAAGAGCACCAAAATTCACAACCAAAGGCAGTCGAAGGAGGTCTATAGAGCCCGGTCCTTGCCAAGGACTGCAAAAGTCAACTCTGAGCCAAATCAAGCGATTTCGAACTCTATTTGAGCTCGATGGAGAATTTGACGAATTTAGATGGAACGACCATCTCTTTCTCATCGTTGATGCATTAAAATGCACGTGGTTGCACGTGAAGTCAAGTTAGTTATCCCTCCCTAAGTACGCGAGAATCCATTGGAGGAGGGCATATAACAAATTCGAGGCATTTTAAAGAGAGAGAGCTCATCCTCATCCTAAAGGGCGAACAGAATAGAGAGAGAGAGAGAGAGAGAGAGAGAGAGAGAGAGAGAGAGAGAGAGAGAGAGAGAGAGAGAGAGAGAGAGAGAGAGAGAGAGAGAGAGACCTTCAGGATCACCATTGTTACTGCTTGAAGCTTGGACTGTGATTTTTCGACCAGAGGAATCCAGAGTAAATCAAGGTTGGAAACCACTCTGAGAAGTCCCTCATGACTCCAAGAAGCAATCGAACTAGCTTACATCACTTGCAGACTTTGGAAAGGTGAGTCAGCATCTCAAGTTTTTCCTCAGTGCTCACATGGTGTCTCATGATTCTGGCTATGATTCGTTAAGATTTTTAAGGCGTTTTCATCCTTGGCCATCCCTAAACTTGTTCGCGCTTCATTTTTGCATCGATCTCCTGCGAGAGTCTTCATTTGAAACCTCTTACCTTTGTTGGACTGTCGCGATCTAGCTAGTTTAATCTGGTGATCTAGAGCTTAATCCGAGTTCAAGGTAAGTTTTCTAAACTGCTTGCGATGCTGAATACGAAAATAATTGAATAGTTATGCTCTAATTTGGGCGATTGAAATGCCATTGTTGTACTTTGTTGGAGCTTGATATCTGCAAAATCTGTTAATGATTAGGGCTAGGGTTTTGACATGTTGTAGAGGATACTCTGACGAATCGATTGAGATCAATCTTGCCCTATTTGGTTAGGATTTTGCCGTTAGATCGCCGCCGATGAGTTTCAGCCGCCTATCGTACTTTAGCCCAGTGAAAAAGATGAAGTCCAGTTAGCAGGTTGACTCGGTCAATGTCTGACTTGGTGCTGACATGGCAAGTCACGTCAAATGCTACGTCAGCATGTTGCTCTGGTCAAAAGCTGACGTGGACGCCACATCAACTCAGCGGTTATAATAGATTAAATAGAATAACAGATTAGATCGGACGGATAGGGTTAAGTTATGTGTCAAGATCTCAAAATTTCACAAAATAAAAATTTCAATCCGATTTTTCTAATCATTTCCAGAAATAAACAAATTATTGGACGGCCAGGATCTAGTCTCCCTTTTAGCGTCAACCGTTAGATCTGCTATGTCATTTGGCTAGTTGAGATTCAGCGTCTACGTTTAATCCTGTTCGTAGATTTAGAATGAGGAGTGAGTGGTCGGATTTGTGCCACGTGTCGATTAGTACGCCGTCGGATCAAAAATCGAAAATTCAAAAAAATTTCATAAAGCTACGTTGTTTCATGTCGAGTTAGGCTATTCGGACATTGGGTTAGGTCTGGGTAATGGGCTGGATCGATTTGACCCGATTCGTAGAACCAATAAAAAACAAATAAATTAAATTGAAAAAACTCAAAAAATATATAAAAAATTAGAAAATAGAAAAAACAAAATAAAAGCCAATGCAGCTTCGTTTTGAATCCAGTTCGAACCCGAGTGCGTTTGGACCAGATTCTCGGTTCATGGGCCGGGTTAACCTGACCTGGTCCAACAAATTAAATAAAATCAAAAATAAAAAAATCAAAAAGTTCAAAATTCATAAAAATCATAAAATAATTAAAGAAAAATAAAAAAAATTCAGAAAATGTAGAAAATGTCCAAAAAAAGGAAAAATTATAGAAAAATCACAAATTTTTTTTTAAAAATGTCTCAAAAATAGGAAAAATTCTTAGAAAGTCTTAAAAAAATTCAAAAAAATTAAAAATTAGAACAGTTCAGAAAAATTCTTAAAAATTGTGAAAATTAGGGAAAAACCACATTCAACTAGTTTGACCTATTTTCACATTTTTGATTTCTCAAACTCTAAAAAGTGACGATTTCACTCTTTTGGTCAATTTAACGCAAGTCATTCCAAATCACTTATGAATCTAATTGACGTGTTTTTTAGGTTTCTAGAACTCTCCTAGGCTCGTTTTGACTTGATTTGATATGATTTCTCCATGTATGGATTCCTTGATCTGCGCACTTACTTTATTAATTGTGATTGATAGAATAGAAAAATCTCGTCTGCATTATCTCTTCAAATCTCTTGGGATTTATCATATCCAAAAGCGCTTGCATGAATTCCAAGGATAAAAAATCACTCAACTAGGTACCGAAAGAGTGTCAATAGCAATATTGGCGTAACTAAGTCCTCAAACCCAAAATCTCTGATTTTTGCAGAATCAAACGATCTTTCCCAATAGCTCAATGGGGTTTCCAGTCATACCCATTGGTGACGACTTCAAATTGCATATATATCGATGCATGTGTCACTCGACCACACTAAGGTCGAACCCGAATAAACCTGTTGCAATTTTGTATGAGCTTGGGAGGGCCCGAGCGAAGCCTCGATTTCAATAATGGGCTTAGCAATCCATTACCCCATTCCCCTCTCCGAGGGCCGGGTCGTGACAATGGTGAATCCATCAAGCAAAGGTATGACAACATTTCCCTTGTCCAAAACATGTATCATCCGTACCAGTTCTCTCAGCCATTCAGAAGAAGCAAAATGGTATTTTTGGATCCTCATGCATCTTCACACCATTGCCATAGAGTTTCCCACCGAGCAAGCCTACCAATTGTTCAAAAGAGCTCTCAGGAATGAATTCCAACACCCAAATCATATGACTCTTGATGAAATGCTCTCATGGTTCTAGACAGACAGATAGTGGGATTATGAATTTACAATTGCCAATAGAATTCAGGCTCCTGGACCATAGTCCTTTTTAGAAGGTCATAGATATTCATTAATCCGAGCGGAGATATCTCAGACCTTCCACACTCCATGGGAATGTCTACTTTCAAGCCTTCAGAAAACTTCGTACAAGTCCATCACACCTAGCATGCACCCATCCACACCATTCCATTCTAGTACAGAGAAATCCAGAAAATCTTATGCCAATAGAACAAGATAATCCCCCATGAACTCTAACCCCATGATTAGAACACTCCACTACCTTGGGAAACAAACCTACCAGCACTTGTTGTAGATAGCGCGCTTATGGATACTCATGATCCATATGGAGGACCCCATTCACAAGACCCTTATGAGCTATATTCAGATGTAGCTAAATCATCATACTGTCCAACCCCATCCTTATCACAAGATACTCCACTTGGACCCCCACAACATAATCTTTGCACCACCGAGAACTCACCTATGCCATCACATCTAGACAGATGGTAGCCACAGTGGCCTTGCGAACAAGTATAGTCCAGTGGCAAACAAAAAAAAGTCCACATGAAGAAGATAAAACTCCAATCCTCTCCTCAGACAATGACATTGAAAATACAAAAGAAGGTTTCGATGGGAATCCTCACTAGCCACTTTAAGAGTCATGTTTATCATGTAATTATTTTAAGGTGTATTCCCCCAATGAGTGATCTAGGCCATGTACCCCAAATCACTTAGTGTGTTGTATTATGTCCCACTAGTAAGTATTGGTCATGCTTGCTCAGAGAAAGCTCAATAATTGAGCCCCAGTCTTAAGTTCTATTTATAGAGTCAGAATCTGCATGGTTAAGCAGAATGTAAGATATTATGAGTAATGAAGAGAGCTTTTCATACCACTACTATGAGTCCTTAAAGCTCTTTTGTTCTTTGCCTAGGGTTTCTTAGATCTCAGAATGCTCTTACTCTGAAAATCATTAATGTTTTAGATCCAATATTGAACCAAACTTGAAAGAAGTATGCTCTTCACTCGTCATAACTGTGGATCTTGTGAATAAGAATTCCGAGGATGTCTATTTCCTATTTTAGTTGGCAATCTAGATCCAAGGAAACTAAAAGGTAGACCCTTGACCGAAGCCATGGGCAATGTGAGGGTCGGGTTAGCATACCTTCTTCTTGGAATAAGGATTGTCATTATCTAGGTCTTGTACCTTCTCTAAGTCTTCCAAGGCCGACATTTGGTATCATAGCCACATGAAATTGGTTTATTTGATGAGTAGTAGTATTCTTTGTTCTAATGCCTAAAGCAAAGAACCTTCATCACCATGAAAAGTTCCTCTCATTTCATTGAGTCATCCCTTTCCATCTCCCTAGCCCCACCTCCTTCTCTCAAGAAAACCACATCTTCTAAGATCGACTATCTCTATGAAGTCTTATATCAAGAGGATAGTAAGATCTTAGAAACCCATCTCCCTCTTATCAATCCTTACACTATTTTTTCTAAACCACCTTCCTTTTTCATCAAAAATATCAAATAGCTTATACGCTCCCCCTAGAAAGCTGTGAAAGAGTATGTTCAGTCCTCTAAGTTTGATCAACACCCCATTATGGCCTCAGAATGTGAACAACTGATCACACTCAGTATTCCACAGGCATTCCCACAAGAATGGTTGACGATATTTGTCACTGGTATCTATTTGGAGGATTCTTTTTCCTTTTGAAGGAATTTGCAGAGGAGGTAACTTTTGTAGTACCTTCTTGAGATACTGGACCGCTTGAGTTTGCTTTGTTCCCCAAGGTGGAGGATCTTTCTTTAGCATCATTTGAAGTGGATATAAGACTTTAATGATCTTTGGAACGAAATCTTTGAAATAGTTGACTATTCCAAGGAAGATATGTAGATCATGGTAGGACAAGTCTTGATCTGGGAATTGCAATAATTATTCTACAATATGGGGTCTTGGGTTACAAACTCCATTTTTCAGTTCCATACCAAGGAACTCAATTTTAGTCTGGGCTATGATCATCTTGGATTTGGATAACATGATGCCATACTGCTACACTATGTAAGCAAATTGAGCTAAGAGGGCACAATGGGATGTTTCATTCGGACTGTATAGCAAGATTTCATTAATGAATATTTGTGCATTATCCAAAATAGGTTGAAAGATTTTGCATATAGCCTTTTGGAATTGGGATGGGGCTGTTTTTAACCTAAATGCATGACTTTCCACTAATAGTGGTGGTTTGGAATGCATAAAGTAGTTTTGTATCTGTCTTTGGGTCAATACCTAATTGTCAAAAACCTGCTTTGAGGTCAAACTTGGAATAGTACCTTGCGTTAGTAAGACTGATGAACAAAGAGTTTTTGTAAGGTAGTGGGAACTTGTCGTTAAGGAGGAATGGATTGAGTGGCTGGTAATTAACAACTAGCCGTAATTGTCCACGGCTTTGTTCCGCTTTCTTATTCACGTAGAATGCTTCAAAAGCACAATTAGAATTACTTGGTTCAATCAAGTCTTGGGCTAGTAAATCGTTGCATTCTGCAAGGGCTAATTTTAGATCTTCAGGTCATCCCTGAATGGGTGGCTTTTGTGGTGCTGACTTGTTGTTTGTTTCAGAAAGGTAACTTAACAAAGAAATCAGTGTTTTTCCACAAGGGCATAGGGTTCTAGAAAGTGGAATGAGAATCTGAACATGAGTTCAAAAGCTATTGAAGGATAGGATCAAGTAATCTTGGAGAGATGGTAAACAGCTTTTTGAAGTGAACAAATTTCAAAAATTAATCTCTGAATTGGAGACATGAAGATTGGATTTTTATTTGTAATTGAGATAGAATATCCCAACCAAGGATGATGTCTCTATTTGTTTTGTTACACCCATAAATGGTGACTGTTGTGGAACAGCCAGGCATAAACTGGAGAACTATGTCTCTACTTTTGAGGTGAGACTTGAAAATATCTCCTAATGTTGCTGTAAAGTAAGTAGTATGAGGCTCCCAATAGTCTTTAAGTAAGACTTCGGCGTTATCAACAAGGGCTATTACTTCAATTGGTTCAGAACAGTGAGGGGTAAAAAGCTAGACTGGAACATATGGATGGTGTGTGGGTTTCTGAGGATAAGTTGAAAGATGTAATGAAGTGGGGGAAATAGGTGACGCCTTCATGTTCTTCTTCTTCAGCAAACTCAAAGTCTGAATCTTTCAAAACTTCTCTGATTGCGAAAAGGGTTTCTTCTAAGGGTTCATCTTCGTAGGACAAAATGGATTCAAGATCCTCATTCACAAAGGAACATGTGTTGGGTGGAGTATTTTGCCTTAGGACATTTCTTTGCATAATGCCCTTTCAGGTTGCAAATATAGCAACGATCAGATTTGGGTTTGAAGAGGTCCTTTGAGTGATGCCTCTTTTTCTTAAGGAACTTCCATTTTCCTCTTTTGTGATGACGCTTTTGGCCATTGAAGGAAAACTTCTTGACGTGTCTTCACTTGGTTGTACAGCAAGATGGGTCTGTACAATTCTTTGGACACTTGATCTTCTAGCTTGGTTTGTCACAGGCATAACCTAGTTGTATATTTTCCTGAAGGTATGACCGAAATAATTCTCGCTTGTGGCATAGATCTTCAATAGCAAGGTGGATGGATTGCTGGATTTCTCCAAGTGTAGCATCCATAAGAGATAGTTTATGAGATTCTAGTATCTTTCAGCTCCCCAAAGGTCTTTGGGAATAGAGGAAAGGAATACTGGTTTCAAGTTATTGTCTGCTCCGATAGAGAAGAAAAGTGGAAGCATGGCTTTGAAGTGTATGTCTAGGTCTTTCTTTTTGTGGGAACAGCATTTTCTCTCAAAGAACTCTCTTATTTGTAGTTGTTTCTCATTGTTTGGGTGACCAATGAAAAATAAATGGAGATTGTAAATCATGTGCTCGAGGCCACTGGAGAGCACCTGGATTTGGTCTTGCTCCTTGATCAATGACCACCATAATTTAATGATTCCGATGAATCTGGATGTGAACTCTAGTAGAGTCGATATGGGTCAGTACCTTTTATGTGTCTCGTATATAGCCAAGCATGGAACTCTTGAAGGCATTGAGGCCATTTGTGATATGAAAGGTCATCAAGAGTAAAGAATATACTTGTTTTTCCTAGTCGAGTGGGGCTATCCGTCATGTGGTGTTTTGGGATTGGATCTGCCATGAGAACAGGTGGTATTCTAGATCATTCATCTTCTGATTTAGAAGGAGATTCATCAATTTAAAGTTTTTTGAGGTATTAATTCTTATTAATAAAATTGATTGTTGTTTTCACAATACTCCATGAAAACAAAAAAAAGAAGAAAAGAGGGACCTCGTTAAATGCTAGCATGTGAATGAACAGGAATGGAAAAAAAATGGCCACGTTTTTTCTTATAATGCATTTATTGGAGAATGAAGACAAGAAGCTCCCCAAAAGTCATTGAATTTTTTCATGGAAAGATACGCATGTTTTCTGATAGCTTGGATGGTGTATTTGACTTTTGTCGTGTGCAGGCTACAGATGGTTCAAGAGCATTTATTATGTGGGCTTTTTGTTGTTTTATGCTTGTAAGAAGATATGGACGATAGCTCACCTTCAATATTATGTTTTTCTTAGCAGAAATGTCATAAGAGAATAGTTGCTTGAATACTACAACTCTGGCAATAAATAGAGCATTTGTTCAGCATGTAATCATTATTGAACGCGTAGCTCAAAAATGCTATTATAAGCTATTTTCCATTTAAGATGTTGATCGTGCGATAATTCTAAATTGATTAATGGAGGTTATCTAGATGTGATTTCTTTGGTAGTGAATCATGAGTGATCTTTACAATTTTTGTTTGTTCATTTACATCTATATGTTATTCATACTAAACAATAACTATGCTAGTTTATGAAAGTCATTTGATTTAATTATTGTAATTCACTAAATAGTAGATATGATATAGCAAAATCCATGAATTTCTTATCATATCCAGTCCTATCATGGCTAAAATTTAAACATTAAACAATTAGACGTAACCTCAAGGTTATGCATTTCCGGACTTGGCCTCACAACCATTGTACTTGGGTCAAAACTGATGGACTTCGTTAATTCATATTCTGCCTCTGATCTGGATTATAACGTGAAGAAAGATAATAATTACTTCTATTTACGTTTATTTTGGTTTGTTATCACGTGGATCAAAATTGTTCATTTGGCGTACTGTTAACTTATTGCAAATTTGGCTCGATCCGAATCGTCCCAAAATCCCATTCTGCTAATACTTTTGATATTAAGCTCTAAGGGGAGGGCATTGCTTGTCACCGGAGCAAAATTGACTATAATTCGCCTCACCGCCACCTTCAAATCCCTCACCATTTCGATGAGCCGATACATGAAGTCGGGCATTTTTTAGAGGCAACAATCTAAGTAGAAAAATTACTCAGAATTGGAGCATGGGCTGGTTGGGTGTATGTCGAGTTCGACTTAGGTTGGATATAAATCGCTAAAACTATATTTGCATGAAAATGGAATAATTTGGGTTTGACTCTTTTGTTTTCTTTTTATCAAACTCGATCCCGACCAGATCCAGCCTACCCATTTGACAAACCTAATTAAAATCATAGATATAAAAAGATCATTCAGGTGAAAGGTTTTCAAAACATAGTTTTATCTCATCCATAAATATTTAGTTAGTTTGTATATTATAAAAAGGATAAAAGTAAAAAAATTAATAGAAAGAATATCTAGAATTTAGGTGATTATTGGGCCGTGGGTCTGATTAATTCATGTACCAGATTTATCTCATCTTGCCCCGTATTTCTCTTTGTCACATATTTACTTATCCAGTCCATGTTACCGACCGTTTACTTTTATGCATATCTCGCGGAATCCTGTGCCAAGGTTTGATCACGAGAGTTATATGATGTTTTCTGAAGATGTTCGGCTTATTTCTTTCCCCACATTTTATTGGCTTTATTAATGATCGACAAGACATTTCATTGTTTTGAGTATCCATGCATAATTACTTACCTAATAAGCAAGTGAACTTGAGATTAATAATAGGGTTTGGGAGGATCTGTGCTAAGGGCAAACGCTACCTTGCAAGTGTGATTATTTGCACTAGCTCAATAATTCATAAAACCCCCTCGAGGTTCACCTCGAGAAAGTCACGACCTTATATACACAAAATAAACCAAGTAGAACCTCAATCTGATGAACTATGAAACTCAATTCATAAGCTTAGGTTTTTACAATAGCTTGTTGGTATTGGCTCGACAAAGAATTACATGATACGGGGAGAGCTGAATTCCAATCTTTATTGACTCTTATTTGCCTTCTCCAATTGTTAGAAAGTTCAAACACACTGCTTTCGTCTAATAATTTAAACGTCTAAATTAGACGTTTCACCAAAGCATTAGAATAAGATATCCTGAATTCAATCATTTTAGGCCCCTGCCTCTGTAATCATAGTATCTATATAGTTAAGTCTGAGAGAGAGAGAGTTCTCGCCCATATTCTCCCCATGTGGCACTTCACATTCCCTCCACGATCATTAACATGGCAAGGCGCATGACATTGTGTTGCCACGTGATCATATTCGACTAGTAATCATTGATTCACCGATTTGTCATCCCTAATTTATTTTATGTATCATTTAGTAAGTCCAATTCTCGAAGGAAAGATGGATGAAAAGAAAGTAACTTAAGTGTATTGTCCTACATTTATCTCTTTCAGTTTTTTCTCTGGGTGGTTCTAAATTTGATAGCAAAAATAATACTATTATCCTTCTAAAACAGCTGTTCCTTTTCGACTTTTTTTTTAATCTCTAATTGATTTTAAGATAGGAATAAAGTGAATAAATTTATTCATAAGTTGCTCAATTCATTCAAATTAAGTTAGAAAGAGAAGAATATTCCATTATATGAGGGTTCATGCTACCAAAACCCCAAAGTAGTGCACCTATGTCATATTCACCCAAAACTAATTTTTCTCACAAAAAGTCTCAAAAGTGTACACTTGTTCCATATTTAGTCCAAACTAATTTTTGTGTCATAAAAAAAAAATCCTAAGTTGGTTCATTAGTGCCACACATACTTCAAATTGAATATCTATGACATGACTACTGTCGAGTCATAACCAGACTGGGGCCTGGCCACAACAAGGCCCAAAACCCATGAACTTGAAACCATAATAACACTTGGCCTTAGAAATTGTCCAATATGCCATTTTATTTAGCTTTATGCATGAAAACCTTCTGAAATGTTCAACCATGAAACATAACGTAGGATGAAAAATCCTTTTGGTAGGAAATAGATACCATTTCCTTCAAAATATGCAATAATGATCTTCTGAGGCAAAAGTTTTTTGGTGTCAGATACCTAAACTAAAGCAGTTCGTATGCCTTACACATGATTTGCACATGAGGCATTCCATCAACTACATTGTTGACGCTTAAAATTTAATTTTTGATTTTTTTCATTTATATATTGCATAAAAATTGAGAATTAGTTCTCACCAAAAATATTTCTTTATATATTGCATATTTATTTTTTCTGCATTCCATTTTGCATTGGTGACGGGAAGTCTGTGCGTTCTCTCTCCTCTCTTAGCTGAAGCTAACATCGGCCATCCTCTCTCTATCTCCCTCGCTGCAAAATCGTCCATTTTGAAAGGCCACTTGTGGTCGTATAATCATTGAATATGCCGGCAGCAAATGCTGGCTTGTCTAATCGAGATGCAGAGCCTTTCAGCAAATGCTGGCTCTTCTGATCTACGAAACGTCTCTGATTTTATTGGGACAGGTCAAAGTCTCAGTGATGTTATTGGCAGCGCATACTATGTTGCACCAGAAGTTCTCTATAGATCATATAGCCTTGAAGCTGACATGTGGAGTATTGGGGTCATAACATACATATTGCTATGTGAAAGCAGACCATTTTTGACTCGGACTGAATCTGGAACTTTTCACTCTGTTCTTAGAGCAGATCCCAACTTTCATGATTCACCTTGGCCTATGGTATCGGCAGAGGCTAAACATTTTGTGAAAAGGCTCCTGAACAAGGATTATAGAAAAAGAATGACCGCTACTCAGACATCACCCACCCCTGGAACAAGATAAAAGAAGGTGCAGATTTGCTTGCTTGTTCTGCCGCTTTACTCTTAAAATGCCTATAAGTGGCTGACACCATTGCACTAGACTCTGCGATGCGAACCTCAAGGAAATGCACAAGCACATGAGCCTGAAGCAGAGATATGTTCATAGTAAGACCCTCACGCGAAAAGATAATCAAATTTACTCGGTAAAATGGATTAATGCAATTCAGGAAGCAACAGTGTCTCACATGGTGGCATCGGTGGTGATGATGGAGAGCAAAAAGAAAAGGAGAGTGCTCTCCAGCGGATGAAAGGAGGAACGATGATTTGAGCACCGAAAGAAAAGAAAGAAAAAATGTGAAAGGAAAGGTGGCAGACAAAAATAAAAAAGATGGAGACTCCACTCACACAGAAAAAGACAAACAAAAGGGTGAGGGTCTAGATCTCCTCTCTCGGGGGAGAGGGCTGGATTACTCCTCTGGCTCCAAAGCCGAGGCGAGAAGCTTCACTAAGGGAGATGCCTCCATCTTTTTTTGGGGGCACGGTCTTGTTAAATGAAAGGAATCCTATTTGAACTTGCGTGGAGGAGTCTTCTATTCCTTCTCAACACAAAAAGCCCAGTCCTTGATGAGTGTATCGACAGATAGAGAGGCTGTGTAGTCAATAAAAAAAAATCTTCTTCAGTCCATTTTCTCTCCAGGATGGAACACTCTCACTAGTTTCGATCACCAAAGGAATGAATAGGCCACCGATCGAAGTTTAATCCTGTTGGGTTTTGGGAACCCAAAAACCCATAAAAAAAGTGAATGAGAAAGGTGAATGAAGAGAGATGGAAAAAGGGTTTATATAGTGGAGCCTCACTAATGGGTTTGGGCCCCAAGGGGCACCCCACTTTTGTGGAGGAGAGAGGTCTTGGACAAAGTCGGACCGGTCCACACGCGCGCGCGCCGCCGCCGTCCGTACGTGGCTTGGTTCGGTTCGGGCCGGGCCCGGATCCATTTATCTTTTTGGAACTCGGCCCATTTATTTTATCAGTTTTTATTTTTTCGAATGGACACAATAAGAAAGTGTGTCCGAATAACCTCTCTTCAAGACACCGGTTCGGGTTCGCAAATAACCGATCACCGAACGTATGTATTGATTCGGTAATAACCGAATACCACACGAAGACATTGATTCGGATTATTTTAATAACCGAACAAAATTGACTCGTGACTCTTCGGCTACATTAGCATTCGGTTTTTCCCTCATTTTAAGTACCAAACCGAGACACCAAAAATTCTCTCTCTGGTTTTTCGAAAATCATACACTCTCATTCTCATTCTCTGTGCGATTTTTCTCCAAGTTGCGTTCAAAGTATTCTCTGAAAGAAGTAACACTTTCTGAGAAGAGCGATCCATTCTATCCTGGGAGACGATTGTCCATACACCTTGGGTACCGATTGAGGGGACGAATTTGTCTTAAAGACACGACGTGAATTCGTTGGGCTCAGATCTTCATCTCCAATTTAGTTCTCGTCTGCTTTGCGATTCAGGTTTGTCTGACTACTTTCTATTTGACATACACGAACGAATATACAAAACAATAATCTTAAGACAAATTCTTGGTTTATCGTTCGTGTGTCATTCTGTGTTTGCTACTCCAATAATCTCTTATTCTAGTTTCCGAAATTGTATCATTCGTGTTTTACTCTATGGTTACTAGTCCATACATTTCTATTTTTTGTTTTGAGAAATTGTATCGCTCCTGTTGTTATACGCTTATCTGTTCAATCATTTCTATTTTCGTAATAGAGATGGCTATAACATCGACTTCTATTCCGCCTATTTCCGCTCATGGAGAAAAGCCAGAAAAATTCAGTGGGACTGATTTTAAGAGATGGCAACAGAAAATGTTGTTCTATCTCACGACCTTGAATCTAGCAAGGTTCCTTACGGAGGACGCTCCTAAGTTAAATGAAGGAGAGGTAGACAAGGAAACGTTTGCTGCAGTAGATGCGTGGAAGCATTCTGACTTCCTGTGCCGCAACTACATCCTCAATGGTTGAAGGTATTGGCAAGATTGCTCTGAAGATGACGTCTGGAAAAACCGTGACACTAGTCGATGTGCTGCATGTGCCAGACATACGCAAGAACTTAGTGTCTGGATCTCTTCTTAGCAAGAATGATTTTAAGTTGGTGTTTGTATCTGACAAGTTTGTACTCTCCAAGAATGAGATGTATGTAGGAAAAGGTTATTTGAGTGAGGGTTTGTTCAAGCTGAATATAATGACTGTTGTACCTAATGATTCTATGAATAAAGTTGTTTCTGCTTATGTGCTTGAGTCTCCTAATTTATGGCATGCTAGATTAGGACATGTTAACTAAAAGTCAATAAAGAAATTGATGAGCATGGGACTATTACCAAAATCTGATTGTCCAAATGAAAAATGCCAAGTGTGTGTTGAATCAAAATTTTCCAAACCTCCGTTTCATTCTATAGACAATAAAATCAATGAACCTTTAGATTTAATACACACTGACATATGTGATTTGAAAATAATACCCACAAGAGGTGATAAAAAATATTTTATCACTTTTATAGATGGCTGTTCAAGGTATTGTTATGTCTATTTGCTGAGTAGTAAAGATGAAGCTGTAAATGCTTTTAGAATTTATAAGTCTGAAGTTAAAACTCAGTTAAATAGTAAAATCAAAATGATAAGAAGTGATAGAGGTGGTGAATATGAATTTCCTTTTGAGGAAATTTGTTCTGAATTTGGTATTATTCACCAAATTACGCCTCCTTATACGCCACAGTCCAATGGTGTGGCAGAAAGAAAAAATCGATCATTAAAGGAAACGATGAATGCGTTATTGAATAGTTCTGATTTACCACAGAATTTGTGGGGGGAAGCTGTTCTGACAGCTAATTTTGTTTTAAATAGAGTACCCCACAAAAAGATACAACAAACTCCATATGAGAAGTGGAAAGGCAGAACGCCTAATTTGAAATACCTCAAAGTGTAGGGGTGTTTAGCTAAGGTTGCCGTTCCTAAACCTAAAAAGGTCAAAATAAGACCGAAAACCGTTGATTGTGTCTTTATTGGATATGCTCTTAATAGTAATGCATATCGATTTCTGGTTCACAAGTCTGAAATCCCTAATATACATGTTAATACGATTATGAATCGAGGGACGCTTTGTTCTTCGACAATATTTTTCAGTATAACAGAGTATATGAGACAATCAATAATGATAAAAGGCCTAGGGAGACTACGCCTAGAAGCGAACCTATAGAGGATGAACCTAGGCATAGCAAAAGACAAAGAATCTCTAAGTCTTTTGGACATGATTTTCTAACATATTTGTTAGAGAATGAGCCTCGGACCTTTAAAGAAGCTGTGACATCCCCAAAAGCTCCGTTCTGGAAAGAAGCTATAAATAGTGAGGTTGAATCCATCTTGTCAAACCATACTTAGGAATTGGTTGATCTTCCTCCTGGTAATAAACCACTACAATGTAAGTGGATATTCAAAAGGAAAATGAAAGCGGATGGCACTATTGACAAATATAAAGCTAAGCTTGTGGTAAAAGGATACAAGCAACGAGAAGGTCTGGATTATTTCGACACTTATTCACCTGTCACAAGAATTACATCCATAAGGATGCTAATTGTTATAGCAGCAGTGTATAAGCTCGAAATCCATCAAATGGATGTGAAAACGGCCTTCTTAAATGGGGATTTGGAGGAAGAAATATATCTGGAACAACCTGAAGGGTTCATTGTTCCAGGACAAGAGAAAAAGGTATGTCGACTTATCAAGTCACTCTATGGATTGAAACAAGCACCGAAGCAATGGCATGCTAAATTCGACCAAGTCATGTTGTCGAATGGCTTTAAGATAAATGAGTGTGACAAATGTGTTTATTTTAAGAATACTCATAATGGTTTTGCCATTCTGTGTTTGTATGTAGATGACATGCTTATAATGGGCAGCGATAGCAAGGTTATTAAGGCGACCAAACGCATGCTCACTAGTAAATTTGATATGAAAGATATGGGGGTCGCAGATGTTATTTTAGGGATTAAAATCCAAAAGACATCTCGAGGACTAGCTTTATCGCAGTCTCATTATATTGAGAAGATCCTTGAAAAATGCAAGAATCTAGATATTATACCAGCAAAGACCCCCATAGATGTTAATTTACATCTTTCAAAGAATACTGGTGAAAGTAAAGCTCAAAATGATTATGCTAGTATACTAGGCAGTTTAATGTATGTCATGAACTGTACTAGGCCGGACATAGCTTGTGCTGTGAGCAAGCTGAGTCGATTTACAAT
This sequence comes from Psidium guajava, assembly GCA_016432845.1. Classification (NCBI taxonomy): domain Eukaryota; kingdom Viridiplantae; phylum Streptophyta; class Magnoliopsida; order Myrtales; family Myrtaceae; genus Psidium; species Psidium guajava. Next base: position 18,862,786 of record CM028231.1, read on the forward strand.
TAGTCCAAATGAAAATCATTGGAAAGCAATGAAACGTGTATTGGGCTATCTGAAACACACTCAAAATTATGCTTTACATTACACAAAATATCCAGCAGTACTTGAAGGATATTGTGATGCAAATTGGATAACTGGCACAAAAGACACAAAATCCACAAGTGGGTATGTGTTTACACTTGGTGGGGGGGCAGTGTCTTGGAAATCATCCAAACAAACTTGCATTGCAAGGTCTACTATGGAAGCAGAATTTATTGCTTTGGATAAGGCTGGTGAAGAAGCAGAGTGGCTTCGAAATTTCTTAAAAGACATTCCTAATTGGCCTAAACCAGTGCCAGCTGTATGTATTCATTGTGATAGTCAAGCAGCAATTGGTAGGGCAAGGAATGTTATGTATAATGGAAAGTCCCGACATATACGTCGAAGACACGATACCGTGAGACAACTACTCTCTAGTGGAATTATCATGATTGACTATGTGAAGTCAAAAGATAATATTGCGAATCCATTAACAAAAGGCCTAACTAGAGAGATAGTTGAGAAAACATCAAGGGGAATGGGTCTAAGGCCTATAAAATAAGTCTTCATAGCGGAAACCCCACCTAGTTGACTAGAGATCCCAAGATCTAGGTTCAAAGGGACAACTAAGTTATGCAGGCTGAGTAGAGTACTGTCAACTCTTACTCATTCCTGTATAAAGATAGTACAGACATGTGAAGGTTAAGCATAAGCTTTTAATGATTCTGATTTAGGTATGTGAAATACCACATTTTCAGAAATCACCTATGTGAGTGTGAAGTGAGGGCCGTTTCTAAGGTGAATTTGAAAGGCCGAATTCCCGAAAGCACTCATGAAACCAGGCGGTGTTCATGGCCAAAACGAACACAACAGTGAGAACCAAATTTGGTTGAGAGATAGTTGTGTGACTCCTATTGTCTTGACTTACAACGAAGGTCGACAGTTCAAAGACATCAAGTCTACTGATTGATCGAGTAAGTCCGATAGGTTTCACTAGGGAAAGTTCAAGGTCTCTGACTACTTATCCCAATGCAGCATTCTCTCATGGAATAATCACACATTGCATTTCATGCATACATGAAGAGTCATGATATCTGAAATTCTCATTCATGTGGGGGATTGTTGGGTTTTGGGAATCCAAAAACCCATAAAAAAGTGAATGAGAAAGGTGAATGAATAGTCCCACATGGGATAAAAGAGAGATGGAAAAAGGGTTTATATAGTGGAGCCTCACTAATGGGTTTGGGCCCCAAGGGGCACCCCACTTTTGTGGAGGAGAGAGGTCTTGGACAAAGTTGGACCGGTCCACACGCGTACGCGTGCCGCCGCCGCCGTCCGTCCGTCTCGACCGGCCGGCTCGGCTCGGTTCGGTTCGAGCCGGGCCCGGATCCATTTATCTTTTTGGAACTCGGCCCATTTATTTTATCAGTTTTTATTTTTTCGAATGGACACAATAAGAAAGTGTGTCCGAATAACTTCTCTTCAAGACACCGGTTCGAGTTCGCAAATAACCGATCACCGAACGTATGTATTGATTCGGTAATAACCGAATACCGAACGAAGACATTGATTCGGATTATTTCAATAACCGAACAAAATTGACTCGTGACTCTTCGGCTACATTAGCATTCGGTTTTTCCCTCATTTTAAGTACCAAACCGAGACACCAAAAATTCTCTCTCTGGTTTTCCGAAAATCATACACTCTCATTCTCATTCTCTGTGCGATTTTTCTCCGAGTTGCGTTCGAAGTATTCTCTGAAAGAAGTACCACTTTCTGAGAAGAGCGATCCGTTCAATCCTGGGAGACGATTGTCCATACACCTTAGGTACCGATTGAGTGGACGAATTTGTCTTAAGGACACGATGTCAATTCGTTGGGCTCGGATCTTCATCTCCAATTTAGTTCTCATCTGCTTTGCGATTCAGGTTTGTCTGACTACTTTCTATTTGACATACACGAACGAATATACAAAACAACAAATCCTCCATTCTTCGTCCCCGACGAAGAACAGAGACCGTGCGTCGAACTTCTTCAATTTAACGAGCTACACTGTTTGAGATTCACGAACCAGTCGTCCATCAGATTGGAGAAGAGAAGAGTTCTTCTATAACTCTGGGCTGCAGTTATTTCTCGGTCTGATTCTAGAGAGGTCTCTCTGCAAAGATCACCATTTGCTCAAGATCTTCCCGTTTGTATATAATAAAACGAGGAAGGGTTGCTCCACGAGAGCCAATACTGCAAGTACGCAAACGAGCTCCTGACACTGTTCATCTCGTCCCTCTACCTCACGACACTTGTCGTTTCCTCTGCCGCGTTTGTGATCACCATGGTCTATAGTCGAAAGACCTCCATATTCTTGGGGGGCTTAGTCTTTCTTATTGGTACAATCCTCAACGGTACAGCGATGTGTTACACTGCTGATATTTAGCCGTTTATTACACAGCGACGGGCTTAAAACTTGCCGTCGTCGGAGAGTTTCACCGATCTCTCTAATCCGGTTACATCTTTCATGGAGAGAGAAGGAGGGCCATGCTACACTAGACGAAGGGGTTAACGGAAGTCTTAAGCCTCCTTCAGTAGAACGATAGTAACTTGGAGAAGACTGGCCATTTGCTGCTTGAAAAAAAATTTCCATACGTTCATACAGAGGTGGAGACTTGGTTGGCAAGGGGTGAGGGGAGTTTCTGGTCGAACATTGGAGGCCCTTTTCAGATGGAGATGAAATACATGTTACAATAGTAAGTGCTGGGAGCTGGAAGCTCCTTCAACTTCTCAACCAAACTCATTGAAGCAGCAGTCGTCTGAAACTACTTAGGGAGTCAGCATAACTTCCCATCTTCAGCACCTGGCTTCAGTGATGATAACGCCCAACACCAAAAAGCTACAAAACCAACTCACCTCATGGGAGGACTTGACTGCTCCCATAAAACCACCATCACACGCTCCTTCCTTCCACCACTTCCCACTCCCATTCCAGTCGTTCTCTAGCTCTCCAGATCTTATCTCATCCCACAGCCATGGTAGAGAAGGTGACCGAAATACTGATAAAGGTGGATCTTCAGTGCTTCCGCTGCTACAGGAAGGTCAAGAAACATTTGCCAACCCACCATATACAAGACCCAAATTTACAGTGGTGCCCAAGGAAATGGTACATTTAGTGGTCATGATGGCTTTCAAATGGTTCCATCAAGGATGGGTTGCTCTGTCCCCGAATCAGGGCTCAGACCATCGTTTCAGTCTTTCAGTTTCCTTAGTACAAGTTTCTTCACCATCTTCAGTATTAATGTTCCACTAGTCAAGCAGGAAAAGCTCCAATAGGATTTCTCTTTGTAATACACTGTAATGGGAAGAGAAGTTCTCTTCGCCAACGATGGCGAGTTTTGGTGGCACCAAGGCGTTGGGTTTATTGAATGGAAAAAATAGATTGAGTGTCCCTCATTCTTCCATTTTGCTGCCATTGGAGGGCATAGTTACTAAGGACATGGCCCTTCTTTTGAAGAGTAGTTTCCCTCTCTTTGGTATATCATTGACCGAAGGAGGAGATGTTGCTCACAAGGAAGAGAACATGAGCTCATTTAGGTTGAATGATGAAGCCCTTTTTGTTGGTCATATTAGAGAGAACTTCCATCCAAAGGCCAATATGGGCAGGGTGGTTGGAAGCAATTGCACGAGAGTGCTCGACCTGCATCCCGTGAGTGATATGCTTTTTGATGTTGCATCTTAGAGATGATGTTATATTGGGAGACGCAACCCCCTAGAAAATTATGTATTCAGAAGTAGGGAAGGCAGTGGAAATTGACCTCTTAAGCTTTCACTTCTTTTGGTTAATTTAATATGATGAAGCCATGATGTCATATGCTTGCATTTTGTCAAGAATAGCTAAGATTGAAGGTCTACACTGCTTGTGATTTCATCTGGACAACCTTTGCTTCCAGGTAAGTACTTTTGCACTTTGTCGAAGCTAGAATTCACGTATATGTCCCATCATTTCAGCTCTTTTGTATTGCTCTTATTCATGAAAAGAAAAAAAGAACTTGAAGAGCATGATTGTGATTACTGAAGTTGATGTAGCAACATGTGGTGAGATGTTTCTACTGGTGTAATTTGAATTCAATATTTGGTGTCTGAGCTAAGGGAATGAAGGGCATGTTATTGTTTGTTCAAAAATAAATAAATAATAAAAATCCTAAAAAGTTGCACACTTGAACTTCAAGTGGGAATTCATCAAAATTGTCAAATTGGGCATTTTTCATGAAATAAAATGGTACCGAAAGGGCGTTAGAGTAATCTAGCATAATCGAATCCCCAGACTTTGAATCTCTAGTTCGTAGACCGCTAATTTGCTTAGGTTTCTAATCAACCTACCAAGAACGATTAGTGGCTACTCCTATTGAAAATCTTTGCATATTAAATATTGAACCAAGGTCGCGATTTGGTAGAATTTGGGAAAGCTTGAACTAGGTTGGTTAATTTAATTAATATGGTAATCCTTTAACCTAAAATTGATTTTTAGGGTTGCAACAGCTTGGCGACATCGCTGGGGACTAGATTTTTTTGAATTTTCGAAAGAAAAAGAAGGCACTAATTAGAGTACTTGAATTTTTTTTTCAGAATTTTAAAAGTCTTAGCGGACTTAGGCCGATGAAAATTTAATGGATATCTCTTTTTTAGTGATTTTTCTTGGAACTCATTCTATAGGTGTTATATGTTTTTACAGACATGGAGTGATAAGGGGTGGAGTTTGTTTGCTAACCCTTTGTTTTGCAGATTAGTGTTGAAATTATTTATTTAATTTTTGCACATTTTGAAGTGCTGTTTGAATTTAACTATTCTGCATGATTAGTTGTTTTAGCACTACATCACACACTCCCGTGGTCAGACTTGGATCACTAGTTATAGGATGGTATTAATATTGGTTCTAGCATTCACAATGAGATTATGGTTGAAGGTTAGTCCAAACTCAATCTCGAGCCTCTTTTAAAAAACGAGTTTCAAAAGTTAGGTTCCATGATCGGTAAAATTACCGAAGCAGGGGTTATATTTTTTAGCTCGAGCAACCGAAGTAAAAATGCCCTGCTATCCTGATTACATCATGAGATCATGCCTAATCTTCATTATGTGCGCGAGATTATCGTATTGTCGTAAGTCTTTGGCTTCAATTTATGAGTCTTTGGATAGTTAGAATAAGGTTAACCCACAAGTCATGTATATGTCTATGTAATTTGTATTCTTTCAATGTAAAATAAGTTCTCTAACTTTATCTTGTATTTATTTTTGATCAGTCCATGTTACGCGTTAGTCAAATTTTGAACTTAATATATGGTCATCTTTTCGAAGAAAAGATGAATAAAAAATCAAATCAGTGTGTCATTTTTGAAAAAAAATGAATGCGAAAAAATCCTTTTGGGAAATTTTGTTGACCAATAAAAGATTTTGTCACATCTTTCCTACTTCATTGAAAACAAGATTTTCTTGATAGATTTACTCTTGAAAATTCACTGTAATAAAAGAAGAAATTCTTTTGAGAAATTTGCTAAACGTCAAAGGACTTTATCACATTTTTTCTAAGTTATAAAATCTATAAGAAAATCTTTTCTGAGAAATTCACTCATGTCTTCCCAAGATAATCTCCAAAAAATGGAAAAATAAGGTTGGATCAATTAAGCGAGTTATGGACCGACCACTATTGGATCACATACTCATTACTTCCTATACTTTTGCAGGAAATTATAAGTACCTCAGGCAAGAGTAAAATCGGGCTCATTAATGATAATAGCATGCCAGGAATGATCTTGAGGAATACGAAAAGATAGGAAATTGTCGATGTCTTATACGCTAACTGTAGGGCAAGTAAAGAGGTTAATCCTCCTAGAGACAGAATAGCGTCAATTAGTGAACACACTACGATCAACATGGAGGGCTCTAGAGGACCGGTACTCTATTATTGAGCATGACACATAGGTATTTTTGCCAACACTACAGGCGATCGATACAAACAAGTGGACGCCGAAAAGGACAAAGCATGAGTGAAGTGGGGCACACAACACGTGACCTAGTTCATTTATTAGCACACTGATCGAGTGGTCACAACTGTATTAATTTACATTACTGTTCGTGGGTCTCAAGGTGGACAGTGGGGGACGCTGCCGAATCTTTCTTCACTGTTCTCGATATCATCGTTAAAAGCAGCTAACAAGAACATCAAGAAAAATGTTAAGCATTGACATTTCCAGTGCCTTAAATCATTCTGTCATGCTATGCGGAAGAAGTAATGGCAGGAAGATTAAAGCATAAACATACGAAACTTTCTTCTCGTTCCATTCACGCACGAACCTTACAACAAGTCATTGGGGAGGAAAAGTAAAATCAAATTGAGCCTTAATAAGCATCACAAAAGAGCTCAACTGAATCTCCATAAAGTTAATGCTTTGCCTACACCGAGAGGTCTGATATTCGAGATCTGCAAGCTTAATGAATAGGCAAGTACATTTCTCTTTCTACCTGGCTATGTTAGCCTCGTGATTTTCAATGGCGAATTTCAAATTCTCGATTAAATCTTTCTCGAGAGTTATATCTGCTGTTAGGTCCTTGAGCCTCTTTTCTAGCCAGTCACATCTAAACTTCATCACGATATCACTCGGGTCATGCTCGAAATAAGTCCGGTTCAAAACTAGGCACTCCATCAACTTCTCCCTCTCATGATCTAACAACGAGGCCCGTTCATCAACAGACTTGATGACATTCTTGTAGCAGACAACCACAAGTTCAACAGATTCCAAACATTCAAACCGATCCTAGTAGCGAGCTTTCACGATGCGGGTTAGGGTGACCGTTTCGTAAGTGTTCCGGTAAGCCTCTAGGAAGTTGATGAAAATGGTTAGGAATGCCCTACATTCCCTCTCTAAATTGGCGCCTTCGATCGAAGAGGCACTTATCTCCCTAAATAGAGCAAAGATCTCCGCTTCAACACTCAAATGATGGGCTATGTAAATATAGTCTTGGCTTAGAAGGTGATAAAGTCTCTCCCATTTGAACAAAACTTTCGCCGGAAAGATGTGTGCGGGAAGATTGGCTATTATCATTGAAATGATAAAAGGAGAGACTCAAGGCGGACGAGTATAATGCGAAGATCCGCTTCGCGTTAAATATTGATTTCACAGTGCCATTCTCTGTTGGTCAAATTTCCCTATCTGCCATTCTCTTTCGGTGTCACCCCTATTGGTTCGAATCCCCGGTTAGTCTGCAATCTCGAGCTAAGCAAATCCGAAAAATCTTTGCAAAAAAAGTTTAAGGTGATACCACCACTTTGGAAAAGAAGAAAGAAAAGATGACCTGAGTAGGAAACAAAGAAAATTTTAGTAAAAAAAAAATGAAATTTGTCTCCATTCGTAAAAGAAGAGAGCTCATATGCAAAACCAACGCTTGAGACAAGCGAGAGATGATAACAAGGGTCCTGTCACTATGAAAAGATGAAAAAAGACGAACCGGGTGAGAGATACGATAAAAAGGTTTAGAAGACAAAAATCTTGGGGGAACCGATACAATTTCTAAATCCACACCTAAATTTTAAAAGAGGCATCCTTTGATAATCTTTATCCCTGCTCAGAAGAGAGTTTTAAAGCATACACGGTTGCTTAGAGAAATTCAGACAGAGTAAGAATACAAGAAAGAGTAGCAAACCTTGAGGAACCAGTAACCAGTCAAGGATATCTAAACCCAACACATTTTAGGGCTAGCGTCACTTGTTGAATATGGGAGATGAAAGTTCGAGACCATGTTCGGAACTAAGACCATAGAACCTGGCCCTTCCGCCAGTGATGTCCAAGATCTCAATAAAGATAAGGACAGCAATAACAAGGGTAAAAGGAAACGCTACCGTTGCTACATTGAGCATCAAATTCAAAAGCTTGAAGATTTCTTCACAAAGTGCCCCATCTTAGATAATAGACAAAGAATGGAATCGAGCGAAGAGTCAGGGCTGGAACTATCGTAAGTCAAGTTTTGATTTCAAAATAGGTGAACCCGATTAAAGACTTGATATGAACGCCATGAAGTCGAGTTTTTAAGAGCTGAAAATGAAAAACTCCAAGCAGAGAACATGAGGTATAATGAAGCTTTTGACACCATGACTTACCCTAACTGCAATAACCTCCTTACCCTAGACGAAAGGCAGTATCTGAGGATCGAAAATGGCTATTTGAGAGGTGAGTTAGATTAGTTCCCAGTAGAATCAAGTTTTGTTGGAGGAATATACAAGAAGATCGAACCTATGGGGTCAATATTGATGCCTCTCAAGGAAAAGGGAATGTGTCACCATCAAGCGCATAGTATTGACGACGAGCTTGGCTCTATGATCAATCAATTCGACGTTGATGAAGCACCGGGGCTGTAATGTGCATATGGAGCTTGTATTTCGAAGCCAATGATAACGGGTCCTTCAACATTGCCGATGCATACCTGATCCAAAATGAAGCTAGCTGATCATTGGAGAGCCTACAAAGGAAGCAAAATCAATCCTGAATGCATATGTTTTATTCCCTTGCATTGAGTATTTTCTGCTTTTATAGATGTCTACCATTAATCAAGAGTAAAAAGTAGTGATTTTCTTATTAAATATTTGGATCCATTATTGAACAAAACTCACGACAAATTAATTACAAGTAAAAATCCGCACAAGCTCGAAGGATAACTCCATATCGTTTTGAGTTATCCTCCATTACGATTGAGGTTTTTACTAGTTCAAACTTTAAGAAATTGATAAAGGATTTTCTATTTGAATAGAACTCGCGAATGTTCATATTACTCTTACTAAAGATAAGTTGACTAATCTCATTGATACTAGTATGGAACCTTAGAAAGCACACGTTGTTGCTTGAAAAAAGAGCAATGGGATTTACTTGTTATCTGTGACGAGATTCATTCAGGAACACCTGAAAAGTGGTTTGTCAACCTACTACAATGTTAGATAAATAATGGAAGTCTTGATGAGTAGGAACCATCTATTGTCTAATGTCGAGATTGAGACCCATTTGAAATGATTCTTTAACATGAAGTATGCTAGTTCTGATAAGGTTAGAGGTTACATCCAAAGGATAATAGACCTACAGACAAAACTTCGTGCACTTAATGTTTGTATTCTTGATATTTGCATTGTGCATCAAGAACTATACACCCTTCCACCTGATTTTGAAACCATCAAGACTAATTATAATTCTCAAAATACGGCCTAGTCAATTAATGACCTAATAGCTAGGAGGGTGATAGAAGAAGAGAGACTAAAGAAAGAAAGAAGACACATTGCCCTAAATGCCCCTAGTTGCAGCATTAAGAAAGGTAAGAGGCCTAAAAATCATACTCATAACGAAACTCCCTGAAACATCGATCATTTTGATAGTTTGGTCTTAAGAAATCATCATTCAAGAAGGATAGTGACTGTTGCTTCTTTTGTGAAGTTCACATAAATAAAGGCTACAAAGAATACAAAACCTGATTGTCTAAGTGTGAGCCTACAGGTAACGATTACTTGGCATTTGTTTGTAAATGCAAAATATCAAAAGCCCCATCCAGTTCCTGGTGACTAAATAATGGTGCAACTAATCATGTTACTTTACCATATAAGAATTCATAAACTGAAGAAACCAAAACAAGATAAATCAAAGCTCAATGTATGAAACAACAATAAAGTCGATGTTCAATTCATGAGAGATGTCATTTTAATTTCAAATTTTGATTTTAATTTGATATTAAGGAACACATTTTATGTATCTTCCTTTAGACAAAACATAGTTTCCATTTTATGTTTAGATATATGTGGTTACTCTTTTAAATAAAGAATAATATGGTTTCTGCGTTCTTTGATTCAAATAAAATTAGGTGCTATAATATGTCTAATGGATTGTGGTCAACTCCACTAATATACACATCACTTATATGGCTATAAAAGTTGTTTCCAAAAAATGTCTACCTAAGGCACAATCTCGTCATTGTGGCATAATGGCTTGGTCACATATCTAGGGAAAGAATAGAAAAGCTAATAAAGGCTGGCATCTTATCTATTCTTAAAGTAACCTAGAGACTTATGTCGACTACTGTAGGGCTAATATGACTAAGACAAAAAAAAAAAACTAAGTCCATAGTTTTGACCTACTGGAGGTCATTCATATTGATATTAGTGGACCCTATATGATAATCTTGTGTAGATAGTTATATTTCATTGCATTTACTGATGGCTTTTTCAAATATAGTTATCTATACTTGATAAAAAAAAGTTTGAATCTCTCAATAAGTTCAAGATTTTTCGAACTGAAGTCAAGAAACAGTTGGGAAAAGTCATAAATATCATTAGGTCCGACCGGTATTATGAGTATTATGGCAAATATGATGATGCTAGATAGCTTTAAAGGGTTATTTGCCAAATACTTGAAGGATTTTAAGATTGTGGCTTAGTTTACTATGCTTAGGAATCATGAACAAAATGTTGTGGCCGATGGTGCAATAGCACTCTTGTGAAAATGATGAATAGTATGATTAGTGGGACCAATTCACTTGATTTTCTATGGGGCGAGGCTTTGAAAATAGCCCTTTTATTTTAAGTTGTGTTTCTACCAAAGCTATTCTATTGACTCCTTTTGAGTTATGAACTGAAAGTAAACCTAGCTTGAACCATCTTAAGGTTTGGGGATGCCCTGTGGAAGTGAGGTAATATAATACAACATTAAATAAGTTGGACTTGAGAATCACTCAATGTTATTTCATATTTTATCTAGATCATTCAAAATGACATCAATTTTATAATCCCAATACAGGCACAAAATTTTAGATTCACGGACTGTAAAGTTTTTGGAGTTTGATATGGCTGAAAAGGGTAACTACTCACAGACTATTAAGGCTAACAGTATGATGAGGACTGTCGTATCCTTTTCTCTATCGATATAGAGATTATGGAGTCTCTTACACTAGGACCAAGCCTGTTGAAGTCTGGGATTTTATTATTGAGATAGTTCCTGATGAAGTTGCTCAAACCTCTGAAGTGTAGGATGAGGTTTAAGTAGCTCCACCCAGAAGATCCATCAAGCAAAGACAATCAGCCATACCACAAGAGTATAAAGTCTACTTGGGAGAGCATGACTATGGTATTGACTGTGTGGTTGATCTAGTGACATATGCAGAAGTTGTTTCTTATTCTTAGTTAGATCTGTGGTTAGATATGATAAAAGAAAATATGCAATCTATGAAACATAATAATATTTAGGAGCTTGTTGAATTACCTGAAGGTTAAAAGCCCATTAGCTGCAAATAGGTATGTGAGACTAAAATGGAATTCAAAGGAAAGATTGAGAAGTTTAAAACCTAACAGTGGACAACAGTTTCACTTAAAGAGAAGCAGTAAATTATAAAAATAACCTTTTTCTGTTTATTCTAAAGATTCTTTTAGAGTGATCATGGCATTAGTAGCTCATTTTGTTTTTGAGCTTCACTAAATGGATGTTAAAACTGCATTTGTAAATGGAGACCTTGATGAGGAGGTCTATATGGTACAACTCAAAGACTTTGCTGCAGATGATTCGAGTAAGCTTTTACACACACACATAATGGTAATTGAAGTTTCATAGTGTATCACATCTCTCAATTTTGTTGAGAACAAATTAGATAAGTGTATATACTATAAGGTTAACGGGAGGAAATTTATTTTTCTTATACTTTTTGTAGATGATATCTTACTTGTGAGCAAATGATCTTGCATTGCTGCATGAAACAAAGCACATGTTGTCGAAAAATTTTAACATGAAGGACCTTGGTGAGATGTTTTTTGTCCTTGGCATTGAGTTTCATAGGGACCGTTCTTGCAGTATATTGGATTTATCTTAGAGGGTATATCTTGATCGTATTTTGTAAAGATTCAATATGCAGCATTGTAAGCTAGGAATTGCTCTTATCTTAAGGGTGATAAACTAAAACTGTCACAGTGTCCTCATTTAGACATTGTGAAAGTCCAAATGAAGAATGTATATTTTGCTAGTGCACTTGAAAGTATCATGTATGTTCAAGTTTGCACTAGACCAAATATTGTTTTTGCAATAAGACTTCTAGGCAGAAATCAGTCAAATCAAGCATCCAATCACTAAGTTGCTGCCAAAAATATTTTAAGATACTTAAAGAGGACAAGAGACCATATGCTGATTTACACACATGTTCAAAACCTATAACTATTAGGGTATTCACATGCATACTTGGTCACGCCCCAAACCTAGCGGGTAACACAACATCCCACAACTCATCGATCGGCCAATGAGAACGACAACCCTAGATTCATCGTGGCGCAATCGACGACTTTAGCTAATACGCTAACAGAGGAAAATCACACCCATACCTATATAAAGAATGGGTAGAGAAGAGAGACAGATCAATATACAAAAGGTATTTTATTGAAACGATAAACTAGCATTTGGGTACAATTTTTCAAAAAGGAATACCACCAGCTGACCTACTTTAGCAAAAAGAAGCTAGTAGAGCCTACTAGTCTATGCATCTACATCGCTCCAATCAGATAAAGGTAACTTCTCAAGCATCGGTGGATCGCTATCCATCAAGTCCTCAAATTCTGCTCCGTCTATCTCTATGAGACCGGGCGGTCCACTCATGACTAAGGCTTAAGGTCTGAAAACGGGTTAACAACAACAGTAAGTTGAAACTCAGCAAGCTCACCATTAAACCTTGCTCAGGGTGAAGCACATGCCCGAGTCAACCCTAAACATTTAGTTCTAGGTTCTTAACTTACCACTACCTAACTAAACTAAATGACTACGTACGTACATAGCCCAAAGACACTATGGAGTAGTTGAGTACACATACAATTCACCATTGAATCTACAGCAGAAAATACGAATGCTCATGCAGGACATGCTCAAATTCATTTTCTTTTATTTTGTAGCACATTTAATTACATGGCTCATTCAGCCCAAGCTCAATCCGCAAGGTAGCTAACCAAGACTTAGGTTAGCACGACCCTTTTTGCTTGTGTACCAGCAAGTACGCCTCCCGCACGTACAAGACCCAAGTACACTGCCCCTCCCGATGCCTCAACCAGTAAGGCATCAAGTCCAAGACACAGGTTGATACCCCTTATAACTCTAGCTACCCTGTGCCGTGCACATTTGGGCGCACCATCCTTGTCTTGCCATTTCCTCCCTCATTGGGGCATATCCGCCTATTGTTCGATTCAATTAATTTTCATGCCACATACCCATGCCAACCATGCATGTCCCCATATATATAAATGATTCACAACTGTTGCAACCTGAAAAAATTATTATTTAGATCGGGTGAACGAATTATCGGGCTAATTGACTAACCTAACTCGGACCCTCTCAAGTCCCACTGAATCGAAACTTAAATTATTTTCATGCAAAGTTTATTCAATTTGGAGTCGCTACTAATCATTTTTGATAGGTTGATTAGAAACCTAAGTAAATTAGTGAGAGAACTAAATTATTTATACGAACCAGAGATTATGAGTTCAGGGACTTGGGTACGCTATATTACTCTAATGCCCTTTCGGCACCATTTTATTTCATGAAAAATCATTTGGGATGATTACAAAAAATTTGGTCAAAATGACCAAAAAGGTATAATGGTTATTTTTTAAGGCTCGGGAAGTGAAAGTAGATCAAACCAGTCGAATGTGCTACTTTCCTATTTTTAACAATTTCTGAGAACTTGCCTATAATGGGCAAAATTATCATTTCCAAAAGATTAGGGAGGGAAATCACTAAAAATAGGATTGACCAATTACAAAGACCCTTTTCCTAATTTTTGAGAATTTTGGGAATTTTTTATTTTTTTCTGAATTTTTTCTATTTTTCTATTTTACTATTATTTTTTTGAGAGTTTTTTAAATTTTTTTAAATTTTTTTATTATTCCAAAAAATGGTACTCTAGGCTAGGCTTCTAAATCCAACCCTTCTAGAACAATGAAAAAGGAAAGGATTTAAGCCCAAATTGCCAAAAAAACCCAATGAAGCTATTTCAACCCATCTCCCAATCAACAACCCACTCGACTATTCCATCTGCTCCTCACAATTTAACCACACGGATCACCCCAACTTCAGATAAGCCAAACTCTAGCAGACCACACCGAGATGACCACCACAACATGAAACAAGCTTGCACGTATACGAACAGTGACTAATGATGAGCTACTAGTCACAAGCTAGAGGGAAACAAGAAGCTTACGTAGTTCATGAGGCCGAACGGGAATCGGCTATACGGGCTCCGCTGGTTGAGCTGCTTGTCTTAGATTGGAGAGAAGACCGGGTCTGTAGGTGCAGCAAATTAATGCCTTGATCGTCTCTAATTCTAAATCCAATACCTCACCCCCCTTTGTTCTACCTTTGTTTCATCAGCATATGTTGGTATCACATACTGCTACATGGCTTCTTCTGTATTGCCTTTCAGCTTTCTTAAGTGGTTGATGACCTCGGAAAATAACACTGCTTTGTCCAACTTCTTTGCCTCGGGAGCTAGCCCACGAAGCCAGTCAAGATGCGCGTTGATCCTCACCCTTGTCACCTTTTCTTCCTTGAGCTCCTCTGCGGCAGGCCGGTCTTATCCTTTTCGACCATAGTGATCTCCTTGGTAGTTTCCCACTAATGGGACCACAAGATTGCCCTTTGTGAGAAATTGGCTCCTAATATGATCTTGATTTGCTCGCTACTTCCAAGAGATGACTGTAAACAACGCTGGGGCTGCCAAGCTCGTTGCTTGCCGCGTATATTAAGTAGATGAAAATTACTAAAACCACGTGCACTACAACAGAATGTATTTAGCTTCACCAGGAAGGTGGCTTTTAGGCCTCCAGCCAAAGTATAGATACTCACTCCAAGGGGGATCAAGAAGCTAATTGCATATATGTTCATTCCTGTCAGAGCATTTACAATAGTAGAGACACTAAGTAGCATTGCTACAGTGACAATTATGTTCGTCATGAAGCAAAAGACGAGGAAAACAATATGCGCAGCAGTTCCCCAATGAGCTCTCACGATTTTGCTGACAGTGTGGGCATGAGGAGCTTTTCTTTTGATCTCTATAGCCATTATACCGAACAAGGATACCTGGATCGTAGCACCACTCGCATACTAGTCCATATTGCCAAAATGCATTGGAGCTTTACAAGATTGTGGCGGCCCACGTCCACGAGGAAACGATTACACTAGCTATAAGTCCAGTTTTGACATTCCTTTCTTGATTGAGCAGAGCATGCCCTCCAAAGAAGCTGCTCTACCTCACGCTGCTTCCTCCACATGAAATGCATTCCTCCCTTGACAACTCTCCCTGAGGTTCCCAATAAACCAGGTATTACATGGACGATTGTCTTTCATGTTTTGTACAGGCACATAGTTAGTAAGTGCCATGTGGTCCTCAAACAGGTGCTGGAAAGGGATGGAATAGAGAGGGATCGGCATAACCAGCATGGCCATAGTTACCACCAGTTCACGTGTATTTACTTTGATCATAAACTCTAGGATCTACAACAATTCTTCTCTTGACAAATAAATTCTTCTTAGCCGCCTCAGTGTGTAGGACAGATTTTGTCTTCATGTCAAAACCATATCCTGTAGCATGTCTTCAGCAGCAAAAGTGAGTCAACCTATCGAGAATAGTGCAAAACCGATAGGCTTCTCACCTTTTAACTCCACTTGCTACGCTTCATAGCCAGGCAACCACCTGAGCAGATACTGGAGTTCCCTCTCTTTGACATCATCCGAGAGGAGACCAGATCTGAAGAGCTTAACTTTAGCACCTGACAGTGCTTGGAGAAGCTATGCCCTCAAATTTGCAGCCCATTAATCGCCGAGAACAGCCTTACCATTTTGGTTACATATACAATATAGATGGAATTGCAATTGTCACGTGCATAATTAGGCTTTAACTGCAGTAGCCGATTCCTCGTTTGTGGACACTATTTCTTCAGGCTTTCATTCCTTATCTTCTGGATCTTTAGCCCTCTCAGCCATGAGTAATCTGGTTGGGATGCAAGCAAATTCTTTGTGTTCACTCAAATAGCCTCAGTAAGTGCAGGGTCAATAGCATGCTCTGTATCAATGAAAACACAGTAATGTCCTTGCTTCTGTGCTTCAGCGATCACATGTAATGCAAGTGTTGTCTTTCCTGAAGCCTGAGGACCATATATTTCCACAACACATCCCTTTTGAAGTCCATCAATTCCAAGAGCAATATCCAAAGCAAACGAGCCCATGAAAATGACTAGAACTTGCCTATGAGAGACGCATCGACTAAGCCACATGATTGACCCCTTTCCAAAGGAGGAAGTAATCTGATCCAGAGCTTGTTGCAAGGCTAAATCTTTCTTAGAAACATTCTCCTCATGAGACTCCCTCCCATCAGACTTGGATCTCGTCTTACCTCTAGCGGAGAAGTTGAAAATTTGAGAAGTTCTCAATAGGCTTCCCCAGTGGCCCTCCAATTTGAACAAGCGCCTGGAAGATGCCTTGCCCTCTTTAGCAGCTCCTCTGTTAGCAGAAGGCTTTTGTACAGTAGCAGAGTTGCAAGCACCATTTTCAACTGTCTTAGGCACTGTATTGCATTAGCCTAAAATCCCCTTGTCACCTTTTTATTCTTCACCTCAGACACAGCTCTCCTTAGACCAAGAGCAGCCTTTCCAACATGGAAACTGGTACCACTGATATTATCTACTACTGTAACTTTAGGCGTAGTGACTTGAGTAGTTGCAGTTGCAGCATCTGCCCATATCAAGTTTTCCATTTCGTCCACCACTCTCCTCTTGTGGAACTGAATGACCAAGAATTTCAAGTGAGGGTGTCCCTTCGACTGGGCACGTAGAGGACTCTTTTACAACCTCATTTGTCTTAGTTATAGGGCTTGATGTGGGAGAAGGTGCCAAAGGACCCATAGATCTATCCTCCATACCTGCATCTGCTGGTATCTTCTGCATAGATAGCTGATTGACATGAGTTTGAACTTGGTCATCCTCAACCTTTTGCTGTTGGAGACAGTTGAGACTTCTTGATGGAAATTTTTCATGTCTAGTAAGTTCTACAACCAAACCTTCTGCATTACTTCTTTCATTGGAAAGTGGAACATTTACATCAGAGCATTCAGACTGAACACTCTCTCTAATAGGATTCCTGACTTGCTCAGTCCCATTGTCACATGGCACAGAACCTACGATATCATGGCAACGATTTTCGCAGTCTTCACTGCGCATCCAGCTCTCAAAAGAGAGTGCTCTCTCACTATCCTGAACCTTAACAATACGGTGGCCAAGAAGATTCTTGATGATAATCCAAATTCCAAAAGAAATTGACCTCTCAGTGTCTAGTTCTAGCTTTTTTACTACATGTAGCAGCACAGTCATTGACTCTTCCACAAGACTATCGCTAATCTCATTTTCAAGCTTTTTAGCATCTCTCGGGCATCTATCAATGAATGATACTCCATCTAACTAAACAAATAGATCAAGACACTCTTTACTCTCTGTAGCAGCAATAGTACTTGTAACAGTAGCCCATTGCCTAATTGCATCGCTAGCACTCTTCAGAACCTAATTCTTTTCTTTCTACATAACACTGACTAGCTCCTCAACACGAGAGGGAGCAGTCAATTGATCCCTCATCTCCATTAGAGTAAAAAAATCTTCAAGTGTCATTGTGCCTTAAATATTGTACTTCATCCTGCATAGATCCTTGTGCCACGTTGATATTTAGTCAAGCAGCAACTCTTTGAATGGCAAGGATCTTTGAAAGTTACCCAAACACTGTGATCCACTTGTCCAGTGCAACGACTTTGTGAAAACCAATAGTTTCCAATCAAATTCCCAGAATTAATTACGCTTCACACCTTTACGAAACATGCCAAAACCTAATGCACCTACTCAGCTCCCGACGAAGCCATCAACCTTTGCGCTCTCTTCCCATAATTTTTTTTTTGATTTCTCAGTCTCCCTCTCCTCTTTACTTTCCAGCCTACTTACCTTGTTGAATGTCTCACCCCTTCTTTTTTCCTTCGTAGATTCCTTTTTGTTGGTCTTCCACTCATCGTGTTTCACCAAAGATCTCCACTAATCTTTGTCCTTTTTTGTGCTTTCGATGGAAGTGCTCCTTCTTCATGATTTGCGATTGTCATAGTCCCACTAAAAACAGACAAATGGGTTTCTGGCAAGAGAGTCTTACAGTGCAAATGACATTGCTTTGACTAATAGTTCGTCATGCTCGGTTTACTATACTGCATAATAATTGAATCATGACGCACTTAGCTGTTATCTGAAAGCTTCCTAAAATTAGGCTGCAACGGCACGTGATTTTCAAGTCAAGATTCGAGCAGGATCACGTTTAAGCGCTCTGCAGAGCATGCTCAGATTTGCCCCATTCTTATGTCCCTATCAAGATGGTCTGCATTAAGAGTCCCTGGAAGTTCCCTAAAACCTTCATCGAGGATGGAATACGCTCTGAGGTCACCGGATTACCGTTGGCCAAAAAGAATAATTGAAAAACCTATGGCAA